>CM036245.1:2815608-3415608 GCA_020698575.1 Bostrychus sinensis | reverse complement strand
AGATACAGTATTGTCCACAGCTACCAAATCAAGTTATTGGCCCCAAGTTTGAGCTGAAGTCCATAAGTCAGAGTCCCAGTCCTAGTCCAAGATATTGTGCACAAGTCTGACTCATTGGTTCACAAGTTCAAGTACAAGATATTGTCCACAAGTTGAGTGTGAAGTATAGTCTTTAACAATAGACAAGTCCAAGTCTAAGTCTGACAACTTAAAAACAATGACATGGGTCCAAGTTTAAGTGACTGGTTAACAAGTCTGAGTCGAGTCACAATTCTTGATCTATGAGTCCAAGTCTAAGTTTGAGTCAAGTTAGAAGAAAAGTCTTGAGTCACTTATTATAGATGTATTGGACACATTTCTAACCAGCCAGTCAACGCAGTCTGCATCAACCTCAGCTAACACAAATGGGGTGTCATATTTCAGGTCAGTCTTTCCTTGAAAAATGGCTTTGATCGGGGCTGGACCACAACAGTATACACCTGATGGAGAGGATAAAATAGACAAAATAAAGTATAGGCAGAGTAAAATTATCAAGACATTGATTCAAAAGCAGGAAGTCTCATTTTGACTTCCACATATTTCTTTTTCCAAAGTGTTACTAGAAAAAAATAAAAAAATAAAAAAAAAAGGTTACTGTACCTTCACTTTTCTCTTGTGGAGTTGGATCTAGGGCCTGCCACCCGTCGAATCCTTCTGGTAAATCTGGTCTCCTCATCCAGCCCTCCACCCAAACATGGAAGTTCCTGTAACGCATCATAGCTAGTAGTCCAAGTCTGAGTTATTGTCCACAAGTCCGAGTTGGAGTTATTGTCCACAAGTTTGAGGTCAAGTCCAGTTATTGTCCACAAGTTTGAGGTCAAGTCCAGTTCAAGTCCGGACGCAGTCTGCAGTATGATGTCGGCAATACAGTTGTGCCACTGTAGCAAGCCATAGCCTTCATGTCACATTAAAATTAAAAATAATTAATAATTGTTCTGGCTTCTTAAGAGCCATCTCGTGGTTATTTTTGGTGTTTTGATTGTTAATTTGGCTGCTGCTTATGTTTTGTAATAGTTTAAATTTGGTTCATATTGTGAAAGGCAACAGGAAATGCATTGGTTCACTTCCTGTTATGCAACTCGAGGACGAAGGCTCACTTCTACTTCAGCAGCTCTGTGCCCTGAGCGAGCACAGCCTGTACATTTAAAAGATATATACATGATCGTTTACATGCTTCGACTTAGAACCAAGTGTCTCTATCATTTTGTAATGTTTGCTGTTGAAAAGATGCTGAATTATGTGTTGCTCTACCGTTAGCATTTAAGCTAGCGATTAGCCCACTAGCGTTAGCATGTTAGCTTTGTGTGTATGTTTATATGGTGTATGCTAATGAGTCACGTGAACACTTGGTTATTTCATAAAATAAGGTAGCAAATACACTTTGTAAACCATACTGATTTGGATTATTCTTGTTTACAGTTTTACTCCTTTCAGTGGTGTCCAATAAACATAAACTAAAGATTACCACTTGTCATCATTGGAGGAGTTAGCGATCTAACAGAATTTACAAAACAAATGTAAAGTGTTAGAGTGATGTTAAGAGTTTCTGATACTGACCCAGTTCACATAACAACTAAAATACTGATACATTCAGAATAAACCTTTTATCCAAGGAATAGAACGCTTTGAAAAGTTACACAGTAGTAACGTGTCTCACCACACACTGTCTCCCGATGGAACGTTGCTGACTCCGTAGCCCGGATGGTAAATGTCTATGATCATGTTGCCGTCATTGTCGTGAGCTGACTCAAAGTTAGTGACCACTCGACACGGAATCCCCAAGAAACGCAAGACTGAAACAAACAAATGAATAAGAGTTAAAAAAAGCATAAAGGAAGTGGCCATATTAGGGCAAGAGGGAGGTGCTTCTCCAGTGAACCCAAACATCTAAATCAAATGTGAACTTACAACACCAACTGTGATCAAATGTATTTGTGCTGTCTCAAATATGATGACTACAAAGAAAACACTGTGAGCATGTGGTAAAACTAAAGGGCATTTTCAAACAGTTAGGCCAGTGTTTAAGCTGTAGTTGTGGTAAAAATAGAGGTAGTAGTAAAAGCAGCACTCTGCAGGCTCTAATTCTCTCTTGTTTTGCAGAGTGCAATAACTGCTAGATAGATAGATAGATAGATAGATAGATAGATAGATAGATAGATAGATAGATAGATAGATAGATAGATAGATAGATAGATAGATAGATAGATAGATAGATAGATAGATAGATAGATAGATAGATAGATAGATAGATAGATAGATAGATAGATAGATAGATAGATAGATAGATAGATAGATAGATAGATAGATAGATAGATAGATAGATAGATAGATAGATAGATAGATAGATAGATAGATAGATAGATAGATAGATAGATAGATAGATAGATAGATAGATAGATAGATAGATAGATAGATAGATAGATAGATAGATAGATAGATAGATAGATAGATAGATAGATAGATAGATAGATAGATAGATAGATAGATAGATAGATAGATAGATAGATAGATAGATAGATAGATAGATAGATAGATAGATAGATAGATAGATAGATAGATAGATAGATAGATAGATAGATAGATAGATAGATAGATAGATACTTTATTCATCCCCATCAGGAGAAATCCAGGTGTCCGGTAACATACACAAACACATAATCAAACCATACTCAGTGAGACAATAATAAAAACATAATAAATAAATAGATTAAAAGTTACTAGCAATAGTAATAAAGTGCACCTTCAACAAGATCCATTGTAAAGTCTTATGGCAGCCGGAATAAATGCTCTTCTCAACCTTTCAGTCCTGCAGCTTCTCTGAGAGGCCAAAGTCTCATGTAGAGGGTGTTTGTTATTTGTGAGGAGAGCCTGCAACATGTTCCTCATCCTCCTCTCCACCAACTCTACAGAGTCCACCCTCCCACCCAGCACAGACGCACATTTCCTGACCAATTTGTCCAACCTGTTACTGTCCCTTACTGTAATGCAGCTGCCCCAACAGACAGCGCCAAAAAATACAGCACTGGCCACAACTGACTGGTAGAAAATGTGCAACATCTCATTACAGACATCAAATGATTTCAGCTTCCTCAAAAAGAAAAGCCTGCTTTCTTATAAGAGGCATTAGTCTGTACTGACCAGTCCAATTTGTGGTCGAGGTGAACTCCCAGATATTTATAGGATGGAACGATCCTAATCCAACGAGCTCATCTCAGCACACAGTAAAGTTAAGGGCCCCTTGATATCTTGTTATCTTTTTAACTCCTGTCTTTATAAAAGTAGAAGACATGTTGTAGGGTGGTGCTTACAGCTCTGGGTTCACACTGATGGCCTGTGATAGGTTCGCCCTGATTGTTTTGATGGATCTCCGCTTCCTACATCCTACCCCATCTCTTCTGGAGCAGGATGCTGATTGGTTAACATGCGGCAAATTTTCGCCAAAATTCAGATTTTCCAACTTGCACACCAGACGCGTAAACGCTCAATTCGCTTTGTGCCATTCGCGCATTTACATTGACTTAACATCTTAATCAGACACCCTAGACATCTCATGCGCGTTCGGTCTGAACGTAGTATAAAGGCCTCTAAACACTGCTTGCAGTTTTAACTTTCTTTTTTTTAACATAATTCGCACAGCACTTTCCTGCAGCATGAAGGGTGGGACCCCTATAGGGACTCTGCAACAGTCTAAACCTGTCATTCCAAACACTGCCTTCAGGATACACCTTTCTGTTTGGGCACCCAAGCGGCCTCCCTGATCATAATGGTGGAAGCAGTAGTATTGATAATAGTAGTGATGGTAAGTAGCAGTAAGGGAACAGCCAAAAACATAAAGAAAATTAAGCTGTAGGAGTACTTTCTCTGTCACAATTGTGCTGACTTCCTGTCCCAGCTTTTATTTTAATATGCTCCTTCCTGAGAAGCCTTTTTTATGTGCCTCTACTTGATGCTCCTCATCAGGAACCTGATTGTTTTCACTTGTAAGTCTATGTTTTTCTACACCGGACCTTGGAACGATTTTGGACTAGCCCCTTGTTATTATCAATATACTACCGGATAACTGGCTTTGACTTGGACTGGATAAGGATTAAGATTATTGGATAGTGTCACATGGATTCTGTTTTTTCCCGAACCTCTTGTCTGTTATCTGCCTGCCTCTAGCCCCTTTCCCTAGCCTTAGAAGTCCACCTCCATACCTACCGTGCCCAGACTGGTTACCTACCTCCGTCATTGTTGATTTAATGCCCCCCCCCCAACAAAAACAAAACAAAAAAATAAGTAAAGGCAATAAATTAGGAAAACAAAGTCTTAATAGTCTTAATTTTAAATATAAAAAGCAGCATCCTTACTATTTAATTGATATATACACATATATACATATATACATTTAGCCAGGCATTTACACCATGAACATACATGTACAAACCTGTCAAGGACAACACATACATATATAACCTTTGGACCACACCTGAAGATTAAAGGAATGTCCAGATTTAGACGTGACTCAAGTTAATCTTTGGACACCTGTAGAAAGATTCTACAAATTAGAAAGTAATTAGAGCCACAACTCCTGAAAAATGTGAGCCACCTATATATTTGTCTAAGAATTCTTTCTTAGGTTCTTTTGTCTTTCTAGTGATAAAAATAATGATATTTGATCCAAAAATCACTTGACAGGTAGAAGGAAAATCATCTTTCCAATATAGAAGTATACATTTCTTTGCGTAAGTACGTAATTGTGGTTTATGCTGCCTTCATGTGATATGGGAAAGATGATATTTTCCACTTGTAAATAGGAAATTACGACTTGTGTTCAAGTGCTGTTGTGATCGTAGCATAATAAAAAATGGCGGACAGAAACTTTATCTTGAATTGCTACATGGGTAAAACAGTCCTGGACTTAATTCATCTGCTACAACAACAACAGGAAGTGTCAAAACTCAAACGATAAGTGTGCTGTATTTTGTATGAATGATGAATCAAATAAGTAATATAAAATAAAATATAATATATATAATAATAATATAAAATAATATATAAAATAACATGAGTAAAAATATTTATTAGCCTACGCTTTTCTTACCAGCCACAATTTCTTCGCTGCTCTCTGCCATTTTGAAAAGTCAAATCCGACCTCATCTCGGCAACTCAGACATCAAAATTAGGGGGCGTTCATGTGCAAATTTGACCTCGGCAAGTGGTATTTTCAAGTACCCACTAAACCAGGACTAATCTAGGACTAATCCAGAACTCAAACTGGACTAAAACCAGGACTAAATCATAACAAAAGCAGCACAGAACCAGGAGTAAACCATCTCACTGTAGTACTACTTTGGAGTAGCAGAACTTTTGCTTGTGTACAGATTTTGGTTACTTGTATTACCAGTATTTGTGTGTATAACCATTTAACTTTTTTTTTCAGTTGTGTGTAGTGTTTCTAACCTGAGCACATAACTCCGGCGAACACCCAGCACTGTCCGTATTTCACGGGCTGACAGTTGATGTTGAGCCAGCGCTGGAGGATGGCGTTAGAGCCGCTCCAGCGGGATGGGGACACTCCTCCGGAATAATTCCCGCTCCACCGGCCCTCCAGGACACCACGGTCATCATTACTGTTTATCTGAGGAACAAATATGGTTATTACACCTCTGGACTGCTGGTTCTCAAGCTTTTCACATCCAGTACCACCACTATAAATACGTGGCTTTAAAAGTGCCATCTCACCAAACTGCGTATTAATAAAGGAGTACAAATCAGGGTTACACCATATCTGAAATTTTACTTATTAACTAGGACTAAAGCAGCACAGAAACAAGACTAATAAACCAGAACTAAAGCAGGACTACAGCACAAAACCAGGACTAAACCAAGCCATCTTGCATTCGTTACCATTGCGCTGATGACTCTGCTGACGTAGATGGGATTACAGCGAGCAGAGACGTCCTCCACCGGGTCTTTGAGGTGCTTGAGGTTCAGGTCCAAGATCATGAGACAGATCTGGGCCATGTTTTCCTCAAACTGAAACACAACACACATTTCATTGCTAACTGTCACACTGAGGTTTTTGCCTGTGTTCTTTTTGTCTGGTGTTGGGTTTCTTACCTGTGCGTAGTCCCAGTCTCTGGAGCTGATGTAATTCCCACTGCCCACGAAAATGACTCCATGTTCGTTCATCACATACTCCTGTCTCTCTGCTTCATCTGGCATGTACACCCAGTCATCTACACAAGAACAGACTAATATGTCATCTGAAACTACACTTTTCTTACTTTCAGGGCTGCCTAGAGTGACCCATTCATTCACATACACCTCATAACAGCAGAAAGTCTTCCTAAAAAGCTTGGATAGAGTATGGCTGTGAAGTCACACACAGTAGCAGTGCTTCAAGCTATAAATCCATCTATCTTCTACTGCTAACCTGGAGCCTGGTCGCAGAGGCAGAAGTCTAAGCAAGGATGCCCAGACTTTTCACACCCAAGACATTTTTTCCAGTTCTATTGGGGGGAATTCCAAGGTGTTCCCAGGCCAGCGAAGACACATGGTCCTCCCAGCATATCCTAGGTCTTCCCCACAGTCTCCAGTCAAGGAGGCGTCCAGGAGGCATCCAGGAGGCATCCAGGAGGCATCCGAAACAGATGCCTGAGCCACCTCAGCTAGCTCCTCTCCATGTGAAGGAGCAGTGGCTCTACTGCAAGCTCCTCACCCTATCTCTAAGGGAGTGCCCAGCCACATGACCATAGGTGAGAGCTCATGACCCAAAGCTCATAACCATAGGTGAGAGTAGGAACGTACATTGACTGAGATCAAGAGTTTTGCCTTTCGGTTGAGCTCCTTCTTCACCACAACAGACCGATACAACGACTGCATAACGACTGCAAAATAATTAAACTCCTTCACTTGAGGCAGGAACTCTCCTCCAACCTGGAGAGCCTTTTCCAGTCAGGAACCCTGGCGTCAGGACTTGGAGGTGCTGATTCTCATCCCTGTGGCCTCACACTTGGCTGCAAACCGCTCCAGTGCATGCTGTAAGTCCTGAAGCCATCATTTCATCAATCCAGGAAGATAAACACAGAGTGGGAATAACCTTCTGCCTATTACTGATGGCCATGTGCCTAGTATGCGGCTCCTTAAACACCAAACTGAAATACACTTTCACTCCTTTCTATCAGAACCAGCATTAACTCCTTCAGCAGTTTGAGCTCCAGTAGCTCGTCTGTTGGATGGGACCACACAGGTCTCAGCCTTCACTCCCCACCTGCATCACCTGTCTCTGGGTCACCTCTGTTCCTTCCTTGGACCACCTTTGATAAATCCTGACCACTGCAGACATGGGAACACCCCACAAGAGCTGCAGTTCTGGAGATGCTCTGACCCAGTCATCTATAGCCATCTCTATATTGCCCTTGTCAAACTCGATTAAATCCTTCCTCTTACCCATTTTTCCTGCTTCTAATGTATCAACTTGGGGGATAAAATGTTCACTTGCTTCTGAATGTTATGGCTAATCAGTAGAGTGAGTTCTACTAGTGATGGAAAAAGTCATATTACTGTACAGGACTATGCCAGTGTACTTTGTAAGTTATCCTTACCAGGACACCATGGGTTGAAGAGCATCACCAGAGTCCCCAGCTTGGTCTCCTCCCCAGAGTGGTTCATGTGGACTGTGTATTTCCCGATTGGAGCGTCTGCTGGTGGGGTTATGGTGAGAGTTACACTGCCCATCGTTAGAGATGAGTGAGTTTGATCAATCTCCGCTCTCCAAATGGCTTTCGCTCTGGCCGAGCGCATCACTGAGTCCGGGATCCCAAATACAGACTTAGTGCCATTGTTCTCCTCTGGTTTCTCTCCTGAAAATGAGAGCAAAATTAAGAATATTATTTAAACAATGTCAACAAAGAAGTCTAGATGGAAAATATAGCTGCAAGCAACAAAAAATAGTTAAAATCCACAGGGCAAACTGCAGTAACTTTTAATCAAACACCTCTCAAGATCAAGATGACTTAGCTTAGGTCTTAGCTAAACCAATTTGTAAACCAGGTGGTCGCATGATTAGTCCAAGATGGTGGATTTCCTTTTAATCAGGTCAGGGCGCAATGTCATTTTATGTTCTGAAAAAAATTTGAGCCATTGGCTGATGGTCAAAGTTTGGGGATTTGAAATATCAACATGGTTTGAGTTGGGATGTGGCCACCATAGACATTTTTGATCAAGGTCTTGTGGTGAATGTTTGCACTAAATTTCATTTGTCTGTGATGAAGTTAATTTTGTGTCGGTGCATGGTAGAATGTTTAATTTGGGGTGTTGGTGTGGTCGCACAATGTGGCACGATTATAACTACCAAACAACTATTTAATAAATCACTTGATGAATACCTGTACTAAATTTGCACCAGTTATGATGTATCACTGGAGCTTAAAGGGGCTATTTAATGCAAATTCTGCTTTTTTGAGCTCTGTTAACATGTTATAATGTTGTTCCCTCATCAAAAACACATCTGGCATTGTTTTTTTGTTTTTTTTCACACCTGTTTGAGTAATCCTGTATTCTCTGGTGCTGTGTTTCTGAGACCTCAGAACGCTTGCTTCCATGACCCTTTGCCTGTCCCATGAATCTCTGCCCACTACAGGAAGCACTGGCCAATCAACAAGCCCTCTACATCAGTCTGCTCTCATTCATTTTTCCAAAATGTTTCTTATTCTATACAATGAAGTTAGTTTGGTACCCTTTTGCTTAAATTTAGTTTCTATGGGGAAACAATCAAGGGCGGAACGTAAGTGGTGCACCACTGACCCAAAGAAACATGGTCAGTTTTACAACCTAAATTCTGGAAATGGGACATTTTAAAAATTTGAATAAATCAAAAGTAAAAGACTTTCAAATCACATGAGCCGATATTTTATTCACAATAGAACATAGATAACGTAACCTCTTAAACCCGAACTAGAGCCCGACGGGGCTCCGCCCCCTTGCGTCCGCTTGTTGGGACCATAGCGGGGAGATCCAGCGGCTGACACACACATGTTTGACATCCTCGTGTTCGGACAATTTGTGGCAACAAAACTATCTACTTCAAGTTTCTATTCAACAGCTTGGAGTCCGCCTGGATTTTTAAAAAAATAAAACATGTATATCTTTCCATTACTTTGTTTATTTGGCACAAATTTTGCTGCAGTAGACCAAGATATGTGAAATTTTCAATTTATGTTGTTATTTGCGTCACTACAGAAGGAAAAAGGCTTTTTTGGAGGCAAATATGTGTTTTTTTTTTCAGGCAGAAATTAGAATAATCCATTTCAACCTCAATTTATGGTCAAACAATATAATTTATTAATATTATTCTCTTCCACAGTAATCCCCAAAGTCCACCAATTAATTTGCTACCAAGGTTAGCTATGTACACCTAGTAAATGCTAAGTAAAACCTTAATAAATGTAGATATAGAATTTTCGGGAAAAAGGCCTCAGAGCTTAACAGGTTAACGAATGTTTACACTGAGAAATGTGTCACTTTTGTGCACAAAATGAGCTCATTTCAAATTTGATGTCTGCTACAGGTCTCACAATAGTTGAAAGGGGGGCAGGTTTAGCATGGGGCAGCATCTCCTCTTCTTTTCAGATCAGTTTGAAGACGTCTGGGCATTGAGGTTATGAGTTTCTGGAGATTTGGTGTTGGAATTTGGTCCCATTCTTGCCTGACAGAGGTTCAGAGAGAATATGTTGATCTTGTTTTGAAGGATCTCTGCTTCCTTCATTCTACCATCGTCTCTTCAGGAGCAAGATCCTGATTGGTTAACACACTGTGAATATTCTCCAAAGTTTTTTTTTTTTTTAAGTTTTGGGCATAGAAGCTCAGTTCACACATCAATTCGCATTGCACCATTTGTGCATAAAAGTGTAACATTTCTCAGTGTAAACATTTGTTATGCTATCTATGTTCTGTTGTGAATAAAATATTGGCTCCTGTGATTTGATCTGTGGGTTGGCAGTCACAGTGCCAGCTGGTTTTGTAGCTCTGCTGTTAGCTGTGTCCTGCTGCATCTACATTGGCCTGTGTGGCAACCAGAGCACGGAGCTCTTTCTGCTGTTCTGATTGGACAATTGGCGATACAAGGGTTTTAGAACCAAAACAAAAATGTAAACATAAACAACTTAGCCATTATGTAAAATAATTTTTTAATTGTGAATAAACCAAGTGTACCATTGTTACCAGTAAAACTAATATTTCATTTAAGCATGCTTACATCATATCTGGGGTCATTTTTATGAAATATAAAAAACAAATACCGCTCCTGGAACCTTTAAAACTGACCAGTCTGAGCGGAGAAGGTTAGTTTGTGGACCTACTGGTTAAAATTGATGTTTAAACTGTTGTATAAACACACAGAGAACATGTGAGAGTTAACACTGACCAGTCTGAGCGGTGAAGGTGAGTGTGTGGACCCCCGGGATGAATGGATGTTTGAACTGGATGCTCACTGTGAGATTCTCTCCTCTCCTCACCATCAGCAGGTGTCTGGAGATCTTCCCAGTGCGGTGGACCTGGTTGTTGTAGTTCACCTTCAGGTCCACCCCCAGGACTACAAACACACACAAGATATATACAAGAAATGTAAATTATAAGGGATAGTATTAGTGGTCAGTTATAAATAAAATGATGAATTATTATTGTAGTAATGTACTGTACTGTACTAAAGTAACGTATGTGTGTCCTGAGTCGGACACTTTCTGCTAAAATTCTATTACTTTTTTATCTTCAACAAGTCATAAAGTCGCTCATTTATAATCTTCATTAATGCAAATTGTATAAAATAAAAGTACATTTTCTTACATTTATAACGATATATTTGTTGGAGAGTTTCTTTTACAAATATTTTATTGCGGCCGTATGAAATAGCACTTTTGTCTGAGGTTTAAGCTCGGCAGTGCTATGGCCCTGAGTCGGACACGCTCACCTTTCTGGTTTTTTCAGCCATATTTGTTGGATTTTTCGGCTCTAATTTAAGGCTGGGATATTTACGTTAACAAATTTTCACACCCGGTTCCTTGTTTCCGTCTTTCAAAATAAGATTGTGGGCTAAGCTAACGTTAATCAGAAAATAATAAGACGGACAAAGTTAGCTACAAAAACACTAAGATCACTGAAAGAACGTCGCCCGAGTGTGACCTGAGCATTCCCTGCGCATTTCCCTATCAAAATTATTTTCATATCGTGATTATTTTATAAACACTTAGCATAAATACACAAAAATTACCACAGAGTTAGAGCAATATGTGGAGTTTTTGTTGATCAACCGTTAGCCAGTTAACGTCTTTGCGAGCGTCTGTTAGAAGACCGAAAAATAGCAAAAGGTGAGCGTGTCCAACTCAGGACACACATACGTTACAAATTAAAGATTTTGTCAAAAAAAAAAAAAAAAAAAAAAAATACTACCACTTCTACTACTGCGAATACTGCTACCTATTGCTATTACCTTGTACACAAACCTGCGAGCCTAGTGTTTTTGTGTTCATCAATGACACACTCTCATCCAGTTTAACTATGAAATAGCTACTTTTTATGTGTTATGACCTAAAGCCATTAGATCATCTGAGCAGGTTATTAGGACACTTAGGTCTTACAGAACACAGAGGATAGACACATGCACTTGTATGATGTAGAAGCTTTAGTAAATCGTTAGTTTGCACACATTTATCTGAACTTGTTAGCAATAAATTAAAAATAAAACTTCACATTGTGTAAAAGTAGTTAAGAAATAAGACTTTGCCTTGCTGCAGACGCCCTGCTCTTGGTCTGACTTTTTAAACCTAAATATCTCCCAAACCAAAAACAGATATTAACTATTTTTTTCTATAATAATTAATAACAATTTATCTCAGTTTGAACTGAACAATGAAGAGGTAAAAACAAATTTGACCCTAACCCTAACCCTCTGATTGCAGAAAATCAATTGAACACAAGACCCATCACCAAGACCTCCATATTCAGCAGACTATTAACATATTTAGCTTCAAGACACAAACACAGTACTTTTTGTATTTACTAAACAAAGCATGCTCTTTCCAATGATATCATTGTTTTCATGGTAGACTGGTGTCATACATTGGCAATCTGAGTTTAAAAAACAGACCTAAAATAACCTTTTTCATGTTTAATGCCTAATAAATCAGAAATACTATAAAGGCTTAGTCACTGATGAAGTGCTCTAACATGAGTTTGTCATATCACTGTTTGACAGAACATGATGTGGTTTATTATGAAGATATGAAAGCCCAAAATATGAAATCATTTTTACATTTACAGTTTTTGGCAGCCCCTAACTTGGAAACTATACAACTGAAAGCTCCATGTTTTACAGGTTAAATGGTTCAGAGTGAAGAACATGACCTGATGACATGATGAAGATGACATTCTTCTGTTGTGGCTGTGGAACTTTGACATATTAAAGAAATCCTGATTTTGGCCTGGCACGCCCACTTTTTTTTTAAATCTAATTTTCTCACAATCTAAAAAAAGATACCAAATCCAAATTTTGCACACGCTGGTGATATACACATTAACCACACTAAATTTGAAGCAATTCCAAGATGGTCAAGTGTTGATTTCACATGGAATTGGATTTTAGATTTTTCCAAAAGACTCAAATATGACATAGGCTAATATGCTATGAGGCTAACAATAAGAAATAAACTAGTTCACACGATTATTGCAGTATTAAATATTGTGATCCCTATGCTCTCCTGTGTACATTTTTGTACATTTTGCTTGACCTTTATTTCATTTGGTGTTACAGCTTGGGGCATAAATGTTAGCAGAAAATATGAAAAAGGTTGAATTAACTTGACCTAAGTTTGACCTTCTCTACAACATCAGAAGGCCTGGCTCGCAGTCTTCGCTCTAATTCATCCCAAAGGAGTTCTGTCAGGATTGAGGTCAGGACCCAGTCAAGTTCTTCCACACCCAACTCACTAATCCATGTCTTTATGGACCGTGCTTTGTGCTCTGGTCATGTTGGAACAAGAAGGGGCTGTCCCCAAACTGTTCCTACAAAGTTGGGAGCATGGCATTGTCCAAAAGCATTCAGTTCCTTTCACTGGAACTAAGAGGCCAAGCCCAGTTCCTGAAAACAACCTCACACTAAAATCCAAATTCAGTTAAGCAAATACTTTTAGAAATATAGTGTACTTCATTAGAGAAACATTCACATGTGTCACAAAGTGATATTCTTTCTCCAGTATTTACTCAAGTACAAGTAAGAGCATGTCTTAGAATGTGTAGTACTCACTGGAGGAGTGATGTGGCTGTGTAGTCATCTTCAGCTTGTAGTACTAACAGAATACTGGATGTAGTACTTTTAACTGGGGTTAAAAGTGTGCCAAGCCCTGCCCAAACACACTCAACAGGTAACACACCAGGTTAACTGTTTCAGTACTGCTACTCCTGTATGAAGGACCTAACATGGTATGTTACAGTACACTACTCATAAGTGAGAGTAGACAGTGATGTCAATGGTCACATTTATATATATTTAATACCTTCATGGGCACTCAAAGCATCATCAAAGAACCATTCACCCATTCACACTCACATTCATACACCAGAGTTAAGGTGGGTTAAGTGTCTTGCCCAAGGACACAACGACAGTATGTAACAGTGGGAGCGGGGTTTGAACCGCCAACCTTAGTGGACAAGCTGGCTCTACCAACTGAGCTACTGCCGCCTGTCTCTGTAAAGAGAGTAATGAGAACTCTAAGAACATGAGTGGAGAAAGTACTCTGTACTAATATAAAAGTACTGTTCCTTCAAAATAATATCACTCAAGTAGAAGTAAAAGTTGTTAACACAATTATTATTTGAGAAAAAGTAAAAAAGTAAAAATACATTGTAATCTACTACAACTACTTGAAAGTACTTTACCTCTACTACTGCCAATACTACAGCTAATATTACTGCTACTCCTGCTGCTTCTACCAAACTGCTACTTCTACTAATGATACAACTGCTTTTACTACTGCTACTGATGTGCCCAACTTTACTATTTCCACTAAAACTACTACCCATTTTGCTACAATGAGGCACAAATACTTTCCACTATATACTTCCACAGCAGTAGCAGCTGCGGACAAATGAGTTCACACGTCCCACGCTGACATGCTTCTGCTGTTTCTGGGTGTAACTAAATACCTTTACGCCTCTGCAAAACTCTGCAGAAATGATATTAATCAAACTTTGACATTCAGGGTTAGTGTGTCAAGACCAGTCCATTGTCTGAACTTAATAACAAGTCATTTGTGACTCTGACTAATGCAGTTTCTGTGCTATGGTGGGGTCTAAACCCTGACTGAAAATCTTCAAATAAGCTATTGTCCTGTAGGTGGTGACATAACTGTTTAACTACAACTCTTTCTAGGATTTTTGAAATAAAAGGGAGATTTGATATTGGTCTATAGTTGGCTAAAATGTCAGGATCTAGACTGTTTTTTTTTTTCAGACTGTGGTACATAACCTGTTTCTAGGGAGGTGTTTATTATACTCAGTATAGATTCATTAATTAGGGGAAGATTAATTATGATTTGATGTTGTTATCCAACATTTGGTTGGACATCCTGCTTATTTTGCACAATTGATTTTTTTTTTCATTTAAACTAATAACACTGAGGTGAGGAGATAATTTGTATTTTTTATGGGTCTGAGTAATTTTTGATGTTGATTTTGTTTTTGTTTTAAAAGCTTGTAGGTTATTAGCTTCTGCAAAATTGAACATTTTCCAATCATTTTCGTCCTGAGGTCAGTCAGGGCTCAGTGTCTTGCTCACATTCAGTTAAACAGTAGCTTTGGTCAAGGCTGTATTTTTACAGCTCATTCCAGAGCAGAGTTCTAATAAACAATCGCCTTGCTCCAAATCATGGTTTGAACACATTGCGCATTTATCATTATATATTACAAAACTTACTTTGTCTTTTTATTCCGATAAACAAAGTTACACAATCTTTTTCAAATTAATTTCTTGCACTGAAACTCCATTGATAATCAGGGACAACCTACCCCACTCATTGACAAACAACATGGGGCTGACTGTCACAGTGAGTCAGAGTGTCTTTGATGATAATAACTTTTTATTATAATAAGATGTAAAAAAAAAAAAAAAAAGGACACCCACTTCAAGCCAAAACCTTAAGCTTTCATTTAATGTATGAATGTATGTCTCTTGAAAGTTTTTTTGATGGGTAAATTACACTGGAGTAAAAAGTGTGACAACCATCTCAAGTCTCCCTTATTATATTAATTTTCTTGGACTTCAGTAGCCAGTGTGGTCATGAGGACAGGCACAGGCATGTCGCTGGCAGGAGAGAGACTCTCTATCATTGCCTCATTGCTCAGCTTTCACAGGAAACAAACAGAGAAGCTGGGGATAAATGAGTTCACAGGTCGCACGCTGGCATACTTCTGCTGTTTCTGGGTGTAACTAAATACCTTACGCCTCTGCAACATTCTGCAGAAATGATATTAATCAAACTTTGACATTCATCCAGATGAATCAGCACTCAGAGCTGTAGGCTTGGTTGCACTGGTGAACAGAGCTGACAGGGGAGGTCACAGTCTAATCTCTGGAGTAAGATGCTGTGGTCAAGTGGTGTGATCTATCAGAACCAGGACTGAGACCAGTCCATTGTCTGAACTTAACCCCTTAGAGCCCAGACATAGAAATATTTGTTGGAAAAAATCATCCCTGCTAAATTTTAGTCAACGGGGATGGGTAAGAACAAAATTTGTCAATATTTTTGGTAAGCAGCATTCATTGACCAAATTTGATGATGTAGCATATTTGCAATGTTGGGCTTTTCAGGTGGCATTTTGACATAAGTATAGTAACTACTACTACAAAAAAACAACAAAAAAACAAAAACAAAACAATAACGCTATAGTAACTTTTTTGAAACTGAAATATTGAATACAAACTGCAAACAGATCAGGCAGAACATTACTCAACATGGTAAGCCATGTAGCAATTGCGCTTCTCGTTGAAGCACAGGCGAACCTTGCACTTGACCCATGAAGTGTCAGTGAAACCAGCTTTGCACACTTTGCATCTGCCACTGCTTGCTGACTTTTATTGGCAAGTGTCCAACATTGTCATGGCGAACATCATCCGGTTGATCTACTCTGGATGCCCTCGGAGAGTAGACTGTGGTGACTTCTCCAGTTGGCCTTGCCACCAGCACATTTGTCATGATCAGAGCAGTAGCTAGAGAAGCCTAGAAGTTGCGGTGTTTCATGATGTCCTTCTTGTGCATGGCCAGGGCACTGCAGTGTCTACAATAGAGCAACCATGCTTGAACAAGTGCAGTAGTGACTGTGTGCCAGAATGCGTCTGAACCACGTTCTGTTTATTCAGTCCGACAGCTCACGCCGGCAGCAGCACACGGACGTCCCAGGAACAATTTGCCGCTCGCTACAGATAGGTTTAAGTTCTATTTTTCAAGCTGGCTCCTGTAGTGATCTGCAGAGCTACAGCCGAAGAAACACAAGAAGCAGACTCCAAGTGTCAAAATAAACTTCCACTACACTGTCAAAATAACCCTAACCCTAACCCTAAGCCCTCGGTGTAAAGTAGCACTTTTAAACAAACGCGCGCAAATCAATCTGCTTCTGTGACGCCCTCGATATAAATTCGGGGTTAGCTTTAACACGCAGTGTACAAAAATGTACAGAGAAGACCACAATTATCTCTTATCTAAACTTACTAAAGCAGAGGTTACATCCACAGCACTTATACTATCAAATGAATGTTGTAGGGCTGTAGTTGACCAAAGAAATTGTTAGTTGATGGAAGTTATGACCAGTACAGCAATTAATCGACCAAAATTGACCAAAGGATATGTGGGGGACTTACCAGAGTCTCACACAAACAAATGACTTTACATTATTTAGGAGATAAAACATTAAAAGGCTGTAAAATTTATTGTTATCTAAAAATAATTTATGCTATCTTAAATAAAATAAATAAAAGTTGTGGTTTCCAGATTTCTAACAGTGATATTTCTGGGCAGCAGTGTAATCCAGTGGATTTACCTGGTGTTACTTACACGACTCACCGAGGTGAACAAGAAGAAACAAACTCAGGTTTTCATAGTTTTTAGTGTGGCATTACGGATGCAAAAGAAAGGTCAACCACGTAGTTACAGCACCAGTGAAAGGTTAAAGATGTACTTTAAAAGCCCAGGATTTTCTGAGGTGGACTCCTCTAGACCTCCAGCTCTAACTTCAGCCTCATCCTACTCAAATATCCACTGTCCCTCCTCTGTACTCACGTACTCACTGTGTTTTACTGTGAAGCTGACAAGAAATATGACCAGACTTAGGCCTGGCTGGATGAGTGACCTGAGCGTGGCGACTGTGTCCGGGAGCGGCTCATGCAGCTCACGCAGAGCAGTGGCTGTGTGAGCTGTGACGAGGGAATCTGAGAAAATACAGACCCCGCCTTTGTTTTTGAAGTAGAACTGGCTCTGATGGAGCATGAACTAAGGAATTTCACTGTTACCTGTAAGAAGTCTTGCGTACAAAGACGGTGTTCCCTGCGCTGACTGTAGCTGACTGTAGTTCAGTCGCTACAGGCTGCAGTCAGCGCAGGTCTGTCAGGTGGCTGTGCTCTCATGTTGACAGTTGAATGGCTTTTCTGCAGTCGGTGTGAACAACCTCGCGTCTCTGTGGTGTGGCTCTGACGTCAGTAGACTCGCAGCTGCGCATGATGCTTGATGGTTGTTTGTTGTAATGATGACATGAATGGTGTTTTGTGGCATTATCACTGAATGAATTGAATTGCAGACTCAATCCGCCATCACTACAAAGCAGAGGGGTCAGATTCTGGCCTTGGACTCTCCTTATATTCAGATAATATTCATTATTTACAGTTTATGTGTCATCAGTGTGTGTTTACCACAGATGTGAGGCAGTGATAGGACCGGAGCGTCTTATTAGGATTGTTCATTTTGGGTGTAAGCATCAAAGAGGACGATGATTCAGAAGTATAATCAAGTCAGAAGGTTTATTTTAGTATCACACAGGTGAGGTAACAACAGCTGTGCCCCGCTGAAAGGGAGAGGGTGAGCCAGCCGTACACAAAGGAGTGGTCACAGTTTTGATTAGGACCGGAGCGTCTCCTCCTTCCGTCCCCTCTCTGTCCCTGAGACAATATAAGAGCAAGACTCTGTGCTCGGAGCACACTCCAGGGTCGTCCTCAGCCCTGGTCAGGCGTCCCCCGGAGTGTTACAGAGACCGGGACAGAGACAGACCCTCGTTACTCAGAAGTGCTGCGGGTTACTCGTGTGACGCTCTGCAGATGTAAAAGTGCCGTGTGCTGGAGAGAGTCTCAAACTGTTTCGTTTGATTTAGACACAGTTTTAGTCCTGGTTTAGGCATAGACCTTGTTTTAGTCCTGGTTATGTGCTGGTTTAGACCTGGCTAAGACCTGGTTTAGTCCAGGTTTAGTCCTGGTGAAGTGGTTTAGTCCTGATTTAGTCCAGGTTTAGTCCTGGTTTAGTCCAGGTTTAGTCCAGGTTTAGTCCTGGTGAAGTCCAGGTTTAGTCCAGGTTTAGTCCTGGTTTAGTCCAGGTTTAGTCCAGGTTTAGTCCTGGTTTAGTCCTGGTTTAGTCCAGGTTTAGTCCAGGTTTAGTCCTGGTTTAGTCCAGGTTTAGTCCAGGTTTAGTCCAGGTTTAGTCCTGGTGAAGTCCAGATTTAGTCCAGGTTTAGTCCAGGTTTAGTCCAGTAAAGATCACTGCTGTATGGTTCATGGCTGTATTTGTAAAACTATTTTAAATGCACTTGGAGAATATTATGATCATGTTTAACTCTGGTTCTGCAGAGACTTTCTTTATCACAGACGGCTGTTGGTCTGTGATGAGTTCAGGTGCACTCGTTTCTTTATCACAGACGGCTGTTGGTCTGTGATGAGTTCAGGTGCACTCGTTTCTTTATCACAGACGGCTGTTGGTCTGTGATGAGTTCAGGTGCACTTGTTTCTTTAACACAGACGGCTGTTGGTCTGTGATGAGTTCAGGTGCACTCGGTGTGCTTTAGAGTCTGTTAAACGTTGAATGGACTTGGACAGAAAATCAGGGACATTTTGATGTTTTTCTGTGAATTAATTGTGTTAATTATGCTCATTCTTTAATTTTAAGTTAAGCAAAATCCTTAATAATATGTATTAATTTGATAATAAATATAGACTTTTTCTGTAAACTAATAATTTTATTTTTATGTACGTAATAGATCTTTATTAATATTCTTGTACCTGCAGAGCTCTTACTGTGTTTTTTAAAAAGACACTCATATGTTCTTAATTTTGGACACTTGAGGCTACATTGACAGGACAGAGTCTAGTGGGAAAACTGAGAGAGAGCAGAGAGAGACTCAGCCAACAACACCGAGGCAGGCTGTATTTGCCCTGTATAAGCACCACAGCTCTGCGGCTCTTCTTATTATTGCTGAAAACTATTTTGTGTTAAACCAGTCCTTCAGTATCTTGCTGTCTCTTCTGCTCTCGCTGTGTAACAGCTGTGGTCCTGCTCTGTAAAACATTTTTCACTTGATGTGACTGCAAAAAGAAAAACTGTGAGGAGGATATATGTTTGTGTAAAAGCTGCATTTTACTCTCACTAATACTCTCTGTGTATTTAGAGTTTTGTTTGGCTATGATATGTTGTTGCTGTGGCCTCATTGTGGACATGCAGTACCTGAATATAACAGATGCAGTAGTACTAAGCAGTAGTAAGTAATTATTAGAAATCATCATTATTGATCCAAAAGATATTACTTAGAACTTAAAAAAGGTAAAATAGGTGTATAAGTAGTTATGTGTTTTTGCCTGCCATTACTGTAGACATTATAGACTCACAGTATCTAAATATATGCAGTAGTACTAAAGTAGTGTTGTAGCTGCTTGGTCTATAAACTATTTTTTTACGGCTCTTGGTTTTGGTCTCAAATCCAGTTTTACTCAGCATTGTCTCAGTCTTGGATGTGGCGGTCTCTGAGATTTCCACATCAGAAAAAAAATAAAAAAATGTTCTGACTCCGTTGCATTAAATCAAAATAATCATTGACATATCTGAACTACGAATGACTATGAACTATGAATTTTATTTAAAACTTTTCCCCTTCATTTAGTGTCAAGGACAGAGTTTGGTCTTGACCTGGTCTTGGTTTGCTTTGGTCTCAGTCTTGACTCGGTCTCAAACCCTGAAAGTCTCAGCCTTGTCCTTGGTCTCAGTTGACTCTGAACTTGGACTGGTCCTGGTCTTGATTAGTACGGTCTTGACTACAACACTAGTACTAAGTATTAGTAAGTAGTACTCATTCAGAGTAACGACACCAGCGGCAGGTCCAGTCCCTTCTCCTGCTCTGGTCCATTAGTGTCAGAGGAAATCAGCCCATGTCCTCTGAAAACATTAATCTGTCGTTGAGTCTGTGTGAAATACTGCTTACTCACAAGTACACAAGGGGTACTCTAATACTTTTATCGAAGTAGAATCTTTAATGTGACCCTTCACTTTATCTGCAATAACACTCAAATAAAGAGTACGTCCTCCTGCACTGTCCATACATTTACATCGTCACCACTGTCCATTTACGTCTGTGTCTGAGTGGTATAAATTATTTTGCTAAATATTTTCATTTCTTAGGCTGTTACTAATAACACAGAGTGTAGTAGGAGGACGGGGAGAGACTTTCAGCAAACAGAGGACAGACAGCTGTGTCTTTCTGTCGTCGTCTGAAGTCACTTTAATGTTTGTCAGAGTTTTTTGAATCATGGGATTTTCCACTAATCACTCGTACTTCACTCTAGCGGCGTACTCTGACCCTGGGCCTTTCAGATGGCTGTATTTTCTCATCCTAATGTCTTTGTATGCTCTGATAGTGCTGTCCAACCTGCTTCTCATCGTCATCATCTGTTTGAACAGAACTCTACATGAACCTATGTACATCTTTATCTGTAGTTTATTAATCAATGAACTCTACGGCAGCACTGCTCTGTTCCCGTTCCTCCTGGTGCAGATCCTCAGAGACGAGCACACGCTCTCGCACGCGCTCTGCTTCTTCCAGATCTTCTGCATCTACAGTGTACGCCAACGTACAGCTGCTGATGTTGGCCCTGATGTCGTACGACCGGTACGTGGCCATCTGCTGCCCCCTGCAGTACCACACACGCATGTCAGGTCGTACGGTCCTGAGGCTGGTGGCTCTGGCCTGGCTGTTCCCGTTGGTGGAGGTGAGCTTCCTGGTTTCTCTGAGCGCCCCTCTGGAGCTGTGCGGGAGCCTGATCCCTAAAGTGTACTGTGATAACTACTCGGTGGTGAAGTTGGCCTGCGGAGACACCTCTGTGAACAACATCTATGGCCTGCTGTACACCTTCCTCTTCATACTCAGCATCCTCTTCATTCTCCTTTACACGTACGTGCGCATCCTCAGAGTGTGTTTCTCTGGCTCCAAGCAGACTCGATACCGGGCTCTGAGCACCTGCATGCCTCACATCGCATCTTTCATTCAGAGATCATCCAGAGCCGGTTCGACATGAGCGCTGCACCGAACGCTCTCCGTGTTTTCATGTCATTGTACTTCCTAACGGTGCAGCCGCTGTTTAACCCAATGATATATGGACTGAAGCTGTCCAAAATACGACTCATCTGTAAAAGTCTGTTTGTGGGTGAAGTGCAATAAAAACCTGCTGCTCTCAGACTGTTTCTGTTCATTTTATTAAAAGGGAGACTCCTTGACTCTTCTAAGTGGTGCAGTGGTTAGCACTCTTGCCTTACCACAAGAAAGACCCCTGGTCCGATTGACCAGAGACACGTACGTAAGAAACACGTAACCACCCGCAACCTTATCGAGCGCTGCATTGGTGTGCATAAACGTAGGCAAGTTAGTCATTAATATAAATAATTTATTATTGTTATTATTATTACTTATTACTTATCAGTAGTAGTAGTGGTAATGGGGGTGTCAATATTAGTAAGAATATTTTGATTCTAAAGGATGTTTTTCTCTTTTCACTCTAAAGATCACTCTGCGATTAGGTACATTTTGCATTTGCAAAAGTGCACAATAATGAGCTGGTTACAAAGTTAGGAAACTCAAGGTTACAGGTGGGGGCTCCCTGCCGTTGTGTGGGACGCTCCTGAAGTTAACGAAGATAATGCACTGCAGAAATGAGAACTCTGGCCTGGTCGAGGCACAGGAGTTTCTTGAAGAAAACAATATAATGATATGCAGAAATCGTCATACATTGTCATACATAATATAAAAACTGTGATCACTCCTTTTTGGACGGCTTGCTCACCCTCTCCCTTTCAGCGGGGCACAGCTGTTGTTACCTTACCTGTGTGATACTAAAATAAACCTTCTGACTTGATTATCCCACCTCCGGGAGAGCTTCAACCAGATCCCGGGGGAGGTTGGAGACATTGAGTCCGAGTGGACCATGTTCTATTGTCGGCGCGGCCGTTCGGAGCTGTGGCCGTAAGGTCTCTGGTGCCTGTCGTGGCGGCAATCCCCGAACCCGGTGGTGGACACCGGAAGTAAGGGATGCCGTCAGGCTGAAGAAGGAGTCCTATTGAGCCTGGTTGGCTCGTGGGACTCCTGAGGCAGCTGATGGGTACCGGAAGGCCAAGCGTGCCGCTGCCCGGGCGGTTGTGGAGGCAAAAACTCGGGTCTGGGAGGAGTTCGGGGAGGCCATGGAGGAGGACTATCGGTCGGCCTCGAAGAAATTCTGGCAAACCGTCCGGCGCCTCAGGAGGGGAAAGCGGTGCTTCGCCAACACTGTTTACAGTGGAGGTGGGGAGCTGCTGACCTCGACTGGGGATGTTGTCGGGCGGTGGAAGGAATACTTTGAGGATCTCCTCAATCCTGCCAACATGTCTTCCGTCGAGGAGGCAGAGGCTGGGGACTCGAGGGTGGACTCGTTCATCACCCAAGCTGAAGTCACTGAGGTGGTTAAAAAGCTCCTCGGTGGCAAGGCACCAGGGGTGGATGAGATCCGCCCTGAGTACCTCAAGTCTCTGGATGTTGTGGGGCTGTCGTGGCTGACACGTCTCTGCAGCATCGCGTGGCGGTCAGGGACAGTACCTCTGGACTGGCAGACCGGGGTGGTGGTTCCTCTTTTTAAGAAGGGGGACTGGAGGGTGTGTTCCAACTACAGGGGGATCACACTTCTCAGCCTCCCCGGGAAAGTCTATTCCAGGGTACTGGAGAGGAGAATTCGCCCGATAGTCGAACCTCGGATTCAGGAGGAACAATGCGGTTTTCGTCCCGGTCGTGGAACAGTGGACCAGCTCTATACCCTCCATAGGGTGCTTGAGGGTTCGTGGGAGTTCGCCCAACCTGTCCACATGTGTTTTGTGGATTTGGAGAAGGCGTTCGACCGTGTCCCTCGTGGTATCCTGTGGGGGGTGCTCTGGGAGTATGGGGTCCGAGGCCCTTTGCTAAGGGCTGTCCGGTCCCTGTACAAACACAGCAGGAGCTTGGTTCGCATTGCCGGTTGTAAGTCAGACCTGTTCCCAGTGCATGTTGGACTCCAGCAGGGCTGCCCTTTGTCACCGGTTCATAATTTTTATGGACAGAATTTCTAGGCGCAGCCAGGGGCCGGAGGGCGTCTGGTTTGGGAACCACAGGATTTCATCTCTGCTTTTTGCAGATGATGTTGTCCTGTTGGCTTCATCAAGCCAAGACCTTCAGCATGTGCTGGGGCGGTTTGCAGCCGAGTGTGAAGCGGCTGGGATGAGAATCAGCACCTCCAAGTCCGAGGCCATGGTTCTCGACCGGAAAAGGGTGGTTTGCCCTCTCCAGGTTGGGGGAGAGCTCCTGCCTCAAGTGGAGGAGTTTAAGTATCTTGGGGTCTTGTTCACGAGTGAGGGAAGGATGGAGCGTGAGATTGACAGACGGATCGGTGCAGCGTCTGCAGTAATGCGGTTGTTGTATCGGTCTGTTGTGGTGAAGAATGATTTACCGGTCGATCTACGTTCCTACTCTCACCTATGGTCATGAGCTTTGGATCATGACCGAAAGGACAAGATCCCGGATACAAGCGGCTGAAATGAGTTTTCTCCGCAGGGTGGCTGAGCGCTCCCTTAGAGATAGGGTGAGGAGCTCTGTCACCCGGGAGGAGCTCAGAGTAGAGCCGCTGCTCCTCCACATTGAGAGGAGTCAGTTGAGGTGGCTCGGGCATCTGTTCCTGAGCCTCCTGGACGCCTCCCTGGGGAGGTGTTCATGTCCCACTGGGAGGAGGCCCCGGGGAAGACCTCGGACACGCTGGAGGGACTACGTCTCTCGGCTGGCCTGGGAACGCCTTGGGGTGCCCCCGGCAGAGCTGGAGGAAGTGTCTGTGGAGAGGGAAGTCTGGGCATCTCTGCTTAGACTGCTGCCCCCGCGACCCGGCCCCGGATAAAGCAGAAGAAGATGGATGGATGGATGGATGGACTTGATTATGCTTCTGAATCATCGTCCTCTTTGATGCTTACACCACAAATGAACAATCCTAATAGGGGTAATCTAAAATTAATTTGCTTTAAATGATTTTTTTTAGGTTCCACTGCCTCCACAGCGAAATATGCTTGCATCCTGAAAGTGTGTGCGTAGTTACTGCTGCCACTGTGGTACTGCACAACATTTGTGTCCTAAAGCGACTGCCCCTCCTGAGATAAGAAGAGGTGGGGCTTGAGGAGGAGGATAACCCTCTGGCTCCTGCCGTCCCAGAGGACATCAGCGGGCGACTTGTCCACATGCACAACATTAACAATTTATAATCAATCAGTCAATAGCAAACATTTATGTTTACCTTTATGGCCTAATGCCCAGTCCCTTATGCACTTCTTTACAGTTTCCGGTCTTCACAGCTTCAAGGCCGTCTGCCTACTCTGCGCTAGTATTTTACAAAATAAAACTACACACATGAGCACATAAAAGGATTAATATATTTTTTAAACTGATACCAATCAAGAGCTGCTCGTGTGTCATGCGCCTTCGCAGTGGCACAGCGTGTACGAAGTTTGAAAATGAAAAATAATAAAAGGACAGCTTACTCTAACTTGAGGGGTGTCAAACTGTAGAATGTATACTGTAATATATATAGACATAAAAATGAGAAGAAATAGTTGAACAAAATGTATTTATTTGTAAAGGCATTAATAAAAAAAAATTAACGAATGATAAAATCAATGATGAATGTCAAAACAACAATGCATCATTAGCAATTGATTATAAAGGCAAAATGTAAGTTAAACATTACTAGGTTATTGATTACATAGAAATGCTTAAAAACTACTTACATATAATGAAATAATTCAAATGAAAGATAAATAGGCTACAGTTGAAAATTAAAAACAAATTTACAAAATAGTAAATAAATGACATGCCTTGTTCAGACACAATGTAGCGCTCCCTCGCCTGACGCTCGAGAAGTTTCATTTCCAACTTTAATTTGTAGTTTTCGAATGCCAGCTTTTCTGTTGTTTTTAACTTTGCTGTCTCGACCTCCACTCGAAGTATCTCATACTAGAGGAGGATGAGCTGTAGCTCTTCATGGTCCCTTTTGTGTTTTTTCAGTGAACACGGCTCATTTGGGACCTCCTCTCACCTTCGAGTATAAGATTGTATAGAAAGCCTGCAGGTATTTCACTGAGGGTAATGTTGGGTTTCTTTATGAATGACCTACCACTGGTAGCTGTCAGATCAGGCACATCCATCCCATCATCAGTGCAGCTCTAGGACAGGCGCTGAACTGTTCACCCCGCTCAACACCACAAACGCAGGTGGATCCTCTCCAAAAGTATCTATTATTATGGTGAAGCTTTTGGGAGAGGACCCCCGCCGGTCGGGTTTTTTTTAAGAGCTGACTGGTCTGCCATATCTCCCTTCAAGGACAAGCCACAGAACTGAACTTGTAAACATCTAAGTCGTGGCTCCAACTTTCAATCACAAGCTCAGACTCTTACTGCGTCATCCCAGCATCCGTCTGCCTTCACCTTTCCTCCCTAGCTAAGTCCAAACAAAAAATTCCATCAAGTGACCATGTGTACTGTGTCTTGTTATGTTGTGTTTTGTTTTTGTATGTTAATGTATGCTTTGCAAAACTGTATTTAACTTTCTGAAGCTGCAAGCGCCTGATAGAGAGGCTGCAAGTCCTAGTAGCTCCTAAATTTGTCTTATTTGTTTTTAACTGTGTGTTTATGTTTTTGTCTTTTGCTGCTGGACAACTATCTATCTCTCTATCCATCTATCTATCTATCTATCTATCTATCTATCTATCTATCTATCTATCTATTTTAGGCCTAGACAATAAGTCTTTTCACTTCTTTCTCATCTCTTCAACAGTTCATATTCTGCTGTTACATTCGTTGTTATTAGAAGCGGTTATCATCCTCCACAAACTTACTTTTTGTTTGTTCATATTTATGTTTAATTTGGCAGTAAGAACATCCTTGTGCTAAGCATATAATTGCAAAAGTTTTCTGATCTCATCAGTAAAATTTACCTTTCTTTTTTTTTGCTCTTCCATATTAGCTACGCTGCCTATAGATGGATGTGTTGCTAGGTAACGAATCCAGCGCCCAGTGTATTCTCGTGAACTCGCGTGATACGACCAGGCACGGTGTTGTAGGGTACATATATAAAAATATATACACTGAACTAAGACAAAGGGTAAGAGCAATAATTCCGCATTGGTACCAGTTAGCCTTGTGCTAACGTGCAGATTAAAACACCTAAACTAATGTCTTAAGAGGGGAAGGTTGACCAGGAGGGAATCAGTTTAATAGATAAAGATCACCAAACTCAACTTAATGTGGCACGATTAGGGGTTAAACCCAATATATATATATATATATACACATTTATGTCAGCCAGTTTATTGTAGCAACGCCACCCTGGGCTATAGTTCCAGGGACCACCTAAATTTAACCCAACACGAGTCAAAAGGACACAGGTGAGTAACTGAATGGATCAGAGACACAAATTAATTTACATTCATTTTATTAATCCTTTAAGTTAGTTTAGTTTAAGGCACACAATTCTTTATTAATTCTAATTTTGTAAAAAACTAAAACTCTCTCACTCCCATTCACACCAACACCCACACATCATTAAAACATTTCAGTATGCCCGAACACAATACTCAGAAACTCAGTTCCTTGTGAACACCCTACAGCCGCTCACTGATTGGTTGATTAGTTTATGATTTACCTCCACTATTGATGGGAAGTTCGGTCGCTAGAGGGCGCACTGTATCAAGAGCCGTAAATCAGTCTTTGTCCTTAGAGAAGCGCCATCGATGTTAATTGGGAGCAACGCCCCAGACAAATTAGTTCATAGCTGTAATAACCCGAAGACAGAAAGCAGGGGAGGCTGGATACAGGAGCCTATAGGATAATACAGTAGATGTTAGGTGGCATAGTATGTGGCACAGGTTTCAGAGCACAGTAATCACGTACCGTGGACCAAAAGGACGCCATGCTCGCACGCCCGCTCGCCAGGCCCTCACTTCCAAGATGCCCTTTGCAGAGCTTTACGCCGGATGCGACTCCCCCTCGACAACAACCCACAGGCACGACAGGTAGAGCACGACAGGTAGAGCATGACAGGTAGAGCACACAGGTAACGCTGGAGGCGTGACTTCAATATGAGTGTCGGCATGCTACAACAACAGCGTGTTAGCCAATCTCCCACACATTAACAAACAAACAACCAACAAACTCACCAAAGGTGCATGCCGAGCACGCACACAGGTGACGCAGAAGGCGTGACTCCAGTGAAGTCACCAGCCTGCTAGAACCAACAGCGTGTTAGCCAATCTCCGGCGCACTAACAAACAACCAACAAACTCACCAAAGGTGTATGCCGAGCACGTGCACAGGTGACGCCAATAGCGTTATTTCAGTAGAGTCCCCGGGCCTCCAAAGGTGCACGCGGTGGTTGTATATGGCACTTGCTTTGGCTTTACGCCTTATAAATGGGCAACTTGGATACCCATTTAGCCCAATGCAGCTCAACAGCCGCGGCTCCAGCACTGAGCAACAACGCGTGACGTCAGAGGTGAAAAGGGGACAGAGCGGGGCATGAGACCCCCCTCTTATAGACTACCACCCTAACGTGATTGGTTAACCAGTGGATGTGCGGGCGTATCACCACATTAATTTAGATTAAATATAACATTTATTTACACAATAAAGCAGAATAGTATACTGAGGCACAGGTAAATATGGAAAGGAATGTAATTTTGAACAGAACCGTTATGCAGAATTACTGATTAATTAATGATAAATTGCAGTGGAGCAAATTGTAATATGACTTATTAAATTATTGAAGATTTAGGGAAAAGAGGTGGAATGCGACTCTGAGACTATTAACGCCAACTTTGCCACATACACAAACACTGGCTTACTGCGCTCGGACAGGAGGGAGAAGTCGGTGAACACAGGCCAGCCTCCGGTTTCAGCCAGGGGCTCGGATGTTGGGCCTTCTGGATCCGTGGGATGTCACAGGGTTGGTCTTCCCGGCTCCAAACAGCGGTTCGTGGTGTGTCCTCCAAGCTCCACAGCCAGTCGCCAGGTGTCCTGTTAACAGTGGCCGTGATGCCGCTCAGGGAGAGTTTAGCTGTTGTCAGCTTAAGGCAGCGTTAAAGTCTCAGAGTATGGCAAATGTCCATTTTAATACCAAATGAAAAATTCAGTAAAAATCCTTTCACAGCGACTCAAAACTTTGGAAGTATAACTTCTTAAAATAGCCACTTTGGTCAAGGCAGCGATTGTTAAAGCTGGCGGATGTTGCGTGGCGCGAGGCTTTTCAAAATAAACTACAAAAATTATACTTGAACAAAAGTTTGGCGACTTACCGTGAAAAGATGTTATCACCGGCAAAGTAATCTTAACGCAACAAAAATGAGGAGAGGAAAGGAAAAATTAGACTTAGAAGACAAAGGAGAGATGGAGACGAGACAAGACAAAGACTAGACCAAGACTAAGACAAGACAAGACTAAGACTGAGGTATGTGGGCCGCACCCCAAGATAAGACTGGAAAAGCGGTGTCTCTGGTACGCCCCCCCCCCCCCCCCGAACTGATAGTGGAGAGGATTCAAATTACCTCTGCTAGACACAAAATAAATGTTATAAAAAGAAATGTGTCTTACTCCACTTCAATTTACGTAGCTTTAAAAACATGTTACATTTACACTGGAACATTTGTAGCAACATAAACATACTGGTGAATAATGATACTGAATAAGCATATATCCAACCAATAATAAACATGATGATTTCAGCAGTTTGCACAAAACATAGCTATGACATTTTCCTGTAAAGTAACATGTTAATGCATGAAATCCGTCTCTTGAACAGGTGAGTGATAAAGTCTTTTGATACGCATAACTTTGTTGGGATGGACAAAGGCGTCGGTTAATTATCTGGTTCCATCTGTGGTGCCGTTTGTGCCAGGTCTCTGGTTCTTATCAGAGAAGAGAGGAGACCCCTTCTGGCATATTTATTGGTGCAGGTCGGTAAAACCGGTCATGCAGTTCGTATAGGATAGATATATGTCTTAAATATGTCTCTTAAAGGAATGTCCATATTTTTAGAATTTCAGCAGTGGTCCAGTACTCCTACAGTGTGTTCAAGACACGGCTGGAGGTCAGATGACACAACCACAAAATTGATCATTGACCTCTGGCCTAGGGTGTCCTGGTGCCACGTGCACTGATGGTGTACCAGCATTTAGTAAGGTTTTATTCTGGCGGGTCCACTTCCTGTGTGCCTGCATTACCTCTTAACTCATGGGGTCACGCAGATGATTTCCTCCTTCTCTTCCGCATCACACTGTGGCTGTCGCAGCTTGAGTCGGTGTCCAAACTTTTGTGCTGAGGATCCTAAACCTTGTAGTTTGAGCACCCGTCAACGGTGAGTGTTGGCTTTATTTGGGCTTTGTTTGTAATAATTAAAGTGTGTTATTAGCAACCATGTTGAGAACGCCTCGTTTTACATATTTATTGAGCCACAGGAGCAAAATCTGTGCCGGGCTCATTTTGCTCCTGTGAGAGACGCAAATCTTAGCTGCGCCTGGGTTTGCTGCATTTTTAGCTAGCCTTATTCATTTAGCGTGCATGCAAACCTTTGGTAAGTCTGGCCCGAAATCTCCCTCGTCACCTAGCCAGACCTGTTCATCATGGGGGACCCTACCAGGGACTTTAGGCCCCGGAACAACAGAGCTCGTAGGATCACTCGAGCACTCAAACCCCCTCAACCACGATAAGGTGGCGGTTCAAGGAGGGGGTGCAAAAAAAAAAAAAAAACCTCTGTTGTAAGTAATTGTTATTATGTTGTAAGTTTTAGTATTTTCTATTGGTCAAGGCTCTCTGTGTAATAAAGGAAATGGAGGTGGTACTCAAGGGTGATCGGGCGGGACTGGGTCGTAGCTCTTTAATTTTTGTGACCTAAGACTTGAGGTGATGGTTTGTCTCTGGTGACGCTGACTCTATATCTGCTCCTCGCTGTCGGCTGAGTCTCAAACGCCTCGATCTGTCCACACTGTGCTCTGATGCCTCTTAGTCTCATTAACACTGTGGTTATACTGTGGCTCTGTTTTCTGTTGATATCATGTTTTCTCTGCTCTGGGTTTAAACTCTTGTTCAGGTCCATGATGCGTGTGTTTAATGTTGTATCCTCAGACTGTTCTCTATATGCTCTATCACATGAGACTGTTTTTGCCTTATCGGTGTCTGTAATATCCCTCAATCTTTTCAGGAAACCCACATTTCAAAAGACTATAACCTCTGTGGTCTGTTCCAAAGTTGTTTAGTGCTTTCTGCATAAGAGCTTTTTATTTTTCTAATACCAAAGTTTTTCTGTTTAGTGTCAATAGACCACAGAGGTTTTTGCAGATCCAGGTTTTCGTCATCTCTGGTGACTCACTTTTCCTTGCCCATTCTTTGGGAACCACCAGTCTAAACTACATCTTAACAGACAAAAACGAAGACAGTCTGGATTTTATTACTAACATTTAATGGTGATTTTTATTCAGAAGATCAGACTGGATTTTAAACAGATACAAGGATCAAAGTGCACTGACTCAAGATGTTCTGTTTGTATTCTTATTAAAGTTTTAATTCCAAGTTAAACTGACAAAAAACAGACTTAAACAGGATCAGGACTGGGAATGAACGACTGTCTGCATCTGCAACATTATTATTAATACTGTTATTAATGAAACTATCAGTGTTTTGTCAGGATTACTACAGGTTTAGAAGGCTGGATGCTCCACAGTCAGTACCTATAGCTCTGTGGTTTATATCAGAATGAATAAACTTGTAACTCATGTATAAATATATACAACATCTACTTTTTTTATGATATACACGTACAGATCTGGTTTAATTTCAGAATGATGTGGAAGGACCATAATCAGAGAGCCTTCATCGAGCCTTGAAACTCTTTAAAAGATTATTTTTACCAGAGTTAATGGAAAAAGTCCTTCTGTAATGGGAGTCCAGGGTTTTTACTGAGGACCATCTCTGTTCAGCTCAACTGTGTAGGGTTAAAATCTACTAACATATTTTTATCCAAAACTGATCTCTAGTTGAAGCCAGATCTAAACTTGAACTAATCCAAACTAAAATAGGTCTAAACCAGAACTAAACCTGGACTAAACTTGGACTAAACCACAGCTAAACTAAGACTAAACCAGGTCTAAACTCGATTTAAACCAGGACTTAACTAAGTCTTGAGAGTGATTCAACCTTGTACTAAACCAGAATATAACCAGGATTAAAACAGGTCTAAAACAGGATTAAACCAGGTCTAAACTAGGACTAAACCAGGTCTAAACCAGGTATACATGAACATTTCTGTGAGGATTCTGTTGGAAGTGTCTGTGTGAGGTTTAAAGATGTCCAGTTCCCATAAACCTCAGCGTTCAAAGATGTCTTCCTCCTCTAACGTCTCCTCTTTCACTCTGATGGCCTACTCCGACACTGGGCCTCTGAGATCCCTGTATTTCCTGATCTTATTCTGTCTGTATGTGATGATTATTGTGTCTAACGTCCTCCTCATCATCATCATCTCTCGAAACAGAACTCTGCATGAGCCCATGTACATCTTCCTCTGCAGTTTGTTCGTGAACGAGCTTTTCGGCAGCGCTGCTCTGTTCCCGTGTCTCCTGGTGCAGCTCCTCAGAGACGTCCACACCATCTCCACGTCCATGTGCTTTCTGCAGATTTTCTCGGGACACTCGTACGTGAACGTGCAGTTACTGACATTAGCGGCAATGTCGTACGACCGTTACGTGGCCATCTGCTGCCCCCTGCAGTACCACACGCGCATGTCAACAAGAAGAGTGTTTTGTCTCATCGCTTTGACCTGGATCTTCCCTTTCGTGCTGATGGGCATCATGGTCTCTCTGAGCGCCCCTCTGGAGCTGTGCGGGAGCCAGATCCCTAAAGTGTACTGTGATAACTACTCAGTGGTGAAGCAGGCCTGCGGAGACATCTCTGTGAACAACATCTACGGCCTGCTGTACACCTGTGTGGCGCTGCTCTCCGTCCCAGCACTCATCATCTACACGTACGTCCAGATCTTCAGAGTGTGTTTCCGAGGGTCCAGACAGACTCAGCACAAGGCCATCAGCACCTGCGCGCCACACCTCGCCTCCTTACTCAATCTGACGTTTGCCTGTTTCTTTGAAATAGTCCAGAGCCGCTTCAACATGAGCTCAGTGCCCAACAACGTGCGAGTTTTTCTGTCCTTGTATTTTCTGACCTGCCCGCCGATCTTCAACCCTCTGATGTACGGACTCAACCTGTCCAAAATACGGCGGAGCTGTAAAAATGTGTTTTCTTCTGAAAAATAATAAAAACATGTTTTATTCATGCAGTGACTTTAGGTTGACTTAAATCTGCTGCTGTGAATATGAACTGACTGTGAACATAGAACAGCACATAACTTTCTCTCTGGAAATTTTATTTATTTATTTATTTATTTAAATGCAGGGAGCAGTGTACAATAAACATTAACCTTTACAGGAGAGATGCATTGTACCAGGTTATAGCTCAAGTGCTAATTTCCACCTGTAGTCCCTGGGCAGGTTGATGGTAAAAACATAAAAAGACAAAGTACATATATACACATACACAACCATTCTCACAGTATAAGATTCATCTATTAAAAAATATAAGATTTAAGATTAGTCCATATTATGTGAGCAGGTTTGGTTTGTGAGAAGCCATTTTTTTGTCATACGTGAAAATGTGCTATAGTTTGTTGATGCGATCAACTCAGTTAGCAACATGTTCCACTGACGAGTTGCCACACAAGAAAAAGCAGAATTCCCAAATGTTGTCCTGCGCTTAGGGATCCTACACTCACCACGCACTGTGGATCGTGAAGCCCGAGATGTGCTTTCAGAACTCAAAGATATACATTTTTTGAGTGGTGGAGCAGCAGCACCTTGGATAAGTTTATACAGCAAACAAACATTAGAAAGCATGATCATATTGTCAGAGCTCAAGATGTTATGCTTAGCAAGAATGCTACAGTGATGATATAGGCGGCTTTTCTTGTCATGTATCTTAAGAGCACTTTTATATAAAGATTGAAGTGGTCGAAGGGAGGATTTACAAGCCTGTGCCCAACTTGTAATACAGTAAAGAAAATGTGGAACTATCATTGCCTTTAGATATATACTAGATGCCTCAACTGTTAGTGAATCCCTGATATATCTAAAATTTTTCAAATTGAATTTCAAGGTATTTGTCACCTTTTTGACATGTTTATTGAAAGATAAATTGGGTTCAAGAATAACCCCCAGATACTTTAATTCATTAACATTTGTAATTCTTTGACCTAATAATATTTCAGGGCAATTTGGAATTTTAAGCCGATTTGTGAAAAACATGGAAACAGTCTTGTCCAGATTTAAAGTGAGACTAGAGTGTTTCAGCCATTTTGAAATATTTTTCATTTCATCACTTAACGTTTTAGCAGCCATATCAGCTGTTTTAGCATGACAGTAAACTACAGTATCGTCAGCATACATTATTATTTTTGCATTACACACAGTAGGGAGGTTATTGATATATAGTGTAAACAGCAAGGGGCCCCATACTAACCCCCATGCTGCAGGTTTTTAAAGAAGATTTACAGTTTTTAATTAAGACACACTGCTGCCGCCCACTGAGGTAAGACTGAATCCAACTTATTGTACTTTCATGGAGAGAAAATGTTCTTAATTTACTAATGAGTAGTTCGTGATTAACCGTATCAAACGCCTTCCTCAGTTCCAGGAAAACTGCTCCTACCACTCCTCCACCATCCAGACTTGATTTAATGTCTTCTAATAAGTAGCAGCATGCAGTCTCAGTTGCGTATCTTTTTCTGAAACCAAACTGTAAGGGATTTAGTGCTGATATGGAGTCTAAATGCTCCACAAGTTGCTCTGCCACTACTTTTTCAAAAACCTTGGATATGGTGGGGAGAATACTTATTGGTCGATAGTTTGAGATCAGAAGCTTGTCACCTGTTTTGAAAATAGGCTTTACTACTGCTGTTTTTAAATCATTTGGAAAAATATTTTCATTTATTGATTGATTTATATTTTCAGTTAATACCATAATTAATGCCTCTTTATTTTGTTTACGCATGGTAGTCCAAATATATCCTTTGTATTACTATTATTTAAATTTGAGATTTTTTTTTAAAACCGTTGCTTTATTTGTATTACACAATTTAAATTTATTTTCTGATTCAGAAATGTTTGCAAACAAAATTAGTTTTTGGAAAAGAACTTGTCAGGAAACTGGATAGGATAGACAGGAAGGATAGTACTGGACTCAGGACAGTGGCAGCGAGCTTTGCTTTCCAGGAGCATGCACACAACAAGCCCTGCAGCCCGGCTGTGGATTTAAACTGGCTCAGGCTTTAGGGAGAGACCGAGCGGGACCACAGTAACATGCTAACCTTAGCTGAACAGGCTCTGAAAGACAGGCTCCTGTCCTCCGTGTGGGCTTCATCAACACAAAAACACAAGAATAATAATGACAAAAAACGTTTGTTCTGTTTGTTCAATATTTTGTTTTTACCATAATATCATGATATCCACAAACAACACAGTCAGAGGCAGCTCCATTAATGCTCCCTGCAGCTGCACACATGTCCCGTATGTTTGAAAGCGGCTCTTAAGTGTGTAATTTTCTTTATTTGCGTTGATTTTTTGAGTAACATTAATTATGGAATGCCCTTGAGCTTTTATGAATCAGAATTTAATAACTACGACCAAACACATTAGCTTTAGCAGAACTTTAGCACAATGCCTGCCCTGTCCTCTTTCTTCTCTGTGGAAGGAGATTTTTCCGTTTATCGAGTTCATGGTCCCTTATTTTGTATGTTGGTTGTTTTTCAGATTCTAGAGTAAGGTTTATGTCTCCATCACACATGCAGCAGGAGCCAGTGTTCCGGTATAAGTTGTAAGCTCCTCAGTTCCTCCAGGATTTCGCGATGTTGCGATCGCAACTATTAACGCAAAATCAAGCAAACCCTGCGAATTCAGCGCGACCCTGCAACTTTGTCCAAACTCTGCAAATTTTTCGCAACTTTTGTCAATTATAGCTGAGATTTTCCTTTAAAACTGCCTTTTGCTGCACTTACCGCTGTCTGCGGGCCGTCCCCTGTTCCGAGCAGAGCAGTTCACTCAGCGGCGCACCAGTAATGCACGCCGGAGGTCGGGTTGAGCCACAGACAAAGCGACGAGGAGGTGCGATGCGGAGGTGCGGCGCACTCACAGACAAAGTTGCGTGGAGGCGCAGCGCGGAGGGTGTACTCACAGAGCGGCAGGAGGAGCAGCGCGGAGGGCGTACTCACAGAGCGGCAGGAGGAGCAGCGCGGAGGGCGTACTCACAGAGCGGCAGGAGGAGCAGCGCGGAGGGCGTACTTACAGAGAGGCAGGAGGAGCAGCGCGGAGGGCGTACTCACAGAGCGGCAGGAGGAGCAGCGCGGAGGGCGTACTCACAGAGCGGCAGGAGGAGCAGCGCGGAGGGCGTACTTACAGAGAGGCAGGAGGAGCAGCGCGGAGGGCGTACTCACAGAGCGGCAGGAGGAGCAGCGCGGAGGGCGTACTCACAGAGCGGCAGGAGGAGCAGCGCGGAGGGCGTACTCACAGAGCGGCAGGAGGAGCAGCGCGGAGGGCGTACTCACAGAGCGGCAGGAGGAGCAGCTCGGAGGGCGTACTCACAGAGCGGCAGGAGGAGCAGCGCGGAGGGCGTACTCACAGAGCGGCAGGAGGAGCAGCGCGGAGGGCGTACTCACAGAGCGGCAGGAGGAGCAGCGCGGAGGGCGTACTCACAGAGCGGCAGGAGGAACAGCGCGGAGGGCGTACTCACAGAGCGGCAGGAGGAGCAGCGCGGAGGGCGTACTCACAGAGCGGCAGGAGGAGCAGCGCGGAGGGCGTACTCACAGAGCGGCAGGAGGAGCAGCGCGGAGGGCGTACTCACAGAGCGGCAGGAGGAGCAGCGCGGAGGGCGTACTCACAGAGCGGCAGGAGGAGCAGCGGGGAGGGCGTACTCACAGAGCGGCAGGAGGAGCAGCGCGGAGCTCTCGCGCAGAGGTCGAGTGCACATGAGGTCGCAGGAGCTCAGCAGCAGCAACGGTGTGGATGTGACTGAAGAAGGAGACGAACGCGGTACTTTCTAGTTTTGTCTGGTGTCACTCTGAAAAGCCCGTCTGCGTTGCCATGGTGATATAGTTGTCTAAAAAGTTGAATGGGCAGCGTATTTAGACAACAGTTAGAGGTCATTGTTCTTTAAACGTTAATGTTGCAGGCTAATAACCTTCCTAAAAACCTATAGCACAGCAAACGTCCTCTGTTTTTAATGACTGATGTTCTACAGCACACAACAGGAATCACCAGAGAAGATCTGAGAGGAACAGAATCAGAATCAGCTGCAGTGTAATAGCCAGGTATTTTTAATTAGATTATTACCACCTCACATATGTTTAAAAAACAGATTTTGCTAGTTTTTATAGTTAGTCGCTAATATTTAAAAAAAAAAAAAAACCTCAAGGAACAGTGTATTTTTATCACCTCTGGTACTTTTTATCTGTGAATTTTAGACAAAAAAAATTGCCACTTTTAGCGCAACTTTTAAGAAAATCCCCCGCAAATTCAGGCACTTTAGCCCGCAACAATCACAAAAATTGCCCGCGAAATCCTGGAGGGACTGGCTCCTTTCATAAGAAATATCCACAAGAAAAAAAAAAAAAAAAAAGTTAAACCTGATCATTTATATTAGTGGCAAGGTCCTTGATCTCGCTGTATGTATTTTACGGCATTCCAGACCATGTGCATGCTTTTTGAGTGGAGTTTGCATGTTCTCTCCGTAAGTTTCTTCTGGGTGCTCCGGTTTCCTCCACCCCCAAAAACATGAACATTAGGTCCCCAACAAGCCAGGACTCCCCTGCACAAGAGAGTGTTAATCTGACTGGGACCTTCCTGGCTAAATAAAGTTAAATAAATAAAACATCTTCATAGGTTGTGTTCATATGATGAATTCTAAAGAGTCTATGATCAATTTCAATTCAGGTTTAGTTCTGTAGCCCAGTATAACAAAAACAGTTGCTTCAAAGGGCTTCAGAGATAACGCACAATCAACACAAACAATAACTACACTAAACTTAATGTAGTTGTTTTTGTTTTCTTGTGTGTAAAATTGTAAGGGTTGATATTATTTTGCAACAATTTGAGCATGGAATTAAACGTCTGATACCTCCAGAGATTTAAGCCTGCCATGCCGTTGATTATGATGGAAATGTCAACTCCTTTCCTAACACAACGAGCTTGCGGCACTGGTGAAACAACACTGGTTATATCGTGAGAGCAGTCTTATCAGCCTGACAGAGACTTGGCTAATGGACATAATCCCTGACCCCTGTGTGGAGCTACCAGGCTTTACTTTGGTCCGAGCTGACAGAGATGTTAAGGCAAGTGGAAAAAGCAAAGGTGGGGTTCTTTTTGTGAACAATAGATGGTGCCATTCTGGACATCTGTCCGTAAAGGAAAAACTGTGTTGTAAGGACATTGAGTTCCTGGCGGTTGGATTGCGACCTTAGTACTGTAACATGAGGACCCTGGCTCTTTCTGCACCTTCTTAGACCTCAGGCACAACATGCACTAGACCCACTTCAATTTGCATATCAGGAGGCAATTGGTGTGGATGACGCCGTCCTCTACATGTTACACCTGACATACTCCTTCTTGGATGTAACCGGGCAGCTATGTGCGGATTATGTTCTTTGACTTTTCTAGTGCATTTGACACTATCCAACCCAACATCTCAAACATGAGGTGGCACAGTGGCTTAGTGGTTAGCACTCTCGCCTCACCGCAAGAAGGTCCTGGGTTCGATTCCTGGACCGTGTCGGGCCTTTCTGTGTGGAGTTTGCATGTTCTCCCCATGTCTGGGTTCCTCCGGTTTCCCCCATCAACCTCAAAACATGCACAATAGGCTAAAACCTCCAGCTAGTTACTCCTGACCAGGATCCTGGCTCAAGATCTGGAGAAGGGTCCCCGGGCACTGCACAGCCCACTGCTCCTGACAGCAGCATTGAGGGATGGGTCAAATGCAGAGAATGAATTTCCCTACGGTGAACAATAAAGTATACCTTACCTTATGAACTAGAGGGGTTGGGGGTGAATTCCATCTTCATCTCATGGATATGACCCTGACAGTACGGCCTCAGTACATGAGGCTGGGTAACACCATCTCAGAGACTGTGGTGAGCAATGAGGGTGCCCCACAGGGAACTGTACTAGCTCCTTTCCTCTTCACACTGTATACATCTGATTTTAAATATCAATCTAATACATGCCACATTCAGAAGTACTCAGATGACAGAGCAAATGCGGCTCGTATCAAGGACAGTCAGGAGTTGGAATATCGGGACTTACAGCTTTCTGTGATTGGAGCAAGGACAATTTCCTAACATTGAACACCAATAAAACAAAGTAAATGATTATTAACTTGAGCAAGAAAAAGACCACGTTCCAGCCAGTCAACACAAATGGACAGGACATTGAATCTGTGGACACATACAGTGCAAATATCTAGGTGTCCATTTAGATAACAACTGGGACTGGAATATCAACACTGAGTGCCTTTACAAACAGGGCCATACCAGGCACTTTTTCTAAGAAGGCTGAAGTCCTTTGATGTGTGTAATGAAATGTTGTTCATGTTTTGTTGCTGCCGTTCTTTTTTATGCTGCCATCTGTTGGGGAAACAACAACTCTGTCAAAAACTGTAAAAGCCCAGTTTCACAACAAAAGTTGCCTCAAAGGGCTTCACAAACAGTTAATCAAACATAAACACACAATCAGATATAACACACAATCAATACAAACAAAAACTACACTCTAAAAAGAGCCCATATTGAAGGAGAGATCCTCTCCCAGGACGGACAGGCAACATGTGTCTAGGACTGTTAGTCCATTAGCTCATGTAAAGGATCATAGATCAGGTCTGCAAGGATTCAGCAGGTGGGCCTCATTCATCCACCCAGCCAACCAGGAAATCCCTGTCCTTAGACCCTCCGTCTCTTAAGGTAAAATACTCCTAAAAAACCCAGCTGTGGGACTAAAACAAGAAACCTTATGGAGACCACACTGAAGGAGAGGTCCTCTCTCATGACAGACCGGCTCTAAATGTGTCTAGGACTGTTAAATAAAGCCTTTAGCTCATCTATAGGATCTATGTGGTGAGATTGGAAGCAGGTCAGAATTCTGTGGTTGAATAAAAACCAGAACAAAAACTGGCACAGAGGTTAACAACTTCACAAATTACCTAAAGTTAAATAATTTTATCACTATAGTAGCAAATGGTGGTGATACTATTCACTAATCACACAGGCGTAATGCTCCACAGACAGAGCATTAAGCCACAAGATTACGACAGTGATGTTCAGTCAGGTTCAATATTTGTGGATTTTCTGTTTGTATATTTGTTTTTAAAATAGTGTATAGCCCATACAGTAATATAGGTTGTGTGCACTTTAAGTTATTAAACCTGAAATACTAATGCAAAAGAATCCAACACTATTTCAGAAGGACAAACAAAAAGCAGAATATGGAAACTGTGTCCTTTCTCCATATTATGATAATAAAAATGCGAACTCGAACAAATGAAGGTTTAAATGGTTTTATTCTCTTAAAAGTGCAGTCAAATATCATGTTATAATAGAATGAAATCACCATAAATCATTAAAATATCCCTTTTAAAGACACACTAATGAGATCCAGGCAGATTACCTGACAGTGAAAGTCTTGTCTGTGACACTCATCGTCCTCCGGGCCTGCAGCAGGCGCTTGGTTGTTCCTCGGATCTCGCTCATCTGCATCCCGTACATCAGCGGGTTCAGGAGCGGCTGGATTATTAAGAAATACAGCGACAGGACGAGCCCTCATGAAGCTGGGAAGCACGCTCATGTTAAAGCGGCTCTGCAGGATCTCGAAGGTACAGCCGAACGAGAAGTTCAACAGTGAGACGAGGTGAGGCGCACACGTTCTCAGTGCCTTCTTTCGCGTCTGCGTAGACCCCGCGAAACAGATTCGCAGAATCTTCACGTATGAGAACAAGATGGGCAGCAGCGGGACGATGATGGTTAGCACAACACCGAAAAGGCCATAGATGTTGTTGATGGCGTTTCCGTGGCACGCCAGTTTAGCCACGAGGTAGTTGTGGCAGTAGACGCTGTTAATGTTGTTCCCGCAGTACGTCAGGCGCAGGTTCAACGCCAGGGTCACCAGGATCTTCAGAAACTGAGTACAGCCAGATGAGAATGATGAGGACGCAGGCTCGGTGCAGCGTCATGCGGGAGCTGTACTGCAGGGGGAGGCAGATGGCCAGGTAACGGTCGTACGACATCAGCGCCAGGTTACAGAACTCCACGTGAGCGTACGTGTACAGGCAGAAGATCTGCAGGAAGCAGAGCGGCGCAGGGACAACGTGCACGTCCCGGGGCAGCTGCAGCAGAACGAAGGGGAAGAGGCCGGTGCTGCCGTAGAGCTCGTTCACAAACAGGCTGCAGAGGAACAGGTACATGGGCTCATGCAGCTGACGGTTCAGAACCACCATGAGGATCAGAAACCAGTTCAGAACCAGGATCACGGCGTACAGGAGGGCCGTGAGACACAGGAACAGGTACCGGACGGTCCCGAGCTGCAGGTACGCGCTCAGGACGAAGTACGACAGAGTGGAGTTTACCATGGCTCACCGCACAAAGGACCAGGGGTTCTCAACCTGAGGGACTCAGACTTAGGATGTGTAACAGAGCCGCAGACCAGCGGAGCCCAGTGGGCTCGGACTCAGAAGTGGAAAGTGAAGTTTAGAATTGTTTGTTCTCCCCTATGCATTGAGCTAAACCAGGACTAACACTGGACTAAACCAGAACTAAACCAGGTCTAAACATGGACAAAACTAGGGCTAAATCAACATTAAACCAGAAATAAAATCAAAATAAATCACCAGAAGCAGAAGAAGCCCATGTACCACCAGTGGCACCCATACCACAGTTTGAGAACCACTGTAATAGACAAGTTTATATCTATTAAAAGAGTCTGTACCTTTCTATAAACTTGATATACTTCTCTGCCACTGTTCTCGTTCACTCGTTCTGAACCTGAGCTAATTTAGTGATATTAAATATTATTTTTTAAGTCTTAGTAAAAATATTAAGATGTCATTATCACAGAAACTCCTTCAACATAACTGACTTTTATTTTGTCAGGCTGCTGCTGGTCTCAGCTCAGCTCTAACACAGAAGCACGTGCTGCAGAAATACTGTTGTCTATCTGTTAAAAACACTTAGCAAAAAGTGAATAGAAAGCTTCTAACTGTAGAGCTGCTAAGTGTTTAAGATTGGATCAGTGAGGACTTCACCCTTACTATGTATATAGGTCTAAACCAGGTGTAAAAACCATGAAATAAAAGAATAAACCAGGCTCTTTACATGTGGAAAAAGTTGTGTTCAGTTGTTAAGATGGAGATGACCATGTTTTAAGAAAAATTTTAAATCAAAAATAACTTTTACTATGAGCTTTGTAGAACTGTATCTAAACCTCTAAAAGCTGTTAAAAAAAATAAAATAAATAAAAATAAATAAATAAATAAATAAGGCATTAATATTAGCTGATGACAAATCTCTGAAACACAGACAAGGACCTGACTCTCTGAATAAAATTCTTTTTTTGTCCCAGGACTTGGTCGGAGCTGCAGAGACGCCTCACACAAACATTAGACCGTTAAAAAAATGCACCTAGGCAAATCTGTAATTTTTTCCACTGTTTAACCGTTACTGTACAGCAGCGAAAACAACTAAAACCTTGTTCAAATATCTTCAGAATTTCACAAAAAAAATTTAAATATTCACACGTTTTACTGTTGCCGCAAAAACATAATGCCAAAGAGTTTTACATAAAATAAACAAACATCACTTCTATAGTTTAGAGTTTTTGTGCCTTTACAAAACTGACCTGGGCCATCCATATTCAATAATCTGTCAACACACTTCTACTGTAACTGTTGATCAGCAAAAAACAACAAAATCTGTTTAAATATCTTCAAAATCTCCCTAAAAATAACTTTTGATGGTCAAACATTTTAACTTGTGCCCCACAGACGTAAAGCCAAGTATCACATCAGTGTTATATTCACGTTTGGACTGAAAACAGGAGTCTGAGCTGGAGGAAAGTAACCACAGCTGAAGGACTCTGCACTCATAAAACATGTATACATGCAAAAGTATCTGACTTCAGACAATACAAATAAATACACCATTAAAAAACAACCTAAAGACCAGGTCTAAACCAGGTCCAGACCACTGTAAGAGAGGAAAAAAAAGCTCAAAACTAGGTCTAAATTCTAAAACTCTAATCGAGGTAAAAGTAGTAAACAAACATCTACAGAAAGAGTTGGTTTTAAAGTAATGAGTCTGAAAAACACAGTACTGGTAACAGTACTTATGTTTTTTTAACTTTAGACGAGTAATGAATAAAAGAACCGTCTCGTCTCAAACCCACACCTAAGACCTGAGCTGAAGGCTGACCCTGACTGCCCCTGCGCCTCCCTCCCTCTGTCGGTCCTGTCCTGTGTCTTTTATACAAGCTGTCCCTGCAGCACCCGAAAGACCGTCGCTACAACACAAGCCCCTTAGAGACCACCGCAGAGACTGCTCAGGACCAAACAGAGTCTGTTGGTGTGGACAGAACGGCCGGTCCTCTAAAGAACCGTGCCATAAACTGCACAGAGAGTATTTAGGGCTCACTTTGCACAGCAGCTGGATTGTCATGAAATTCACAAATTCCATCCTGTCACCAACTCTATGCTAACGTTATCTCAATGTAACTTTTGCCAGGGCGGCACAGTGGCACAGTCTTGCTGTGAGCACTCTTGCCTCACAACAAGAAGGTCCTGGATTTGATTCCCGGACCGGGGACCAGACTAGGCCTTTCTGTGTGGTGTTTGTGTAGGTTTCTTCCGGGTGCTCCGGTTCCCACTACCATCAAAAACATGGTGGCCCATAGTGGCAGCACACAGCGGCTCAGGACTAAATCTCCATCTGATCTACGCAATTTTGTTTTACCTTAAATGTATAATGACAAATAAAGCAGTTTACGTTAATTTAGGGCTAGGCCATTTGGCAAAAAAAACAAAAAAAACAAAAACAAAAACAAAAAAACACCAGAATCCTGTGTATTATTAGCAGCTCTGTCCTTATTTGTGAACAGGGACAGCAGCAGAAGCCAGCTGTACAAAGACTTGTGGAAAAAAGTGGGTTTGTTTGAATGTGGTGGTTACGTGGGATGTCAGAGGGACTTTACTGTTGTTAAAATGGAAACATTATCATCATCAATGTTAACACTGCCTTTTTGAAACGTAATAAGAATGTACTTGTAAAACCTCTTACACATTTGATCAATCTGTCCATCCAGAGTGGACAATTACCTACACCTTGGAAACAGGCAGGAGTGGTGCCTATTTTTAAGTCAGGAACACCAGACCAGGTATGTAACTATTGGCCTGTTAGCATCCTGCGTGTTTTTTCAAAGGTGTTAGAGAAAATTATCCAACCAGCTGATGCCTTTCGTACAGGGACACAACATTTTACATCCATTACAATTCGGCTTCCGTCCACATTATTCAACAGAAACTGCAAATTGCTTTTTTGTGGAACAAATCAAATTGGCAATCAATTGTGGAGAAATAGTACATTATGGAATTCTGATCCACAAATTGTTTATTTTTAACTTTACAACTAAAACTTACAGTGGTTCAAATCATACTTAGAAGGAAGAGAGCAGTGTGTCATGATAAATAATGAAAAATCATAATTTCTAAAAATGAATACAGGAGTTCCGCAAGGATCCATTCTTGGGCCTTTGCTCTTTACACTGTAGATAAATGATCTGCCAGAGTCATGTCCAACAACAGGTTTTCAAATGTGAGCAGACGATGCAGTGATTTATGTTCATGGAAAGACTGTGCAAGGTTTTTCTTCTAGGACTAGGTCCATAACTGAAGAATTAAACCTAGATAAATGGACGCAGACTCAAGCAAGTTTCAGAGATTAAGTATCCTGGTCTTATACTTGACTCACATCTCAAATTTGACAGTCATGTCAGAAAAGTGTCCAGAGGAACAAGATCAAATTTACACACATTCAGAATGATCAGATTACCTGCTGTTTCATGCTGGGCACAGTTTTGTGCATTCCATGATTTTTTCACACATAGGTTGTTGCATTAGCTCCTGGTCACAGGCCACAAGTCACTACAATCAAGCCTCTTGAGATGATTTATAACAGAGCCATGAAGATTTTGGATAAGAAACCGATTAGATCCCATCATTGTGTTAGTTTGAATCATCTAAAAATGCTAACATTTGAAAACTTCATGATTTGCTCTGTTAAAACTGATATACCAATGCTTGCACAGTCATGCCCTTCAGGTTTTGAGTGACTGTGTAGTTCCTCGCAGAGCTGTGGGGTCAGTAACGAGAGGAGCTCACAGCAGAAACAGTAAAGTACTGAGGCGCAAAACATCTTTCAGACATGACAACCTTCTACCGTGCAGGACACCAAATGCCTGGAACACTTTACCTTCTGAACTGAAAGGAGATTTAAACTTTATCCTTTTCAAACATGAACTCAAAGACTTTTTATTGAGAGGTCAGAAATGTGAGCATTACTGACTTCAGTGATTTGTACTGATATTGTTTTATTGTCTGATTTGTATTGTCTTGTACTGTCAGTGCGTAGGTTAGTTTGTCACTGTTTGGTCATATTGTGTTTTATGTTTTGTGTAAAAACTAGGGACGGGCATTGAGAATTAGCCTTGGCTAAAATGTTGTAGTGTGTGATATGTTCATGATACATACTTGTCCCTATCAAATAAAAAAATAAATAAATGTTATAATAGAATGAGAGTCACCATGAAACATTAAAATATCCCTTTTAAAGACACACTAATGAGATCCATGCAGATTACCTGACAGTGAAAGTCTTGTCTGTGACACTCATCGATCCTCCAGGGCTGCAGCAGGCGCTTGGTTGTTCCTCGGATCTCGCTCATCTGCATCCCGTACATCAGCGGGTTCAGGAGCGGCTGGATTATTAAGAAATACAGCGACAGGACGACCCTCACGAAGCCGGGCAGCGCGCTTATGTCAAAGCGGCTCTGCAGGAGCTCAAAGCTGCAGCCAAACGAGAAGTTAAACAGCGAGACGAGGTGAGGCGCACACGTTCTCAGTGCCTTCTTTCGCGTCTGCGTAGACCCCGCGAAACAGATTCGCAGAATCTTCACGTATGAGAACAAGATGGGCAGCAGCGGGACGCCGATGTTTAGCATGATGCCGAAAAGGCCATAGATGTTGTTGATGGCGTTTCCGTGGCACGCCAGTTTAGCCACGAGGTAGTTGTGGCAGTAGACGCTGTTAATGCTGTTCCCGCAGTACGTCAGGCGCAGGTTCAACGCCAGGGTCACCAGGATCTTCAGAAACGAGTACAGCCAGATGAGAATGATGAGGACGCAGGCTCGGTGCAGCGTCATGCGGGAGCTGTACTGCAGGGGGAGGCAGATGGCCAGGTAACGGTCGTATGACATCAGCGCCAGGTTACAGAACTCCACGTGACCGTACGTGTACAGGCAGAAGATCTGCAGGAAGCAGAGCGGCGCAGGGACAACGTGCACGTCCCGGGGCAGCTGCAGCAGAACGAAGGGGAAGAGGCCGGTGCTGCCGTAGAGCTCGTTCACAAACAGGCTGCAGAGGAACAGGTACATGGGCTCATGCAGCTGACGGTTCAGAACCACCATGAGGATCAGAAACCAGTTCAGAACCAGGATCACGGCGTACAGGAGGGCCGTGAGACACAGGAACAGGTACCGGACAGTCCCGAGCTGCAGGTACGCGCTCAGGACGAAGTACGACAGAGTGGAGTTTACCATGGCTCACCGCACAAAGGACCAGGGGTTCTCAACCTGAGGGACTCAGACTTAGGATGTGTAACAGAGCCGCAGACCAGCGGAGCCCAGTGGGCTCGGACTCAGAAGTGGAAAGTGAAGTTTAGAATTGTTTGTTCTCCCCTGTGCATTGAGCTAAACCAGGACTAACACTGGACTAAACCAGAACTAAACCAGGTCTAAACATGAACAAAACTAGGGCTAAACCAACATTAAACCAGAAATAAAATAAATCACCAGAAGCAGGAGAAGCCCATGTACCACCAGTGGCACCCATACCACAGTTTGAGAACCACTGTAATAGACAAGTTTATATCTATTAAAAGAGTCTGTACCTTTCTATAAACTTGATATACTTCACTGCCACTGTTCTCGTTCACTCGTTCAGAACCTGAGCTAATTTAGTGATATTAAATATTATTTATTAAGTCTTAAGTATTAAGACTTTTATTTTGTCAGGCTGCTGCTGGTCTCAGCTCAACTCTAACACAGAAGCACATGTGCTGCAGAAATACTGTTCTCTATCTGTTTAAAACACTTAGGAACGTGAACAGAAAGCTTCTAACTGTAGAGCTGCAAGTGTTTAAGCGTGGATCAGTAAGAATTTCACCCTTAATATGAGTTCATTATGTATAGAGGTCTAAACCAGGTCTCTTTATATGTAGAAAAAGTTGTGTTCAGTTGTTAGAAACTTGTTCAAATATCTTCAAAATTTCACAAAAAATATTTTAAATGTTCACACATTTTACTGTTGCCACAAAAACATAATGCCAAAGACTGAACAGAGTTTTAAATAAAATAAACAAACATCACTTCTATAGTTTAGAGTTTTTGGGCCGTTACAAAACTGACCTGGGCCATCCATATTCAATAATCTGTCAACACACTTCTACTGTACCTGTTGATCAGCAAAAAACAACAAAATCTATTTAAATATCTTCAAAATCTCACTAAAAATAACTTCTGATGGTCAAACATTTTAACTTGTGCCCCACAGACGTAAAGCCAAGTATCACATCAGTGTTATATCCACATTTGGACTGAAAACAGGAGTCTGAGCTGCAGGAAAGTAACCACAGCTGAAGGACTCTGCACTCATAAAACATGTATACATGCAAAAGTATCTGACTTCAGACAATACAAATAATTACACCATTAAAAAACAACCTAAAGACCAGGTCTAAACCAGGTCCAGACCACTGTAAGAGAGGAAAAAACAGCTCAAAACCAGGTCTAAATTGTAAAAGTACTAAACAAACGTCTACAGAAAGTGTTGGCTATAAAGTAATGAGTCTGAAAAAGACAGTACTGGTAACAAATACATCCTTCACAAAAGTGTCAAACACACTGTTAACCGGCCTTACGTTATTTTAACTTTAGACGAGTAATGAATAAAAGAACCGTCTCGTCTCAAACCCACACCTAAGACCTGAGCTGAAGGCTGAACCTGACTGCACCTGCGCCTCCCTCCCTCTGTCGGTCCTGTCCTGTGTCTTTTATACAAGCTGTCCCTGCAGCACCCGAAAGACCGTCGCTACAACACAAGCCCCTTAAGTCCAATTCACACTGAATCCGTTGCGTGTCCCATATGACTCCTGCAAGAAATAGAAGCAATGCAAGTCAATGCGTGAGTTCACACCGGCTGCGCTCCGTGTCCGGTGCTCCATCAGAAATACGGATGAAGTCTATTTTTGCTGGACGCCGGCTCCGTCAGGTACAAAGTTGAACAGAGCAGATGGAGCCAGACAGGAAGTCAGACCCGGGTCCAGTGAAAAGGATCCGGTAAATTTCAAAATAAAAACGCTTGTGCAGCCTCTCGCTCACATCGCTGTAAACATTATGTCATAACTGAGGACATGGGGTCACAGACAACATCGGACAGCATTAAACCTGAGTAAAATTAAAGTATTTATATATGTAACGTCCTTACCCAGGGTTGAAGTTTATATTTCTGTGACTTTTGGGCTTCAGCCGTGGTTAAATCGCCAAATAATCTCTAAATGAACAAGAGATTGTGATCAGAGGCAAACGTGGCTTTTTACCATACTTTTTACCTGCAGTTCTCTGTATACATGGTTATTATCATGTGAACTCATAACTTCCACGATAAACTCGCTCCTCTCCTGTGAACTCGTGGTCTCCGCAGCTGGCTCGGGTCGGAGACGAGCTGCACACGCAACGCACTCGGTGTGAATCTGGCTTTAGAGACCACGGCAGAGACTCTGCTCAGGACCAAACACAGTCTGTTGGTGTGGACAGAACGGCCGGTCCTCTAAAGAACCGTGCCATAAACTGCACAGAGAGTATTTAGGGCTCACTTTGCACAGCAGCTGGATTGTCATGAAATTTGTGACTTCACAAATTCACAAAATCCATCCTGTCACCAACTCTATGCTAACGTTATCTCAGTCTGGCTTTTGCCAGGGCGGCACGGTGGCACAGACTTGCGGTTAGGCAAGAGTGCTCACAGCAAGAAGGTCCTGGGTTTGATTCCCGGACCGGGGACCAGACGAGGCCTTTCTGTGAGGTGTTTGTGTAGGTTTCTTCCGGGTGCTCCGGTTTCCCCTACCATCAAAAACATGGTGGCCCATAGTGGCACCACGCAGTGGCTCAGGACTAAATCTCCATCTGATCTACGCAATTTTGTTTTACCTTAAATGTATAATGACAAATAAAGCAATTTACGTTAATTTAGGGCTAGGCCATTTGGCAAAAAAAAACCAAAAAAAAACAAAAACAAAAACAAAAAAACACCAGAATCCTGTGTATTATTAGCAGCTCTGTCCTTATTTGTGAACAGGGACAGCAGCAGAAGCCAGTTGTACAAAGACTTGTGGAAAAAATGGGTTTGTTTGAATGTGGTGGTTATGTGGGACGTCAGAGGGACTTTACTGTTGTTAAAATGGAAACATTACAGAGGCAAAAATCCCACAGAGGACTGAACAACAACGAGGACTTCAGCAGAAGCAACAGGTGACGAAGGACAGCACTGAACGCCGTTCATCAGGTCAGAGAAGTTATTAAATTCACTCTGCTTCACATATTTGTCAGACGCACGGCAGGTTGTGATAGACCAGTTCCAAATCGAACCAGTGCGAAACGCTTCACTCCGAGAGGGGAACCAGACTGTCCTGCTTGCGAAAAGCATCACTGCTCTCGTCGTCAAAGTGTGGCTGATCTGAGCTCGTCACTGTGGGAGGGTTAGTTTGGACTTAATATAAATACAAGTTATGTATGAATGTGGCAGTGTAATATTCAGTCAGAGACAGGAGTCACAGCCTGTAGGGAGGAGGAGAGGAGAGACATGTTGTGCACTTTCACCACCAGATGTCGCCAGGGAGGCAGTGTGAAATCAGAGTCCTCTGATCAGAAAAGTCCATTTACACTGAGGAGCTCACAGCTCTCTCTGAAGCCTACTGCCTCCTGATCATCTCCCAGCTCTGAGTTCACATCAGAATCTGAGGGTTTGAGTTCAGGCGTGAGAGGAGCGTAGTTCTGTGAGTGAAGCTGACTGTGTGCTTTCTCCATATTACAGTAATACAAATGTAAACTTGAACAAGTAAAGGTTTAAATGGTTTTATTCTCTTAAAAGTGCAGTTAAACATCACGTTATAATAGAATGCTAACTACCATAAAACATTAAAATATCCCTTTTAAACACACACTAATGAGATCCGTGCAGATTACCTGACAGTGAAAGTCTTGTCTGTGACATTCGTTGTCCTCCGGGCCTGCAGCAGGCGTTTGGTTGTTCCTCGGATCTCGCTCATCTGCATCCCGTACATCAGCGGGTTCAGGAGTGGCTGAATTATTAAAAAATACAGCGACAGGACGACCCTCATGAAGCCGGGCAGTGCGCTTATGTCGAAGCGGCTCTGCAGGATCTCGAAGCTGCAGCCAAACGAGAAGTTCAACAGCGAGACGAGGTGAGGCGCGCACGTTTTCAGTGCCTTCTGCCGCTTCTGCGTAGACCCCGCGAAACAGATTCGCAGAATCTTCACGTATGAGAACAAGATGGGCAGCAGCGGGACGATGATGGTTAACATGGTGCCAAAAAGCCCATAGATGTTGTTGACGGTGTTTCCATGGCACGCCAGTTTAGCCACGAGGTAGTTGTGGCAGTAGACGCTGTTGATGCTGTTCCCGCAGTACGTCAGGCGCAGGTTCAACTGCCAGGGTCACCAGAAACTTGAGAAACGAGTACAGCCAGATGAGAATGATGAGGACGCAGGCTCGGTGCAGCGTCATGCGGGAGCTGTACTGCAGGGGGAGGCAGATGGCCAGGTAACGGTCGTACGACATCAGCGCCAGGTTACAGAACTCCACGTGAGCGTACTGTGTACAGGCAGAAGATCTGCAGGAAGCAGAGCGGCGCAGGGACAACGTGCACGTCCCGGGGCAGCTGCAGCAGAACGAAGGGGAAGAGGCCGGTGCTGCCGTAGAGCTCGTTCACAAACAGGCTGCAGAGGAACAGGTACATGGGCTCATGCAGCTGACGGTTCAGAACCACCATGAGGATCAGAAACCAGTTCAGAACCAGGATCACGGCGTACAGGAGGGCCGTGAGACACAGGAACAGGTACCGGACGGTCCCGAGCTGCAGGTACGCGCTCAGGACGAAGTACGACAGAGTGGAGTTTACCATGGCTCACCGCACAAGGACCAGGGGTTCTCAACCTGAGGGACTCAGACTTAGGATGTTTAACAGAGGGTTCTCAACTGTAGGGTCCAGACTTACACTTATGACGTTTAACAGAGCCGAGACCAGGGATTCTCAACCGGTGGGTCTGGACTCAGATTTAGTATTGTTCTCATTTACGCATTGAGCTAAATCTGGCCTAAACCAGGACTTAACCAGGAAAAAAACTAGGGCTAAACCAAGACTAAATAAAACTGTCTTTAAATCACCAGAAGCAGAAGAAGCCCACGTACCGCAGTTTGAAAACCACTGTAACAGACAAGTTTATATCTATTAAAAGAGTCTGTACTTATTTACAAAGTTTATATAAATTTCTCTGCCACTGTTCTCATTCTGAACCTGTGCTAATTTAGTGATATTAAATATTATTTATTAAGGCTTAGTAAAAATATTAAGATGTCATTATCACAGAAACTCCTTCAACATAACAGACTTTTATTTTGTCAGGCTGCTGCTGGTCTCAGCTCAGCTCTAACACAGAAGCACATGTGCTGCAGAAATACTGTTGTCTGTCTGTTAAAAACACTTAGGAACGTGAACAGAAAGCTTCTAACTGTAGAGCTGCAAGTGTTTAAGCGTGGATCAGTAAGAATTTCACCCTTAATATGAGTTCATTATGTATAGAGGTCTAAACCATGACATAAAGATCTTAACCAGGCTCTTTACATGTAGAAAATGTTGTATTCAGTTGTTATAATGGAGATGGCAATGTTTTAGTTAAAATTTGAAATAAAAAAATAACTTTTGGAGAACTGTGTCTGAGCCTCTGAAAGCTTGTCAAAAAAACAAAGAAAAACAAAACATTATTAATTAATATTAGCTGATGACAAATCTCTGAAACACAAATGTATAAATAAAGTTTAAATGCAACAGCAAGGACCCGACTCTGAATAAAATTCTGTTTTTGTCCCAGGACTTGGTCGAAGCTGCAGAGACGCCTCACACGAACATAAGACCATTAAAAAACTGTCTCTGACTCATTGACCATTACTGTCAAGCAAAAACATTTGTTCAGGGGTCACACAATTTACTGTTGCCACAAAATCATAATGTCAAAGGTATTATTCATGTTTTAAATAAAAACAAAAACATAACATTCTATATTTTACAGAGTTTTTGGGCCGGTACAAAACTGACCTGAGCCATCCATATTCAATAATCTGTCAAATGCACTTCTATTGTAACTGTAGAAGCAGCAAAAAACAACAAAATCTATTTCAATATCTGTCAAAATCTCACTAAAAATAACTTCTGACGGTCAAACATTTTAACTGCTGCCCCACAGACGTAAAGCCAAGTATCACATCAGTGTTATATTCACGTTTGGACTGAAAACAGGAGTCTGAGCTGCAGGAAAGAGACTAGCTCCAAGGAAAAGCACTGAACAAAAAAATCCAGTTCCCAACAATATGAATTACTTTTGAACAGTATTTCTCAAATCAAAATAAAAGTACTCAGAATGTTTATTAAGATACGCAAAAGTAAATACAAATAAATACACTATTAAAAACAACCTTAAAAAAAAACAGATCCAGACCACTGTAAGAGAAGAAAAGCAGGTCTAAACACTAAAACTCTAACTTGAAGTAAATGTATTGAACAAACGTCTACAGAAAGTGTTGGCTTTAAGGTAATGAGTCTGAAAAAGACAGTACTGGTGACAAATATGTCCTTCACAAAAGTAACACAGCATAAAACTGCCCTGGCGTTATTTTAACCTCAGACGAGTGATGAATAAAAGAACCGTCTCGTCTCAAACGCACGCCTAAGACCTGAGCTGAAGACTCCCCTCGCGCCTCCCTCCCTCATTCTCGTCCTGTCTGTGTCTTTTATACTGCGAAGATCGTCACTGCAACACAAGCCCCTGAGACACCGCCGCACAGACCCTGCCCAGGAGTCGTGTGGACAGATTACCTTGCACTGCTGTGGGTTGTCGCTGGATTGATGAAGGGTCAGCGGGTCAGTTAGTTTGGAGGGTCAGTCTACACATCACTAACCGGTTGTAGAATATGATTATGTCAAAACCTAGTTATTATTTGTCCTGGCAAAGCTTCTAAACGTGAGTTACCACTGAAGCAGTTTGGGCTTTTAGTGTATGGCAGCCATTCCCAAAGTCAGGACGGTCGTGGCCCCCTTAAATTTCCGAAAATCCCTCGCGGACCCCCAACGATAAACCTTCCCTCTATTCAAAACACTCTGCCATGTTTTTCTCCATATGTTTTTTTATATAACCTTACAAAAACACCAATTATTGACTAAAAATTATTTTAACGTAATATTTTAAAACAAGTATACAACTGTAATTCATTTCAAATGTTTTTTATGTACTTAATATTTTCATTGACTTTTTATATTTTTGTGTTTTGTTTGTTTTTATAAACCAAAACCATATGTCTGAAATAATAATAATACAATAAATAAATAAATAAATAAATAAATAAATAAATAAATAAAAAATATGAAATTGAAATATAGACAGCCTCTGGGGCCCCCCTGTAGTACCTTTGTGGATCCCACTTTGGGAACCACTGGTGTATGGGTTATAGACAGTCTGGTGGAGACGTACTGTTATTGTGGGAGTTACTTAGCACCCACTTTCATTTATGTCATGGGCATTTTTCTAGGCAGAGCTTGTTTTTGTATATTTTATGATGGCTTGATTAGATGTATATTATGAGAAGATATATGAAAAAAAAAGATAAAGAAGTATAATGGTGATAGGTAATGTAACATAAGTTGACTTGAATGTTAGTATGAGGCTTTGTAAACAAGGAATAGCGCTGCTATCAAGTGGTGAAAGTTGGTTGCAACAGTGATAGCCATGAGAAATACTTATGTGATCTTTTGGCATTTTCCGTTTTTAAATGGACCAGACTGAAGTCCTCACCTCAGAAGTTGCAGCTGTGGACTCAGGAGGTCTTCAGAAGACACAGGGCTGTGGAACAAGCTCATTATAATCAAAGTCATGAGAGAACCAATGTCTTTATGGGTGAGGGTGTCTTCACACTCTGTATTCACTTCACCCCATTTCTATTATTTCCCCCCTTTTTTTTTAAATAAATTGTACAAAGTAATTCCAGTGTTTTTTACTTCAACACTTCATGATCAGCACACTTCTATAAACATGAATTGATCTGGTACAGATATGTCTGGACTACACAGGCATTATAATTATTATTAGTCATAAATGCTGTATAATGCAGATGACAGGTCCATCAAAGTTCCTGCTTCTGTAGAAACACCTGACCTGAAGAAATAAAAAAGGGAGGAAATATAATATATATAGTTATAGTATATATAGTTAATCAGACTGGATGACCAAAACAGTCTTAGGTTTGAAGCATAGTACTAGAAGATAGACATTTTGTGATATACTTTTGTTGAACATGTTTAGTCACAAAATACATCTATGTTATGTTTTAATTCCAATAAGCAATTAAAATGCACGTCCTTACAGCTTTGCTTAAATCACACATATAATTACCATACTTTCATTATGAATGAAATCGCGCTGTTTAGAAAGAAGCTAATGTAACATGAGGATTCATGGTCCTTAGGCAAAATGTAATGCTAGCACAAAAATTGATCACATTTTTAGGGAGTAACTCCTAAAATAACCGCAAGTACATTTCCACCAAACTGTCTCTAACCCACACACTATAAGCCCAGACTGCTTCAGTGGTAACTCACGTTTAGAAGCTTTGCCATATTTCAGATCAGAGGATATAAAACATATGTGCGCTAATGCTAGTGTGCTAACGCTAACGCTGCCTCAGGTAGCACTGGTATGACTGAACAATAAGTCGACCAAATGGCCTTCATCACTCAAATCTCTGTGGTGACACCTGCTCATCAGTGTAAATATGAGATAATCTTCATAAATGTGTGACAGTACAAACCTGTAAATGCAGAAAGGAGAGGAGTTGAAGCGATTGTTTTCAGCAGCTGTCTGGCCTGAGTATCCCTCCACCAAAGAAGTAGTGCTGTTCTCTCAGCCAATCAGAAGTGTTCCTCTGAGCTCGTGCGTGGCTCATTTGCTTTGCTTTGCCATTTTCAGCTCCGTGTGTCAAAAAGACCAGGTTAAAGCTAACGTCAGAGGCTAAATGGAGAAGCTAAAGCGTTTAGTTATTGTATTGGCTAATGAAATGGCTAATGGTTTAGCAAATGGAATAAGCAATTGCTGTTTTAAGTTTGTATTATTAATCAAAATTATAAATCAAACTACTTATTTATCTTTTAAAAGGGCTTTTGGCAATCAGTTTATTAAAGTTATTATTAATTGCAGAATTAGTAATTGTATTTTTAAATTGACCTTTAAATGAACAATTAAATTGCTGTTTAGGAAATATTTTAACAATTGCTCTTTCAATTTAAAGATTAACAAATTAAATCGCAAATACATTTAATAATTCTCTATTTAAAGTGTAATTTAAATGTTATTTTATTAAATCCTTTATTATTATTTACCTAGTCCTAAAAATCCTCCATACTGCTGTGTTTTCTAAAGCATCGGCCTTAAAGCTGAATAAATAAGTGTGCCATAAAAGCTTAGGAACGTCTTTTGCCATCACATTAAAACAATTATGCAGCACCTAAACGCGTCATAGCGCAGTTACTGCACGGCTCTCTCTCCGCAATCTTTCAAACTACTCCAGCGGGACACACACGGAGGATATCTTTAGGAAAAAGAAGACTGCGCTCCCTCGAGAAAAGAGGACTATAGTGCTGTGTGTTAACATGAAGCGCTGTGAGGATGTGGAAAGATCCTCCAACTCTGCGCCATGACGTACTTTTTTTATGCTCACTGAGGCACGAGAGGAAGTGCGTCCTGAACAGTACTGTTCCAGATGAACCAAGTCGAATAACATTAATAAACTGCCCAAATAAGTGGGGATTATGAGAAAACAAAATAGTTTGAAGGTCTCCCTCAGTGTTAAGTTGCAATGGCAGACGGCGGAAAGCCACGTTATTCTGATTAAGGAGCAACAAATTATTTTAACAAGTGTTCACGTGTGTTAAGTAAGTCCTCAGACAGTGGTTTACAGCAGCCACAGTAGTTTTCTGACGCTGCTTGCAGTCAGCGCGGCCCCAGAAGCAGAGCGCGGTGCTGAAGCCCCGCCGCGCCCGCAAAATAGAAAATAAACTTCCTCGGACAATTATTTGAACAATAACGTCCACAACCCTCCAGTGCATTCTTTACCACTACTACTAAGACTACAACTGCTGCTACTACTACTTCTACAACTTTATTATCCTGAATACTACTACTGCTACTACTACTTTTACTACTACTACTATTACTTTTTCAGCCTCCGCAACCACTTAGTTATTGTTGAAATCAACTGTGGAGGACTTTTACATGTAGTTCATTTGAACTATGGATAAACTCTTTGTAAATCTCTATGTTAGCCATGTGGTTTAAAGGTCCACTCTAGTTTGAGAAGAACTAGGACTATTTTTCCAAATCTGTTTAGTGTTGGTAAAGACCAAGTTTAATCCTCATTTAGTTTTTACTCATGTCTATATTAATGCCTTTAAGTCATGAATTAAATTAAATTCTTTCCATTTTTTTTTAATTCTGCTTATTTTGTAATAAAAATAGGTTTAACGAGAAGATGTAGCATTGATGCATATTTCTATGATTACTAAGATTGCTGTATTGAAATCATGCATATTTTATAACTCTTTGTTGTAAAATTACTGTATTGGGTTGGGTTTCTTCTCAATTGTGTATTTTATACGCAATATATTTCATTTCAAATGCAGGGCTGCTTCTGTATTGTACTGTTTTTTGTCAGATCACATACTGGATCCGTAACAGATCCAAGGCATATAAAGCAATCATATCATAGACAGATCCGCAGGCACATCCGGGGCAGATGACCGTCTTAAAAAGCAGATCCAATACGGGTCAAACAGTTCCGCGTCCGCGCACCGGACCCAGAACTGTTCCTCGGCAATGTGCAAGTGGACTTCATTCCAGACCCATTTTGGGTCGGGTCCGGATCTTATGACACCTCCACCGCAGATCCGAAATGGATACTTTTTTCTATCTGCGACATGTTTTTCACTAGGCTATAAAAACATTAAATACACAGTTTGTACTTGTACTTTTCATTTTGTAAAAGTCTGATGGCAGATTCAGTGCATTTTTACCAAGGCATCTGTAGGAAAACCAATTACTACACGTTTGTCATTTAAGCCAAATATAAAAGTGATTTTAATATTTCTAACCAGAGTCAAAATTAGTGCTGGGCAATGAAAACATATTTTAATTGCAAAAATAAGTAAAAATATCTTCTTACCTGTAAAGTTACAGATCTTTTATAAAACTGAAAAGTAGCAGTTAGCTCGCTGACAGTTAGTCAAGCAACTGACACTAAAGCTATTGCATTTTTACACCACAGTTCACCCCAAAAATCTGAAAATAATTATAAGAAAAGGTTCAACATTTTTGCTGACACTCCAGTGTTATTTTTGGCTAGGTTTCTATACATTTTTCAAGCTAAGCTACAGGCTAGAAGCTAAGCTACAGGCTACAAGCTAAGCTACAGGCTACAAGCTAGGAAAGCTACAACTTAGGCCATAGAAAAAAAACATGTTAAAATAATAACAATGACAGTACACTCAGTCACAGAAAGCTTTAAACTAGATAATAATGACAGAATAATTAGATAAAAATTTGTGTACATACCTTTTATTTGAGGTTTTCTCAGACTGAGGTGAACTCCCGCCTTTAGAGCTGAGGACAGTTAAAGTTTGGGTGTGTTCACACTTGCCTTGTATGGTTCACTTCAATCGAATCCTGGTGCACTTTCTGGGAAAGTCCGGTTTGTTTGAGCAGTGTGAACACACAATCAGACTCAGGTGCCACCAAACAGGTGAACTCTGGTCCTCCTGAAATCAGAGGTCTTGGGGTGGAGTGCTTTGAGCCCTGGTGCGCTCCTGGTCTGGTCCTGGTCTGGTCCTGGTCTGGTCCTGGTGAAGTATGAACGCAACGCAGACCAAACTATGGAATAACGCCAATGAGAGGACTACAGCTCTGTTTACCAAGGGCAGAAAAACATACGCGCATCTAACATCACTAAAACAAAAATATATTGTAAATAAAATATATTTAAAATGTTGCTAACATTAGCAAACAAATGTAAAAACACTGCTAAAACAACACAGATTTCATATTGCTCACAGATAATCCACAGCTGTGTTCATCCGAGATCTCTGCTCTAAACGTAATACTTCCTTAAATATGAATTAAAGTGCCCCGTATGAAATTATTGGGATATATTCAGCTGAAGAGGTGGAGCTCTGACCAATAGATGAGCAGGGTTTCTTCTTCGCCAGTTTCTCTCAGTAAATACTGATGCACTGCCCTCTACAGGCGAGGTTTGTTACTGCTCCCTCAGTCAGTTCAGTTCCTTTGTCAGAGCGCAGTGTGAACTGGAACCAGACCAATGGCATCATTGACACAGGTGCGGACTTTTGTCCCAGAGTGCACTGAGTCCTGTAGACCAGCGAGTCTGAACACACCCTCAGACTTTGACAGACTGAACCCTAACCCAACTGGTTGGGTTATTATTTCTAACCCAACTTTGGGTTATAACAACCCAACCTCTGACCCAACAGTGTCAACCCAGAAAATTTGTTTATTTCATTTATTGAAATTTAAAAAAAAAAATTTTAGTGTGTAGAGTATAACTGTAACTACAGTATAACTGTACAGTAGTACATTGTTTACCTCTTGTGATGTCACAGTAAAATTTTTCACAAAAACGTCTCCTAACTCCAAACTAGAGGTTATTAAATATGAATTTTCACTGAAATCATACATACTAAGATTGTACCTATGCTACGGTGAAATGGGTAGTTCAACCTGTCATATGCACTTTAAAGACAAGCACACATTCAATCACTACGGGACATTTAGAGTCTCCAGTTCACCTGTACATGAGGAGAGAACCCACAGGAACACTCCACTCAGAGAGATCAGGAGTCCAACCCACTAACCTCCTCCTCACCGAGACACAGAAGACAGGCGAGCCACTCTGCCAAAGTGTCCCTCCTCATTGTACATTTTAACAAATATATAAACAACAACCCTTCGTTCCTGTGTCAAAACGCGTCGAATCTGCTTCCCTGCAGTAATGAAAGGTCGCTGCTCTCGTCTCCAGACTGCGGCTGAGCTCGTCGCTGTGGAAGGGTTCACATCAGAATCTGAGGGTCTGAGTTCATATGTGAGACAGAGCTGTGGGAACATAGGGCTGTGGGAACATAAGGCTGTGGTATCAAAATTAAAGCCCATATAGTCACTTCCGTTTAGCCATTATTGTGCCTTTTTAATTTGGAGTTTAACAGTAAACAGGTTGAGTCTCTGTAATAACAAACCCAGATGATGTTTTAGGTTATGTTTAAACCCTCAGTCGACCTGAAAAGTCTTTTTCTTTACCTTAATTTCTAAAGGTTAGACTAAAATAATACTTTTAAACAGCTAAAAGTGCCATTGTCAAGAACATTATTGCATGTGTTAATAAATTTAAATTGACAAAAATTAATCAATTTAACACAAAAGTCCATTTGAATCTCAAAGTTTATAAAAAACACTAAAAGGTGAATAAAATCATGTTAAACCCAAAGTGACTTGGAGACACCTGATTATTATTATAATTATTATTATTATTATTTGTGCCATTTAAAGAATAGCTGTAAGTTCAGTCCTATACAGTCAATAATGCCTGTAAAAACAGAGCTCAGCAGAAATACAGAGATTTGAAAGCGTTTATTGCAGTTTCTCACTTATCCCTGTGGAACACCAGCTGTTTACAGGCGCTGCGTATTTTGTGCATCTGAAGCCCGTACACCAGCGGCGTGAGCAGCGGCTGCAGAACCGAGTAGTACAGCGAGAAAAACACCCGGAGCACGTCTGGCAGCAAGCTCAAGTCGAAGCGGCTGGCGATGATCTCGAAGGAGCAGCCGAAGCAGAAGTTCAGGAGGGACACCAGGTGAGGCGTGCACGTGCTCACCGCCTTCTGCCGCGTGTGGCTCGACCCAGAGAAACACACGGCCAGGATCTTCACGTACGAGACAAAGATGGCCACTAACGGCAGGACGGTGGACAGAATGATTCCTAAAAGCCCGTATGCGTTGTTTAACTCTGTGTCGGAACAGGCTAGCTTTACGATCAGGAAGTTACGACAATAAATGCTGTCCAGAACGTTACCGCAAAACGTCAAGCGGAGGTTTAAGGACAGCGTGATCATGCAGCGCACAAACGCGTACAGCCAGATTACAAACACAAACGCCAAGACTTTATTGGCGTTCATGCGAGCGTGGTACTGCAGAGGCACGCAGATCGCTAGGTAGCGGTCGTACGACATCGCGGCCAGCGTGCAGAGCTCGATGGTCGCGTACGTGTACTGGCAGAAGATCTGGAGGAAGCAGAACGGGACGGTGACGGCGTGGACGTCCCTGAGGATCTGCGTCAGGAGGAACGGGAACAGGCCCGCGCTGCCGTAGAGCTCGTTCACGAACAGACTGCAGAGGAGCAGGTACATGGGTCCGTGAAGCGAGCGCTGCAGGACGATCACGGCCACGAGGAAGGAGTTCAGAAACAGAATGACGGCGTACAGGAGCGCGGTGGCGGCGAGGAACAGGTGAGCGAGCGCGCCCACGTCCAGGTATCCCGACAGGAGGAAGAACAGGAGCGTGGAGTTTGCCATCAGCACACTGCGCACACGACATTAATGAGCATTTTAAACTGTTTTAAACAAAACCCAAATATCTGAGATCAGGCTTCAACTAATCACATAAAGATTTATGGTTTATCTAAAGTATCGGTATTATTAAAACACAATATACTTTATATTAGGAAGCAATAAAATTTCAAAATGAATTTAAAATTTTAAAACAGTGACTGGACATTGAACAAAATACTTCTGTAAAAACCTAAAAAAAATCTATTACTATTATTAATGCAAAAATAATTTATATTTTAAGCAGTGCCTTCAGTTTGCAAATTATTATTTTATTATTATTATTATTATTGACTTTTTTATGATAGAACTTTTATCAACCGACAACATTCGTTACATGAGGGAAAAAAATTACATAATTTGTTTTAAATATAAAATCAAGAAAAAAATGGCTTGAACCAAAGAGGACATATCATAAGTATGATCAATCAACATAGGTTACATAAAGAAGCATTAAAATACCAAATCCTATATTTGAAACAGTTAGCTGACATTCAACAAAATACATATGCAAACAAACATTAAAACTAAAATTACATATATTTTAAGCCATGTCTTTACTTTGCAAATTATTTCTATTATTATTATTATTATTATTATTATTATTATTATTGGCTATTTTTTATGCCTTGACCTTTATTAACTGAAGACATGTCACACGAGGAAACAAGTGGCGTGAGCGAAGGAAGTGTGGAGATATGGTTTGGCTAAGATGATAAAAGTATTATTAAACACTGTTCTGTTGTCTTTGAAAAATAACCCCAGTTTTACATTATTATACATTACATTAGAGGCTTGAAGGTCAGTCCCATTTTGAACAAATCACATGTGGATATATTATTTTGGTAAAATTATCCACAGACTTTACATTAGGAATCATTAAAATTCAAAATCCTGCATTTGAAAAAGTGAACACAGCACAATGTTTAAATTAAATGATGCAAAAATTATTTTTTTTTAAATTTGAAGCAGTGATTATTCATTCATTAATGACTATTTTTTATGATTTACCTTTTATCGACCAATGACATACGTCACATGGGGAAATAAGTTCAAAAGTCGTATTTGAAACAAGTGGCTTGAAGTAATGACGTGTGGAGATATGGTTTGGCTAAGATGATAAAAGTATTATTAAACACTGTTCTGTTGTCTTTGAAAAATAACCCCAGTTTTACATTATTATACATTACATAAGAGGCTTGTGGGTCAACAGGTCTAAAGACTAAACCAGGACTAAAGCAGGTCTAAACTAAAGACTAAACCAGGACTAAAGCAGGTCTAAACTAAAGACTAAACCAGGACTAAAGCAGGTCTAAACTAAAGACTAAACCAGGACTAAAGCAGGTCTCAAACAACCAAGACTAATCTAAGATTAAGTGAGGATGAAACCAGGACCAAAGCAGGTTTAAACTAAAAACTAAACCAGGACATAACCAGAACAAAACCAGGTCTAAATTTGTGCTAAACCAGCTACTTCAGAGTAAAAAGCTAAAAACAGAAATAAAACTGGTTCTACATTAAACTAAACCAGAGCTGAGTCAAGAGTACAACCAGTGGGACCCGTACCACAGTTTGAGACCCACTGGTCCAGATGAACTAAAACCTTACAGTGTTTTGTTCCAACTTTAACATAAATGCAGCGAGTGGATCTGTCTCCACAGGGTTCAGCCTCAGCAGACGCAGTTACTCTTCCCTAAAGCTTTGTTTCAGAGCCTTAGCGCCTTTAAATATGCATCAAAAATATAATTTATCCGGTTAATGTGAGTAAATCCTGGAGCCACAGAAACAGAGACAGAGCCATGGTTCACAGAGACTCAGACTTAAATCAGCTCAGAACAAACCATCGACCAATAAAAACACGATAAGAGCTCTGGGGATATGCAGATTTAATAGTAGTAGTAGTAGTAGAGAACTTGTTAATCCACCTGTAATTCATTAAATTATGGTTTAATAAGAACTGATCTGATCAACTCTTAAGAAGGATAAAGTTGTATTTCTGTGTCGATATTTTATTGCCATATTGCAGTGGTTCTGAAACTGGTCCCAGTGCTGGTACTCAGGAGTCTTTTGCAGTTCAAGTCCAGGTTTAGATTATTTTTTGAGTATAATCCAGTGGCCGGGGCTTAAGTTTGACTCTTACTGAAAGATGTAAACAACATGGTGCTAAAGGCGTTAGCGTGGATGCTATTATACGTTTAAAGTGTCTTGCAAAAATATTCATACCCATTAGCATTTTTCCTTTATTGTTGCCTTCCAACCTGGAATTTACATCACGACAACAACTATGCAGATGCAAAATATTTTTTTTATTGTGAAGCAAATTAGAAATATGACACACAAAAAAACAGAAAAGTTGAGCGTGCAAAAGTATTCATTCCCTCGACTTAGTCCTCTGTAGAACCTCCTTCTGAAGGACTTCCAGCTCCAACTTTTCTAGGATAAGTGTTTATGAGCTTGGTTCATAAAATCACTGGGATCTGTGCTCATTCTTCATCTAAAAACAGCTCCAGCTCCTTCAGGTTGGATGCATTGTGCAGCACAGTTTGAGTCGTTTTCTTAATGAATTATTTAATCCCATCCTTCATTCCTTCAGTTCTGAGCAGTTTCCCAGTCCCTACCAATGACAAATATCACAGTCAGGCTTCACTTTAGAGAGGGGCCACAGTCAGGGGCCACAGTCAGGGGCCAGGTTTGTGCTACACAGAGCATCTTTCATTGATGGCTCATTTTAATTGTAACTGGAAAGAGGACCTTCTCTAACTCGACCTTACCTAACTATTTCTGTGACTTCTGAGGCTAACACCAGGTCTCATTTAGGGGCCTCTATAAAAAACGGAATGAATAGTTTTGCACACTTAACTTTTCTGTTTTTCTGTAATATTTCTAATTTGCTTCACAATAAAAAATATTTTGTTGTCATGTGATGTAAAGTGACTGACATAAAACTCTCAATGATCCATTTCAATTCCAGGTTGTAAGGTAAATAAAGGAAAATGCTAAGGGGTATAAATACTTTTGCAAGCCGCTGTATATATTTAGAGTAGGCAGTTTGTCCTCGCCACTAAAACCAGTAACAGCTCATGGTAGCAATGTAGGGTTTTCTTTCAAAATCACAAATCTAAACTAAGACCTGGCCTAACTGGAAAGTGCCTTAAAACAACTTTGTTGTGATTTAGTGCTGTATGAACTGATAATGTTTTTAACTTTTAAAAGAGTTTTTTGATTCTTAACAGCAGGGCCAGGATAGTTAGAAATATTTAAGAGAATCTGATCTTGTTTTTGCTGCAAACAACAGCGGTGTCAGTTTCATTTGGTTTGGTTAGAGCTGTACTCAAAGTTATTTATACCAATAGTTATAAAGAAGAATGATCAGTTTTCATCATTGGTATCAGCTTCAAGAAGCTGGAAATAACTGAATGTCATATTGGTTAAAAAAAAATCAGTATGACTGCACCACACTTCACATTTCATATACTGTAATTAGTATGTACTATTATATACTGAATATTTACTGTCTGCATTGTATTTAATTCTTATCCCTCTCCACTGCTGTTTGTGTTTTACATTGCCCTCAGGGAATAAAAGTCTTTTGGGTTGACTTTTTTTGAATTAGTGTGCATCAGTTCCTCTCTGTCCAAGCAGATTTTTATTTATTTATAATAAACCTATGTGTAAGATTTTAACCAACCCAGGGATTAAATATTGTCTTTTAACTTGAGCGTTATCAACCCCACACCATGGCTCTCAGTTTGTTTGTGTTTCTCTCAGAGTCATCTGTGAAGAACATGATAAGAACTCACCATATTTAAGTCCGGAACGCCCCTAAAGCACGTTGCCTAATGTGAGTGCTCCGAACGCTTCAGGACTTTGGCACGGTTGGAGGAGGTGGGGCACGGCGCGGTTGCTCATGCATGCGTGCACGCAGACTACGAGACCTGTCATGTACGCAACTGTTCTTCTCTCAGTAAAAATTTAATAACCTCCATTATCAACACTCGTAACAATGCCACTCAGTCGTTTTGAAGCCTCTCTCATTCGTCAGCGGTGCCTTCGCTTCTCCTCGTATGTGGCTTATTCCAAAACGTGTGACAGAAGACTGCGTCTCACGAACGAGACTCAAAGCAGAATCAAAATAGCACAGATACTTCAGGCTGCTGGGCTCACGTTTTTCACTACACTGGTTTCAAAAGTGTTAGCGGCTCGCTTGACTTGTAAACAAATCGCACACCACGATGACGTAGCAGTCTGTCGCCCTCAGAGGTGATGACGTAACCGGGCCACAGGCATGGATCATTTGTGCAGGTGAGAGTGCGGGCCAGGCGGGGGACTCAGACCCCTCCCCAATCTTACCTGGGCACAGTACGGTTCGAATGGCCCTGGTGTGAGTGCACCCTAACACATGATAAGAGAAAAATCTGGTCTGGTTTGCATTGTTTTCCAGTCTGTTGCCTTTCACCTCTCATGACCTGAGAATGCAGCTCTCAAAACACGAGAAGAGGAAGTGACTGTCTTTTTTATTGTCACAAAGAGACATAAAAGAGGAATCCGTATCAGTATCAACACCAAACATGTCTTAAGTTTGTTTGTGTTTCTCTCTGTATTCTCTATAAAGAATTTAGTCATCAGCTTTAACTCATAAGAAAAAATCTGACCTATTCTCTGCATTGTTTTTTCTAATCCGCTGGGCCATCTCTCACCCACATGACCTGAGAAAGCAGCTCTGTCATTGTCAAAGAGACAGATAATGAAGGAATGTGCAGTCTCATCTCAGTTTCAGCAGAGTGTTTCATGTGGGCCTGGAGGAAGTGTGAATGTAAGAGGTCACTCACTGGGACTTTTAAATCCATTATTGTTATTTTATACTTGGCACATGTTTAAAATGTTGAGTGAGCTGCTGCCCTCTAGTGGCCTGAAACAACATTGTAGACTGATATTGTATTTTTATATGAGAGAAAGAGTTATATTTTTATTTATAGATGTGAATGTGTGTTACTCCTATTTCCCAGGTTTCCATTTTTCATGAAGCAACAACCACTTCCAGCCAAGTAAAAAATTTCTCGGACGTACTCATTATCTGCTGCTGCCTCCTGGTGGCCTGAAAGAACATAGCAGCATCTCCAGTTACTTCTCATTTGTGCTTCAACTAGATTCAGACTCATATTCACAGGTTTTCAGAATAAAGCTGTGAACAGTACTTTAGAGTAGAAGTACAGAGCAAGGATACATCTGGGTTTCAGCAGATGATTGAGCACCAGTCTTATGATCAGGTCTGTTCCAGTCTGCAGCACATCAACAGCAACACATCACACAGTGGCATCAAAGACAGGACTGCTCTGAAAGATGGCGCAAGTTCTTTGGCTTAAACTTGGGGTGGTTTACACAACAATGAGCTCCAATGTCAGAAAAAAATCAGAAAAATAGACTATAATATCATGGGTATGCCGTCCGGGCAAGCAAGGCAAGCAGTGCCTCCCTTATCTGTAAGGCTGTAACCATCATCCATCCATCCTTGTTTTAGTGCTTATGAATTAAAGTAAAAACAAAAACTGAGGGCACATTCTTTGATAAGGTGACAGAGAAGGCCAGCTTTGTGGAAAAAAATGTTGTAAGGACATTGTTTTGTTTACAAAGAGCGTTACTAATAGTAACTTTATAGGAAGAGTGTGAGATAGTTTGAAACAGCTTACTACACAAACACGGATGGGATTGCAGTTACCTAAGTGGCTTTTAATTAAATTGAAATTAAATTAAACTGTTGTCATATAAAACTTAATGAAGTCAAGGTGTCTGCTTGCCCGCTTGAAAAAGTCATAATATCATAATAGTATAAAGGGGGGTATACACCAAGGCGACGATCGCCCGTCTGAAGCCGTCTTAACGGTTCTTCCACGTCGCTCATTTCCGTCCTTTTGATCTGTATGCGCCGTCGCCCCCCATCGCTCCAGGACTGAGGATGTCTGACCAGTTTCCTGCCGATTGGCCTTGTTGTTGTTGTTGTTGTTGTTGAATTGACGTCTTTGGTCTTTGGCACAAAGCGCTCTGATAGGCCTAGCACTACAGCTGCCGCGCCAATCAGCTCACGGGAATTTTAGCGGAAGTGACGGAGTGACAAGAGGTGAAAACTGCTGTGGCAGCGTATGGTCACCATTTTTGCATTCTTCGCAATTCCGTGCGGAAAGTTATCTTCTTCGAGTAACAGAGCAGCGGCACCTAATCCACACAAAACAATGTCCAAACCGGCCATTATCTCGCTTCTCAAATGTTCAAACAAGCTGAGAACAGTGGCAGACCAAGGCGCGCTACATGCAGATGTACTCCACAAACATTGTGTCACTTCCGTTGATCTTTGTTCACTGGCTAGCGCCATCTGCCGCTTTGGGGGGGGGGGGTAATTACACGGTCTTTAGGATGGTTGTCGCTTCGGTGTATGAAGAGGGAAAAAGGTCATGCGACGTGAGGAAACGGGAGGGAACGAGAGGAGACGAGAAGAGACGAGCTGTCGCTCCGTCTTATCGGTGGCAGTCTGGGAGTCGCCTTGGTGTATCTAGGCCTTAATATTTAAACACCAATGAGCAATAGTTATACTCAGTAAAACATGATGACAGCCATAATGATACATTTTAAAGCAAAAGTTGATATAAATTATGAAATAAATTACCTGAGCAGGTGAGGTCCTTCATCTCCTCCTGTGTTCTCTTGGCAAAAAACAACACTTGTGAGTCTTAGTGCCACCAACCTGATGTCACAGAAATCTGGAGTCTTGTGAGAAAGAGGCACATCACAGTTAGCTCCAAACAACAACCTACAGATAGATTTTATTCTCAATTTTCATTAGGGCAGAGCGACCAAAAGGCAGAAAAAACTTTGTACGGGAGAAAATGAGAGTAAAGCTGAGTGAGGGCTCATATGAAAGTTTATAGGCACATTTATTCAATTTTCAATTCAATTTACAATTGTCAATTATATATTCTATTCCAACATGCATTTTGAAATTACATTTGTCAAATGGCAATTCCATATCCAAAGTTGCAATTCAATATTGCTCAATATGCCCATCGGTGGATGGTATGGATTCATCAGTCTAATGACCCCGTACCATCTGCCTGAAGCCGCTAAGTTACACCTACAATGACACAAAATTCATACTTGCATTACTGTATAATATAATTATAATTTTTAAACCGTGAACTTTTTTGTGTTTATCACAGGACAAGAGGAGGCGCGCTACAGCACCACACAAAGGCCAGGAGTGTTAGAGTGCATACCTTTGGTGCTCTGAAGACATAATGGCAGGTTCAGGTTCACCCCTAAACTCATGGAACCAGCTGCACGCCCACAACAGCTGTGTAGGTGAAGAGCAAGAGGATGAAGCAGCAGCAGGACCAGCAGAAGACAGGGAGATGCTGCAGCTGAAGATTGGGAGCTCTCCAGAACTGTCCCTGAGTCAGACTGACCATCTCCAGAACTGTCTCTGAGTCAGACTGACCATCTCCAGAACTGTCTCTGAGTCAGACTGACCATCTCCAGAACTGTCTCTGAGTCAGACTGACCATCTCCAGAACTGTCTCTGAGTCAGACTGACCATCTCCAAAACTGTCTCTGAGTCAGACTGACCATCTCCAGAACTGTCTCTGAGTCAGACTGACCATCTCCAGAACTGTCTCTGAGTCAGACTGACCATCTCCAAAACTGTCTCTGAGTCAGACTGACCATCTCCAAAACTGTCTCTGAGTCAGACTGTCCATCTCCAAAACTGTCTCTGAGTCAGACTGACCATCTCCAAAACTGTCTCTGAGTCAGACTGACCATCTCCAAAACTGTCTCTGAGTCAGACTGACCATCTCCAGAACTGAAGTGTTCTTTTTTCTGTCATATTTTTGTTTGCTTCACAATAAAAAATATTTAGCTTTTTCATAGATGTTGTCATGTGATGTAAAGTGACCGACATAAACCTCCCCATGATCCATTTAAATTCCTGGTTGTAAGGCAACAATAAAGGAAAAATGCTAAGGGGTATGAATATTTTTGCAAGCTTCTTTTCCACAGACTCTGTGAGGCTCCGGGGGCCCAGCCTGTGCTCAGGATCACTGGAGCTCCACCAGAACCAGTCCTGGAGCCCAGTCTGTGAAGGGGACTTTGACCTGCAGGATGCAGAGGTGGTCTGCAGGGAGCTGGGCTGTGGGGCTCCTTCTCTCCTCCAGGGGGCGCTCTATGGAGAGGGCGGGGCTCTGGGACAGTTCCAGTGCCAGGGCCATGAGTCTGCTCTGATGGACTGTCCCAGGTCCAGCTCAGGGAACACCTGCTCATCTGGAACAGCTGTGGAGCTCACCTGCTCAGGTAAAAAGGGGCGGGGTTCTCCCCTGCCCAGGTAAAAAAAAGGGGTGGGGCTCCTCTCTCTTCTTCCTTTGACTGATGCATTCCAGAAGAAGTGAGACTCCCCTGATTTGTAGATGAGAACAGTCTTCCTTGGACCACAAAGCGGTTTTTGGAAGCACAGACCTCACGTGTGTTCGGAGTTTTAGAGATCACTGTTACACAAGTTACACCAGAGCAACACGGACACAAAAGTACCCAGCATGCATTGTGTCGATCAGATCTGTGTATGACTGAATCGTCTCTGTCCATAACTCACCTAATCACTTCTTCTTCTCTCTGTTCAGAGCCAGTCAGGTTGGTGGGAGGGGCCAGTCGCTGTGCTGGGACTGTGGAGCTGAGACTCAGAGGAGACTGGAGACCTGCGGATGTTGATGGAGCCTGGGACCTGGAGGCTACAGCTGCTGTGTGTCCAGACCTGGACAGTGGCTCAGCTGTTTCTGGAAAAGAAAGAAATGATTTTCCAGAGAGACCTGTGTGGTGGCTCCTAGCTTCCTGTGTGAAGAAGTCTGCTCTGAGAGACTCTGTCTTGAATTTAGATGGCAGTGTAAAATGGGGCCTGGAGGTGGTGTGTTCAGGTAACAGTAAAAGTCTGAGTTACACAGATTTAATCTTCTCCCTCTCTCCAGATGTGTTCATTCCAGATGTGTTCATTCCAAATCTATTTATTCCAGTTGCTCTTGAGGAATGTTTGTTGTTGACAAAGGCTCATTACAGTTCAGTCTCATTGTCCCAGGACTGAGTTTTAGACTGAGTCACACAGATTCTGCTCTGTGTCTGTTTTTATTGTGAACTTGTGCCTCACAGATAAATCTCTGTTCCCATTGGTCAGTATTAATCACATGAGACTGAAGAGCGTCCAATGGCCTCTCTCCACAGATTTACTGACCCGCCCCAACATCTCCCTGTCCGTCTCTGCTCTGTTCTAGTCTTGTATTCAAAGGTCTAACTAACAGACAAATGTTTTTGCTACAGTCCAGCCATGCCAGGTTTGGGTGTCTGTGTTTCGATCTGTGTGTCTTCTGAGTTTAGACTCAGAGGCTGTAGATCGGCCAACGCGCACTGAACTGCCCATTTTGGACGAGTATTGACAGTATGCATCATGATCTATCATGGCTACAAGTTGAGAATAGATTATATAAGAACCTTCTTGTCTTTTTTTATAATGCTTGTATTAATATGAAACCTAAAATCTTGCATTCCAAAATGTTTTTGTTCGTAACAAACAGCCATTCTACCAGACAACAAACAAATGGTGACATGTCCCTGTGGCGAGAACATGTGCTATGCAGAAAACAGTTTTGTACAGGGCTGCAACTCAGTGGAACAGGTCGCCTTGTTCATTGAAAGAATCAAATAATATAAGATGTTTTAAAAATAATCTCAAAGAGACTACACAAAAGTCCGGCTTTTTAGTCATATTATCTGATTACTGTTTTTATGTTTGATAGTACTACTGTTTTGATGGTATAAGTGTTTCTTGTACAGTATATAACCAAGTTATAACGTATTTTTTGTATGTATTGTTGAATTTTGTATGGTGTTTCTTTATGCCATGGACCCCAGGAAGATTAGTTGCTACTTTGGTAGTAACTAATGGGGATCCATTTTAAACAAATAAACAAATAAACACCAATAGATGGCAGTAGTCGGTGGTTTGCCCTGAGAGCAAAGTTCATTAAAATATAATAAGAAAACAAGAAGTCAACAGTGCAGGCAAAACATATGTTTACATTTAGAAGCTGTTTGGCTGTGTTATATACAGTGGCAAGCAAAAGTATGTACCTCCCTGAGCATTTTTTTTTTATTGCAGTCCTGGTCTTGCCCTGTTGTACACATGTTGTGTTCATTATAATCTGTTGCCAATCATTACACATCCTGTATATGTGTGTATTTGTATGGTTCCATTTGTTTTTGCAGTGCTGTTTAAAGTTATGTTTTGAGCCATAATCATTACATTTAAAATAAACGGACTCCCACAATATTCTAGTTTACTGAGCTGTTCCTGCAGCTGCTTCCTGAATGTTCATTTGTTTTATGAATTTATGTTTTAAATAAATAAATAAATAAAATCCTTCTGAAAAATGACTCCATGGTCCACCTCTAATAACTAATACTGCATAGTGTTTATCATTTCTGTGAATAAGTGTTCTCTGAGGTTAACAGTGAGCAGTGGTTCAGGGGTTTTCTCCTGTAAACCTGAGATGAAGCTAAACAGCAGCTCCAGCTCCTGCAGAGGACACACAGGACTCGTTATATTCACCGTTTCTGTAAACGTGTCTCCTACTGCTGCTCAGGCTGGACAAGGACATAATACTGCAATGTTTTTCATTGATCCTGGATTTGCCCATCATGTTTTTTTAGTTTTAAAGCCTGTGATTGTCACAATTTGTCTATAATCGAGCTCACGCTACAGGACGCTCACAACACTCCAGGAAACTGGAAATAACCTCTGATAAACATGTTCTTACATAAACATGTCTTTATCTCCTTCATGGATGAAAAACAGACAAGTCTAAGGTCTAACTCTGAGTCAGAGACAAGTCTAAGGTCTAACTCTGAGTCAGAGACAAGTCTAAGGTCTAACTCTGACTCTGACTCAGAGACAAGTCTAAGGTCTAACTCTGACTCAGAGACAAGTCTAAGGTCTAACTCTGAGTCAGAGACAAGTCTAAGGTCTAACTCTGAGTCAGAGACAAGTCTAAGGTCTAACTCTGAGTCAGAGACAAGTCTAAGGTCTAACTCTGCGTCAGAGACAAGTCTAAGGTCTGAGGTCGCCACAGACTGAGGAGTCTTTTAAAAAGCGCATCAAAAGCTTTTTATTCAAAACAACTATGGTGGTGACGTGTTTTATGTTGTATTGTCAGGTTTTAACCTCCTACACCCCTAAGACATTTTTTTTGTAGATAACTTTTGCTGTGTTGATTCAAATGGTATGGCTTTTGACTCAAGTGTGTATTTTTGGATGCATTTTCAGATTTCAGGATTTATTTATTTTGTTAGAGTATAATGCTCTCTAAAAAAATAGTCACAGTCTTTACCCCTAAGACATTTTTATAATACACTGTCACTGCAATATAATTTTACATTTTCATCAAGTATTTCATGAATTCATGATTGTCAGGGATTGGAATGTAATTTTTATTGTTTTTTACTAGGTGGTGCGATTTTCCCATATATGGCAGAGAGAGGTATAAACGGGGAAATGGCCCCATTAGTGTTTGTATAAATTTTTGTGCCTGCAAGGCATAAAAAAAAAAAAAATAATAATAATAAAATAATTTGTGTGTGTTTTAGGGTTGTCATAAGTTGGTGAGAAATGAGTTAATTTGTGCTTGCATGTGCACACATCCAAAGTGTAATCTTTACTGAGATCTGCATCAGTGCAAAGTAGAAACTGTGCCCAGACTGAGCAGATGGCTCTGTTTGTGTTGGATGTGTGTTTGCTCTGCAAAAACTAGAATTTAAGGGGTTAAATTCCATAAACAGAATTTATGCTTTTATGTTTATTTTGCTATGTATGGTGAGGGCTGAAGTTAATCATTGGTAATCAGGAAAAAAAAAAAAGAATTATCCATAATTAGATATAATTTTTTTGTATGGCAGTGCATTTTTTGTGCCTTAAGAGTAAAGGTGTGACTAAAAATGTTTTATCTGCCACCGCACAAAATTTTTAAATCTAATAAAATCAATCATGATGCCAATTTTTGAAAGGTAAAAAAAAAAAGAAGTGATTTTTGACATGATTTGAAATCTACTTTTAATCACAAAAACTGGGATTTAAGTGGTTACATTTCATTAACAGAATTACTGTTACCTATGTATGGTGAGGACTGAAGTTAATCATTGTAACCATAAAAAAAAAAAAAAAAAAATTAAAATTATTGACAATAGATAATTTTCCTATGGCAGTCTTTAATTTTTTTTGTGCCTTAAAGTGCAAGGTGTGACTAAAAACGTAGGGGTGCAGGAGGGTTAAACATGTTTGTAGCACTTTGGGATTTAATTTCATAATGTAAAATGCTGTTTAATCTTTATTATTATTACAAAAACTAAGACCATTCTTTCTCCAGTCCATTTACAAATGACCATAAAAGTCACATTTAATCTATTTGACAAGACACTGGTTGTAATTAGCTGCACAACAGAATTTGTTTTATAAACATAATAAAAAATAATCAAATTATTTTTAAGAAGCAAAACAAAGTTACAAACATCAAATCCAACAAAATCTCGTATTAATAATAAAGCTGATTTATCAGTCGGAAGCTCAGATTAGTCAAAAACTGCAGCGTCATTAATGAAGAAATGCTGTAAGAACTGAAGACTGAAGTGATTTCTTAAAGATTAAAATAAATGTAGCTTTAATAAAGTGCGGAAGAAAGTCTTTGGGAAGTCTTCAATGAGTCTTTACGTCTTCAACAAGCCTTCAGTGAGTCTAAGCCTTCAGTGAGCGAGACTTCAGTGAGTCTTTATCACATTCAGCACTGGATCTTGAGCATCTTTAGTGTGAGCAGGATCTGTCTGCGTATCTCCTGAGTCCTGATCCCGAAGGCCAGGGGGTTGGTGAGGCTGGGCAGGAACAGGTAGAGGGCGCCAAAGAGCAGGCGGGCAGAATGTGGGAGATTGTTTCTGACGCGGTACGAGATGAAAGCAACTAAAGCCACACCCAGACTGATGGCCATGACGATGATGTGCGTCACCACGGTGTTGGTCGCCTTGGAGATGGCGCGGCCGCTCAGAGCCGTCGCCAGGACAACCACGTAGGATGCGGCGATGAAGGTGAAGTCTAGGACCGGGACCAGGCCGATGGTGAGGAGTCCCAGAGCCGAGTTCAGAGACGTGTCCCCGCAGGCCAGGCTCACGAGAGCCATGTGCTCACAGAAACAGTTCAGAACCACAGACCCGCAGAACCGCAGTCTGCTCGCCAGGACCACCAGCCCCGAGATCAGAGCCACGTTCCTCAGCACCAGAGGCGCAGCCACGCCCACCAAGAACCACCCCGACATCCTCTCACGGTACTGCAGCGGACACAACAGGGCCAAGCACCGGTCCACGGCCATCCATAGCAGGAAGGTGGACTGGAAGGTCCCCAACAGGTGGGCCCCAAACATCTGCAGCAGGCAGGCGCCCAGAGAGACCTGGGTCCAGCCCCCCAAGAAGCTCAGCAGCATGGGGGAGAGGAAAAAAATTACCTGAGGAACAGACATGGAATGAGACACAACAGACTCTGATGATTAGGACACACTACACAATTTTTTTTGCCTAATTTTATAACGATTCACAGTTGCCCCGAGTCTGTACCAGTCAGCACTAGTTGCAGGGAATCGTAATCACCAGTCGGCCCTGAAATCCGTTAGTGTGTGATGTTCAAAGACTCGAATCGGCATCGCAAGCAATCAAACATGTTTAAATTTTAAAGCCGACTCTGGACACACACTCCTGTAGTCAGGGCCGTTTACAGATCCAACTGGGAATTCCTGGTGAAAAACAGCTGATGGGACACAGGAAATAGCGTCAGAGAACGAAGACAATGCAACAGGAATCAGCAGGAAAATATAAGTGGAAATTTGAAGAATAAAAATGGCAAACACCGAAGAAAGTTGAGCGCTACCCAAGCGAAACTGGATACATAGACGTTTTTTCTTTTTCCTTTTTTCCAAACAGATAGCTGCGCACACAACGGCAACAGCGACCCAGGTTGCATCCATGTTTGTTTACCATTTAGTTCCTGCGAGTTCCCCGCAAGAGTTTGCTGCGTTTGGTTGGCGTCAGTTGCGGCTTCAACAGATGTTGTAGTGTGTGATCGTTAGTGTGTGCTCCTAGTCTTTTCAGAATCTGTAACGACTGAGAAAATCGTGTGGTGTGTCCTCAGCTTTAGCCAAACAAAGGACACCTGCCTGGGAAGGACATGAACATTGGAACCTGCCTTGGACGGACGCTGAGGACGTGGAGGCTTCCCGTGCAGGAAGGCAAGGCAAGGTACTTAGGCTTTGAGAAATGCCCAAGGTTGGCGACCATGCCCCTCATGGCTCCTGTGGGGGGCGCTCTGTGAGAATGAGGTCAATACTGGTCTGTTGTGGTGGAGAAAGAGCAGAGCGAAAATGCAAAGCTCTGGACTGACCAACTGATGGATCCTCCTACTCTCATTTTTGGTTAATTACTGACTTTATGAATTCAGGATTTGATGTTAAAATACAAAAAACAGACTGTTAAAAATGCAATAAAACAGGAACTAGTCATTGTAGAAAAGATCTCACCTGAGAGACGTCCACACAGGCCATCCCCGCGATCAGAAGGTACATGGGCGAGTGCAGGCTGCGGCGCCACACAATCACAAACACCAACAGGAAGTTAGCCCCCACGGACAGGAAGTAGAAGAGAGAGAAGGGCAGGAAGAGAAGAGGGCGCAGACGACCCAGCTCCGAGAAACAGCTGAGCTCAAAGACCGTGTGAGAGGAGAGGTTAGCCATGGCACCAGGAGGGGGCGCCGCAGAGTCACAGAGAGGCCGTGGCACCAGGAGGGGGCGCCGCAGAGTCACAGAGAGGCCGTGGCACCAGGAGGGGGCGCCGCAGAGTCAGAGAGAGGCCGTGGTACCAGGAGGGGGCACCGCAGAGTCACAGAGAGGCCGTGGCACCAGGAGGGGGCGCCGCAGAGTCACAGAGAGGCCGTGGCATCAGGAGGGGGCGCCGCAGAGTCACAGAGAGACCCGGGTACCAGGAGGAGGCGCTGCAGTCACAGAGAGACCTGGGTACCAGGAGGAGGTGCTGCAGAGTCACAGGGAGACCTGGGTACCAGGAGGAGGCGCTGCAGAGTCACAGAGAGACCTGGGTACCAGGAGGGGGCGCTGCAGAGTCACAGAGAGACCCGGGTACCAGGAGGAGGCGCTGCAGTCACAGAGAGACCTGGGTACCAGGAGGAGGCGCTGCAGAGTCACAGAGAGACCCGGGTACCAGGAGGAGGCGCTGCAGAGTCACAGAGAGACCCGGGTACCAGGAGGAGGCGCTGCAGAGTCACAGAGAGACCTGGGTACCAGGAGGGGGCGCTGCAGAGTCACAGAGAGACCCGGGTACCAGGAGGAGGCGCTGCAGAGTCACAGAGAGGCCGTGGCACCAGGAGGGGGTGCTGCAGAGTCACAATTACAGCAGAATAATGACACACGCCAGAGTAAACACAGTAAAGACTGATCCCAGCACAGTCCCACTCTGTCACTCACATGGTGTGTCAGGGTTTTACACCAGATGCTCTTCCTGACACAAGCCTCTCTATTTATATGGGCTTGGGACTGACACATACTGAGGCTAACTCCTGATGTCCCACTCTAAAAAGGAAACAAAAAACCTACATTTTGTCTTTTCATAACGATTGAAACGACTGAAAGGAGTGAGATCAGGTTCAAAAGAACTTACATTTTACAATTTAAACCATGAATGACGATGTTAAGTTACATCTAGTAAGGTTTTAAAATAAAATTTGCAGAATAAAATAATCGAGCCGTGATGTTTTGATTTTCTGTCTGTTCTGTCTATTGGAAACTTATGTGTTAAGTTTATGTTATGAATATAGTAAATTGTAAAGTTGTAATCTTTTTAAAAAAATGTTTGATTTGGTAAAATTAGTTTAGGAAAATCAATAGTGATTACATTGGGTTCTGAAAACAAACTGAATTAAATATTTTTTACCTGAGTTTAGTCCCAAAGCAGAACCAGGAGCAGCTCAGAACTCATGCACTGCAAAAAAAACACAACTCCAGAAACATTTTAAACAAAATAAACATGAACAAAACACACTTTCACAGCCTCTAAAAATACAAGACCAACTAGGTCATGTACAAATCTCATCTTTGCGACCAAACTCTACACAAACCTCACACAGCTCATGAAAACTTATTGAGTTTAAAAATTGAAACCAATCTTTTATCGTGTTACTACATCCATAAATCTCTCTGATCTTCCTCTAGGCCTCCTGCTGCTCTAACAAACCTACTGACAATCAAATCTGACTAACAGACAATAACCAACTTTCTTATTGTCTGTATATTCTGTCTTATTTTAAACCATTTTAAGCAGATTTTAAACTACCTTTGAAAGCATCAAACACTAAACGCTAGTTTTCAAGTGACACTGCCTAAAGAACAAATACATTTTATTTTAATCTATGTTAAATATCTATTTTCTCATCTATATTTGGACTAAACCTTAAACCAAAGTTCACTATACTTAGGTTTGTACTGTGAACTATCCAACAGTTTAACAGTGGTAAAAATCTAGGCCTAATTAAAATTAATGTTTCTTTCAATTAACAGGCTTTAAACAGTTCAGTGTGTGTATTCACATTCAAGTATAGTTAATGCCATGAGGAGACAGTTTGAGCAAATTACAGCAATTACATTCATTTTAAAATTTTGTATATTATTTCTCAATATTTTGATTAATTAAAATAAAACACAAACATGTACAGTATTTACTTTGGAGATATTCCTAAAAATATTGATGTTAAAAAACACAAAACAGAAGCATTGAATTCACATTTTCCCAGAATTACTCAGGTCTCAAATTAAAATAAAATGGTTCAGTCTTTAGACAGAAGAAGTCTGTAATAAATGTGAGTTTTTCCTGAGGTAAATGTTCCGAGTGAAACAGTGGGAGCTGCAGAATGAAGACAGCGACTCAAGACTCAGCCTTTTAATGTTCTCTGTCGGATGAGCTGATTGGCCGAAAACTGCCCAGTCACTAACTCAGAACTAGAGTTATACAGTCATCTTCTTCATTTTATCCCAGCTGCTTTGGGCCTGAGGCGGGGTTAGGGAAGGGGGCAGTGAGAGGGCGCGCCGCGGCCCGCAGAGGGCGCGCCGTGGCCCGCAGAGGGCCCAACGCGGCCCGCAGAGGGCCCAACGCGGCCCGCAGTGGGCCCAACACGGCCCTGAATGAACTACAAGTGCAATAGTGTGTAGACGTCAAAAACATTTATTCATTCATCTTTTTCCGTTTACTCCCGTGAGGGGTCGCGGTACTGGAGCCTATCCCAGTGACTTTGGGCCTTAGGCAGGGTACACCCTGGACAGGGGCCAGTTAGTCTCAGGGCTGACACAGAGACATACAACCATTCACTCTCACATTCATCCATTAGGGGTGATTTAGAGCAGTGATTCTCAACCAGTGGGTCAGTCCCTGAGGACCAGTCCTCTCTAACAAACTGTGGAGCGAGGTGCGTGCGGCACTAATCACTGTCCACGCTTGAGTTAAAGTCATCTCTCAATCCTTTTATGCTCAGCTCTCCTCTCTGTTTTAGACTGGAGAGACTGAGGAGGTGAGTTTATGTCTGGGGCTACTTTCTGTAAACCACGGAGTCCTCGCAGGTCTGCAAGCCGCTGTGCACCCTCCACTGAATCCTGAGGAGCCCCGCTGAAGCTCCAGGAAAGCAGCGGGCCCTCTGTGGAGCTGTGGCCAGGCCGAGCTCACGGCGCAGTGGCCTGCCTTGAATCCTTCAGAACCCCGTCGACACTCCGGCAGGAGCAGCGGGCCCTCTGCGGAGCCGTGGCTGGGCTGAGGAGCACCAAAAGCAGCCTGGTATCACGGCGCAGCAGCTTTCATGTCAGAGGGGAGAAGAGGCTTTCAGAGCGAACATGTGCACCGCCTCAGCTGATTGTAGTTGCTATGTTAGAAAAGTGATCAAACAGCAGAATGTGAATGTGTTTTTGTAGAGTGTCCCCATGTCTCTACATTTTGATTTGATAAAAAAACAAACAAAAAAAAAAAAACAGATCTTATAAGAATGCTTTAAAAACATGTCCTATTACAATACAATACTATAAAAAAATACCATTACATGTCATCAGCAGGTCCAACTTATCTTTATTATCAAATGTACATCAAGATAATTATATAGTTATAAGAAAATAAGTTGCAATTAAATAATCAGAAACAGTAAAAAACCTTTAGACATTTTTTTTTAATGACTTTCCTCAGTTAGCGGAGCTTAATGTGCTTTTTAATGTGTCCTGTTATTTGCTGCAGTGTGGGGCTCAGTAGCACAACACAGGGAGGACCTCTCCACCTGAGAATCGAACCCACAACCTCTTTGCTGGGAAGCGAGAGCACTAACCACTCTCCCACTGAGACGGAGCAGATGTACACCACTACAGCTTCTCAACCACTGCTCCATATTCCTCAACTAAGACACTTCTGATGTCCCATTTGAGCCCTGACCCAGTGTTTGAGAACCACTAGGCCCTGGCAGATGCCCACCACTGTCCTCTCACAGCTCTGATGCATTCTGGGAAACCAAGTTGAACTGAGTTTCCAGTTTTGGGCTGATGTAACAAACAGCTGTCCTCAGAGACCGGACCGGACCCCGGGGCCAGGACTGGGCCAAAGCACATCGCTCATTATGGGATGTCCCCTGAGTTTACACTGATAATGTGTCCTGAGTGTGTCCTGAGTGTGTCCTGAGGGTTGGAGGAGGGTTGTTATGGGATGTTGTTGGTGAAGTCCAGCCTCCTCTGGGACTCATTAAAGGAGTCTCTCTAATCCACTGGGACCTTTTAGTCCAGTTTCTCTGTTTGTATCTTTCTTCAGTTGTTTTTCATCATTGAGAGACCGTCCATCATCTGTCCCTCAGTCCACCCAACCACAGAGACACCAGAGACCACAGACTTTTACACAAGTTCAGTTCAGTTCAATACTTTTGTTGTCATATTCACACAAAAAACAAAAAACAAAACAAAACAGTGGCACAACCCGAGGACTGGATCCACAAAACTGTCTAAGGCTACATTCACACTGCAGGTCTTAATGCTCAATTCTGAGTTTTTGCTCGAATCAGATTTTTTTGTTGTGGCTGTTCACATTACAGTTTAAATGTGACCTCCATCAGTCTCATGTGTGAACCGTTTCCAGCCCTAAAGTGAGCCGCATGCACAAAAAAAGACCTGATGGAGCCTGAAGTGGTGGGTTTGATGTGAGAGGCTTCAGTGGCTCCTCAATCCTAATTTCTTAATATTTCTCATCTCATTTCTCTTTGCAATTCTCCTCAGTACAGTTACAATATGATCCCTCAAGTTTAGCTTCAACAGAATTGTCACCTTATATACAAATTAGCTTTAAAATCTCTATTTTTTTCACTGACCAGGTTTATTCATCATTTGATCTGGCCATGTCCCACTTCTTCCAGCATGGAATTGGGCATTTCAATGACATAAAAGTCAGATTAAATGCGACTTGACCATTCAGACTGCAGTCACATACATATCTGATTTAGGACCACATATGAAAGTGGCCTGGGTCGTATTTAAAAAAATCAGATTTGTGCTGTTCAGACTGTCACAAAAAATCAGATACAGGTCACATATGGACAAAAAATTCAGATTTGGGCCACATTTACCCGCAGTCTGAACGCAGCCTAAGACTTCTGACTTTCTGCACTTTTCCTACATTATAACAGTGAGATGAACTGATCCAGCCACAAGGGGTCACCAGCCTGTGTGCTCTTTGTGCCAGTCCCAAGCCTGTTCAAATAGAAAGGATTGCGTCAGGAAGGGTTTACAAACCTTTTAGTTCGTAAGTTAGGGCTCCTGGGGGATGAAGGGAGGCTGTCACCATGCCCACAGCTAACCAGGGCCTTCCAACACTGCCTCAGCATCCTCAGTTTGGCCTCCACTGTCAGAGATCTGTGGCCCTGGGGTCCACCATGAGGAGGCCTTTCCTCAGGTTTTCTGTCAGGAGGCGGAGGACGCGGCCAAACCAGTGGATGCTCCGCAGGCAGGATGCTGAGGGCTGACATGTTCGTGCTATAAGCGTTTCATTGCAGATGTGTTCTTGCCACTTGGTCCTGAGGGCCCCATTATTAAACTTGACAGTTCTCGCCGCTGGAGTCTTGTGCAGTGGCCATGTCTCCAACCCTTAAAGCAGGATGGAGTGAAACAGAGGTGTCGCAGATTCAAAGCTTTGTCTTATGTTTTATTGTAAAATGGTCCTGAAATGGTTCCAGAGCAACTGCAGAACAGAAACAGCAGGGCCATGTCTATGGTTGAGCTCTGGTTTGAAGTCCACATTCACTGGTCTAACAAATGTTTGGACTTGATCTGCTTCCGAGATAAAAGTGGCTAAATCTCATTTATTTTGATGAAGTGAACTGAAAATCAATTGATAACTGTGCTGGTTAGCTAATGTATTCAAGATATTTAATGATATTGTTTCACATAAAAATCACATCTGTTTATACAATAGATTTAGGCATTTTTGCTTAAAAATAATATTTATATTTTGAAAATATTGAATTTCTCTACATGCATGCATTTTGTCCACTTCCAAGAGAGAGATTTTATGTCAAAACTCTAGCCATATTAAAATGAATGTATTGAATGTGCAGCTTTCAGATAGAACTGGTTGCTTGTAGACACTGTACCTTCTGATAAACTACCGTTTTTGCCTTATTTTGCATAAATTTCCTATTTTGACTCAATACTGTTTCTTGGAAACTATAGCAATCTGCACTTCTCACTTACTTTGTCTTTATTAGTGACCTAATCCAAGAAAAATTTCACAACTTTTGTTCCGGAAGCATTTTGCTGTAGAGCAGTGATTAGTCACTGTCCCTCCTCTGTGCCCATGTATACTCTGTACCTCTGGTCTCGGTCTGGTATCAGTTTTGTGTACAGTACACAGAGCTGGTGCCGTTTCCAGTTCCATTTTCATTCATCGTTATTTTAGCTCAGAGATCCGCATCCATAAACCTTTGAACGAGTCGATTATTAACATGTTTTATTTAAACTTTGTGAACGGTCTGAAAGGTGAACACAGGATTTTAAACTGAGTTTCTGGGAGCTCTAAAACACCTTTGAGATAATCATGTTGTGGTCACGTTACACTGGATCATGTGATGAGTTCATACTGCTGTGAGTTCTTTAGTGCATTTTTCTGTCTTTCTTGTTTTTATTCAACCTGAGATAAATGTAATTATTTTGAGGGACTGAGGACAAACAGTTGTTTTGAGGCATTACTTCCACTGCTTTAACATTGACTTTTGTGATTTATGGAACTTTGTAATGTGACATATGGAGGTCTAGTTTCTGAGATAACCCACAGTGGGACATTCACTGACATTTATCGCTAACAGACTGATTGGTTTAACCTCTCAGACCTGGACCCTGTGTTGTACAGAACACGTCAGCTCTAACAGGTCTAACATCAGGTCTAACATCAGTAACTTCTCTCCCTTCACCTTCTTGGCCTACATGGACCTGGGCGTGAGCAGAGCTAAAATCACCAAACTCATCGCTTTTCGTGGCTTTATGGTCCTTTAATAATAGTTGTGCTTTTATGTACTACCACATCTCTGCAGCTCTGTAATAATGTTATTCCTAAAGTCTAAACTAAAGTGCGATAACTACTCGGTTGTGTATCTGTCGTGTTCTGATGTTTCTATTGCAAATATTCAAGGACTCATTATAACATTTGTCACCATTGTTCCACTGTTTATTTTCATAATGTACTCATATCTGTGCATCCTCAGACAAACAGCGTAACAGCAGCGTGACAGTCGGGAGGGAGGGCTCTTAAAGTGACAGAGACCTAATCTGAGCATTTCTCACAGAGTCAAGTGATGACTTTCTTCAAATAATGTTTTTTCAATAATTATTGCATTTTCAGACCAAGAAAATGTAAGATGCTGGTCTAGATGTGTCCTAAATTAATTTAAAAGACAAAAAAGCATAAAAAAGCATGGGCCCTGTAACGCAACAAACCACAAAATCTAAAGAGACGGAGTGCGTGACAAACACTGCTGAATTCTTAAACACACAAAAATCTAAGACGAGAGGCAGTATATTTTAGTTGGCAGAGCACGTGGTGCATATACACAGCGACGACAGCTCGCCTCGGGGTTGCAGACTGGCGAACCCGACTGTCCTACTTGCTTTTCACAAGCAGCACAGTCTGGTTCTTCTCTCAGGGTGACACATTTCTCCGGTTCAATTTGGAAATGGCCAATCACAGTCGTTTATCTGCAGTGCGTCTTACGAAAGCAGAAGAGCAAACTAAGGTAGCACTAGCTACCGAGCTAATTTAACCTCTTAAACCCGAATAGAGCCCAACGGGGCTCCGCCCCCTTGCGTCCGCTTGTTGGGACCATAGCGGGGAGATACAGCGGCTGACACACACATGTTTGACATCCTCGTGTTCAGACAATTCGTGGCAACAAAACTATCTACTTCAGTTTCTATTCAATGGTTGGATTCTGCCTGGATTTTTTTTTAATAAAACATGTATATCTTTCCATTACTTTGTTTATTTGGCACAAATTTTGCTGCAGTAGACCAAGATATGTGAAATTTTCTATTTATGTTGTTATTTGCTTCACTACAGGAAGGAAAAAGGCTTTTTTGGAGGCAAATATGTGTTTTTTTTTCAGGCGGAAATTAGAATAATCCATTTCAACCTCAATTTATGGTCAAACAATATAATTTATTAATACTATTTCTCTTCCACAGTAATCCCCAAAGTCCACCAATTAATTTGCTACCAAGGTTAGCTATGTACACCTAGTAAATGCTAAGTAAAACCTTAATAAATGTAGATATAGAATTTTCGTGAAAAAGGCCTCAGAGCTTAACAGGTTAATAACTTCTCTGCCCTGATAATCAGCGTTTAGTACTTTCCTTCATCACCTGTTGGTTCTGCTGAAGTCTGTTATTGTTCAGTCCTCTGTGGGATTTTTTTTCTTCATCTTGTTGCCATTTTAACAACGGTAAAGTCCCGCTGACATGCAATGTAACAAACGCATAAAAAAAACACTTTTCAATAAATCTTTGTACAACTGACTTCTGCTGCTGTCCCCGTTCACAAATAAGCACAGAGCTGCTCACAATACGCCGTATTCTTGTGTTTTATGAAGAAAAAAAACCTGTCACGAATCCAAGTTTGTTTTGGTCAGTGGTGCACAGCTTATGTCCCGCCCTTCCTTTCTCTGATTGGTTACTCCGCCTGTCATTGTTCTGCCTCAGAAACAAAATGTTACCGAAGAGGTACCAGACTAACTTCTTTGTATAGAATATGAAAAGAGTTTGTCTGACAGGCCAGGGGGTTGTGGGTTCGAGCTCAGACTCCAACCTTTTATCAAATGTCTTTTCTGCTCTCTCCATGATTTCCTGTCACTTATTCTGTCCACTGTTCTGTCAAATAAAATTATAAAGGCCAAAAAATATGCTTAAATTAATCTACAGAAAGCTTCAGGATCGTTTATTCATTGAACCTATTAAATCTTTCACTGTGACATAAATAAAAGACACTACATATGTTTAAAGTGCATTTTTGAATACCTTTAAGTAGCACTTAATCATTGGATAAATAACAAAGCTGTTATTTTACTGTTTAGTTCTGTATTCTGGAGCTGACAGCAGAATCTGAATTTGTTGGTTTAAAGATCAGACGTTGCCATGTTTGATAAGTCATTGTTGGTGGACAGTAGGGCTGTAGTTGACAAAAGAAATGGTTCATCAACCAAAGTCACAGCCAATAATTGACCAGAATTGAGAACCATTCACTCTCACATTCATTTACTATGGGACAAAGCAGATGCAGAGGTATGGGGTTGAAATAGTTACATAAAAGTGAGACGCGTGGGTTTGAAAAACCAAAAAAACCTGACGTCAGCCCTAGTGGACAGAGACTCAAGGTTCAACTGTGACCATCCTCTCAGCCACTTATCCAGAGAAAATGTTTGGAAAGTTTTAGACAAACATGAAAACAAATGAAACAAAATTCTTGGTCTGTTATAATTTATTTTTGTATTGAAGTGTATATATTGAGTTTTTTTTTTTTTTTTTTTGTTCAAAACGTCATTAAAACAGTGGTGAAAGTCTGCCTCTAGAGGGAGTCCTGAGCCTGTAAAGCTATAAAACATTTTGCCCACAGCTGAACCCACAGAGATGTTTTAATCTGAGCTTTGAAATACATTATGGTGAGAGTTTATTCATTCAGTTGACGCACGGCTCAGAGACATACTTCAGTTTTTTTGTGAATTCTGAATTTATTTTGACATAACAGTTTTATTTTTTAATTAAAATAATGTGAATTTTACAAAACATTAAATAAATATCTTTACTGGTTATAAGAAAAAACATTATTTTGAAAATGTATTTTAGTTTTTCCTAAAAAGTTACAATGGGAATTTGCAGGTTTGACTCAGCTGGGGCCACACTCTGTAAACAAACTTGGGTTGGTTCTCAAAAGCAAGCACCTGGTGACCAGATGCTCCGCTTACGGGGCCAGGCCAGGCTCAGCCCAAGAGACGACCTGGGACGTCCTTCCGTGGGCCCACCGCTCAGTCGTGAAGTGTCGGAGCTCACCCCTGGGAACGGGACGGTCCCCTCCCTGTGCCTTTAGGATGAGGACAGGTCTCTCCCACGTGGGCGGCGACAGCTGGAGGGGCGTGACTGGGAAGTCCCATTCTCATGTAAAGTGTCTTTTAGTGTCCTAAAAAGTGCTATACACATTTGATGTATTATTATTATTATTATTATTATTATTATTATTATTATTATTATTATTTATTAGTAATCTGAACCCGAGCGGTGTTTGTTGTTGGACTTTTGTGCTGGTCACAGTTTGTCCATAACAAACACCATGTTCAAGCACAAAGGAGGCTGTGGACACTGAGTGTGTTCTCCGCTACGCAGCTGTTTGCAGCTGTGGTAGTGAGGTCAATGTGAGGTGAATGTTATGGCAGCAGAAGTTATGCCCAGCTCACACTGAGTGTGTCGTGTGTGAGGAAAGTCTCCTGTACAACTCCATAATAAACCCCATTCTGGTCAGTGAGAGTTCACACAGGCAGAGCTGCAGGACGTGTGCGAGGATACACGAGGAGTCTGTTTTTGACAACTGAACAGATGGTTTATTTAAAAAAAAAGATTCAGGACCACTTCACTGTAAACATTACATCTTAAGTGGGGACAGGGGGTCACAAACGAGATTTCATGTACCTCTGAATACAATATATAATATATATATTCATTCATTCATTTTCTACCGCTTATTCCCGTTAGGGGTCGCGGGTGACTGGAGCCTATCCCAGTAACTTTGGGCCGTAGGCGGGGTACACCCTGGACAGGGGCCAGCTTGTCACAGTATAATATATATATTTTTTTTATAATATATATATATTTAATAAAATAAAATAAAATAAAATACACAAATAAAATATTCTTTTTTTTTTTTTTACTTTGAAATGAACCTTAAATGACACCACTGATTTTAATAAATTGAACTTGGACAAATGTGAAGTTTATTGACAGAATATAATTTGATCAGAGATTAACTGAAAATAGTAACATTTATAAGACAAACAACAACAAACAAAACATTACTGTTGCATTTACACAATCAAAATGTTACAATACTGAAATTGAATGAACCTACAAGCTTGGAAGGAAAATTATTTTTTTATGGTGGCAGAGTGGTTAGCACTGTTGCCTCAAGGACAGAAATCAGCCTAAAACATTCACAATAATCCTTTAACCACAAGACACTGAAGGAATAAGTTTTAGTGTTTTTTCGTGTAACGTTTATCTGATGCTAATTCTGCATTTGAACAGCAGACTTTTATGCAGGAGCCGTATTTTGGTCACAACGGAGCAGCGGGAACAACATGGATGTGCCGCAAGTTTAGAACAATCTTAATAAAACTGGTATAAAACATGTGGAGCAAGTTTTTTCAACAGTGATCTCACCTCAGGTCCTGATCGATAGCGATGGGCAGCCCAGCTCTTTTCAAAGATTCGGTTCTTTTGGCTCGGCGCCCTTAGCTCCCTCTTCAGTTAGTTTCACTCTGAGCAATGAATTTAGGTCTAACTTAGTCTAATTATGAATGTTTTGTGTGTTGGTAAACCATTTTTTAATCAGTATTTTCGTAAAAGTCTTATTTTTATGCAGGTTGCAAGCACAAAATACAGTTACAAAATTGTATACTCATCTTCGCTGTCTCCAGTAGGGTGACCACCTCAAAAAGTACTAAAAGTGGGACAAGTGGTGTGATTTGGTGGGACAAGGTGGGATGGACTCAAGAAATAAATTGTTTGATACAAATCTAACTTACCAACCTACTGAGATACAAATTACTACAGTTTAGGGCCTGGATAACACATTTCATGTGGTGTTTTCATCTCAAAAACACACATTTCGCAAAGTAATGTCTTTACTGAGACTTTATTCAATGGAATAAAAAAGGTTTTAAAAAAGCTTTCAGTTTGCATTTTCTCAAAACAATCCAGCGCCAACACAGCTCACAGCTCCAGGAGGGGCCTGTCCTGAAACACAGGGGCAGCAGCACACAAAATGGGACGCCAACAAATATTTATTTTACATTTTACACAAGAAACACTGACCTTATCTTGTTCTTTTTAATCTCTATTTTTTATGAAATCCACTGAGTACCAATATAAAAGTGGGACATTATCTTAATCAGTGGGACGGCGGGACAGAGGACTACATGGCTGTGGTGGTCGCCCTTGTCTCCAGTAGAATCAAAATCTCTGTTTTCGGAGCCCAACTTCTTTCACATAATAACATGATATGTTCCCAGTTTGTCCTTGCATGTGATTGGCTGCACGTGTCTATCAAAATAAAATTCTGCTCTAGTTGTGTGGATTTTTAGCAGCGCTGAGCAGGAGCAGCTGAAGATTAATCTGTGGGACTCAGCTCTTCCTATTCACTCCAGAGAATCGACTCTAAGTTATCTGCCATACTCTGAAAAAATAATGACTCTAATACTATCTCTCAGACAAAGGGCTTGTGAACTGTAGTTAGCTCTTTAACTCTCCTTTAACCTGACGCTAACAACAGGGATAAATAAATAGTACTTGTTTCCTGTTCATTTAACAACTTTATTTTATCAATTGTAATTGTTTTGATCCGATTCAAGAACAATACAATTTAAAACAATATTCACAATACAATTCAGATCCATACAGTAACATTTTGCCAGAAATGATTAAAGTATCAGCACCGCGGTCAGGGCTGAGTATGTCCAGTAGACTGAGAGCGGAGATAAGTTAAATATAACGTTTTATTTCATTAAAAACACTGAAATTATATCCTAAAAGATGTGTCTGGTTTTATTACAACATGCACACTTCTAAAATTGACATCTTCAATACTATGGTACACTTAGAAAACGATCTGATAAGAGGTGAAGCGTATCAATGCAGTTGTATCGTGGGAATAAAACATTGATATAGTAACAGTATCGTTACACATTTACTGCACAGAGGCAGGGTCTTGAACTCAAAGGGACAGATGTTTTCTATCAGGAGTCAGCGAGGCTGCAGGCTCAGGCGCTGTCTGTAAGTTTGCTGCTAATGGTGAATAAACCGACACAAAATACATCTTTGATATGGAGATTCCTTTATTTATTTGACCTGCATACAGACTGGTCCTGGACCGTGCCACAGTGGCCATTTGATTTGTTTGTTTGAGTTGTTTGGACTAAGTACCGTCCCGCCTTGTGGACGCCTGATCCCGTCAGACCTCGGAAGCTAAGCAGGGCAGGGCCTGATCAGTCCCTGGATGGGAGAACATCAGGAGCCGGTTTGAGTGAGTGGTTGGTGGTGGTGCAGATGTGTGCAGCTGCGCTTCTGTCAGTCTGCCCCAGGGCAAACTGTGGCTACAAAACATAGCTCACCACCACCGACTCTGGAGTGAATGAAAAACCCGTTCCCTTCTGTGTAAAGCGCTGTGGGCGACTTGTGTCATAGGTAAAGCGCTGTATAAATACCATTCCCAAGTTCTGGACAAATAGCCACTACAGATAGAAATATACAAATATTGCGAAAACAAGGATTGTAAACAAAGTCAGAATAAACAAATTTGGTCTGTAATCTCACAAACATGGTTCTACTTTTATCAATAAATTCATTAAGTAATATTAAATACAGAAATGCATTAGAACCTTTATTATTTCCTCCAGTGTTCAATAAATCTTGTGATGAAGTCAGTTTGTTCATAATTAAAATCACACTCTGCTCACACAGAGCAGCGGTGGAAGAAGAACTAAATTGATTTACTTAAGTAAAAGTACAGGTAAAGGAGGAAAAATTTACTCAAGTAAAAGTATCACCTAAAAATTTCTACTTAAGTAAACAGTTAAAAGTGCTCACTTTCAAATGTACTTGTGAGTAAAAAAGTTAAAGTATTTCTCTCATAATGGAGTTAAATGTGAGGGATTTTGGTGATTCCAGATGAAATGAACAAACTGCTGCAGGAGAAGAGACTGAATCTGTCTCTGAGCTCTGAGCTCTTTATTATTCTGATGTTTCTAAAGCAGTACTACTTTACTGCATCTGTTATATTTAAGTACTGTATGAGGGCACTGTTAGGTTTTGGCTAGAGAGAAACCCAAAGCAGAGCCACTGAACAGTCAAGTTTTTAAACAGTTTATTGAACCAAAAAGCAGGCTGAGGAGGCAGGGAGCTGGCCGGCTTTCTCAGAGGTAACAGCAGTGAGACACCAAAGAGATTTGGGCACAGGAAAATGCAGGTAAGTTCAAAAGTTCCATGAATACAAGACAAATTTCCAGCAGGAAACACAGAGCACTAATGAACAGGACAGAATTATCTGGCAAAGTAGTGGTGAGTAGACCAGATGACCAGAGATAACAAGGATCACGAAGGTGGTTCTCAGCAGAATCTGTGAAGCCAGAGTTCGGCAGTAGCTCAGTTGGCAGAGCCGCTTGTCCACTAATGCTCCACTAACTTGGCGGTTCAAGCCTCACTCCTACTGTTGTTGTGTGGGCAAGACACTTAACCCACCTTGCCTCTAGTGTCTGTGCACACTGGTGTATGAATGTGAGTGTGAATGGGTGAATGGTTCCTTGATGTAAAGCGGTTTGAGTATGCAAATGTCAGATAAAAAATAAAAAGATAAAATAAGATAAAAAAAGATGATAAAAAGTGAAAGTCTAACAAAAGCCCTATAGAGCCATCTACAGCGGGAAATTAGGCCTGCTGTTGTTTTTTCAGGTTCATTACTAAAATGTGTTATTTTTTTAAATATTTCTAAACTGACAGGTGTACTGTATAATCCCTAACCCATGTACAAAATATAATTATATAGGCTAATACTTTAATATAACACAGATTTATCTCACTAAACAGAAGGAACTGTGGGTCTTTATAGTTCTGCAGTAACATTAAACACTGGCTGCCTGTGCGAAGCTGCAGTGGAACAGTGGAGAGGTTTTTCTGAGGCTACGTGGAGCAAAATCAGGAGAGAGTGGTGCTAACTGTAGGGAAACACAAGCTGTGTCCCAATTCAATTCCGCAGCCTTCGTCGGCTACATTTGAAGGCCGATTACGTCACAGTCGGAGCGACAGGGCTGTCCCAATTCGAAGGCTACTTCAAATGCAGCCCACGAATGTGGCCTTCCTTTCCCGCTGAACGAAGGCTGCATCGGGTGCATCCTTCGCAGCCCAACGTATCCCATGATGCACTGTTGCTGCTTGTTACTGCGCTGCTTGTCTGACGTTCGAAGATGGCAGAGGCAGGCGGAGATAGCTACTCAAACTCCATGAAAAATAAAATAACTGTAATTTCTGGCTCCACTTCTGCTTATGTGACCAATGAATAAAGTGAATCAGCGAGCAGCTGTGGTCCTGGTTGCTAGGCGACAGCGGCACAAATGTGAGAGGAGGAGCAGCTGTTGGCGTACGCTCCATGGACCAGACCGTCCCATTTCAGCTCAGCCTTGCGGTCCATGAAGGCCACAAGAAGGAGTCGCCTTCGTGGACCGCGACCTTCGAAGGCTGCGGCCGTTGAACTGGGACACAGCTACAGAGCACAAGCGTGACTCTGTAGATGGGCTTTTTCTCTGTCAACTGTTCAAATGCAGTTGTGCGTTCCTGGTGGACTCTGCTCCTCGGTAAGTCCAAAGCTTCCTCTACACGCTCGTATTTTGAGGTGATCAAATACAGTGAATAGTGTTAAATTCGAGGAGTTCAGTCACTCCCCAAACGCAGAATGTAGCACGGGTCAATAAAATGTTCAAGAAAATGTGTTAAAACATTGAAGTAGCAGATCAGAGTTCAAACTTGTGAATAAAACCTGGCCTAGGCCAAGTTAAGCTCTGCTGCATGTGTTTCTATAATGATCTAACCAGGCTGAAACGTGAGCTCCTTTGTGACACCAATAATCCTGGGTTTAGGCTCGACTCGGCGAGCTTAACCAGAAATCTCACTTTGTAGTACAGCCCTCTGGGAGAAGCCAGCCACGCCCCCTGCCACACACAAGCTCTGTGAAAGAAACACAAAGGGGAGGAGGATAAAACACAAAACACAGAATCCTAGCAGGCACGACAAAAACATATGATTTTAAACTAAAACTCAAAAACTCGAAATATAGTGGAGTAAAAAGTACAGATACTTGCTCCAAAATGTAGTGAGTAGTAAGTGGAAGTATTCCTTGTAAAATGTACTCAAGTAAAGTACAATGAATGAAAAATGTACTTAAGTAAAGTAACTAAATACTTTTACTTTGTTGCGTTCCACCACTGGACAGAAGAGTGGACATTAACGATGAGTCTGAATGCTCTGAAAGTCAGCGTCTTGCTCGATGTCTTCAGTACAGTTTCATGAGATGTGACTGGTGCGTCTCAGCAGGAGACTCTTACACAGGAGCCGGATCTTGGACAGCGCCAGTCCGTAGATCAGTGGGTTGCAGAGTGGTTGACACAGGAGGAAGTAGAGGGACAGGAATATGCGCAGCAGGTCGGGCAGGCGGCTCATGTCGAAGCGGCTCTGCAGGAGCTCGAAGCAGCTGCCCACCGTGTAGTTGAGCAGAGACGCGAGGTGAGGACCGCACGTGCTCAGCGCCTTGTGCCGCGTCTGCCTGGAGCCACACAGACACACCCTCAGGATCCGGGCGTACGTCCAGGAGATCACCACCAGGGGGAGCAGGATGTTGGTGGCCACCATGAAGAGGCTGTAGATGTTCAGGGAGCGCGTGTCGGAGCAGGACAGCTTCACGATGGGGTAGTTATCGCAGTAGACCTTGTGGATGACGTTCCCGCAGAGCTGCAGGGCTGAGCTGAGGTAGATCATCACCGCGTCCACCAGGAAGGCGTAGCCGCACGGGACGCCCAGCAGCGCCGCCAGCCTGCCCCTGGTCATACGAGCGTTGTACTGCAGCGGGCAGCAGATGGCGACGTAGCGGTCGTACGACATGGCGGCGAGCAGGAGGTACTCGATGAGTCCGTACGTGTGCAGGCAGAAGACCTGGAGGAAGCAGAGCGGCGCGGGGACCGGCGCGGGACCGGGGCCGTCCCTCAGGATCTGCCGGAGCAGGAAGGGCACCAGCGCCGTGCTGCCAAAAAGCTCGTTCAGGAACAGGCCGCAGAGGAAGACGTACATGGGCTCGTGCAGGGAGCGGCTCAGGCAGATGACGGTGACCAGGAGCAGGTTGGAGAAGAGCGTCAGGAGGTAGAGCAGCAGCAGGACGCAGAAGAGCAAGGGACGCAGGGGCCCGGGGTCGATGTACGCAGACAGGACGAAGGACGAGACGTTTCTGCCCATGTTTGAGCCCAAACATCCGAAACCTGGACTAATGTCTCTACAATCTGCACACGCCCTAATAAAATGAATTAAGATGTCTTCATATCCATACAAAACTAATAAAGCATATTGTTTATGATGTCAAACTAACACACGTTTCAGCAACACCCAGCTCAAACACAAACATACTGAAATGAACTGGTTAAACCGCCAAGTGAACTTGGTACTAGTCAGTTTATGAGACTAAGAGTAAGAGTTTATGATTTAGCAGTGAAGCTAAAAGCTACGTAATGAACATTTCTTATTTTTAATATTTTGCTGTACTGCAACAAAAACAAACAAACAAACAAACACTGACTGCCAGCTCAGAGAAGATCAGGCTTCCCAAATATAATGGACCACCATGAGTCTAAACAAACACTAAACCAGAATTAAACCTAGGACCAGGACAAAACCAGGTCTAAACCAGGACTAAACCAGGACTAAACCAGAATTAAACCTAGGACCAGGACAAAACCAAGTCTAAACCAAGACAAAACCCAAGAAATAAAGCATGATTAAAACTTGAAGACTCCAGAGTACCATGAGTGGGACCCGTACCACAGCTTGAGAAGCACTGCCGTACAATATTTACAGGAAAAAAACTGAGCAAAGCTGTTCTTTAAGTGAATTCTGTTCACATCAGGAGCAGCTTCACAACATCCAGGTTAAATCTAAAACATTAGAAACAAAATACTTCAAATACATCGTCTGTATAATAAAAGATCAGCTGAAGCCTAAATCTGGTCCTAATGACATGAGAAAACAGGCTTTGAATACATGAGCCATAAAGGAAAGAAGTGAGTAAAAAACAGTTTAGAACCACTTTAAAACCATATTAAAACCAGATTATTCGTATATTGTGTAACATGAGCTGCAGCTACAGAGAAGAAAGACATTTCAGCGTCAATTTTTATATTTTTGGGAGATGGCAGAACAGTTTTGTGAATGGGACGAAGCAGAGAAGTTGTAAAGAACTGCAAAAACCAAAAAAACAAAACAAAACACAGACTGTGGCAGAAGGAACTTAGACCATGACTGAGGGAAAAGACGAACAGGAGTCAGCTTTTAACATTATTAACATCGATATACGTTTAAATTCTAACGAAAAAAAGATTCAACAAAAACCTAAAATATATCTCTTAAAAAGCCCTTTACTGTCTTCTTTAACCTCAGAGTCTCTCCTTCAGCTCAGAAACATTTCCTTTTGAGATGTTTTCAAACACATCCTTTCACCGTTTCCTTACAAAAACATCAGAAAATAACATAAGTGGGTCGTCAGTGAAATAGAAGGAGCAGGTTCCCAAGCGGTGGGTGAGGGGCAGAGTTTGAGACACCGCAGCAGAGACAGTAACAGGCTGAGGTCTCACTGCAGCTCTAACTCTGTGCAGCAGGTTTTAAAGGTTCGCACTCAAAGGACGGGCCATGGTTCAGATCCAATCTGTGGGTCAGGGCCCAGAAGTGGGTCGTGCAGTAGGCTGAATACAGTAAATAAATAAAAACTGCTATAATTTTAATGAACAGAGGGGGAGGTAACGCAGAGAGGGGGAGGTAGTGGGCAGAGGGGGGAGGTAGTGGGCAGAGGGGGGAGGTAGTGGACAGAGGGGGAGGTAGTGAAGAGAGGGGGAGGTAGTGGAAAGAGGGGGAGGTAGTGGAGAGAGGGGAGGTAGTGAAGAGAGGGGGAGGTAGTGGGCAGAGGGGGAGGTAGTGGACAGTGGGGGAGGTAGTGAAGAGAGGGGGAGGTAGTGGACAGAGGGGGAGGTAGTGGACAGAGGGGGAGGTAGTGGGCAGAGGGGGGAGGTAGTGGGCAGAGGGGGGAGGTAGTGGGCAGAGGGGGGAGGTAGTGGACAGAGGGGGAGGTAGTGGACAGAGGGGGAGGTAGTGGACAGAGGGAGGAGGTGGGCAGAGGGGGGAGGTAGTGGACAGAGGGGGTAGGTAGTGGGAGAGGGGGAGGTAGTGGAAAGAGGGGGGAGGTAGTGGGCAGAGTGAGGAGGTGGGCAGAGGGCGAGGTATTGGAAAGAGGGCGAGGTAGTGGACAGAGGGGGTAGGTAGTGGACAGAGGGGGAGGTAGTGGACAGAGGGAGGAGGTGGGCAGAGGGGGGAGGTAGTGGACAGAGGGGGAGGTAGTGGAAAGAGGGGGAGGTAGTGGACAGAGGGGGAGGTAGTGGACAGAGGGGGAGGTAGTGGACAGAGGGGGAGGTAGTGGAAAGAGGGGGAGGTAGTGGACAGAGGGGGAGGTAGTGGACAGAGGGGGAGGTAGTGGACAGAGGGGGAGGTAGTGGAAAGAGGGGGAGGTAGTGGACAGAGGGGGAGGTAGTGGACAGAGGGGGAGGTAGTGGACAGAGGGAGGAGGTGGGCAGAGGGGGGAGGTAGTGGACAGAGGGGGAGGTAGTGGAAAGAGGGGGAGGTAGTGGACAGAGGGGGAGGTAGTGGACAGAGGGGGAGGTAGTGGACAGAGGGAGGAGGTGGGCAGAGGGGGAGGTAGTGGACAGAGGGGAAGGTAGTGGACAGAGGGAGGAGGTAGTGGAAAGAGGGGGGAGGTAGTGGGCAGAGTGGGGAGGTAGTGGAAAGAGGGGGAGGTAGTGGACAGAGGGGGAGGTATTGGAAAGAGGGCGAGGTAGTGGACAGAGGGGGAGGTAGTGGAGAGAGGGGGAGGTATTGGAAAGAGGGCGAGGTAGTGAACAGAGGGGGAGGTAACGGAGAGAGGGGGAGGTAGTGGACAGAGGGGGGAGGTAGTGGACAGAGGGGGAGGTAGTGGGCAGAGGGGGAGGTAGTGGGCAGAGGGGGAGGTAGTGGACAGAGGGGGAGGTAACGGAGAGAGGGGGAGGTAGTGGGCAGAGGGGGAGGTAACGGAGAGAGGGGGAGGTAGTGGGTAGAGGGGGAGGTAGTGGGCAGAGGGGGAGGTAGTGGACAGAGGGAGGAGGTGGGCAGAGGGGGAGGTAGTGGGCAGAGGGGGAGGTAGTGGACAGAGGAGGAGGTAGTGGACAGAGGGAGGAGGTGGGCAGAGGGAGGAGGTAGTGGACAGAGGGGGGGGTAGTGGGAGAGGGGGAGGTAGTGGAAAGAGGGGGGAGGTAGTGGGCAGAGGGGGAGGTAGTGGGAGAGGGGGAGGTAGTGGAAAGAGGGGGGAGGTAGTGGGCAGAGGGAGGAGGTGGGCAGAGGGGGAGGTAGAGGGCAGAGGGGGAGGTAGTGGACAGAGGGGGAGGTAGTGGGCAGAGGGGGAGGTAGTGGGAGAGGGGGAGGTAGTGGAAAGAGGGGGGAGGTAGTGGGCAGAGGGAGGAGGTGGGCAGAGGGGGAGGTAGAGGGCAGAGGGGGAGGTAGTGGACAGAGGGGGAGGTAGTGGGAGAGGGGGAGGTAGTGGAAAGAGGGGGGAGGTAGTGGGCAGAGGGAGGAGGTGGGCAGAGGGGGAGGTAGAGGGCAGAGGGGGAGGTATTGGAAAGAGGGCGAGGTAGTGGACAGAGGGGGGAGGTAGTGGACAGAGGGGGAGGTAGTGGACAGAGGGGGTAGGTAGTGGAAAGAGGGGGAGGTAGTGGACAGAGGGGGAGGTAGTGGACAGAGGGGGGAGGTAGTGGGAGAGGGGGAGGTAGTGGACAGAGGGGGTAGGTAGTGGACAGAGGGGGGAGGTAGTGGACAGAGGGGGAGGTAGTGGACAGAGGGGGAGGTAGTGGACAGAGGGGGGAGGTAGTGGGAGAGGGGGAGGTAGTGGACAGAGGGGGTAGGTAGTGGAAAGAGGGGGAGGTAGTGGACAGAGGGGGAGGTAGTGGACAGAGGGGGGAGGTAGTGGGAGAGGGGGAGGTAGTGGACAGAGGGGGAGGTAGTGGAAAGAGGGGGGAGGTAGTGGGCAGAGTGGGAGGTATTGGAAAGAGGGCGAGGTAGTGGACAGAGGGGGAGGTAGTGGACAGAGGGGGAGGTAGTGGACAGAGGGGGAGGTAGTGGACAGAGGGGGGAGGTAACGGAGAGAGGGGGAGGTAGTGGACAGAGGGGGAGGTAGTGGACAGAGGGGGGAGGTAGTGGACAGAGGGGGAGGTAGTGGGCAGAGGGGGAGGTAGTGGAAAGAGGGGGAGGTAGTGGACAGAGGGGGAGGTAGTGGAAAGAGGGGGAGGTAGTGGACAGAGGGGGGAGGTAACGGAGAGAGGGGGAGGTAGTGGACAGAGGGGGAGGTAGTGGACAGAGGGGGGAGGTAGTGGACAGAGGGGGAGGTAGTGGGCAGAGGGGGAGGTAGTGGAAAGAGGGGGAGGTAGTGGACAGAGGGGGAGGTAGTGGAAAGAGGGGGAGGTAGTGGACAGAGGGGGAGGTAGTGGACAGAAGGGGAGGTAGTGGGCAGAGGGGGAGGTAGTGGAAAGAGGGGGAGGTAGTGGACAGAGGGGGAGGTAGTGGACAGAGGGGGAGGTGTTTCAACATGCAATAAGATAAAAACAGACCAAAATAAAAAAGTAAAAAAAGATAAAAACTACTATAATTTCAATATACTTTAAATACAAAATATAGGTAAGAAACAACATACATTAAATTCAAACTAGATAAAGCTTATGTGCAGAAAACAATAACTATGGTAACAGTGCAAAGACTTCAGCCTGGTGAAATACCAACAGCAGCAGCAGGGGTCTACAAGCTCCAGTTTAGGCCACTGAGGTTATTTGCTGAGCAAATTTGAAGGGGCTGTCTAAAACCACGCCAAAGGTTTCTGGCCGAAGCCTGGCAGTAGCAGGTGAAAGGCCCAGGACATGGCTGACTTTTGAATTTTCCAAATACAACAATTTCAGTTTTAGATTTGTTAAGCTTTAAAAGTTTAATTCCATCCAATCTTTAACGTCTTGCTGGCAATCTAACAGGGTTTGGGTCCAGTGAGCTGGGTCTTAGAGGCAGATAAACCTGACCCAAAATTGACCAAAAAGGAATCATGTGCAGGGGGAAAAAAGTACAGGCCCTAAAATTGATCCCTGTGGGACCCCAGGGTTGAGTTGGGCCGTGCCTGAACCATAAGTGGCAAGGTGGACAGAGAAGGATCTGCCGTTAAGCTACGACCTGAACCACATCAAGGCCATACTTTTGATGCCAGCATAAATCTCGAGGCGAGACAGCAAACTTCGTTGGTTCTCAGTGTTGAAAGCTGCCGTTAAATCTAAAAAGATCAACACTGTGGAGCAGCCAGAATCAACAGTTAAAAGATCATTAAAAACTATTAAAAGTGCTGTTTCTGTGCTGTGAAGTAACTTAAAACCAGAATTAATTGTTCTAATATGTTATTTGCCTCCAAATGAGTTTGTAGTTGCAGATCAGACGAATTTCTGAAGTACTTTTGACAGGAAGGGCAGTTTTGAAATTGGCTTATGGTTGGAAAGGACCTCAGGATCTAAGTTGTGTTTTTCAAGCAGAGGCTGAACAACGACACATTTAAAAGCACTTTGGGCACAACCTGCATTAAAAGAGGCATTATTAACTCTCAATAAATAAGATTCAATTACAAAAAAAAAACATCTTTCAAAAGTTTAGAGTTTAGAATCAAGTGTGCAGTCAGAGTCTGAACTGACGGACAACATCTGTTAATTCACAGGTTCAAAGACCACAGAGCAAACCAAACTAACAGAGGACTACAGCTGTGCAAAATGAGGTTGAGGCCCTAATTGCAGAAATTGTATCAACAAAGAAATTTTAATAATTTTGACACAATGCTTCTGAAAATACAATACTGTTAAGTTTCGGTAGGGTTCAAAAGACGATATAAACATTAAACAGAACCTGGGTCCTGTGACTTTTAGTAGATAAATAGTTTGACATCTACTGTGCTTCTGCAAACTTAAACGCTCTCTGATACTTAAGCTGCCTTCACGTGATATGGGAAAGATGATATTTTCCACTTGTAAATAGGAAATAGGACTTATTAATTCATCTGCTACAACAAGAACAGAACAGATTCCATACAAAAAAAGTTTGTATACATTATGAATCATAGTAATTTTAAGGACAGAATTGTACAAGTTTGCTAATGTTCCTGTGTTAAAATTACCATGTTAAAATTGTGTATGCTACATAATTAAACAATGAGCTAACATTTATTATCCTACGCATTTCATACCATCCACAATTTCTTCGCTGCTCTCCGCCATTTTGAAAAGTCAAATCTCGGCAACTCGGGTATCAAAGTTATCTTCGAGTTCTCCAGTGGAAATTACGATGAAAGGGGGCGTTCATGTGCAAATTTTACCTCGACAAGTGGTATTTTCCATAATTCCCACAGCACTCGAAGGCAGCATTAGACAAACAGACCCGGGTATAGAGTACTGGCATGTCCTGGTTAAGAGCTAGTTTTGTCATGACCTTAAGACCTGGATTTAGTCCTGGAATCTTAAAATACAGGCAAAACAATGGATCGGACTTTTTGTGAGTGCTATAAAAATATAGAGGATAAAAGTTTATCTGTATAAAAGGCTTAAATTTGTATGTACCACTAGAGGGAGCCCTCATTGGTGACGGTATAAAGCCCCTTAACCCAGAGCCGGACCTCAGTCCTGGTCTTGGTTCGTCCCACACTACAGTTGTTGTTTATGGACCACACAGAGCTCCACCGTGTGATCTCTTGAACAGCAGCATGAGCCACAACTCCACTCACTTCTCCTTTTTCTCTCTCTCTGCGTACTTCGAGCTCGGGCTTCTCCGTTACCTCGTCTTCCTCGTACTTTTAATTGTCTACATTTGTATGCTTTTGTCCAACGCTCTCCTTGTTGCCGTCATTTGTGTGAACCGCTCTCTCCACGAACCGATGTACATTTTCCTCTGCAGCTTGTTTTTTAACGGTGTCTATGGCAGCTCTGCAATTCTCCCGTTCCTTTTACTCCAGATCCTCCAGGACGTCCATGTAGTTTCGAGGGGGTTCTGCTATTTCCAGACCTTTGCGTTACACATGTACGCGATTGGTGAGTATTTAACATTGTCTGCGATGTCTTACGATCGATATGTGGCCATTTGTGCTCCGCTGCAGTACAACACTCGGATGACCAAAAACAAAATAATCGCCCTTGTAACTTTCCCGTGGTTGTACAGTTGTTTAATATGCGTTATTATGATTATGTTAAGCTCATCTTTGCAGCTCTGTGGGAATGTCATCCACAAAGTTAACTGCGATAACTACCCCATCATCAAACTGTCCTGCTCTGACACAACTGTGTTAAATGCTTATGGATTAATCATCAGCATGGTCAATATCTTCTCCCCACTGGTGCTCATTCTGTACACGTATGTCCGCATTCTCCGGGTGTGTTTTTCGAGCTCGAGGCAGACCAGGCAGAAGGCCCTGAGCACCTGTGTGCCTCACATCACGTCTCTGGTCAACTTTGGCGTTGGCACCGCCTTCGAGATCATCCAGTACAGGTTTGACATGAGCGGCGTGCCGGATATTGTACGTGTCGTTCTGTCCCTGTACTTCTTTATGTTGCAGCCGCTGTTGGACCCATTTGTGCACTGGACTCAAAGTCTCCAAGATCAGGTTTCTCTGCAAAAGTCTGCTCCTCTCAAAGCTATGAACCTAACTCAGAATATTGTGGAATTAATAGTGTTTATTTATTTATTTTTTCGCTGTCTTTGGCTTGGCCCGTTTTTTCAAATGTATTTTTTAGATGCGGTTTATTTCTCTAACCACTGGCTCTGCCTCAAAGAGATTAACAAGTGACTTAAAACAGCACCAAATTGTAACTTTTTTTAAAGCAAAAGACAAGTGAGCTCTGTCTGGTTCAAGTTAGTACTCAGAACAAATTTGAGCCACTGAATTACTGTATGTTTCTTTTCCCCTTTATGTATGATTTGGTCTTGTCCTGACCTCGGTCTTGACTCGGTTTTGGACCATTAAAATTCTTGCTTTTTGGTGTTGGTTCACTGTGGTCTCAGACTGCTCTTGGTCTTGATTAGGCTGGTCTTGTAAAAATGAATTACTGATTCACTGAAGGTTTCTTTTTCTTTTTATTTAGCGTTTGTTCTTGTCTTGATCTCAGTTCACTGTGGTCTCAGACAGATCTTGGTTTCGATTAGTTTGGTCTTGTAAAACTCAAAACAAATTTGAGTCACTGATTTACTGTTGTTTCTTTCCCCCTTTATTTAGGGTTTGGTTTTGTCTTGGTCTCAGTCTCACTTGGATAAAAACTGTTTGATAGTCTAGAAGCGTTGGGGATGATCCTCTTCACATAACAATTCTACAAGCGTCACGTTTTGGGACACATTAGCTTTTCTCCTTGACATTAAGAAATGCAGCCGCTGTTGTGCTTTTTTGACAAGGGCAGTGGTGCTTCTAGGTTTTTGGTGTTTTGAGAGAATTGACGTTTTCACTGGTGATGTCTTACATGATGTAAAATTTTGTGGACATTTGAAAAGAAGGATTTGGAGAGCTTGAACTTTTCTCAGAATACATCCAGGAAACTGACGGTGCAGAAATGTGAACTGAGAATGTACCTTATGTGATTTTAATAAAGACAGAAAACAAAAGAGCTACTGTGACTGATGAGGTTTATTCATGTGTGTTGATGATAAATGTAGTTGAGATAGTTGTTGACAGAAAACAATAAAGTATTTCATTAAAGGACTGTTAGAGTTACACCAGACACTCCACTGTTCTCTCTTCAGATCTGGTCACATCAGCTGTACTGTAAGGATTTGTTCATTTTGGGTGAAAGCATCAAAGAGGACGATGATTCAGAAGTGTAATCAAGTCAGAAGGTTTATTCAGTAAAAACACAGGTAAGGTTACAGTCAGCAGAGTGAGCGCGCTCCTAAAGAGGAGTGTTCTAAGCTTTTTATACTATGAATGACGATGTATGACAATCTCTGCATAGCATTATCTTCTTGGCTTCCAGTAACTTTTTTGTGCATAGGGCAGGGCCACAAAAAGTTTTCAGTTTGTGCAGAGTCTTCCCACCATCGACAGGAGCCCCCCCTGCAACCTTGGGTCTGATAACTTTGTAGCATGCTCCTTATTTGTGCCATATTTGGAATGCACCTAAGAGCATTATAAAATAAAGAATATACCCCCATACATTAAGATTTATTTTTATTATAGTTTATTGAATTACATTTAGTCACTTGTGTTAATAGATTTACACGACATATTCACTTCAAATGCCGTTTTCTCAGATATCTCCTTTTCAGTAGCTACAGTACTCAAAATTCATGGGATGCTTGGGACCCGGTATGTTTTTGCTTGACCGCCCGCTCCTGCACGAGGCCACGTCAATACCACCCAATCCCGATCCTGCAGAATTTCCCGCCTGCTGCAGATCTCTACCCCCCAGCTCAGCATGTGTTGGATTTTTCAGTCCCTCCAGGATTTCACGGGCAATTTTTGCGATTGTTGTGGGCTAAAATGCCTGATTTTGTGGGTGATTTTCTTAAAAGTTGTACTAAAAGTTGTACTAAAAGTTGTACTAAAAGTTGTACTAAAAGTTGCGATTTTTTTTCTATAATTCACAGTAACTGTATTTTTGTCACCTCTGGTACAAAAATACAGTTACTTGAGCTTTTTCTTAAAAAATATTAGCTAGAACTATAAAAACTAACAAAATCTGTTTTTAAACATATGTGAGGTGGTAATAATCTAATTAAAAATACCTGTATTTCGACAGGCCAAGCGTACCTAATTTTTTAAAAGCTATTCCTGTGTTATTAGGCTATTATTTGGGCTATCACACTGCTGCTGATTCTGATTCTGTTCCTCTCAGATCTTCTCTGGTGATTCCTGTTGTGTGCTGTAGAACATCCAGTCATTAAAAAACAGAGGAAGTTTGCTGTGCTATAGGTTTTCAGTAAGGTTATTAGCCTGCAACATTACCGTTTAAAGAACACTGACCTCAAACTTCATTGGTGTCTAAATACGCTGCCAACTTTTTAGGCAACTATATCACCATGGCAACGCAGACAGCTTTTCAGAGTGACACCAGACAACACTAGAAAGTACCGCGTTTGTCTCCTCCTTCAGTCCCATCAACACCGCTGCTGGTGAGCACCTGCAACCTCAGGCCTGAGTGTGCTCAATCTCTGCGCGTTAGCTCCGCGCTGCTTCTCCATGCCGCTCTGTTTATGAGCGCGCCCGACCTCAGCGCTGCGCCTCCACGTCACAACTCTGCACCGCTCTGTCTATGAGTGCACCGCATCTCCACGTCGCCTCCAAATCCACGCTGCTTTGTCTGCGTCTCAACCCGACCTCTGGCAGTGCATTACCGGTGCTGCTGCTGCCGAGAGAGAGAGAAGTTGTTCTGCTCGGAACAGGGGACGGCCCACAGACAGCGGTAAGTGCAGCAAAATGCAGTTTTAAAGGAAAATCTCAGCAATAATTGGCCTAAGTTGCGGAAATGTTGTGGAGTTTGGACAAAGTTGTATGGTTGCCCTGAATTTGGGGTTTGCTTGATTTTGCATTAATAGTTGCGATCGCAACATTGCAAAATACTGGAGGGACTGAGTTTTCCCCAGTGAATGAAAGGGTCGCGTTCCTTCACCTTTGAGTCTCTCACTGTGATTTCGGCTTGTGGGCCGAAGAGCAGTACAAACTACTGCCTTTGAACTGCCTTTTTGAAGTCCATGGGAGCGGTGCTGGAAGGTGCTCCAACTGGGAACTCCATTGTTAGTGATGGGAGAAATACTTTTTTCATCAGTTCTGTTCTTTATCTTTACAGACAGAATTTCCACAGGATTTTATCTCTGCTTTTTGCAGATGATGATGTCCTGTTCAGCACCTCCACGCTCGAGGCCATGGTTCTCAACTGGAAAAGGGTGGTGCCCTCTCCAGGTCGGAGGAGAGCTCCTGCCTCAAGTGGAGGAGTTAAAGTAACTCTGGGTCTTGTTCACAAGTGAGGGACGGATGGAGCGTGACATCGACGGGCCTGCACAAAGAGAGCACTGACCTGTAAAAAACATTTTAAACACATGAGCCATAAAGGAGGGAATAAAATAATGTAGGAAAATAACTTTGATTCTGTAAAAAGTGGGCAAAAATAAAATGATCAAATAAAACTGAGTCCAACAGTCCGAACCAGGTCAGAGGCTTAGAACCACTGGTCTGATTTATTTTACTATATAAACCTGTAAATATGCAACCATATATTTATTTACAAATGTTTTTGTTTTCTGCAGTACTAGGGCTGGGCAATAAATCAAATTAATTAGATTAATTTGCGTTTATAATTTTGGACCATGTCAAAAACAGCCAAATTGTAAAATCAAATTTAGCAGAAATTAGCGTCCTCCGAGCACCGCACTGTTACCTGTGTTATGGCTAATACTGCTGCTAGCTCCAGAGCAGCTGAAATAGTGACTGTGGAGACTGCAGACTCTAAAAACACTGATATTTACAGAGAAAGGAGTCATTTTGTAATGTCTGTAATGTCCCAGTTTGTTTGTGGCAGCAGTTTTTCCAAAACTACAGCAGCAGCAGTGAACTTATGTGTCTTTGTTTGTGTTTAATAATTAGCCACATGCTTCTTACAGCCTCTATGGTGTATAATGATGTATAACTTATAATAGACCTGGTCTTTAGAAGCAGAGAGGCTAACACTAAAATACATTTATGTCACTGTAAGAGTAATGCACTTTGCTTCTGCCTTGCTGTAGCTCAGCTAAAATAAAATATAAAATATAAAATACTATGCAATACCCTAATCTAAAAATAATAAACCTACATTTAAATAACCTTTAATTGCCAACAAGAAATAAATATATTTAAATCTTAAATCAGCAGAGAAAAAAAAAAAAAAAAAGAAGTATTTTATTTTGTAGCCAAATCACCCAGCCCTATACTTCTCTTCGTCTGTTTTTTTCCTTTGGTTTGTGGCTCTGGGCACACCTCCGAGTCAAAGCTTTTAAAACTCTGTGGTTGTTCTGTAGTTCATCTGGCTGTGTGTCTGGAGACTGTTCACTTCGTCTGTGACCTCTGTTTCTAGAACAACGCCTCAAACTGAATTTCAACCATACACAGGACTCAGGTTTAACTGTGAATTAGACAGAAGACTGTTTTTAAGCCACTTTATTTTCCAGCTGTTTCTGAAGCTTAGCCTGGTTTTAGGCTCAGCTCATGAGCATATGAACTTCTGGTTTCTTTTGGCTTTTGATACACAACTTTTTGACAGTTATTTAGTATAGTACAGTATATCAGTAACTACACCTGTTTATTCTGCCTTTTGGCTTGTTCAGTTCCTTTTGAACAACTGTATCTTTCACTACTTTTCTATTAATACTTATGTGAACTATGTAAGTCTTTAAATTCAACCATCTGTCTAGGCCTAGTTCTTGAAGCTGAGCAGAAAAACTTAATTCATTATTCATATAGTCATTATTTTAAAGTTTTTTTTTTTCTTTTTTAATTATATTTTTACTGAACAAAATGTTTTTCAAAATGGAGCAGGATAAATGAGTAACATCTGCCTTTCGGCTTTGAGTTACTCTCACACTGTATCTTCCTTTTCTTTTTATTCTTATATGTACAAAATAGTTATTTTTATCAACATTGGATTTTTACTTTGCTGAAATTAGTTCAGATGCATCTACAACTGGTTCAAATTTATATAAAATGTGTTGTTTTTTTTACTTTACTAGAAGAAAATTTGCAGTTATATATTGACCTGTAGTAGTTGTAACATTAACATCCACCTAAAACTGATTCAAACTGTACAGTCCTAGTTAAGACCTAGTCTAGTCCTAGTTTAGTTCTTGATTTGTCCTTCTTTAGTTTTGGTTAAGACCTTGTTTAGACCTGGGTTAGTTCAGAATTAGGCTCAGTTTAAGTCTGTTAAAGATTGTTCTTAAAAATCTAAATATTTTCTAAGGTACTTGGAGTAAACAGTTTGGGAATTGCTGGTCTAGACCTGTCCTCAAACGTACATAAATCTGTCCTATACTGTATTTAAACAATGCGAGTGGAGCGGTCGTACAGGAGGCCCATGCAGAACTCCACTCCGGTCTCGTCTTTTGTCCTGTCTGCGTACTTTAACCTGGGCTCCCTGCGGTTCCTCTTTTTCTCCGTTCTGCTGTTGCTGTACACCTTTATGCTTTTATCGAACGTTCTCCTCATCGGCGTGATCTCTCTGAACAGAAGTCTCCATGAACCCATGTACATCTTTCTCTGTAGTTTATTCTTGAACGAAATCTTTGGCAGCACCGCGTTATTCCCGTTCCTTTTGCTGCAGATTCTCCGAGATGTCCACGTCGTTCCAGCCCCGTTCTGCTTTTTACAGATTTACTTATTACACACGTACGGAACGGTGGAGTTCATAACATTAGCCGTCATGTCATATGATAGATATTTAGCCATATGCCACCCACTTCACTATAAAACACATATGACCAGGAACAAAATGATGGGTCTTCTGTTTTTTCCGTGGGTGTACGGACTGTCAGCCGTTGGAATTTCGAGCAGTCTGAGCTCATCTTTGAGGCTTTGTGGTAATGTTATTGACAAAGTGTACTGCGATAACTACCCCATAGTAAAACTTGCTTGTTCTGACACAACTGTTATTAATGCTTATGGCATTTTTGCAACTTTTAATCCAGTTGTTATCCCAGTTGTTACAATGCTGTACATGTATATCCGTATTCTCATGGTGTGTTTTACCGGATCAAAACACACGCGTCAGAAAGCGATGAGCACCTGCTCGCCACATCTCGCCTCAGTGCTGAATTTTGCTGTTGCAGCATTTTTTGAAATCATCCAGGGACGTTTTGACATGAGCCACGTTCCCAACATGTTACGGGTTTTTCTGTCTCTGTACTTCCTCCTGTGTCAGCCGCTGTTCAATCCCTTAATTTATGGTTTAGTTTTAACCAAAATACGTTGTATGTGTAAAAATTTATTCTTTAAGTCAATAAGGTACAGCTTGTGAGAGATTGTTTTGAGATTGTTTTGTTGGTTTGAGACAGAGTGAGAACTTTTACCACTACACTACAAAAGGTTTAAAAAGCAGTCATCTGGACTTTTTTTTTTTTTTTTCGTTTTGCCTCTTATCCAAGAGGCTTTCTCAAATGCCTTGTAAAATTTTTGAATTTATCATGTAAATATTACATTTGTAAAGGTGGGCCCATTTTGAGACGATAATGCAAGCCTTTTTGAGGCTGTGGGGTTTTGAATAGGAAGTGGTGAAGTCATGTTTGTCAATGGAAGGTTCATACTGTAAAGCAAAATAAAATAAACAAAAATGTGTGATGTTAATTCTGATGAGTTTTTATTAATCAAGCTAAAAATCAAATAATTTAGGTGACTTTGGGAAATCTGATGTTCATGATTCCTCACACAAAGACTGTAGATGAAATCCAGTACTTTGTAATTTATGAATCAGGGCTATGTAAAAATTTACTCTTGTACCTCAGTATATCACAGTTAGTAGAGCTTGCATTACATAAACAGAAACTACAGCTCGCCTCAATACTGTGTGTTTGAGTTCAGACACCATCTCCTGCTTTCTCAAAGACTTACAGTTTAAAAAAGCCAAAAATGATCTTGAAACAATTAGTCCTTCTTACGGAGCCCTGAAGAGGACATTAGAAAAATAAAAAAAAAATAACACGAGGCCTCAAGTTCTTAATACGTGGGAATGACTGATAACACGTGGGTACGAGTTACATAATACGCAGGTACGAGTTACACAATACGCGGGTATGAGTTACACAATACGTGGGCACGAGATACACAATATTTGGGTACGAGTTACACAATACGTGGGCATGAGATACACAATATTTGGGTACGAGTTATATAATACGCGGGTACGAGTTACACAATATGCAAGTACGAGTTACATAATACGCGGGTACGAGTTACATAATACGCGGGTACGAGTTACCCAATACGCAGGTACGAGTTACACAATACGTGAGTACGAGATACACAATACGCGGGTACGAGTTACCCAATACGCAGGTACGAGTTACACAATACGCGGGTACGAGTTACACAATACGCGGGTACGAGTTACACAATACGCGAGTACGAGATACACAATACGCGGGTACGAGTTACACAATACGCGGGTACGAGTTACACAATATGCGGGTACGAGTTACACAATACTGGGTACGAGTTACACAATACGTGGGTACGAGTTACACAATACGCGGGTACGAGTTACACAATACGCGGGTACGAGTTACACAATATGCAGGTACGAGTTACACAATACGCGGGTACGAGTTACACAATACGTGAGTACGAGATACACAATACGTGAGTACGAGTTACACAATATGTGGGTACGAGTTACACAATATGCGGGTACGAGTTACACAATATGCGGGTACAAGTTACACAATACGTGGCTATGAGATACCCAATACATGGGTATAAGTTACACAATATGCGGGTACGAGTTACACAATATGCGGGTACGAGTTACACAATATGCGGGTACAAGTTACACAATACATGGTTACAAGATACACAATATTTGGGTACAAGTTAGACAATACGTGGGTATGAGTTACACAATATGCGGGTACGAGTTACACAATACGTGGGTTCACAGAGAAAGGAGTCATTTTGTAATGTCTGTAATGTCATGGTTTGTTTGTGGCAGCAGTTTTTCCAAAACTACAGCAGCAGCAGTGAACTTATGTGTCTTTGTTTATGTTAAATAATTAGCCACATGCTTTTTACAGCCTCTATGCTGTATAATGATGTATAACTTATAATAGTCTGTTTTTTTCCTTTGGTTTGTGGCTCTGGGCACACCTCCGAGTCAAAGCTTTTAAAACTCTGTGGTTGCTCTGTAGCTCATCTGGCTGTGTGTCTGGAGACTGTTCACTTCGTCTGTGACCTCTGTTTCTAGAACAACGCCTCAAACTGAATTTCAACCATACACAGGACTCAGGTTTAACTGTGAATTAGACAGAAGACTGTTTTTAAGCCACTTTATTTTCCAGCTGTTTCTGAAGCTTAGCCTGGTTTTAGGCTCAGCTCATGAGCATATGAACTTCTGGTTTCTTTTGGCTTTTGATACACAACTTTTTGACAGTTATTTAGTATAGTACAGTATATCAGTAACTACGCCTGTTTATTCTGCCTTTTGGCTTGTTCAGTTCCTTTTGAACAACTGTATCTTTCACTACTTTTCTATTAATACTTATGTGAACTATGTAAGTCTTTAAATTCAACCATCTGTCTAGGCCTAGTTCCTGAAGTTGAGCAGAAAAACTTAATTCATTATTCATATAGTCATTATTTTAAAGTTTTTTTTTGTTTTTTTTTAATTATATTTTTACTGAACAAAATGTTTTTCAAAATGGAGCAGGATAAATGAGTAACATCTGCCTTTTGGCTTTGAGTTACTCTCACACTGTATCTTCCTTTTCTTTTCGTACAAAATAGTTATTTTTATCAACATTGGATTTTTACTTTGCTGAAATTAGTTCAGATCTACAACTGGTTCAAATTTATATAAAACGTGTTTGTTTTTTTTACTTTACTAGAAGAAAATTTGCAGTTATATATTGACCTGTAGTAGTTGTAACATTAACATCCACCTAAAACTGGTTCAAACTGTACAGTCCTAGTTAAGACCTGATCTAGTCCTAGTTTAGTCCTTGATTTGTCCTTCTTTAGTTCTGGTTAAGACCTTGTTTAGACCTGGGTTAGTTCAGAATTAGGCTCAGTTTAATCTGTTAAAGATTGTTCTTAAAAATCTAAATATTTTCTAAGGTACTTGGAGTAAACAGTTTGGGAATTGCTGGTCTAGACCCGTCCTCAGACGTACATAAATCTGTCCTATACTGTATTTAAACAATGCGAGTGGAGCGGTCGTACAGGAGGCCCATGCAGAACTCCACTCCGGTCTCGTCTTTTGTCCTGTCTGCGTACTTTAACCTGGGCTCCCTGCGGTTCCTCTTTTTCTCCGTTCTGCTGCTGCTGTACGCCTTTATGCTTTTATCGAACGTTCTCCTCATCGGCGTGATCTCTCTGAACAGAAGTCTCCATGAACCCATGTACGTCTTTCTATGTGGTTTATTCTTGAACGAAATCTTTGGCAGCACCGCGTTATTCCCGTTCCTTTTGCTGCAGATTCTCCGAGATGTCCACGTCGTTCCAGCCCCGTTCTGCTTTTTACAGATTTACTTATTACACACGTACGGAACGGTGGAGTTCATAACATTAGCCGTCATGTCATATGATAGATATTTAGCCATATGCCACCCACTTCACTATAAAACACGCATGACCAGGAACAAAACGGTGGGTCTTCTGGTTTTTCCGTGGGTGTACGGATTGTCAGCCGTTGGAATTATGATCAGTCTGAGCTCATCTCTGAGGCTTTGTGGTAATGTTATTGACAAAGTGTACTGCGATAACTACCCCCTAGTAAAATTAGCCTGTTTCGACACCACTGTCAACAACATTCATGGTATTGTTGCGACTTTTAACGCGGCTGTTCTTCCGTTCGTCACTATATTGTACACGTATATCCGTATCCTCATGGTGTGTTTCGCCGGATCAAAACACACGCGTCAGAAAGCGGTGAACACCTGCTCGCCCCATCTCGCCTCAGTGCTAAATTTTGGCACCGCTGGGTTTTTTGAAATCCTTCAGGGACGCTTTAACATGAGCCACGTTCCCAACACGTTACGGGTTTTTCTGTCTCTGTATTTCCTCCTGTGTCAGCCACTGTTCAATCCTTTAATTTATGGATTTGTTTTGACCAAAATACGGCTTCTGTGTAAAAGTTTCTGTTTAAGGTTAATAAAGAAGGGCTTGTAAAAGATTGGTGTGAGAGGCTGTTGATTTGAGGCAGAAAAAGATTGAAAAACAGACATGTTCCATGTTATGAATAAAATAAAAGGAGAGCTTGAGAAAATTTGCTTTACATCAATTAATCTACTTACACAAGAACAACATCACATAACTCTACTAAAATCTGTTAAAACAAACGGACTGGAATTTCACATTCAACAACCATAACTGGTCTCCACCATATGAAAAAAAGTTTAGACCTAGTTTAGACTGTGTTTAGTCACTCTCAAGATGTAGATAAGTCCTGGTTAAGACTAGATTTAGTCCTGGTTGAGTCCTGGTTCAGACCATGTTTAGCTCAAGTTCAGGTCTAGCTCCAACTAGAAACAGTCAGGGTAAGAGCAAGCATTAGCGCTAGTGATGGGATTATTGATACTGCGGAATTAATATCTCGATACTCATAAAATACTCATTTGAGTATCAATTATTTGAATAAAGTATTGATACTAAATGTTACATGTGAAATAAAAGCACATGCATCACTTTGGGGTAACTTTTGTGCCAAAACTCCCCCAAACAGCAGCATTTTGGTCTGGTTCATCCATGTCATGTGACAAGAAGTTAGCAGTTTTCACTACTGCGCACATTTAAGATATTTATTTTATACTGTGTACATTAAAATTGTTAAATGGCTAGTAATAATCATGGGATTTGTCTTCAAGGGCAATTTTTTAAATGAAGAAATTTCACCAAGAAATCATTAGTATCGAGTATTGGTATTGGTATCTGTATTGACAAAATTCCCCCCAAAAGTAACCAGTATCGTATCGTAATCTAAAAAGTGTGGTATCGTTCATCACTAGTTAGCACTGCGCTATGTAGTGCCAGCGATCGACGCTCAGATAAAACTTGGTTCAGACAGACCAGTTCAGAACCAGATCAGAATGCCATTTTTTTAATTTTTAATGACAAAAACATACAATCACGGCAACTGAAATTGTCAAAATTTACTGAAGTATTGTAAAATCCAGTTCAAAAACCACCAATAATGTTGAAAGCATACCTGCAAACTCATCCGTGGTGAAAAAGATGACACTCGCTAACCCCTGACCAAAGCATGCCAACCCCAAGTAAGCCCACTCATATTAGTATGCATTTGATGAAAATTTACTATGCATAAGTTATACCTGAAATGTGCCCCCCATGTTCAGGGGAGTCTGAGGGTGCTCCCCCAGGAAAATTTTAAGAAAATATCGGTAATTTCCTGTATTCTGGTTCATTTTTGATGGCTAATAACATTTTCAGCTTTAACTTTGTAGTAAAAATATGGGCACAATTTATGGTTTTACTTCTCTCCAGTTTAGACAAGACATTGTTTATTAGAACCACTCATTTCAAACACAAACAGACCAGAGCAGAACTCATTCATTCATTTCAGCTCACAGTCAGACTCACTGAGCTAAGGACAGAGGCTCCGTCTGAAATTGTCTTTGTCTAAACCAGGACTACACTAGGTCTAAACCACAAGAAATGCTTGGCGCAGTTCTGTGGTGACGAGACATAATTGCAAGTTTAGCATTAGCGCACTGCTAATAACAAACTATTTTCTGAATGGCATTAAACCAAGCGAACAAGTTTGAATACACAGCGCTAATACTTTCAGGTCACCTCAGCGTGCTCCCGTCTGCTCGGTCTCATGCTGGTCCCTGTAACGGGGTGGGAGTGTGTCTGACCCTGGTCCGAGTGCACTTAGCGAGTCCCGCCAGCTGCTGTATGAGCGCCACGCGAAAAGGAATAATACTTTTATTAAAAGAGTTTTTCAACGTTTATTTAATGAAGAGATTACTAAATACTTTTGTTAAAAGAGTTTTTAAAAGAGCATTTAATAATTGGATTATTAAATGCTTTTATTAAAAGAGTTTTTAAAAGTTTATTTAATGAAGAGATTACTAAATGCTTTTATTAAAAGAGTTTTTAAAAGAGCCTTTAATAAACGGATTACTAAATGGTTTTATTAAATGGGTTTTTAAATAATCCATTTAGGAAAACGATTTCTAAATGTATTTACAAAACCTTTTTGGAAAAGCATTTGCAAAACGTATTAGCTTCTCCTTTTAGCTTTTCCGTGGCGTTCCTGGTTCTCCTGGCTAAAGTTAAGTAAAATAAAAAGCAAAGCGATGTAACGAGCTCTGTGATATTTCAGAGCTACTCGAGCTCCGATTGGCCAGACAATAGGGGTTATGCGCTAACTACTTTCGCATTCGGCTAAACGGAACAAGCAGCCGGACAAGGGCAGCTTTAAAAAACATATTTATGTCTTACACATCGCAAAATAAAATAACCAAACTAACGCTGCTATGGACTAACGCAGTTTTATCATTCAAACAAGGGTTTTACCATTTGTGTGTTAAATATTTAACTAATCGCTGAGCACGGATGCAGGATATTGTTGTGTCAATAACTAAAGCCATCACCCGGCGCACTTTATTTCAGCGAATATAAACCAACAGGAACATTTTACTAAAGTATGCGACCAGAAACAGCCACAGTGTGCACAAAAACATCTGAAAGCGCCACAGAAGAGCTGTGAAAGTGGCTTCAAAACATCGGTTGTAGCCTTGGAGTGTAGAAATTAATAAATACGTCTAAGTGCCTTAATAGGTGTATAATAAATTAAGACTGTGCTAAAATGGGCAGTTATGTTGTTTGTTATTGAGTATCACGTAATTTAACTTGCTGTGTGCTTTATATCCGCTGAAATAAAGTGCGCCGGGTGAGGCTTTAGTTAATTGTCACAACAATATCCTGCATTCGCGCTCAGCGATTAGTTAATTAACACACAAATGCTAAAACCCTTGTTTGAATGATAAAACTGCGTTAGTCCATAGCAGCATTAGTTTGGTGGTTTATTTTGCGATGTGTATGACATAAATATGTTTTTTGAAGCTGCCCTTGTCTGGCTGCTCGCTTACAAGCTGTGACCGGAAGTGGATCATTCTGTTTAGCCGAATGCAGAAGTAGTTAGCACATAACCACTATTGTCACCGAGCCGGCTAAGGATGACAAGCAAATTGTCTGGCCAATCAAAACTCATTACATCGTTTTGCTTTTTATTTTATTTAACTTTAGCCAGGAGGACCAGGAACACCACGGAAAAGCTAAAAGGAGAAGCTAATCGGAGAAGCTAATACGTTTTGCAAATGCTTTTCCGAAAAGGGTTCGTAAATACATTTAGAAATTGGTTTCCTAAATGGATTAATGAATAACTCTATTACTCCTTCTTTTATTAAAACCATTTAGTAATCCATTTATTAAATCCTCTTTTAAAAACTCTTTTAATAAAAGTATTTTGTAATCTCTTTATTAAATAAACTTTTAAAAACTCTTTTAATAAAAGCATTATTCCTTTTTGCATGGCGCTCACGGTCCTCCATACTGCTGAGCCCGAGCACAGTGAAAGGAGTGCGGCGGTGCACAGACTGGAGCAGGTTTACTGTAGCGGTCAGGCCGCGCTGATATGAATCTTATTGGTGCCGAGAAATCTGTAAACTTATACGAGCAGAAGTACAGAGTTGCTTATTTTACCTTAAAACTATTCACCAATTTTTAATGCCTGTATGGATTATATTTAATGCTTTTTAATGCCATTTAAGGCCTTAATTTTCACAAAGTCAATATGCTTTTTTTTTTTTTTTTTAAATATATGTTTATTAAGGTTTTTTGTTATAGAAAGGTGTACATTTAAACAACAACGAAAACACAAGAACAAGGGCAAAAAGACAAAAGAAAAACATAACATAACACTGCGTCATTAGAAAATTATGTCCAAGCAAATAGAAAAGAAAAGGGGGTAGGGTGGCACACTAACTCTGTTGTGATCAGACTGTGACAGTTTTATACTTGGTCAGGTGATCCAAGAAGGGCTGCCACACGTCAAAAAATTTATCAAGCTTATTTTCCAGGGTATACCTAATCCTCTCCATGTGCAATACACTGGTAAGTTCAGTAAGCCACATCTTAAACAGAGGTACAGTGTCAGATTTCCACAATGTTAATATGACTTTCTTTGCAATTACCATTCCATACACAACTGCAGTCTGTTCAGAGGAGCTGAGGTGCAGAAGGGACGAACAATTTCCGAACAATGCAATTTTGGGGTCTGGAACCAACATGCACTTGTACACACCTGAAAACCAATTAAAAATCTCCTGCCAAAAGTTATACAGTTTAGGACAGGTCCAGAATAGATAGGTCAAAGAACCCTCTGCGGATTTGCAACGATCGCATAAAGGAGAAATGGTAGGAAAAAATTTGTGCAATTTAATCTTTGAATAATGAAGCCTGTGCAACACTTTGAACTGAATTAATTGATGCCTTGCATTTATAGAGCAGGATTGGCTATTTTTTAGGCTCTCCTCCCAGACCTCGGCCCCGACCTGCAAGCCCAGCTCCTCTTCCCAAGCGTTCTTCAAAAACAAAGTGTTACAATTCAGTTGTTGAGAAAAAACATTCACAAACCCAGAAATCAATTTCTTAGAGTCAGGTGGGCCCAAAAGAAGCTTATAAATTGACCCCTCCTCTGGGAGGGATTCAAATTTGGGGATGTTCTGATGAACATAATTCCTAATCTGTAAATATCAGAAAAAATGTGTTGTGGGGAGAGAAAACTTATTTTTCAATTGAGTGAATGAAGCAAATTGTCTATTAATATACAGGTCTTTGAGAGTAACAATTCCTTTTTGCCGCCATATTTCAAATGAGGAATCCAGAAAGGAGGGAGGAAATGCATGATTGCAACATACAGGAGTATGAACAGAGGTAATTGGTAGAGCGCAGCCCTTTTTGATTTGATTAAAGATTTTTATACAATTTAAAACTATAAAATTATTCCCATTAACTCTGGGATTAGGAGCAGAAAAAAGAAGGGCAGGAAGAGAGCTACGTTCAAGACTACTGCTCTCTATGACCACCCAGGGGGGAGTCTCTGTAGTTAGATCATTCTTATACCCCTCCTGCCAGTAAGTAAGAGCCCTGACATTCGCGGCCCAGTAGTAGTGTTGGAAATGAGGGAGGCCAAGCCCACCCTCCAACTTGGGCTTACATAAATGAGCTTTGGATATTCTGTGTGCTTTAAAGCCCCAGACAAAAGGCAGAAGAATAGAATCTAATAATTTAAAAAATTTCTTATTTAGAAAAATTGGTAAATTCTGGAAGAGATAGAAAAATTGTGGAAGAGAGACCATCTTAATAGCATTTATGCGACCCACCATAGAAATAGGAAGAGCCCTCCACTTCTCAACATCCTTTTTTAATTTCTCTACTTTGTCAAGAAAATTTAATTTAAAGATGAAATTGGGGTTTTTTGGCAAAATAACACCAAGATATTTTAATTTGTCTGTAATTTTAAAAGGTAAATTATGCAAGAAGTCAGCATCGAGGTCTGCACCCAGTACCATGAATTCACTTTTCTGCCAATTAATTGTATAACCAGAAATTTCCCCAAATGACTTCACTAAATCTAGCAATGCAGGGACTGATTGCTCAGGGTTAGACAAAAAAAGGACAACATCATCCGCATATAAGGAAATGTAATGATCAGTGTTCCCCAGTCGGACTGGGTCAATAGAGGGATTGTTCCTAATGGCAATGGCAAGGGGCTCAATAGCAACTGCAAAAAGCAAAGGGCTTAGGGGACAACCTTGATGCGTCCCTCGATGCAAGCGAAAAGGTGCTGACTTTTCTTGGTTTGTGAGTACCAAAGAGGATGGGTGTGCATATAATAAAGTCACCCAAGATATAAACTGACTGCCCAGCCCAAACCTCTCCAGGACAGCCACCATGTAAGCCCACTCCACCTGATCAAAGGCTTTTTCTGCATCAAGGCTAAGTGCAACCACCTTAGAAGCCTCCCAGTGTCTGTGGTACATAATGTTCATCAGTCTTCTGACATTAAAAAAAGAAAATCTTTTGGGGACAAACCCAGTTTGGTCTGAATATTTTTTATACAATTCAATGCCAAAACCATCCGGGCCTGCCGTCTTTCCATTTGGAAACGACTTTATAGCATCCAAAATCTCTTGAATGGTAATATCTGAATTTAAGGAGTCTCGTGCCACATCACTCATTCTAGGGAGATCCAACTTCCCCAGCCAGGTAGAAATGTCACCCTTAGATTTTGACATGTAAAGCTCTTCGTAATATTCTTTAAATCGCTCATTAATAGCTTTAGGGTTAATTAAAATTTTGCCAGATTTTGATCGTATTTTATGTATAGCCCTACTGGCCTGTAAACCCCGTAGCTGCCGAGAAAGGAGTTTATGTGGCTTGTCACCAAGCTCAAAATGTTTTTGTTTAACCCTAATAAGTTGCTCACTTACTTGACTTGATAAAATTGAATTATACTCATATTTTAATTTAATTATTTCTTGAAATTGGGAGGGGCAGGAAGAGACCTTGTGAGCTTGTTCTAACTGTGCTAAGTTGGTTTCAATGTCCAAGAGGCGCTTTCTATGTTCTTTTCTCAATGAAGATTCAAAAGATATAACGTGTCCACGTAACACAACTTTAAAAGTTTCCCATAGTACTGACACATCATGTTTGTCATTGGTTTCCAAAAATTCTGAGATTTTAGTAGTCATAAATTGGCAAAAAGATGTATCGGATAAAAGCAGTGGACAGAAACGCCAGTTATATGTTTGCCTAGTATAGTGCAGGTCTAAAACTAAAGAGGTTGGTGCATGATCTGAGATTAAAATATTGTGATAACTTGAAGAGACCACATTAGAAATCAATTTAGAATCAAGTAAAAAATAGTCTATTCTGGAATACGATTTGTGCACTTGCGAAAAGTACGAGTAGTCCCTTTCTGTTGGATTGCATAATCTCCAGATATCAACAAGATTGGTAGAGCACATCATATTATTCAGAACAGTGGAGGAAGTAAATAATTGGGAAGTTTGGGTTGATCGGTCTAAATGTGCATCAAGTACACAGTTGAAATCACCGCCAACTATCACATGTGTATCAGACAGATTAGGTATTAAATTGAATATTTGTCGAAAAAAGGCGGGATTGTCAAAATTGGGGCCATAAACATTCAGAAGTGAGACATGATATGAGTAAATATAGCCAGTCACCAAAAGAAATCGACCAGTTGGGTCACTTACAGTGGAAAGATGTCTAAACGGGATAGTCCTACGAATCAAAATAGCCACTCCTCTGGCTTTACTGGAGAATGTAGACTGATAAATGTGGTTAGCCCAGCTACATCTAAGCATTTTTTCTTTGCCTGCTCTGATGTGTGTTTCCTGGAGATACACAATATCAGCAGATAGTGACTTTATATGAGAGAACACTTTAGCTCGTTTGAGCACATGCCCTAATCCACGCACATTCCAACTTGTAAATCTAATGCCACCACTCTGTGAGGGTAAATTAGGGTACATACCAGAAAAAAAAAATAGCAGTGTATACATGAATTGCCATTGTGTAACACTGACAAGCAAAATAGGTAAACAAGAACATAAAGAATGTTACCCCCCTCCCACCATCCCACTTTCCCAAACAAAGTGAGAATACATACCCCACATACTCACGTAGGGCTTGCAGAACCAAAACAAAACAACAGCACAGCTGTAAAGAGCCCCTCCACCCTCTCAAATCTAGAATGTGTCCACATGAGCAATCTAAAAGTCACCTTATATCCCAAAGGAAATGAGTCCGAACCAGATTGTCAAGTATGGGAAATCAGCGTTCTTGCAAAGTGTCAGCAAAGACCTCAGCTTCACGCAGTGAAGAGAACACCTTGACAGTGGAACCGTGAGACACCCGTAGTCACGCTGGATAGATGAAGCCGCTCCGCGCCCCGGAACCATGGAGACGTTTACGCACATCCCCAAAAGCCTGGCGTTGTTTCACCACCTCGGCCGGGTAGTCCGGAAAAATGTGGATCGTTTTATCCTTGTAGCGTAGGGGGAATTGCTGACGGGCAAGTTGCAATATCTTCTCCTTCGTTTGAAAGTGATGAATCCGCGCTACTGTTACGTGCGGACGTCCATCAGACTCGGGGACACGGGCGCCCAGGCGGTGTGCACGATCCACTTCCAATGGCTTGTTAAAATTATCCACGCCTAAAAGTTCAGGGAGAAACTTGGATAAAAATTCCACCATATGCCCATTCTCAATCTTCTCCAGGAGACCAATGATTTTAATATTCTGTCGCCTGGAGCGAGCCTCCAGATCCTGTACTTTCAGATGGAGAGCCTCATTTTCTGAACGAAATGTCGAAAGCGCTTTCTCAACAAGTGAAAGACGATGGTCATATTCAGAGCTAGCATTTTCAACCTCCTGTATTCGGGCACAGAGACTTGACAAAGACGCTTGAGTGGCGGCAAAGGACGCCTCAAGCTTGTTGAATCTTTCAGTCATTGTTTTATTCATGCTTCGAATTGCAGAGAGGATGTCCGCGGACTCTGTATCAGAGCAGTCGAGATTGCTAGCTGACTCGGAAGCTAGCACGGGGTGGTCGGCTAACCCAGGCGGGTCGATGTCAGTTTCGGTGAGAGGCTTTTCTTGCTTCTTCCCTCTTTCACTTTTCGGTTTTGTCATTTTAACGGTGATATTAGCAAATCTACTTCTGTAACTCCGGGAATCTCGTGGAAAGTATCGAATAATTACCAAAATATTACGAGAGAGTGGAGAGCTCCGTGAAAATACGTCTACTCCATTAGGTGCTCACTTGCGCCCCCGGTCGTCAATATGCTTTTTAATGCCCCACAGAAACCCTGCAGTGGTCTAATCTGTATTATTATGTACCTCTACAAATGCAATCATTTATTTGTCATTCACAAATGTTTGAGTTTCCTGCAGGACTTGCCTTCCTCATGGGAAGTTTTCTGTTTTTTCCCTTGGTTCGTGGCTCTTGTCCACACCTCCGAGTCAAAGCCTTAAAAACTCTCTGGTTGTTCTGAAGTTCATTTGGATGTGTTTCTGGAGACTGTTCGCTGCATCTGTGACCTCTGTCTCTACAACAGTGCCTCAAACTGAATTTAAACCATACACTAGATTCAGGTTAAACTGTAAATTATAATGAAGAACGTTTATTTTCCAGCTGTTTCTAAGCTCAGTCTGGTTTTAGGCTCAGTTTTGGTAGAAGAGCATAAAGACTGAATTTATTATAGTTTTATTTTTATTGATGTGAAAAGTGTATAAAGTGTTTTTGAAAGGAGCAGCTTGAACTTGTAACTCCTAGTTCCTTTTTGTTTTTTGATACACAACTTTCTGACACTTATTTACGTATCTCAGTGACTACACCAGTTTATTCTGCCTTTTGGCTTGTTTTTTTGGACGACTGTATCTTTCACTGTATATATTGATACTTACATTAACTGCAAATTCATAATAGCATTTGTTTTGTTTTTTTGCTGAAATGTATCCATCTGTCTAGGTCTAGTTCTTGAAGCTGTGCATAAAGATTCAATTCCGTCTCTATTGTTACAAAAAAGTATTTTTTTTCCTAATATACTTTTATTGAACAAATGAATATGATGTGTGAAATGTAAAATATGTTTTTCAGAACAGAGCAGGATGAACTTGTAACGCCTTTTGGTTTGAGTTACTCTGACAGTTGTGTTTTTCATTACTAAGTATCTGGACATTTTAGTTACTGCTTTAGTTTTTGACACACACTATATCTAAATAATGAAGCATCCGTCAAGCAGTGCACTTTTATAAAACACACTGTATGATAAAAATACTGAAGACGACAGGCAGCACCGACAGGTTCAGTTAACGTCTGTTGCACTGGTTTGTTTATTGTATAATCTCTCAGGTTTAATACATTAATTAGTTATAGACACAGTGTGATATACCTTTATCTGTATTTCCTGTAAGACATTGAGTACTTTCTCCTCACTTTGGACCTTTGGATTCATAACATTTCCACATTTCTGAAATTCACCTAAACTGGCCTAGACCCATCCTCAAACTCATATAAAGCTTATTTTATTTATATTTAAACAATGCGAGTGGAGCGGTCGTACAGGAGGCCCATGCAGAACTCCACTCCGGTCTCGTCTTTTGTCCTGTCTGCGTACTTTAACCTGGGCTCCCTGCGGTTCCTCTTTTTCTCCGTTCTGCTGCTGCTGTACGCCTTGATGCTTTTATTAAATGTTCTCCTCATCGGTGTGATCTGTCTGAACAGAAGTCTCCATGAACCCATGTACGTCTTTCTCTGTGGTCTATTCTTGAACCAAGTCTTCGGCAGCACCACGTTATTCCCGTTCCTTTTGCTGCAGATTCTCCGGGATGTACATGTCATTCCAGCCCCATTCTGCTTTCTACAGATTTACTCCGTACACACGTACGGAACGGTGGAGCTCATAACATTAGCCGTCATGTCATATGATAGATATTTAGCCATATGCCACCCACTTCACTATAAAACACGTATGACCAGGAACAAAACGGTGGGTCTTCTGGTTTTTCCGTGGGTGTACAGTTTGTCAGCTCTAGGTATTGTCATCAGCCTGAGCTTGTCTTTGAGGCTTTGTAGTAACGTTATTGACAAAGTGTACTGCAATAACTACCCCATAGTAAAACTAGCCTGTTACGACACCACTGTTGTTAATGCTTTTGGCATTTTCATGACTTTTAATGCAGTTGTTATCCCGTTTGTTACAATGCTGTACACGTATATCCGTATTCTCATGGTGTGTTTTGCCGGATCGAAACACACGCGTCAGAAAGCGATGAGCACCTGCTCGCCACATCTCGCCTCAGTGCTGAATTTTGCTGTTGCAGCATTTTTTGAAATCATCCAGGGACGTTTTGACATGAGCCGAGTTCCCAACATGTTACGTGTTTTTCTGTCTCTGTACTTCCTCCTGTGTCAGCCGCTGTTCAATCCTTTAATTTATGGATTAGTTTTGACCAAAATCCGCCTTCTGTGTAAAAGTTTATTTTTCAGGTTAATAAGGAAGGGCTTGTGAAAGATTGTTTTGAGAGGTTGTTGGTTTGAGGCAGAAAAAGATTGAAAAACAGACATGTTGCTTGTTACAAATAAAATAAAGTGAGAGTTTGAGAAAATCTTTATATGAATAAATGTACTCACACAAGAACAATGTCATAAAACTTTACTAAAATCTAAACATAACTAAAAACAAACTGACTGGGGCTTCACCTTCAACAACCATAACTGGTCTCCACCACATTAAAAAGTTTAGACCTGGTTTCAGTACACAGACTCTGTTTTCCCTGTTGTTTAGCAGAGAGCAGTAGCTGCTAATCCACCGAGCTTAGCTCAGCACACGCTAAAGTGAAGGTCCTTTTATATCTTACTATCTTTTTGACTGCTGTCTTTATAAAAGTAGAAGAGGTGCTGTAGACTGTAGCTTATAGCTCCAGGTTCACATTGACAGCTTTGATAAGTCCACTGTAATGGTTTTGATGGATCTCTGCTTCCTACGTCCTCCCACGTCACTGCAGGAGCAGGATCCTGATTGGTTAATGCACCACAAATATTTGCCAAAGTTCAGATTTTTCAACTCAGGTGCTTGAGCGTCAGACAATCAATTCGCACATCAGATGCATCAATCCTCAATTAGCGCCGCGCTGGACACTAGATTTGCACTGCAGGACGTCCAGATGCCCGTTTACAAAGACTTAACGTAAACCAGATGTCTCAAACGCGTTCAGTGTGAACGCAGCATCATTCACCAGGACTGCAATGTATTTACTGTGGAGTGTGTGGAGCAGTGGCAACAGACAACATGCAGTGGTAATAGGGGGAATAATCTTCTCTGGTTTAAGGACTTTTCTCATTCAATTTCTCCATTAACACCGCGTGTACACCTTAAAAATGTGTGTATTAAAGGAACAGTCCACCGGTTTTCCAGACTAAACTATGTTCTTCCCTGATCTTAGCTGAGTTGATGCGTACCTCTCTGGTCTTTGTGCCCTGTGTGCCCTTTGCCTGGGGAGAAATGCTAATTTGTTAGCATTTAGCTTATCCCTATGGGTCCAAACGTGGCTCAAGTTAGAAGCAACCACACTCTTCTACGTTTTCCCAATTTAAATACGGTTACGTGAGTAGTTACATGACCCACGTACAGTTACATAAAAATGTAAAGTGGCAATTTTCTACGCGGATAAAAATGGGAACCATCATGTAAGGCCTAACAACACTTTAGGAGCACTTCAGCGTCACCGCAGTGATATCTTCACTCCTAAAAACTTCTCTACAGTGATTGGTTCTGTTGAAGGAAGTGAGAGGGGGAGGGGGAGAGATCGATGCACAAACACTGATTACTGCCCTGTTTGAACGCGGTGTTAGTTTGAAATAAAGTTAAAATACGCCAAAACATACAAATAAGCTTCTATATTTTATTTCTGATGTATAAATATTGCTATTTGATAAAAATGCGATTAATCGCAATTAATTCATTACAAAGCCTGTAATTAATTAGATTACATTTTTTTATTGAGTTATACCACTAGATTATAGATTTGTACATGTGTACGTGTGTGTTGTAAAGTAAGTAGATGTTGCATACATTTATATATGAGTTACATATTTATATAACTGCAGAGCTATAGTGGCTAACCTGATGAGCCTTAAGCCTTAAAAAATTGTAGTAATGTTGACCCTAGCCCTGGACAAAACTCTGATGATTTCATTATTAATAAAGCTATAAATGATCTTTGTTTAATCTGAATAAAAACATTGGGGTAAAACTTGGTCCAATAGAGAGACCAGTTCAGAAACTCTGGTCTAATCTGTATTATTATGTACCTCTACATATGCAGCCATTTGTTTGTCATTTACAAATGTTTTAGTTTCCTGCAGTGCTTCCCTTCCTTACAGAAAGTTGTGTGTTTTTTCCCTTGGGTCATGGCTCTCGTCCACACCTCCGAGTCTAAGCCTTTAAAACTCTCTGGTTGTTCTGAAGTTCATTTGGATGTGTTTCTGGAGACTGTTCTCTTCATCTGTGACCTCTGTCTCTACAACAGTGCCTCAAACTGAATTTAAACCATTCACCGGATTCAGATTAAACTCTTAAATCATTATTTTTAACCCACTTTATTTTCCAGCTGTTTCTGAGCTCAGTCTGGTTTTAGGCTTAGTTCTGAAAGCTGAGCATAAAGACTGAATTATTTATAGTTTTGTTTTTATTGAGTAAATTGATGTGAAAAGTGTAAAAAGTGTTGTTTTTGAAAGGAGCAGGATGAACTTGTAACCCCTGGTTCTTTTTTGGTTTTTGATACACAACTTTCTGACACTTATTTAAGTATCTCAGTGACTACACCGGTTTATTCTGCCTTTTGGCTTTTTCATTTTTTTTTTTTTTTTGGACGACTGTATCTTTCACTGTATATATTGATGCTTACATTAACTGCAAATTCATAATAACATTTGATTTTTTGCTGAAATGTATCCATCTGTCTAGGTTTAGTTCTTGAAGCTGTGCATAAAGATTCAATTCTGTCTCTGTTGTTACAAAAAGTACTTTTTTATATTTTGTTGAACAAATGAATATGAACAATGTAAAATATGTTTTTGAAACAGAGCAGGATGAACTCTGCCTTTTGGTTTGAGTTATAGACACAGTGTGAAATATCTTTACTTTAAGTCCATTTTATAGTAAGTACAGTTTTGCTCCTTTATCTGTATTTCCTGTAAGACACTGAGGACCTTCTCCACAGCGTCTGTTTGAATTCATGTAAACTTTGAATCCATAACATTTCCATATTTCTGAAATTCACCAAAACTGGTCTAGACCCGTCCTAAAACATAAAGCTTATTTCATTTCTATTTAAAAAATGCGAGTGGCGATGTCTTTTAGGAGGCCCATGCAGAACTCCACTCCGGTCTCGTCTTTTGTCCTGTCTGCGTACTTTAACCTGGGCTCCCTGCGGTTCCTCTTTTTCTCCGTTCTGCTGCTGCTGTACGCCTTGATCCTTTTATTAAATGTTCTCCTCATCGGTGTGATCTGTCTGAACAGAAGTCTCCATGAACCCATGTACGTCTTTCTCTGTGGTCTATTCTTGAACCAAGTCTTCGGCAGCACCACGTTATTCCCGTTCCTTTTGCTGCAGATTCTCCGGGATGTACATGTCATTCCAGCCCCATTCTGCTTTCTACAGATTTACTCCGTACACACGTACGGAACGGTGGAGCTCATAACATTAGCCGTCATGTCATATGATAGATATTTAGCCATATGCCACCCACTTCACTATAAAACACGTATGACCAGGAACAAAACGGTGGGTCTTCTGGTTTTTCCGTGGGTGTACAGTTTGTCAGCTCTAGGTATTGTCATCAGCCTGAGCTTGTCTTTGAGGCTTTGTAGTAACGTTATTGACAAAGTGTACTGCAATAACTACCCCATAGTAAAACTAGCCTGTTACGACACCACTGTTGTTAATGCTTTTGGCATTTTCATGACTTTTAATGCAGTTGTTATCCCGTTTGTTACAATGCTGTACATGTATATCCGTATTCTCATGGTGTGTTTTGCCGGATCGAAACACACGCGTCAGAAAGCGATGAGCACCTGCTCGCCACATCTCGCCTCAGTGCTGAATTTTGCTGTTGCAGCATTTTTTGAAATCATCCAGGGACGTTTTGACATGAGCCGAGTTCCCAACATGTTACGTGTTTTTCTGTCTCTGTACTTCCTCCTGTGTCAGCCGCTGTTCAATCCCTTAATTTATGGTTTAGTTTTGACCAAAATTCGTTGTCTGTGTAAAAGTTTATTCTTCAGATTAATACGGTACAGCTTGTGAGAGGCTGTTGGTTTTAGACAGAGTGAGAACTTTTTATTTACTTAAAGCTACACTCGTGCCACTACAAAAGGTTTAAAAAGTAGTCATCTGGACTTTTTTTTTTTTTGTCTTATCCAAGAGGCTCTGAAATGCCTTGTAAAATTTTCAGAATTTATAATGTAAATATTACATTTGTAAAGGTGGGTCCATTTTGAGAGGATAATGCAAGCCTTTTAGATGCTGTGGGGTTTTGAAACAGGGAGTGAAGTCATGTTTGTCAATGGAAGGTCCATACTGTGAAACAAAAGAAAAAAAAAGTTATGTTAATTCTGATGAGTTTTTAATCAATCAAACTAAAATTCAAATAAATTAGGTGACTTTGGGAAATCTGATGTTTATGATTCCTCACACAGATTATAGATTAAATTTATGAATCAGGGCTATGTAAAAATGTTCTCTGTGCCACAGTATATCACAGTTAGTAGAGCTTGCATTACATAAACAGAGACTACAGCTCGCCTCGATACTGCGCGTTTGAGTTCAGACACCATCTCCTGCTCTCTTAAAATTTTCCAGTTTAAAAAAGCCAAAAATTATCTTGAAACAATTAGTCCTTCTCAACCACGTCTCATAAAAATGATTACCATATTTTCTGGACTATAAGTCACACTTTTTTCCATCGTCTGGCTAGGGGTGCGACGTATACTCAGGTGTGACTTATATATTAAAATATTTCAGGTGTTGGTTAGAGGGTGCTTTAGGCTTGTGTACCAGCATCTGCTGCACCTGTACCACTGACAATTTAAAATGTAAACATTACCACTAACAACTTAGGCTATAAAGATAACTGAGAAAGAGCAGAATAATTGGAAATGGAACTGATGCTGAGTCTGACGACAGCCACGCAGAGGAGGAAGCGGCGCTTCGTCTACCTCCGGAGTTGGCGGAGTTGTTCAGAAGCGACACCGAGGATGAAGAATTTAAAGGATTTAGCGATTAGGAGTGAGATGGTGAGTTTGGTGAACTTGTTATATTATGTTCTTTATGCTATAGTTATGTGAATAACTGTTAATATATTACGTTAACATATGAGACACCTATTCAGTTCGTTGTTTATGCTTCATGTAGCTGAATAACCATCAATGTGTTACGTTAGCAAACCACACACCTATTCAGCCTGTTGTTCTCTATTCTATTATTACTATAACTTGCCTTTCAACATGAAATGTCTGTTCTTGGTGTCGGATTTTGTAAAATAAATTTCCCCCAAAAAATGCGACTTATAGCCCCGTGCCACTTATATAAGTTTTTTTCTTCTTCGCATTTTTTGGCTAGTGTGACTTATACTCCGGAGCAACTTATAGTCCGGAAAATACGGTAGTCTGACTCTTGATGATACATTTGTACAGAAGCGTAATGATGCCAGGGGAGTAAAATAAATTTTATCTGTATCATGTCCTACTGTGATAATATTTAAACATTCTATGTTTCTTGATCACATTATTACATATTTATAAGATACTGACATGATAAATATACATCAATGTACGGCCTATGGGAGTAAAATATATGCTATATTTTATTCATTAAATTTTCATTGCACATTTGGCATCAGGTCAAGTTCAAACAGAGAATACAGTAGTGTATGTTGTAGCTGTTCATGCTGTAGCCACACAAGCTTTTTCCCCAGGGCTTTTTTGTTTGTTTTGCTTCAGAACAACCCTTGAGAGATGACATTTTGCAATTATATTTTATATTGTATTAGGATTGTTTGTTTCCAAAGACATAAATCCATAAGCCTTCAAAACTGATTAAATGTGTAAAGTTGGGTATACACGGCATGACTTCAACCGTCTCAGACATAAGAATCCTAATTGAAGGGGAAAATTGCTCCTCTTACAGTGAGACAGGGACAAAGATCACAGATAGGGCCGTCTGACCGAACCTACGATCTCTGTCAGACGTGTGACCGAACCTACGATCTCTGTCAGACGTGGGACAGAACCTACGGTCTCTGTCAGACGTGAGACCGAACCTACGGTCTCTGTCAGACGTGTGACCGAACCTACGATCTCTGTCAGACGTGTGACCGAACCTACGATCTCTGTCAGACGTGGGACAGAACCTACGGTCTCTGTCAGACGTGTGACCGAACCTACGGTCTCTGTCAGACGTGTGACCGAACCTACGGTCTCTGTCAGACGTGTGACCGAACCTACGATCTCTGTCAGACGTGGGACAGAACCTACGATCTCTGTCAGACGTGGGACAGAACCTACGATCTCTGTCAGACGTGGGACAGAACCTACGATCTCTGTCAGATGTGGGACAGAACCTACGGTCTCTGTCAGACGTGGGCGTGTGACCGAACCTACGGTCTCTGTCAGACGTGTGACCGAACCTACGGTCTCTGTCAGACGTGTGACCGAACCTACGATCTCTGTCAGACGTGGGACAGAACCTACGATCTCTGTCAGACGTGGGACAGAACCTACGATCTCTGTCAGATGTGGGACAGAACCTACGGTCTCTGTCAGACGTGGGACCGAACCTACGATCTCTGTGAGACGTGGGACTGAACCTACGATCTCTGTCGTGTGACCGTGTGACGTGTGACCGAACCTATGACAAATTGCGGGCATTTTCTGTCCAGCTACAGCACACGAGATCCACTAGGGCCAAATTTATCTACTCATGAGTCAAATAAGTCACCCTTAAACATGAGAAATCATTCATGTTTGTGTTTCTTGCATTGACAGTTAGGCCCATTTCTCGTCCAGTAATAGGACAACTTATTTTCTTTTTTTATATATATTACAGTGAGAAATGGGTGGTGTGGCTTGCAGGAAAAGGGAAATGTGTGTGTCTAATGGTGAAGGTGTGAGACTTGAGAGCCCTGGTAATGTATGTAACCTAGATTCAATGGGCCTCATTCATGAACCTGTCTTCTGAAAATATTTTCACTTAAGCCCTACTTGGAAACATTTTTGGCATTCACCAATTTTTTCTGAACTAAAAAATGTCTGAGGACTCTTGCGCACAGAAATTCTGCAGTTTTATAATTTTATCAGACTTTTTAACAAATTATTCCTAATTAAAATATGATTTAAAAGAAAAATAGGGATCAGTGGTGGTATAGACCAGGTATAAACCTAACACAGACCTCATACTTGCAGTCCAGCTTTCAGTCTCTGCCCCAGTCCCTACCATGGTACTCTGCATACACTCCTGTATTACTCTGTATACACTATTGTATTACTCTGTATACACTCCTGTAGTACTCTGCATACACTCCTGTATTACTCTGTATACACTATTGTATTACTCTGTATACACTCCTGTAGTACTCTGGCCTGAACTGTAGCCGTCCCGCCATGGGTCTATAACACCCCGCTGTCACCCTTCAGGACCATGATGCATTGGTCTCCATGTACTCCCCCGCACCCCCCTCCCCCGCTTTTTTCCGTGACTAGCAATATAGTTGACAAAAAGATGAAAGCCCTCATTAACTTAAGTGAGGTAGTGACTAAATCATGCTTCCACTGACTGTCTTAGTGTTTTTGGACATTTTTAATCACTGCTGAAGGTGTAAAACTGCTGGAAATGTAGCTCTCAGAGTAACAATTCCTGGATTGCTGTGCCCTGAGTCTGCAAATTAGACATCACTAAAGTCCTGTCTCATGACCATATATGGAAGTTAGAGAGTGTTTCTTGTCCTAATACATAGTCAATTTTATGTAAACGCCAAGTTAATTAGCTGGGAAGAATCTGGGAGCTTGAGTACGTGTCATGAATCTGACATAGAGTTCTCTTAAGTAGTTCTTAGAAGGGGCACTTAAGTAACTTTTGTAAGAGAACATTTGTGAATAAGGCTCAAACCTCTAAAACAATCTCTTGTAATCAGAAAACCACTTGCATGGCAGTATACTGTATTCTTATTCTGATAAATAAAGTCAATGTAGAAAGCAAAAGATGATTTATTATTTATCAGTAAAAAGCAGGTTTTTAAATCCCCGCCGTATTTTGGACAGGTTGAGTCCATACACCAGAGGGTCAAAGATCGGCGGACATGTGATAAAATACAAGGACAAAAAAACTCGTACGTCATTGGGCAGAAAGCTCACGTTAAACCGACTCTGGACTAATTCACAAAAACACGCAAGTGTCAGATTGAGTAAGGAGGCGAGGTGCGGCGCGCAGGTGCTGATGGCCTTGTGCCGAGTCTGTCTGGACCCACGGAAACACACTCTGAAGATCTGGATGTACGTGTAGAGGATGAGTGCTGGGACGCAGATCAGCGCCACGCAGGTGTACAGCAGGCCGTAGATGTTGTTCACAGAGATGTCTCCGCAGGCCAACTTCAACACCGAGTAGTTATCACAGTACACTTTAGGGATCAGGTTCCCGCACAGCTCCAGAGGGGCGCTCAGAGAAACCATGAAGCTCACCTCCACCAACGGGAACAGCCAGGCCAGAGCCACCAGTCTCAGGACCTTTCTGCAGGACATGCGCGTGTGGTACTGCAGGGGGCAGCAGATGGCCACGTAACGGTCGTACGACATTGCCGCTAATGTTGTTAACTGCACGTTTCCATAAAAAAACAGGAAAAAGATCTGAACAAAGCAGAATGTGTGCGAAACGGTGTGAGTGTCCTGGAGAATGTGGATCAAGAGAAACGGGAATATCGCAGCGCTGCCGAAAAGCTCGTTCACGAACAAACTGCAGAGGAAGATGTACATGGGCTCGTGCAGAGTTCTGTTTAGAGAGATGACGACGATGACGAGGACGTTAGACACAATACTCATCGCATACAGACAGAATAAGATTAGGAAATACAGGGATCTCAGAGGCCCAGTGTCGGAGTAGGCCATCAGAGTGAAAGAGGAGACGTTAGAGGAGGAAGACATCTTTGAATGCTGGGGTTTATGAGTCACATGCAAATGAGAGCTGGACATCTTTAAACCTCAGAGAAGCTCTTGGTTTGAGGCAGAAAATGGTTGAAAAACATGTTGCGTTTTATGAATAAAATAAAACGAGACATCAATCAGTCTACTCACACAAGAACTTTGTCACATAACTGTTAAAACTGGTCTGTTTAAACAATGACGATGATTTCACATTCAACAACCATAACCAGTCTGAAATAAATGAAAAAGATTAGTCCTGGTTTAGTCCTGTTACAGACCTGGTTTAGTTCAACTTTTGACCTAGTTTTGAACTGGTTCAGTCCTGATTTAGACTTAATTTGTCTTGATTCAAGCCTGGTTTAGTCCTGGTTTTGTTCCGATTTAGACCTGGTTTAGTCCTAGTTCAGTCCTGGTTTAATTCCCGTTTAGACCTCTTTTAGTCACTCTCAAGACTTAGTTAAGTCCTGATTTAGATCGGATTTACTACTAAGTCAGACCTGGTTCAGACCTTATTCAGACCTGGTATAGTTCCAGTTTAGACCTGGTTTAGTTTCAGTCTTGTCTGGCTTGGATCAGAGATGAGAGGTTTGGACAAAATCATTACAGTCATTCTTTTAAAGCCATGCAGTTGTTTGTTATGGAGTTTCTCAGAAGGACTTTCTCATTCAGTTTCTTCATTAACACCATATATACACCATTAATATACAGTAAAAACCGATATATTAAGAGTTTTAAAACTTGACAAAGGCTCTCTGATTGCAGTTGGTCATTCAGTCCCAGTCCTGACCCTGTTTAAGTCTGGTTTACGTCAGTTTAACTAAGATATTAAATTTTAGTATGAACAAAAACAGAACGTCTGTCTTGTGTCTGTTCATAATCCGCTCAGACCTTAGGACTAAAAATCACTGTTAAACATTAGTAAAAAGGTCCAGACTGTCTGCTGAACACCTGCATGTCTGCTGAGATAAAGTTTAAAAGACAAAGACAGGGCAAGGACCTAAAAGTGGGTCACAACAAAAGAGACAACAAAAATCTGGATCTGGAAAAACGTCAGTGGTACGCTGGCACAAAACAGAAAAACAAACTAAAACAAGCATTAAATTGGTGTAACACTCTTAAACGAACTCTTAAAAGAACTAAACACTGAATCTGACTTCAGAGCTTATGGCCTTTTGAAATGTGGGTTTACTGCAAATAAAAGGGTTGGAAAAGACGCTAAAAACATCAGAATGTGGGGTATTACGGTCACAGATACGGTAAAAACAGTCCCATGTGTTAGAAAGTTAACAGTCTCAGGATACAATTATCTTTAGTTCAACATTAAACACTTAATAATTGAGTTCATTTTTAAAGCATCATCAACCTGCAAAACAGTTTCAATCCTGAGCAGAATATGACAGAGAAAACATATCATTAGGAAACAGACGGCTCCATAACCAGAGTATTAATGAGACTAAGATAAGAGTTCAGAGACAGACCAAGGCGTTTGAAACTGAGCCGACAGCAAGGAGCAGATATAGAGTCAGTCAGCGTCACCAGAGACAAACCTGGGACAGACTCAGGTTTATGTTTACAAAGTGACTCTAATGGAGCAGGGCAGAGCTGTCCAGTCCACTGACCACTGGTTGCCGGTTCAAACCCCGTTCCCACCACTGCAAATTATTGTTGTGTCCTTGCCTTTGGTATCTGCGCACACTGCTGTATGAATGTGTGAGTGTTTGTAAATGTAAATGTGAATGAATGAACGGTTCCTTGACGTAAAGCGCTTTGAGACCCCTGAAGATAGAAAAGCACTCTAATAGTCTGCCCCAGGGCAGCTGTGGCTACAGAAGTAGCTCACCACCACCGTGTGTGACTGAGGAGTGAATGAATAATGGACCAAATTGTAAGGCGCGTCTGTTTAGATCCATTAAAACACACTCTGAGAATCTGGATATATGTGAAAAATATGACACTTACAGGAGTCATAACAGTGGCCGTCGCAGCAACAAGTTCATACAAGTTGTTCACAGTTGTGTCAAAGCAGGCCAGTTTTACAATGCAGTAGTTATCAGAGTGAACTGAGTCAAGGAAGTTCCCACACAGTGTTAAAGAGGACATGAGAATGGTTGTGATTAAAACAGCCACAAGCGGAGGCACCCAGATTAAAGTAATGAGAAATGTACGTTTGTATGTTTATTTATCACCACTGGGTTTGTAAATGGACATAACACAGTGCTGCCATAAATCTCAATGATAAATAAGCTACAGAGAAAGATGTACATAGGTTCGTGTAGAGTTCTGTTCAAACAGATGATGACGATGAGAAGCAGGTTGGACAGCACTATCAGAGCATACACAGACACTAGGATGAGAAAATACAGCCATCTCAAAGGCCCAGGGTCAAAGTAGGCTCCCAGAGTGAAATAGGAAACCTGACTGGAGTTTACCATGGTCCTCCTTTTGGTCCAAGTCACTCCCAAAATGCCTAAAAGGTCAGTCTTAAAATGTTTCATTCAACCACAAAACCTTCCTAAAACTACATTTAGTTGTGCATTATTTGGTGAGATCCTGAATTTCAAGTAAAAAGTCACAAAGATGGCATCAGGACGCACAATTTTTAACTGTTAATTTAGTGAAACTTTGGAATAAATAAACAGCATCAGTAAAATGCAGGTGGCAGTGTATAAAGGTAGAAGCCTAGGAAACGGTGAATCTGAACACCAGCAAGTGTCAAAACAAAGTAGACTTCACACACTGAGTACCACCTCAGAAAATATTTTGTTTTAAAAATGCTAAATATAATGGACTAAAACGTGCATTACTAAATGAAGACCCAACAAGGCTAAGAGAAGACTAAACCAATGCTAATCCAGGTCAAATACAGGTCTAAACCAGGTCTAAACCAGGTCAAAACCAGGACTAAGCAGTGGTCTACACTTCACATTTTATCCCCAGCCAAAGCAGGACTAAACCAGGAACAAACTGGTTCTAAATTGAACTAAATCAAAACTGACTCCTGAGTACCATCAGAAGAAGTCTGCGTACCACCAGAGGTACTTGTTCCACAGTTTGAGAACCACTGCATTATGACATTTTTAAAATCCTATATTCACAAATGTATGGAGGCCTACAAAAACTGCCAGAGACATCAATAAACTACATCTGAAGTGAAAAAAGCATTAGATTATTATGGGCCAGTCAGATTCTGCATCATTTTCAAACACGCAACTTTGACCCCAAATTCACACCGAAAACGTCACGGGGCGTTGCAGCAGCAGATCGTTTTACGTGGGTCTTTTCAAAAGCGTCAATTCACACCGAAAGCATCAGAGCTGCGTTTGGACGGCGCTGCGTCTGTGGATCTGCTCCCTGTTTTACCAACTTCATTCCTATAATTGGTGGATATTCTTGCTTCTTCAGATGGTTAAGCAGAAATACTACGAACTGATTTATACCAAACTATTTTTCTTTGAATAAAATGTACTTTTATCTATAGTACGTGACCAATAACGCTTTTTTTTTATTGAGCTTGCTTGGTGATCAGACAACAGTACTACTATCGTGCTAGAAGTAGAATTACAATCGTTTTGTGTCTTAAAGTTAATGTTAAAGTTCTCCACCTCAAGAATTAACTTCTCGTCGTCCATGGTGCAACATTCACTGAAGTCCTTGGTGCAATGTAATGCAATAATTTTTTAGGGTTACAAAACAAAAAAAAATCAATTACTATAGAAGAAAAAATGGTTGAGACTATAAGGGGTGGTATCGGTATTGGTATCGTCAATACCAGGCTGGGTATCGATTGGTATCGAATTGAAGGTGAGAAAGCTGGTATAGCACATCACTACTGTTCACCGCCAACAACTTACAACAATATAAAACATGACAGATTCTGATCTTTAAAACGACAAATTCAGCTTCTTCTGTCAGAAACTTACTGCTCCAAAATACAGAACAGTGAAATAATTGCTTTGTTGCTGAGACAATATTTTTATTTTTTATAAATCAGATGACCTATTGCTGCTAAAGGAACTCAAAAAAGCACTTTAAACACATGTATTACTGTAATATATTTTATTTTTAGGTAATTTTATTTTGTTCGACAAACAAAGCATCCTGAACCTATCCGTAGATTTGATTTGACACAGTGGACAGTACAAGTGACAGGTAATCGCAGAGAGAGCAGGAGACATTCGGTAAAAAGTCAAAATCCGGACTTGAACTGCAGCTCGTTTGAGGTTTTAGTGCTGTGAAATGTGTGAATTTAGGATCTCAGCTGCGTTTGTCACAATCTTTGTCTCTTTAGATTTTGTGGTTTGTTGAGTAAAGTTCTAGCCGTGACAGTTTTTGTTGTTAGATTTCCCGGTGTTAGCCTTTAGTGTTGTGCAACTTGGCGAGCAGCAGCCCCTTGCACAGCGTCCGTACCTTAGAGATGTTCAGTCCGTACATGAGCGGGCTGAGCAGAGGCTGGCTGGAGATAAAGTAGAGGGACAAAATCACCCGCAGGGACATGGACACGTGGCTCATATTGAACCAGCTTGAAGCACCAACCTATGGTGAAAAGGTTGATGAGGTGAGGCGTGCAGCTGCTCAGCATGTCCTGGTAAGACATGTCCGCAACATCTCCCCAGAGAGGCATCCAAGAGGCATCTGAAACAGATGCCCAAGCCAACTCAGCTGGCTCCTCTTTGATGTGGAGGAGCTGTGGCTTGACCCTGAGCATTTCCCTGGTGACCAAGCTCCACAACCCTATCTCTCGATGGGCGAACTCCTATGAACCTCAAGCAGTGTTCCGCGACCGAGACAAAAAACACATTGTTGAATTAAAGGTTTGACTATTGGCCAAATTTTCTCCAGTCTCTAGAATAAACTTGGAAGTAGTTGGAACACAACCTCCGGTTCCTCTTTTTAAAGGTTCGAGTCCTGAGGCACTGTCCCCGACCGCCACGCGATGCTGCAGAGAAGTGTCAACCAAGACAGTCCCTCAACATCCAGAGACTGAGGTACTCAGGGTGGATGGTGGATGGATGAGTCCACCTCTGCCCTCACCCTCTGTCTCCTCTACAGAAAGCAAGTCATTGGGATTGAGGAGATCCTCAAATTATTCCTTCCACTGTCCGACAACATTCCCAGTCAAGGTCAGCAGCTCTCTCCACCTTTACTGTAAGCACCACTGGTGAAGCACTGCTTCCTCCTGAGACAGAGGACGGTTTGCCAGAATTTCTTAGAGGTCGATTAATAGCCCTCCTCTATAGCCATCCCAAACTTCTTCCAGACTAAAGTTTTCAACAAACTCACTGAATACCAGAAAGGTTTATTCCAAATGTTTTCTAAATACATTTATCACAAAATTTCAGTGATCAAAAGTTCTGTTTAGCTGCTTAACCTGCCCGTGTCCCACATCATTCTACTCAAATTGTCTCATTTATTTTGAATGATTGAATTTCAAACTGATACTTTTTAAATTATTCATAATTACACTCATATATTTTTAATAATTATTCTGAACTAAATCAGTGCATTTAAAACTGCATTACCTGAGTTTTCTTTTCTTGTAGTTTGGGGAAAATAGATTTTACCAAACATAGTATATTGTATAAACAGTCATTTGTGTGAAAATCTGGCTTTTAGGTGGCATCTACTTTCTATAATAAAGCATTTTAATCTACGGAAACCGCATTCTCAGGAAAAAGCGGGCTCCATCCAAAGACAACCCCACTGGCCGTCATCTCTGTGCACAAGTAAAAAGTAAAGCATGGCAACCAAACTATCGCAGCGTTTAACTAGCTATTACATCAGGATCCCACTGTTTCCCACTGAAGTACACTCAAAAACTCACCCAAAGCCATGACAGTGGCCGTTTTTGTTGAGTGTTTGGTAAATAGTGTACAAATCTGTGGGAATCGCATTCATAAAATCAACTCTAACTACTAACCAAACTCAGGAGTTTGTTTTGTTTTGATTTTGTTGCACTGTACTGTAAAAATCTACAAAGTGGTTTACATGTGCGCCTCGCTGATGGAGATTTTTATCATGTTTATGTATATCCATATTTTTATTATGCATCTTCAGGCACTGAAACAGACACAGCAGAAGGCCATCAGCTCATAAACTACAGACTTGGAGTTTTCTTGGAAGAGACTCAGAAAACAGACATAAGCAGTGCAGTGCTACCACAAATTTCATTGATAAATAAACATCACAGAAAGCTGTACATAGGTTTATGTAGAGTTCTGTTCCTTTCAGAGCTTTTCCTTGGCATTTTTAAGATGATGTGACGTCTTGGACTTCTTTTACACCTGCTAGGTTTAGTCTGATTATATCAAACTCAAGTACGGTTGATTTGTAAGTCTGGTGCAAACTCATGGGCTGGGCAGAGACCCACTTGGACTTGGTCTGGTCCAAAACAGTCTCCGTGAGAACATGAGCTGGTCTTGATCCTGTTCAGTTTGCAGCAATTTTTTCAAGGTGCATTTGGCAAATTAAATGAAGTTGGTAATGTTGAATATTAGTCCAAATAATAAAAATAATAATAAAAACAACCTGTAATGGCTTTGTGCCAGTCTGTTTATGTTTTGTTGAGCAGTGGGACTATCTGACAATGACGTGAGTGTTGTAAGTTTTAAAAGACAAAGCCGGTCGACTCTGGGCTCAGTCAGTGCTTCACTCTTGTCTCTTCTACACTGTGATGATGATTTAGTTAGAAGGAAAAGGATTGGAAAGGTACAGTTTACAATTATACTCTAGTCTTTTCAAATGCATTTTTCCATATCTCTGTATTTATCTGTAACTTATGTGTTTTCTTACTCAGACTAAAGACTTATGTGTCAAACTAGGTTACAGTGTAATTTTATATATAGCTTTTCTTAAAAACTGAACAACTGAAAGGTCTATAGCCACATTTATGTGTGTTTTTAACATTTCTTTTTAATATTAGAGCTTTTTTAATTCGCTAAACATTTGGTTGTTGTTGAAATCATCGGCTGCATTTGCTGCACTTCTTCAGACGTAAAAAATAATTAGACTCATAATATTCAAAATTTCTCATGTCAAATAAAAATTTTCACCCTTTAGTAATTACTGCTTAACATATAGTTTAAAATTGGTGAGATTTCAGGCTTATGAACTTTTAGTAGTTTTAACTTTAGGACCTAAAGATGTATCACTACTTAGTTTAGTTTTGGTGATAACTTCTGCCCTCTGCAGCTCTCTGTGATTCACATTAACCCAGGGTAAAGTCAAGCTTTGGTTTGTTTTGTTATTTTGTGCCTGTTACTGTTTGTGTTATTATAACCACATCGCACCTGTTCTCTGCTCTCTCCTCTGGCTCCACGTTCAGTTCAGAATTCAGCTTAAACTCCTGTTTGTTTTTAGCGCAAGCCTTGCCCCTGCTTATGTATTTGAGATTTTAAGCTTCCATCAACCCAGCAGAGTCCTGCTGACAAACATCTGCTCCAAGTCTCACGATCCAGTTTTAAACAGTGATCGCAGTTCCTAAACCCTTAAAAAGCCAATCCTCAAGATCTATTTATACTGACACATAGTATTATGACACTTTTTCTGTTTTATTGAATTTTCTTGTATTGTATTCATAGATTATTTATTGTTTTTAGTGTGGCAAAGCACTTTTGTCACTTCTGGTTGTTGTAAAGTGCTATATAAATAAAACCTGATTAATTATAGTTTGTTTTGTGTAAACTGAGCAACTGAAAGGGTTCTCTGCTGTTTCTGTTTGATGTCTAAGATTACATTTCTGCATGGAATTTTTGTTACTAACAGGACAGCTGAATGGTTTATCATTTCTCAGTTGAGTTATCTGATATGATGTACAAAATATACCTAGATATAATCTAAATCTTTTGACAAAAATTGTGTTATTCTTTTAATATTTTATTACATTAACACCTTTGACTGAGCAGGTACAGTTTGATGCTGTGTTTCCAAACCAAAAGGAGGACGATGACAAACTCCAGTCAGGTTTCCTATTTCACTCTGGGAGCCTACTTTGACCCTGGGCCTTTGAGATGGCTGTATTTTCTCATCCTAGTGTCTGTGTATGCTCTGATAGTGCTGTCCAACCTGCTTCTCATCGTCGTCATCTGTTTGAACAGAACTCTACACGAACCTATGTACATCTTTCTCTGCAGTTTATTAATCAATGAGATTTATGGCAGCACTGTCTTATGCCCATTTCTCTTAGTCCAGATTCTCCAAGACGTCCACACCGTTTCTTATGACATGTGTCTCCTGCAAATGTTCTGTATCTATTTGTACACAGGAGTCAATTTCACAAACCTCACCATCATGTCTTACGACCGATACGTGGCCATCTGCTTCCCTCTGCAGTACAACACTCGCATGAACTCCAACAAAGTGACATTTCTTGTCGCTTTGATTTGGCTGCCTCCGTTTGTGGCCGTTCTAGTGACCACACTTCTGACTGCATCTCTAACGTTGTGTGGAAATGTAATTGATAAAACTTACTGTGATAACTACTGCATCATCAAGCTGTCCTGCTTCGACACAACTGTAAATAATATATACGAACTGGTCGTGGCAACGGTCTGTGTTACAATTCCTGTATGTGTCATATTTTTCACATATATCCAGATTCTCCGAGTGTGTTTTAATGGATCTAAACAGACGCAGCAGAAGGCTCTGAGCACCTGTACGCCTCACCTCTGTTCACTTGTAAACTTCTCTTTTGGAGCTTCTTTTCACATTATCCAAACCAGAGTCGATGTAAACAATTGGCCCCTAATATTGAGAACAATTTTATCATTATATCATCTCACCTGTCAGCCTCTGTTCAACACACTCATGTACGGCCTGAACCTGTCCAAAATCAGAAATGTGTGTAAAAGTTTATTGTTGAAGTATAAAAATAAAATAACTATCATGGAGATGAAGTAACAAACTGTGTTCTCTGCTTCTTTATTTTGTACTAAAGGCTCTCCGTCTCCCATGTTATAATGTGCCCTCATCAAAAACATACCTGGAGTTTTCTTTTGTTTTGTTCACGGCTGTTTGAGTAATCCTGTATTTGGTGGCGCAGGGTTTGTGAGGCCTCAGAACGCTCGGTTCCACAAAGCCCCGCCCACTCCAGGAAGCACTGACCAATCAACAACAAGCCCTCTACATCAAATCTCCTCTTATTCATTTATCCAAAAAACGGTGCACTGCTCTGTTTCCACTGATTCCTCACAGACATTTTTACTTTTGAAGGAAAATGGCGTCAGACAAAAAATGTAAGGAAGTGAATTATTTGTTTACTTTGATTACGTATGAAAGCCTGTAACACTCTGCCCTCTGCTGGTCCCTTCACCAGTTTCTTTATGGCACCAGTACTTGATAAAAACATTCTCTTTTAGTCACATAACGTTTTAAAATTAACCTGGTCGTATAGTTTTTACTGCATTTGTTCCATGACATCGATGGTTTGTTGGTGGATATTTTGAACTGGGAGGGGCCTGGGGAAAGTCTGATAAAGCCCTGTTTGTGTGGGGGCCCTCAGAGCCACCAGGGGCCTCTCCACTGCTACAGCTCTAGTCTCACTCTTAACTATTTAATCTACACTCTACTAACACTGCTATCACTGTGTCTACAAACTTCTGAAATAACCTAGAGTGTTAGAACCATGTTTTATATGTGAGTATTTCTGTAGTATAAAATCAGACCACTATTTTCTTGAATAGAAGTTTGACTAAAATGTAGTTATTCATTTAAACCCAATGTAAATCCACACTTTGCTGTAATGTATCTGTAATTATGTGATCTTACAGTTTTCCTTTTGTGCAAACCTGAAAGGGTTCTCTCCTGTTTCAAGTATTATTTTGTTATTGTGCAGTTTCCTACAAACTGAGCAGCTGAAAGAGATCTCTTCTGTTTCTAATTTGATTTATGCGAGAATCTTTCTTATAAACCGAACAGCTGAATGGTTTCTCCTTCCTTTGTTGCTTTTTCTGATTTGCTAGTATGTACAATGGAGCCTTTACGATTCTTTTCTAAGATTTAGTTTAGTCCAAAGACCAGACAATTATGTTAAGAGCAGAATTATAGTGACATTTGAACTTGCTAAATATGCTTTTTATGCATTTTCAAAATATAATTAAGTATTAAAATGTTTATATTTAACAGCTTTTATTTAATGTAAATTTCTGCTGCGTTCCTACAGCTGAGCTCTGTCCAGGTTTTGCCCTGGTCCCAGAATTAGTACAGTCTCTGCTATGTTCATTAGAATCTGCTGTTGTTCCAATGGCAACTATATCAATTCTATTTGTACAAAATTATATTATTATTTTAATGGTTTATGCAGAGCAGCTTCAGTTACCCGTGTGAGGCTGTGTTTCCAAACCAAAAGGAGAACAATGACAAACTCCAGTCAGGTTTCCTATTTCACTCTGGGAGCCTACTTTGACCCTGGGCCTTTGAGATGGCTGTATTTTCTCATCCTAATGTCTGTGTATGCTCTGATAGTGCTGTCCAACCTGCTTCTCATCGTCGTCATCTGTTTGAACAGAACTCTACACGAACCTATGTACATCTTTCTCTGCAGTTTATTAATCAATGAGATTTATGGCAGCACTGCGTTGTGTCCGTTTATCTTAGCTCAAATCTGTCAGAACATTCACACTGTTTCTTATTCTCTGTGTCTTGTGCAAATGCTCTGCATCTATTCTTACGTGGGAGTCAATTTCACAAACCTCACCATCATGTCGTACGACCGATACGTGGCCATCTGCTTCCCTCTGCAGTACAACACTCGCATGAACTCCAGAAAGGTGGCTTTTCTAATAATTTTTATTTGGGTGCCTCCGTTTGTGGCCGTTAGCATCACAGTCATTCTCACAGTCTCTTTAACACTTTGTGGAAACCTCATTGACAAAGTTTACTGTGATAACTATGAAATCATTAAACTGTCCTGTTCTGATACAACTGTTAACAATATATATGAACTCATCGCTGCAACCATCTGTTTTACTATTCCTGTAAGTATCATATTTTTCACATATATCCAGATTCTCAGAGTGTGTTTTAATGGATCTAAACAGACGCGGCAGAAGGCTCTGAGCACCTGTACGCCTCACCTCTGTTCACTTGTCAACTTTGCTTTTGGGGCTTCATTTCATATGACTCAAACTAGAGTTGATATAAGCAATTGGCCTCAAATACTGAGAATAATTTTATCATTATATCATCTCACCTGTCAGCCTCTGTTCAACACACTCATGTATGGCCTGAACCTGTCCAAAATCAGAAATGTGTGTAAAAGTTTATTTCTGAAGTCTAAGAATAAAATAACAATCATGGACATGAAGTAACAAAATGTGTTTTTGACCCTTTATTTTGTATTGTCAAAAATGTGTGGTTTATTCAGGCTCAAACCCCTTCACCACAAGAAGGTGCAAATTTAAGATTTATGGATGTGAATGTGGTTAAAGTCCAAGAGAATGTCACAGTGGGGTTAAATATTTAAGTGTAGTTGACTTTTGAGTTGTTGACCTGAGGCTGTTCCATGACGTCATTGGTTTATTGGTGAATATTTTCCTGTTCCGTATGAACTTGGAGGGACAGTCTGATAAAGCCCCACTTTTTTGGGGCCCTCAGAGCCACCAGGGGCCTCTCCACTGCTGCAGCTCTGGTCCCACTCCCATCTCTTTATACTTGATGCTCCATTAACACAACTTTTACATTAAAATTGACAAAATAAAGTTCCTAAAATTTCTGTAAGCATAACTTTGATTTGGATTCATTTAAGAGCTATTTTACTATGTTTAAATATAGCTATAGCTTTGTCTATAAGCTTCTAAATTAACCCATATTTTTAGAACCATGTTTTGGAATTTATATGTATTTCTGAAGTTTTAAAAGCTTGAGGGAAATACTCCTTGTTACTTTAAGTCAAAATCAGATCAGTGTTTTCTACCTCCAAACGTCCTTTTGTCTGTTTGAATAGAGGTTTGACAAAAATGTACTTTATTCTGAGCGATTCACTCAAACCCACTGTAAATCCAAACTTAGTTTGGGCTGTTATTCCTCTGTAGTAATAACCCTAACTCTAATGAATTACACTTTTCTTTTTGTGCAAACTGAGCAGCTGAAAGTTTATACTTTTGCTTCTTGATTTTTTGTGTAAAATTATTTCTTACAAACTGAAAAGCTTTCCTTGGTTGCTTTTTCTGATGTACAATCAAGCCTACTTTCAGTCGTTTTTTAAGATATAGTTTCGTCCTGGTTTGCTAAATTGGGAACATCCAAAGACCAGACAAACCCCGGTCTTCAAATATCCCAAACTGCATTAGGAGCATCATGATATTGATATTTTAATATGCTAAATATGCTTTTTATGCCTTTTCAAACTATAATTGAATAATATTGTTCATGTTTATATTTATTAGAAGCTAATATTTAACTGTGTTCTGCTTTAGCCTATAGCCTTTTTTACATAACCACCGAGTGGGCTACGCCGCTCCTCCGTGACCTGTTCTCACCAAGTTGCACAGAGAGCACCGCTACGCACAGCTCCCAGGAACTCGCACAGATGGAAATAGGCTCGTGAAAGGAACGCACACGTTTTAAACAAACACGCTTTTGCTAACACGTTTTACACTTGCAACTTGCGGGAGGAGGGAGAGGAGAGGGCTGTATGCGCACCGTGCGTGTTCAGCCGAACCAGAGGCAGCTGCTCCCACAGCTGACACCGCGGCACGCCCCACCTGGAGGGGGCGCCACACACACAGAAGATAAATAACTTTCCAAGTGGCTTAGATTTAACTAAGTCAAATACCAAGAAGCTTTCGTTCTCCTCATCACATAGCCCGAGCTATAGCAGCAGCCCACAGCCCAGTTCATTATCCGTTAGCGTAATACGAACAGCGATTTAACTTCATGCATATTTGTGCAGATAAATTAATCTCTGTGACTCTGGGTCGACGGCGCTCACTGTTGCAAGTGTCACTTTCAGCCCAGAGACACCAGGGGGAGCTGCCGCACGCTTCATTTACCCCACAACTACTCAGTTGACCATCACACGGACTCGGAGTTTGTATAAGGTAAAAAAGTTAATGAGTTCTGCTTTAAGTTTTTGAGTGTAGCTGACTTTTGACCTGGCAGTATAGTTTGGCTGTTCCATGACGTCATTGGTTTGTTGGATATTTCCCAGTTCCATATGAGCTGGGAGGGGCCCGAGGAAAATTTGATAAAGCCCTGTTTGTGTTGGGGCCCTCAGAGCCAGCAAGAGCCTCTCCACTGCTGCAGCTCTGGTCCCACTCTCAACTCTTTATCTCCACAACACCAGCAACAACTGGGGCTGAAAGCTTTGATGGTCTGAAAATGAAAAGTCATAATTGTATGTTCCTAAATGTAATTGCCTTGAAGTCAGATCACTCTTGTAATCATTTCCTGCCTCCAGATTTTTCTTTTTGTCCATTTGAATAGACGTTTGGTAAAACTGTACACTGTCTTGGTTTTTGTCTCACTGTTGTTGATTATTCTTGTGTCTGTAATCATATGTGATTTTACAGTTCCCCTTTTCTGCAAACTGAGCAACTGAAAGTGTGCGATCCTGTTTTTTTTCTATCCTGATTGTAAATCTTTTCTTACAAAAGAACAGCTGAATGTTTTTTCATTCCTTTATCCTTATCTGTGTTAGTAATGTCTATAATGAAAATGCTGTGTCCTTTCACACATTACAAACTGTGTTAAGAGTATAGTGATACTGATCAGTAATCATATTATTCAATGTTAAATACTTCATGTTTATGTTTATTTGCTTACATTCACTGTAAACTGCTGCCTTAAAAATGTTGCTAAGACTGGCTTCTGTCCAGGTTTTGTTCTGGTCTCAAATTCAGTCACACTCTGCTGTTGTTGATATGGCATTCCCAAGAAGTTATACTTTTATTTTAACGTGTGACTGAGCAGTTACAGTTTGATGCTGTGTTTCCAAACCAAAAGGAGGACCATGAGAAACTCCAGTCAGGTTTCCTATTTCACTCTGGGAGCCTACTTTGACCCTGGGCCTTTGAGATGGCTGTATTTTCTCATCCTAATGTCTGTGTATGCTCTGATAGTGCTGTCCAACCTGCTTCTCATCGTCGTCATCTGTTTGAACAGAACTCTGCATGAACCTATGTACATCTTTCTCTGTAGTTTATTAATCAATGAGATTTATGGCAGCACTGCAGTATTCCCATTTCTTTTAGTCCAAATTCTTAAGGACATCCACACTGTTTCCTATTCATTTTGCCTTCTGCAAATATTCTGTCTTTATTCTTATGAAGGTGTGAATTTCACAAACCTTGCTGTCATGTCGTACGACCGATACGTGGCCATATGCTTCCCTCTGCAGTACAACACTCGCATGAGCTCCAGAAAGGTGGTGTTCCTCTTAGCTTTGATTTGGCTGCCTCCAGTATTTGGAGTTTTCACTGCAACTCTCCTCACAGCATCTTTAACACTTTGTGGTAATTTTATCGACTCAGTTTACTGTGATAACTACTGCATACTTAAACTTGCTTGTTATGATGCTACTGGGAACAGTATATACGAACTCATTGGTGTGTTCCTCCATATTGTAATCCCCCTAGGTGTCATATTCTTCACTTACACCCACATTTTTAAAGTGTGTTTTAATGGATCTAAACAGACGCGGCAGAAGGCTCTGAGCACCTGTACGCCTCACCTCTGTTCACTTGTCAACTTTGCTTTAGGAGCTTCATTCCAAATAACTCAAACCAGATTTGACCTGAGCCACTGGCCCCAAGTGTTGAGAATAATTTTATCATTATATCATCTCACCTGTCAGCCTCTGTTAAACACACTCATGTACGGCCTGAACCTGACCAAAATCAGAAATGTGTGTAAAAATGTATTATTGAAGTCTAAGAATAAAATAATGCTTGACATGGATTAACAAACTCTGTGTCTGCTCCTTTTCTCTTATTACCAAAATGCTAAGTTACACTATAGTGAATAATTATAATGTATTTTATTTTCCAAAGGGCCATAGCCATGACTGATAATTGTTGCTGTAGCTCAACTCTTTTGTCTCAGTCTCCAAAATCTGCAACAAGTATTGGTTTGACCTTTGCCCTGGGAAACTCTACCAGGAGCATTTACCTCCAACAGCAAAGCTCCTCGCCGTATGTCACTAATTCGCAACGTACCATTGAATCCAAGACTGCTGCAGAAATCAAAAAAGCAAAAAACACTGAAGAATTTTTTTATATAATTGGAAATAAATTCAGGCTCAAACCCCTTTGACAACGACGTGATTCAGAGTTGGATGAGAATAATGTGGATCAAGTAAGTAAGTAAGTAAAGTTTATTTATAGAGCGCTTTTCACAGATAAAAATCACAAAGTGCTTTACAAAGTGCAATCATAACAAAATACACATACAATCAATAAAATTAAAAAGGTCAAAATAAAGCCCAGTTAACTAAAAGCTTGTTTAAATAACAGTATCTTAAGCTGCCTTTTAAAAGAATCGACAGAATCTGGGGGATTTAACCTGACAGGACAGGTCTCTCCGGGTTTTATAGCAAGTCTTTGGGACCTTTAAAAGACTCTGGCCAAAAGATCAGAGGGCCCGGCCTGGGGAGTAGGGGCACAACAAATCAGCAATGTATTGTGGGGTCTGTCCATTTAAAGCTCTAAAAGTTAAAACAAAAATTTTAAAATCAATACGACATTTGATGGGAAGCCAGTGTAGGGAGGACAAAATGGGTGTGGTGTGTGTCCTTCTGCCAGATCCTGTTAAAAACCTTGCCACAGCATTTTGAACCTGAATTTGAAGACGAGTAAGAGCAGATTTGTTAAAACAATTAAAAAGAAAGTCACAGTAAGCTAAACGAGAAGAAATAAAAGTATGTATAACCATCTCAAAATCCGAGTCTGATAAAATTGCCCTCAATTTTGCAATATTTCTTAGGTGGTAAAAATAATTTCTGACCAAGAGTCTAGAGTGGCGGTCCAAAGACAGTGACTGGTCAAACCAGGCACCAAGATTTCTGATGCTCGGCTGGACAGAGGAGCTCAGAGAACTGAGGTGTTGAGAGATTGGTGGGATTATGTTTTCTGGGGCAACAATTAGGGCTTCAGTCTTTTTCAAGTTTAGTTTGAGACAGTTACTTGCAAGCCAGGACTGCACACAAGAAAGACATGAAATAAATCTGTTTGTTTGTGGAACTCAGAATCACTGAACGAGCAATACAACTGTATGTCATCAGCATAAAAATGGTAAGACACGTTGTTAAAATGGGTCAAAATCTTTCCAAGTGGGCTGATGTACATAAAAACAACAGTGGACCTAGGACAGATCCCTGGGGAACACCATGCAAGAATGGATTGGCTTCAGACAGAATGCCATTAACATATACAGAAAAAGTTCTGTCACTTAAGTAAGAGGTAAACCACTTTAAAACAGACCCAGCAATAACATACACTGTTTCCAATCTGTCCAACAGTATTTACTGTATCAAAAGCTGATGATAAATCCAATAGAACTAATACTGAGTACCTTCCAGAGTCGGCAGCCATCTGTACATTAGACACTTTGAGCAGAGCAGTCTCAGTAGAGTGCATCTTTCTTAAACCAGACTGATATTTATCAAGGATTTCATTGTTATTTAGCAAAGCTTTACCTTCTCCAAGACTTTTGAGAGGAGGGGCAATTTTGATATTGGCTTATAGTTGCAAGTTAGTCCAATAGTCGTGTCCTTTTAAGAATTGGAGTGTCATGTAGACTTTTGACCTGGTCCTACTCTCAACTCTATCTCCATAACACCAGCAACAACAGGGGTTGAAAAGCTTTGATGGTCTGAAAATGAAAAGTCATAATTGTATGTTCCTAAATGTAGTTGCCTTGAAGTCAGATCACTCTTATAATCATTTACTGGCTCCAGATTTTTCTTTTTGGCCATTTGAATAGCGGTTTGGTAAATACGTACAATGTCTTGGTTTTTGGCTCACTGTTGTTGATTGTTCTTGTGTCTGTTATCATGTGATTTTACAGTTCCCCTTTTGTGCAAACTGAGCAACTGAAAGTGCTTTTCAGTCCTTTATCTGTTTTAGCATTAACTTTACTCTCCCATTTTGTAACCTTGACACATCCCAACCGTCAACGAGGATAGTCATATTCATCATTTATCATTCTAAACATGCTATTTGTGCATTTCTTTTACTATTATTATGTAATAATTTTTTCATGTTTGCATTTAGTAACTTAGATTTGTTGTAAATTTCTGCCCTAAAAAACTTCACAAGGTCCAGGTTTTGTTCTGGTTCTGTCCTGGTCTCAAGCTTAGTCACAGTTTTTACTATTTCTTATTAAAAACTGCTGCTGTTTAAATGGCATTTCCAAGAGGATTTATTGTTCTTATATAATATTACAAAGTATATATAATATATAATTATTTTAATGTGTGACTGGTTTTCAAACCAAAAAGAGGACGATGGTAAACTCCAGTCAGGTTTCCTATTTCACTCTGGGAGCCTACTTTGACCCTGGGCCTTTGAGATGGCTGTATTTTCTCATCATAATGTCTGTGTATGCTCTGATAGTGCTGTCCAACCTGCTTCTCATCGTCGTCATCTGTTTGAACAGAACTCTACACGAAACTATGTACATCTTTCTCTGCAGTTTATTTGTTCACAAACTCTACAGCAGCACTGCGTTATTCCCGTTTCTTTTGGTCCAAATTCTCAGAAATGTCCACAGAGTTTCCTATTCTCTGTGTCTTCTACAGATACTCTGTCTGTATTCTTATGGAGGTGTAAATTTTCATAAACCTTGCTGTCATGTCGTACGACCGATACGTGGCCATCTGCTTCCCTCTGCAGTACAACACTCGCATGAACTTTAGTTGTGTTTCTTGCCTTTCTAATTTGGTTTCCTCCATTTTTGGATGTTCTAGTGACAACTCTTCTCACAGCGTCTTTAACACTGTGTGGAAACCTCACTGACATTCAAGTTGTGATAATTACTGCATCATTAAACTGGCCTGCTTTGATACCTCCATAAACAACTTGTATGAACTTAGTGCAACAATTATTATAATTCCTCTAATATTCTGAGCACCTGTACGCCTCACCTCTGTTCACTCATTAACTTCTTTTTTGGGGCTTTCTTCCAGATTACTGAAACCAGATTCAACTTGAGCCATTTACCATAAACACTGAGAATAATTTTATCAATATATCATGTTATCTGTCAGCCGCTGTTTAACCCACACATATATGGCCTGAACCTGTCCAAAATTAGAAATATGTGTAAAGGTTTATTCTTGAACCATAAAAATAAAACACCCATGATAGAGATGGAATAACAAACTGTGTCTGCTTCATTTCTTCAATGAAATCTAGTCTATAGTCTGCCAAATCCTCCTCCCTGTCTCCCATGTTATAATGTTGTTCCCCCATTAAAAACATACCTGGAGTTGTTTTCTGTTTAAGCAGTCCTGTATTCTCTGGTGCTGAGTTTCTGAGGCCTCAGAATGCTCGGCTCCACGACGGCGAAGCACTGACTAATCAACAAGCCCGCTACATCCAGTCTGCTCGCTTTCATTTATCCACAAAACGGTGTACAGCTCTGTTGATTCCTCAGACATTTTTCATTTTGGAGTAAAATGACATCGGACAAAAAGGTTAAAAGGAAATGAAGTTCCTTTTATTCTTAAAATGATGTTCAAATTAATGAACAGAACCTGTGACATTTGTGCTTCTGAACAGGCCTGACTTATTGCAGTGAACCAAGCTACTGCTGCGGTACAGAGACCAGCCCCCAACAGGAGCCACGAGGGACACGATGGAAAGGTGCCCCAGGGAGTTTCAGTGTGAGTGACAATACGACCTCTGTGTTCTCTGCCTCACCAAACTCAGTGGTAGAGAGTACACTGGAACTACAACATTCAGAGGTCTAGACGCAGCTCTCAACCCAAAGATCACAGAGCCCCAGCCCCTGGTCCCTCCTGCAGGTGTTCAATCTGTGAGAAGATGGTCCCACATCAGCTCTTCAGGCCCAGTCCAAAACCCCAGGCTTGGATCTATGGTGGAGGTCCAACAGCAAGATTTTGGACATTAACAACCTTTCCAGTTTTTCTCAATCGCTTTGATATATTTCTCCATTCAGAATTGTCATTTGCAAAACAGGTCACACAGAAAATCCAAACAGGATTTCAGGTTCTCTAAACAAAGTTTGATCTTTGCAAAATGTTGCCCTGCAATCAAAACTCATCCCTCAAAACCCAGTTTTTGCATTAAAATGATCAAACTTCGATCAGGTGACTTCATGTGCGCATTCACTCATTTGACACAGCAGGTCAAAACTCTGAGTCCTGCTCTCAGTCACTGCAGCTCTCACCAGTTTACTGCAGTGAGTATTCACACAAATGAATGAACAGCAGACTGTGTGTGATTTTCACTAAAACCTGAGTTTTTATATTGGAACAATAAAAATTTATATACGTAAGTGGAAAATGTCTATTTTGCGGACCTCTATGTTGTACTGTACTTTACAGTTTTTCTCAGTCACTTTAGCACATTTACTGAAACCTGGTTCCATTCGATCTTTTTCTTCAAACTTATATTCCAACAGGAGTGTCTGTTTGCAAATCATTTAGAACATTTCTCATCATTTCACACAGTTTTCAAACTTTCTCAAAACTCTTCACACAGCTCTCACACAGAGACTTAGCTTCATTGAAAGAAACTTTGTTTGGCCAATACAACTTGTCTTGTTCACACATGGAAAGGGACTTTGGCCAAAATGCTATTTCTTTAAATATAGAAACTTAAATGTAGCTGCAAAAATCTAACATTTGTGAGCACTAAGCATTTGAAGTGTTTTCACACAGGAATTAAAGGGGAAAGGATCTCAGCAGAGAGTCAGGGGCAAGACACAATATATAGTATAAGCTTATAGAAAACTATATATATATATATATATATATATATATATATATATATATATATATATATCTGTCTCTCGAGGGTTTTTCCAGCGGCCATCACAAGAAGAGAAATACATACTATTTTTCTTGATCAGAATAAACATATTTTCATTATTGTTACCAACAAAACCACTGACAGTGGTAAAGATGTCAGGATGAAGAATGCTGACGCAAGGGACATTTGCTAACCCTAACCCTTTCTACTCTTTATATCCAGTCTCCTGTACATTCATTTGTGTGAAATATGAACCCTAAATGCTCGCTGCACTAAATCAGTGAGAGCTGCAGGACTCAGAGTTTTGACCTGCTGTGTGAATGAGTGAATGTGCGGATGAAAACATGTGATTGCAGTTTGATCATTTTGATGCAATAACTTGGTTTTGAGAGACAATTTAAGAATTTGATTATAGAACATTTTGCAAAGAAAGGGCCTTGTTTAGAGAACCTGAAATCCTGTTTGGTTTCTTTGTGTGACCTGATTTGCAAATGACAATTCTGACTGGAGAAATGTGTCAAAGTGATTGAGAAAAAGTGTATTTTACAACACTCTTTGGCTATGGTAATGTGCTGTAAACCTGCAGTGGGGTGTTCTTTATACTGTAGTATGTACTGTAAGAAATGGCCATTACAGTGACAGCAAACAGAAGCATAAAACATAGATTTTGAAAGAGCTTGAAAACTGTGTTAAACAGAGAATCCTGTTGAAATATAAATTTGAAGAAAAATATCAACTTGAACCAGGTTTAAGTAAATGAGCAAAAGAGAAAAACTTTAATTTGACTTGTTAATAGGCTCCTCTTGGTCTGCGCTGTGACCCAGGACCTGTTTATCTTCGGGGGCCCTACAAAGTATTTTTAGCTCCAACCACACAGCCTCAAACCTCTTCACTAGGAAACGGTAAACGTTCAAGGAGGCAAACATCAGAAATGTGATAAAATAACTTCTGATGGTCTGATAAAACCACAGCCGCATCAGAAAGAATTATTACTGTCACGACGTCATGGATTTTCCATATGAACTGGGAGGGGCCCCGAGGACAGTCTCTAAAAACCCTGTTAGTGTGGGGGCCCTCAGAGCCACCAGGGGCCTTCATTGCTGTAGCTCTGGTCTCACTCTCATCTCTTCCTCCTCCACTCTACATTCCACTCACAACAGCGACAACAGGGTTTAAAAGCCTTACTTACATTGTCTTAAAATAAAATAGGTAATAACAGATTCTTAGATGTTGTTACTTTTAATTTAAGTCAGAATCAGGTCACTCTTTTTTTTTTCTTCTTTCCTCTTAGTGATTCACATAGACCTAATGCAAATTCAGGCTTATTTTTTCTCTTTTTGTACAAACTGACAGCTGAAAGGGTTTGTACCCATGTTTCTAACACTCAAACTTTGTGTAAAATGTTTCTTATACACTGAACAGCTGAAAGGTCTTGGATGAAAGGCGATTCTTAAATTGCCTGTGAATTTTCTGCTGGTTATGACGTCAAAGACAATGTTTAGGGCTGATAGAAATTCTGACTGTTTAAAGCCACATTTTCCTTAGAATATTTTGTAGATATTATTTTTTGCAGTAAACATATTTTACTTTTATTTCCATTTAAGTGTGATATTGAATGTAGGCCTTAATAAACTAACTTTGATATGTGTTCTACTTTTTATCTTAAGGCAATCATCTTACTGACATTTTGAGACTTCAGATTGTGTTTGCTGGTTTTGTATTACTGCAAAACCTTTTAAAAGTGCTTTATGACATAAAGCTCTGATTTCTTAACCTGAGATCAGTGTTTTTAGCAGGTCATTGTCCTTCTTCCTAAACCTAACACCGGATTTTTTTTCTTTTTTTTTTTTTTTTTCAGAAAGCCCAGTTCAGTCAATGAGGAATCCCAGTTGTTGTACTTGGGGTTTGTTCTGGTTTAGGCCGTGTGTAAGCTGTGGTTTCATCGCAGTTTAACTTTGGTTTTGAGATTGTCATACCTGTTGTGATCATGTCCCAGAGAAACCTATTTTTTGGGGTAACAGTTGTCTTTGCCTTGATCTGTACAGTGGGTTTATTTCTGTTCATACATGTTTTAGTTGGGCCTATTTTGATCGCTTCTTTGTAAAGAATGTTTCTTAGAAAGATGTATTTTGTCATTTGTCCATCTGTGTGACTGAGCAGCTGCAGTGAACCGTGTGATGCTGTGTTTCCAAACCAAAAGGAGGACGATGAGAAACTCCAGTCAGGTTTCCTATTTCACTCTGGGAGCCTACTTTGACCCTGGGCCTTTGAGATGGCTGTATTTTCTCATCATAATGTCTGTGTATGCTCTGATAGTGCTGTCCAACCTGCTTCTCATCGTTGTCATCTGTTTGAACAGAACTCTGCACGAACCTATGTACATCTTTCTCTGTAGTTTATTACTTAATGAGATTTATGGCAGCACTGTGTTTCTTTTATTTCTTTCATATCAAATTCTTCAAGACGTCCACACAGTTTCCTACAACATGTGCCTTCTGCAATTTTTTTGTCTGTATACATACGAGTCTTTCAATCTTACGAACCTCACCGTCATGTCGTACGACCGATACATGGCCATATGTTTTCCTCTGCAGTACAACACTTGCATGAACTTTAACAAAGTGTTGTTTCTCATAGTTTTAGTTTATCTGCCTCCGTTTGTGGCCGTTTTAACCACAACTATTCTCACAGCGTCTTTAACACTTTGTGGAAACCTCATCAATGCAGTTTACTGTGATAATTACGAAATCATCAAACTTTCCTGCTTTGACACGACCATAAACAACTGGTACGAAGTGGTGGCTGCGACCGTCACAGTTGTGCTTCCTCTAGTTCTCATATTCTACACTTATGTTTGGATTCTCAGAGTGTGTTTTAATGGATCTAAGCAGACGCGGCAGAAGGCTCTGAGCACCTGTGCTCCTCATCTATTTTCAGTCGTAAACTTTGCTTTTGGATTTGCATTCCAGATTTTTCAAACCAGATTTGACCTGAGCCATTTGCCTCCAATGTTGAGAATATTTTTATCATTATATCATCTCACCTGTCAGCCTCTGTTAAACACACCCATGTACGGCCTGAACCTGACCAAAGTCAGAATTGCATGTAAAAATGTATTGTTTAGGTCCAAAAATAAAATAACTATTATTGAGATGAATTGAAAACTGTCTCTGTGTCAGTTTATACTAATACCAGTGGTACTTAACATTGAAACAGATATTTTTAATAAACAGTAGTTCTTTCAATTAACTTTGATGTGAAAACTTTGTTGGACAGATATCAAAGTGACTACTGTATTTTAGTAATTTAGTTTATTGTGTGGCCAGGGTGTATTTTGTTTGATACCTGTAGAGGCTGCTGTCAGCATTAATATATTAGCCACACCTTTCAGTTCACCTGGGTCTTGCAGCTAACTCTGAATTCACACCAAAAACGTCTCGAGAGCGTCGCAGGAGCAGCAGGTCGTTTTACGCGTGTACTGTTTAAAAGCGTCACTTCACACCAAAAGTGTCAGAGCTGTTTTCAGTGAGCCTTTATTTTGAAAGTGTAGTGGAAGTTTATTTTGACACTTGGAGCCTGTTTCCTGTGTTTCCCGGCTGTAGCTCTGCAGATCGCCGTGTAGACGCTCGAAAAATAGACCTCCAACCTAATTTGAGCGTAGCGTCGCGGCGAGTCGTTCGTGAGACGCGACAAGACCTCCCCAGTGTGAACTGTCAAATTGATTAAAACAGAAAGCAGTTCACTCACGTCTGACGTGACGCTGCTGTTACCGCTGCTGCTGCTTTGGTGAGAATTGGACTTCAACGCTCACGTGGGCAGTGACAGTGACACCTGGAGGGGTGTGATTGGGAGGAACGGCCTCCCCGATCTGAACCCGAGTGGTGTTCTGTTATTGGACTTCTGTGGTAGTCACAGTTTGTCCATAACGAACACCATGTTTGAGCACAAGGGTGTCCATCAGTGCATGTGGCACCAGGACACTCTGGGCCGAAGGTCCATAATTTTGTGGTCGTGTCATCTGACCTTCGGCCGAGTGTCTTGGGACACTCGGAGGGACAGAGCTGTAACTAATGACCACCTGGTGGTGAGTTGGATCCACTGGAGGAGGAGGAGGAGGTTGGACAGACTCAGCAGGCCCAAAAGTATAGTGAGGGTCTGTTGGGAACGTCTGGCTGAGCCCTCTGTTGGAGGGGTCTTCAACTCCCACCTCCGGGAGAGCTTCAACCAGATCCAGAGGGAGGCTGGGGACATTAAGTCCGAGTGGACCATGTTCTCTGCCTCTATTGTCGATGCAGCTGTTCAGAGCTGTGGTCGTATGGTCTCTGGTGCCTGTCATGGCAGCAACCCCAGGACTCCCCTCTAAATGAGATTCTGAATCTCAGTGGGACATTCCTGGTTAAATAAAGGTCAAATAAAATAAAAATAAAAACATTCTAGCCTGGAGGATTATTTTGCATGTTTTAGGTTGATGGGGGAAACCAGAGGAAACCCAGACACAGACATGCAAACGCCACACAGAACGGCCCCACACAGTTCTGGAATCCAACCTAGGGCCTTCCTGCTACGAGGTGACAGTGCAAACCACTCTGCCACCTTGAAACTTGACCAGAGGCATTTAGCCCCCAACCACACAGCTCTTCTACGAATATAAGGTGGAGATTTAAGGAGATAGATGTGAATATTGTGATAAATAGAAAGTGTTCCTTTGGGGACAAATATTTGAGTGTAGGTTAGTTTTGACTTGGCAGTAAAGTTGAACTGACGCTGTTCCATGATGTCATTGGTTTGTTGGTGGATTTTTTCCTGGTCCATATGAATTGGGAGGAGCTTGAGGACAGTGTGATAAAGTCTTGTTTGTGTGGGGGCCCTCAGAGCCACCATGGGTCTCTCCACTGCTGCAGCTCTGGTGTCAGTCAGTTTTTCCTCCACTCTATGCTTTACTCACAACTACTAAAGGGTTTGGAAAAGAAATAATGTGTCTTAATTAAAATGGATGAAAAGAAATTCTTAAATGAAATTGTCTTGACATGAAGTCAGAATCATCTCACTTTTTTCCTTTCTCAAAATTTTAAACTTTTTTGAAAGCAGACTGCTTTACTCTCTGACTGATTCACTTAAATCCCTTGTGCTGTCCTTAGGGTCATTCTCAGTGTGGTGGTATTGGACTGATATAAGGCTAAAGGTCTAGCACAAAGTTAACTGAATGGTTAAGCTATATGCGTTATAAAAGTCAAACTGGGTGGCGTTTTTTGAACCCAGATTGAGCCCAGAGGACAGCACAAGGGAACGAAAGTAAATCCAAGCTTAGATTTGGCTGTTATGTGGCTATAATCAAATGGGATATTATACTTTGCCTTTTCTTCAAACTAAGCAGCTGAGACTTACCCCCATTTTTAATATTTAATCTTTGTGTGAAATCTTTCTTACAAACTGAACAGCTGAAGGGTCTTGGATGAAAAGGTATTCTTAAACTTTCTGTGAACTTTCTGTAGGTTTTAAACTTAAAAGACGATGTTTTAGATAGGTTTGAAGATCCATTCTTAATTATTCTAAAATAATTTGATTTTAAAAATATTTGACACTGAGTTGTTTCGACCTGTGCAGGTTCTCAGTCGTTTCTGTTGAGTGATTTCGAATTACTATATGCATTTACATTTACATTGTGTTGAGCATGAGACAAAAAAGGAGTTACTCCTGAGATTATGAGAAAAACAGTTGATTAATAAATGTTGTGACTAAAGGAGAACAAACCTTTGACCAAAGAAGGACTAACCCAGGTCTAAGTCTCCTCAGTGACCTGGTGCAGGTCTGTGTTGGACATGGACAGTGGCTCAGAGCTGGTCTCAGTGTTTTTCTGTATTTGAGAACTCACTGGTCACAGCTCCAACAGTTAAAATGTTTGTGTTAGTTTGAGTTGGGCTCTGACTGAGCAGTTACAGTTTGACTCTGTGTTTCCAAACCAAAAGAAGGACAATGAAAAACTCCAGTCAGGTTTCCTATTTCACTCTGGGAGCCTACTTTGACCCTGGGCCTTTGAGATGGCTGTATTTTCTCATCATAATGTCTGTGTATGCTCTGATAGTGCTGTCCAACCTGCTTCTCATTGTCGTCATCTGTTTGAACAAAACTCTGCATGAACCTATGTACATCTTTCTCTGTAGTTTATTCATCAATGAGATTTATGGCAGCACTGCATTATTCCCGTTTCTTTTATTTCAGATTCTTAAAGACACCCACACTGTTTCCTATTCTCTTTGTCTTCTGCAAATATTTTGTCTTTATTCTTATGGAAGCGTAAACTTCACAAACCTCACCATCATGTCGTACGACCGATACGTGGCCATCTGCTTCCCTCTGCAGTACAACACTCGCATGAACTCCAGAAAGGTGGTGTTTCTTGTAGTTATGATTTGGTTGCCTCCGTTATTGTCAGTTTTTATTGCAATTCTCCTCACATCGTCTTTACCACTTTGTGGAAACCTCATTGACTCAATTTACTGTGATAACTACTGCATCCTTAAACTGGCCTGTTCTGACACCACTGCCAATAATATATATGAACTCATTGCTATGTTTTTCATAGTTATAATTCCTTTAAGCATCATATTTTGCACTTACATCTGTATTCTCAAAGTGTGTTTTAATGGATCTAAACAGACGCGGCAGAAGGCTCTGAGCACCTGTACGCCTCACCTCTGAACACTTGTAAGCTTTGCTTTTGGGGCTTCATTTCATTTGACTCAAACTAGAGTTGATATAAACCATTGGCCTCAAATACTGAGAATAGTTTTATCATTATATCATCTCACCTGTCAGCCTCTGTTCAACACACTCATGTACGGCCTGAACCTGACCAAAATCAGAAATGTGTGTAAAAGTTTATTTTTTAAAGTTTAACAATAAAATTATTTAAATGAATTAACAATTGTTTATACAAATACAGTTGGAAGAAGTGAACGCTTTGGAATTACTTAGATTTCTGCATGATTTGGTCATAAAATCATCTGAACAACAACAAACACAGTCTGCTTAAACTAATGTGGCAATATTTTTTTTAATATTAATTTAAAAATTTGCAGTGCAGGATGGGAAAGGTATGTTAACACCTCGTCTATTGACCTCTTCAAGAGCTAATTGGAGTTAGGTGTTAGCCAACCTGGAGTCCAATCAATGTGAGAAGATTGGGAGAGTGGGTTAAAGTGGCCCTGACCAATAAAAAACAACAAAACAACAAAAACAGAATTTGCCATTCTGAAGAAGCACTGTTTGATGTGAACCATGCCTCGCACAAAAGAGCTCTCAGAAGATCTATGAGTAAGAATTGTTGACTTGCATAAAGCTGGAAAGGGTTACAAAAGTTTATGTAAAAGCCTTGGGGCCCTAATTTCCACATTGCGTGTGCGTGGCGGTGACAAAGATGGCTAAAATTTGCTATTTTGTGCAGCCCGTCTAAGTCTACAGCTGTGTCCTAATTCAACAGCCACAGCCTTTGAAGGTCGCAGTCCATGAAGGCGACTCCTTCGTGGCCTTCTTGGACCGCAAAGTCCGAGCCAAAATGGGACGATCTAGTCCACAGAGCGTATGTCAACAGCTGTTCCTGCTCTTACCTTCGCCGCCGCCACCGTGACGGCTGCTAGCTGACGCTACTGTTTCATTCATTTATTCATTCATTTTCTTCTGTTTATTTTAATGTTAGAACAAAAACACTGGAGCTGGAATATCTTAAAATGTTATTTTTTATTGTGTTTAATTTATTTTTAGAAGATATGGACAGTGGGTGATGGTTTCAGGCTGTCCACAGTAAGTCTTCAACCTTTTACTTTTACCTTTTCCTTGGACACTTTCAGCTGAAACACTGTTACAAGGTAAAAGCATTAAAAATAAATAAAATTTTATTGTGTCAAAATTAAAGCCTTACAAGTATTAAATATTATAAGCAGATATTACATTCGGTTCATCTAGGTATTAAAATTTGTCATTATGTTAATATTACAAAAAACAGTGTCACCACAATAACAAAATTAATTTATTAAGAATTATAAGAATTAAAGAATTTAAAATTTAATTTTAAGAATTTAAGAATTATTAAGAAATGTTATCATTGAAATGCATGATTTATTTATTCATGATTTTTATAATGCAGTGCTGGAGTTCTTTCATCTGTGTTAGACTTTAAAATAAAACCCCTGAGTGTCAGACAATACTTAGTGGAAAGTTCATACAGATTATTATTCTGTTGTTGACGATGCTGGCATTAAACGTCACTCTAAGTGGCATTAAAAAGTCTTCAAAGGTTTTAAATTTCAAAAAACAAAACCTGGAGCTACCCTGATCACCTTTTTTTCTTCAGTAAATCATAAAATCCCTCCTTTAGAGTCTTCAGAAATGTAACTTATAAAATAAAAATATAGCTTCTTAGTTTTTCTAATAAGGTGGGCTTGACTGAATAAAGCCTCTCTTTGTGTTTTAATCCTTATTTAACAGTACTATTAGTAAAAAAGTCAGTATATATAGTGGTTCTGCAGGAGGTGACCACAGACCACTTCTCAGTTCCTATGCTTTCTGGCTGATGTTTTGGTCACTTTTGAACGCTGGCGGTGCGTTCACTCTAGTGGTAGCATGAGACGGAGTCCATTTTAGAATACTGAACACTAACTCAAAAGAGGATGGTTTTCATTTTTAAGATATAGAATGACATTTTTAAACCATCATGCTATTTCAGGTCATAGCAGCATGTGTCATCCTCCAAAACATCTGCCTAGGGGCAGGGGACATCATGGCCCTTGGACGACAAGCCTGAGGACGAGCCTGAGGAGGATGAGGGGAAGAATGACCCGGAGTCCGTCTGTGGAGTGCACTGGTGTGACCAGCTGTCAGCAGAGGTGCCTGCCCTGGAGGAGGTCCCTGCTGACCATGACAGTTTTTAAAAGGTAAGTAATTTAATCATTATTATTGATTTAAAGTCTTACTGAAAAAGTTGGGCCAGTGTTTTTCCCCTGTTAAATTATGTGGCAAGACTTTGATTATTGATGGAGGGCCTCACCCTGTCCTATCCCTGGACACTTGCAATCTTTAGACAGAGAAAATCAGAAGACAAGGTCAAGACAAAATTAAGTAAAAGTGTTTATTTTATTAAATAATAAATAAAACATGTATACTTTTCATTTGAAATCACATGAACATACTGCTGAAGGCCTAACTTCTCCAACACTGTCCTGATCATACAGAGAGAAGAGTACAACTTCAGTCCTGTTAATACAAGACAAACTACAGCGGCTTTATAATTAACAGAAATTATGAATGTTTACCCAGGCTATGATAGGAGTCCCAGCATTAATACAGTCATTTTTCAGAGTTTTTCAATAAGCATGCAACACGTTCTATCTGTTCTAGTCTCAGTAATCTTTTAAACAAGTGTCTTTGGAGAAACAAGCCACGAGCAAGTTTATGCTCTTTCAGTTTAGTCTTTTTGTGGAAAGTCATATTTGGCAACAGTTATGTGAGTCCAGCAGTGTTGTGCAGGCTTAGGCTGAGATGCTGTGGATCAGATAGGTAAATTAATAATGGACAATTTCAGATAATATACATACTGATAATGTTTTTAAGCAAGGCATTCCCTGAACAGATGCAACAATGAGCCATTTATTCCACAGTAACCTCAGCATTGATCTGATGTTTTTACAGTCCATCTGAGATAACGGGAGTAATGTATGCTCTTACACAGAGCTTGTGTGAAGCTGACAGAAATGCTCATGGAAATATAACAAATGTTGATGTTGCCTTACTTTCAAGCCACACTTGACGAGTTTTTGACCCCAGTAAAAAGGTGATCATTTCCCGCTTGAAGTTTATTTAATTGAGCTGTGTGCTCCTTGCTCCCTAAAAGTAAAACAATAAATAAATAAATTGAGGTTTGCAGTCTGTCAAATTCAGAAAGTTTTAATGGGCTTTTCCAGCTGTGTAAGCTGTAGTAAACTAACTAAACGCTCAATCAAATTACCGATGTTAATACTTAACTATTTTAACATTTTTGGAGGGCTTTATGCCCCGTTGTTTTAATACAATACTATTGTATGTTATTAGATTACGTTTAAACCCCGTACTTACATTTAAAAATGTAATCATCTCCGGATGAGCAGCTCTCTCCACCTGCCTCTGCCATCTTCGAACATCAGACAAGCAGCGCGCAGTGAATCGTGGGATACGTGGGCTGCGAAAAATCCACCCGATGCAGCCTTCGTTCAGCAGGAAAGGAAGGCCACATTCATGGGCTGCATTTGAAGTCGCCTTCAAATTGGGACAGCCCTGTTGTGCCGACTGTGACGTAATCGGCCTTCAAATGTAGCCAACAAAGGCTGCCGCCGTTGAATTGGGACACAGCTTACGTCTCTGCCAAGACCGTCGGGAGTGGTGGTCTGAACCTGAGGTGTGTCGGTCTGAACAAAAGGCTCGGGAAACAGACTCACTGCTGTACCAGCGGATGAGTCTGGTCGCCTTAGAATCAATTCGATTTCTAGAGCGGAGCAAACCCAAATTAACGGACAGTGGAGTTAGCCAATCAGAAAATGGCGGACGTGACGTTAACAAAGCGACAAGAAAGTGAGAAAGTAAACAAATGGAGTAGTGAAGCCACGAGGGAGTTATTTCAACATTACCGTACCATACGCTGAATGAAACAAACTCTCGGCTCCTCTGTGCGCCATCTTGATTGTTGTCAGCGAGGAGACGCGTACGAGTGACGCTGCTCGCAAAGAACACGTGACTTAAATAAACCAATCAAAATGCGCGGTACGGTTTGGATTTGAGTAAACCACTGCGGACGGCGTGGTGACCAGACTGATATTTCTCTGTAGAATAACACAGAGACATATCAGTCTGGATTTTCCAGGCAAGGGAAACAGCTCCCATTAATGAAGTTTTTTGTATTTGAAGCAGATGATTTCAGTGAAGCACTGCACGTGCAGACATACTCACATTGAAGTCATTAAAATAAAAGTAGAAATACTACAAAAAATATGGCTGAACTACTGCGCACTTGGAAAGAAATGTCACATCGATTCCACCGTCTTTATTCATTTATATTCTGCGCATGGAGCAGTCCATGTGACAGTAAAATGCACACCACATTCGCACAATACCTGTTTATAATCTACACAAATGGAAGATACAACTTGCTGTGCATCGCCTCATGAACATATTCGTTTTCAATATAACAGTTAAAAGGAGTTAATATGACACATGCTTCTGGGCTACATGAGGATACAATGTGAAACTCACCAGTGGCTGGTCTTCTCTCTTCTTTGCGTAAAAGCCTCTCCAGTAGCATTTGTTTAGCAGCAGCAGCACTTCAACTCGAGGTCTCCTGCACAGCTTTTTCCTCTCACCTTTCCCCTCTGGCCAAGTTCATAAACGTAGCATAAATCCAACTGAAAAATTCTTTTGAGCAAAGTCCAGCTGCACTGTTCCAACCTGTGGTACAGTTCGCGCTCATTAAGATGCAGTAATTAATCATGCAGGCCTTGGATGAGAGAGAGAAACACATCCAGTTTCCGAAAAATGGCACCGTTCTTTTGCTTGGATATAAAGCACAGCAGGCTTATTTTGTGTTTCCTCACTGTTAAAACCCCAGGACTGCAAATAAAAACTGTTGATTTGAAATTGTCGTTGTTGTCATTGTCGCCGTTGTTGTCCTTTTAATTAGTGGCTTATTTTCTCTTTTTTATAGGCTACTGCTAAGAGATTATTTTTCTCTAGACAAGCCTGTATTTAGTTTTGTTTCACTGACTTTATTTTATCTTAATTTGAGGGCTTTTATACAATCATTTTTCAAGCCAAAATAAATAGGCTACATCAATAATAATTGATAGGCTATTGTTTTGTGTTGAAGATATCCTTGATATAGCCTAATAAATATGAGTTTGAACATAGAAATTCCAGACTCACCGCTGTACCAGTGGATGAGTCTGGTCGCCTTAGAATCAATTGGATTTCTAGGGCGGAGCAAACCCGAATTTACAGACAGCGGAGTTAGCCAATCAGAAAATGGTGGACGTGACGTTAACAAAGCGACAAGAAAGTGAGAAAGTAAACAAATGGAGTAGTGAAGCCACGAGGGAGGAACGAGGGAGTTATTTCAACCATACCCCTGAATGAAACAAACTTTCGGCTCCTCGGTGCGCCATCTTGATTGTTGTCAGTGAGGAGACGCGTAGGAGTGACGCTGCTCGCGAAGAACAGGTGACTTACATAAACCAATCAAAATGCACGGTAGGGTTTGGATTTGAGTAAACCACTGCGGACGGCGTGGTGACCAGACTGATATTTCTCTGTAGAGTAACACGGGGACATATCAGTCTGGATTTTCCAGGCAAGTACAGAGAGGACTAAACTCAGAGGGCTCATGTGAGTGCAGGGTGGGGCACAGCAGTGGTGTCCATCATTCATCAGAACAATCTGTAACAACAGCTTTAGAGTGGATGGAAGCCTTGTTTACTTCATTTGCATATCTCACGCTACATGAGCGAATTTTAATAACGAAACAACCTGGTACCTCACCTGTCTAACACTTTACCCAGGAAAGGCTCATCCCGGCTGGGTAAGATAGAACCAGAAAATGGGCCTTGGTTTTTCCCAAAAATGTACCTCCATGACTCCCAGGTTATCTTAAATTTTACCCAAGAAAGGCTCATCCTGGCTGGGTAAGATAGAACCAGAAAATGGGCTTTGGTTTTCCCCAAATATGTACCTCCATAACCCCCAGGTTATCTAAAGTTTTACCCATCTTGTCCCCAGCCTCCCTCAGGATCTGGACTGAGCTCTGGAAGTTGGAGTTGAGGAGACAAAGGTTCAGACTTCGGTGCCGTTTGTGGAAATCCTTGTGCTTGAACATGTGTTTGTTATGGACAAAGTGTGACTAGTGAGGCTCACATCAGGGCTGTTCCTCCAGGTGGCGCTGTTATTGCCCATGTGAGCGTTAAACTTCTGCAGTAGAACAATGGAGACCCCAGTCAGAGCACCAGCAAGTACTCTCCCATTGGTACTCTGCAGCCGTTCAGTCCATAAGCACAAACCACAGCCCTGTCCCTGACCTGAAAGTGCAGGGAGGTCACCCTCTCCTTCACTGAGGTGAACTCCACACATGGAGCTGAGCTGGAGCAGTAAGGCCACACCAGCCCTGACTCTCACCGCGGGCCGCTCCAGAGTGGAAGAGCTTTACACTGTTAAAGTAAAACAATATTCTCTCTCAGAGTCTCACAGACTGGGTCTGGTCAACAACAAACTCCTGTTCCTTCCTCTAAACCTCAGTGGCGTCTTTATTTTTGGAGTTGGGCTGTTGTGCTGTTGTCAGTGTGAGCCCCAGAGGAGGACCACAGTCTGATAAAGCCCTGTTTGTGTGGGGGCCCTCAGAGCCACCAGGAGCCTCTCCACTGCTGCAGCTCTGGTCCCAGATTGTTAAAAAGCCTAAGCCTGTACCTCCCTCCATCTGTATCACTCTGATGGACGATTAGGAAACACTGCTCTGATATTGCACTCTTGGAGCAAAAAATCTGTTTTCTGTTCAGGGTTTGTGGAAACTGGAGCATGTTTGTGAACTTTAGATCCTGTTTTAGACTTGATAATCTGCCTAAATATGATACATCTCTGAAAAATAATCATTAATTATGTAAAAGTAACCTGGTTTAGTCCTGACTTAGAGCTGTTTTCGGGTTGTTTGTTGTTGCTGTGTGGAGTTCTGGTTTGGTACCTTTTGGCTGTCTTTATTTTAGCCATGACTTTTTTCCTGGTTTCTAATAATTTTATCATTTTGACTGTGGACTGAGCTGATGCTGTGAACTGTGTGAGGTGACCAAAATCAATCTTCTAAAATAATGTGATTGCAATTTTTGAGACTGAGTCATTTCTGTTGAGTGATTCTGAATTACTGTATGATGCATTTACATTGTGTTGAGCGTGAGTCAAAAAATGAGTTACACCTGAGATTATGAGAAAAAATGTTCATCACTAAATGTTGTGACTAAAGGAGAACAAGACAAACCTTTAACTAACCCAGGTCTAAGTCTCCTCAGTGACCAAACAGTTAAAATGCTTGTGTTAGTTTGAGTTGGGCTCTGACTGAGCAGTTACAGTTTTTTGCTGTGTTTCCAAACCAAAAGAAGGACGATGACAAACTCCAGTCAGGTTTCCCATTTCACTCTGGGAGCCTACTTTGACACTGGGCCTTTGAGATGGCTGTATTTTCTCATCCTAATGTCTGTGTATGCTCTGATAGTGCTGTCCAACCTGCTTCTCATCATCGTCATCTGTTTGAACAGAACTCTGCATGAACCTATGTACATCTTTCTCTGTAGTTTATTAATCAATGAGATTTATGGCAGCACTGCACTATTCCCATTTCTTTTATTTCAGATTCTCAAAGATGTCCACACTGTTTCCTATTCTCTTTGTCTTCTACAAATATTCTGTCTGTACACTTATGGAAGTATAAATTTCACAAACCTTGCCGTCATGTCGTACGACCGATACGTGGCCATCTGCTTCCCTCTGCAGTACAACACTCGCATGAACTCCAGAAAGGTGATGTTTCTTGTAGCTTTAATTTGGCTGCCTCCATTATTGGGAGTTTTCATTGCAACTCTCCTCACAGCGTCTCTAACACTTTGTGGAAACCTCCTTGACTCAATTTACTGTGATAACTACTGCATCCTTAAACTGGCCTGTTCTGACACTACTGCCAATAATATATATGAACTTATTGCTGTGTTCCTTACGGTTTTAATTCCTTTGAGTGTCATATTCTACACTTATACCCGAATTCTTAAAGTGTGTTTTAATGGATCTAAACAGACGCGGCAGAAGGCTCTGAGCACCTGTACGCCTCACATCTGTTCACTGGTAAACTTTTCCATTGGAGCTCTGTTCCAAATTCTTCAGACCAGGTTTAATATGAGCCATTTGCCTCAAATACTGAGAATAATTTTAGCATTATATCATCTCACCTGTCAGCCTCTGTTCAACACACTCATGTACGGCCTGAACCTGTCCAAACTCAGAAATTTGTGTAAAGATTTCTTGTTGAAGTCTAAAAATAAAATAATAATAATTGAGATGAAGTAACAAACTGTGTCTTTGCTTTATTTTTTTATACAAATAACAGTGGTACTCTCAAAGGATTGCTTCCATCATCTGAGAACAACCCCAGTCAAGGTCCCCACCTCCATTGCCCCAAAACGTCTTCAAAAGCTGTGGCACGCTTGGTCTGCCGGTACTGGTCAGTTCTTTGGGGAGTCAAGAGGACTCCTTTAGCCTGACAGCATCACTGACGTCAGTGTCCACCACCAGGTTGTCACCAGGACAGGCACCAGATCCTTATGGCCACAGCTCTGAGCAGCTGCATGAATATTAGAGGCAGAGAACTTGGTCCACTCAGACTCAGTGTCCCCAGCCTCCCTCAGGATCTGGACTCAGCTCTGGAGGTGGGAGTTGAGGACCTCTCTGACAAAGGTTCAGACAGACGTTCCAAACTCAGACCCTCACAAAACATTTGGTTCTGAGTCTGTCCGACCTCCACCAGCAGATCCAACTCATCACCAGGGGGCAATCAGTAACAGCTCTGCCCCTCTTTGCACCCGGCTGCAGGTCAGATGACACGTCCACAAAGTCGATCATTGCCCTCTGACCCAGAGTACCCTGATGGACCTTGTGCCTGAACATGGTGTTTGTTATGGACAAGATATGACCAACACAGAAGTCCAGAAACAGAACACCCCCAAGGCTCAGACCAGGGCTGTTCCTCCAGGTGGCGCTGTTATTGCCCATGTGAGCGTTAAACTTCTGCAGTAGAACAATGGAGACCCCAGTCAGAGCACCAGCAAGTACTCTCCCATTGGTACTCTGCAGCCGTTCAGTCCATAAGCACAAACCACAGCCCTGTCCCTGACCTGAAGGTGCAGGGAGGCCACCCTCTCCTTCACTGAGGTGAACTCCACACATGGAGCTGAGCGGGCTGCTCCAGAGTGGAAGAGCTTTACACTGTTAGAGTAAAACAATATTCTCTCTCAGAGTCTCACAGACTGGTTTTGGTCCACAACAAACTCCTGTTCCTTCCTCTAAACCTCAGTGGCGTCTTTATTTTTGGAGTTGGGCCGTCATGATGTTGTTAGTGTGAGCCCCAGAGGAGGACCGCAGTCTGATAAAGCCCAGTTTGTGTGGAGGCCCTCAGAGCCACCAGGAGCCTCTCCACTGCTGTGGCTCTGGTCCTCCTCTCAACTCTTTATCCTCCACTGCACTCCACTAACTCCAGCTACAATTGGGTTTTCAAAAGCCCAGGCCTGTACCTCCCTCCAACTATAGCTCCAACAGTTAAAATGCTTGTGTTAGAGTTGGGCTCTGACTGAGCAGTTACAGTTTCATGTCGTACGACTGATACATGGTCATATGCTTCCCTCTACAGTACAACATCTGCATGAACTTTAACAAAGTGCTATTTCTAATTATTTTAATTTGGTAGTCTCCATTCATGGCTGTTGGAATCACAATAATTCTCACAGCATCTCTAACATTTTGTGGAAATCTCATCTCAGCTGTCAGCCTCTGTTCAACACACCTTTGTTAGGGCTAAACTTGACCAAAATCAGAAATGTGTGTATAAGTGTATTGTTAAAGTCCAAAAATAAAATAACTAGGATTGAGATGAAGTGACAAACTGTGTTTCTGTATTTGTGGTGCCTAATATTATTAAAAAAGCTTCCATTTATAAAGCGCCTTTCAAAGCTTTTAACAATAAACCCACCCATGACACATGCACAAGCTGGGGGAAACAAAGTCTGAACCAGTTAGTGCATGAGGCCAGTTTGAACAGAAATGTTTTGGGAAGTTGAGCAGTACTTTCAGCGGACTGTAAAAGTGGAGGGATAAATTCCAGAATGTTACATCCTGGACAAAGACAGTTCATCTCCCATGGTCTGCAACCTAGAATGGAGACCAGTGAGTTGGGTGAAGGAGGTACTGAGGGAACAGGGAATGAAAGGCCTTGTAGGTGAGGAGGTGGAGTTTATTCTGGATGTGATATTTTATGGGAAGTCAGTGTAGATGCATGAGTGTGTTTGTGAGAACTCTAGCAGCTGAGCTTTGTATGTACTCGAGCCTTTCTTATCATCATGTTTATTTTTAAGGCAACATGACAGAAGTTAATGCTGTAGGAATAACCCTCCTGATCCTCTACAGTTCTACAGTGGGAGACTTTCTGTACATGAAAGTCAAGGTATTCCCACCAGCCTTGTGTTAGTGGGACATGCCCAGACCACTCCCCAGGGAGCTGTCTTGGAGGTGTTTACACCAGGTGCCTGAGCCTCCACAGCTCTTCTGGTTTTGGGTGATTCAGGTGGCAGATCACCTCCATAGCTAGGACTCACTCTGGAACACAATCCCAGAGTGGAGCTTGACGCCTCGGCTTCCCAGCACAGCTGCGCAGTATTGGAGTTCACCCTGGTTCATATTTTACTGATTCCATAGGAAATTAAAGCTCACCTTCCCATGTGGGTCGCGGATGCAGCAGTGTAAGCAGAGATGCCCAGACATACTTCTCCACAAACACTTCCAACACCTCTTCCAGGGGAGTCCTGAAGCATTCCCAGGCCAGCCGAGAGACATACTACCTCCAGTGTGTCCTAGGTCTTTCCTGGGGCTTCCTTCCAGTGGGACATGCCCAGAGAGGAGTCTCAGAAGCTCTGAAACAGATGCAAAAGCCTCAGCTGCTTCGATGTGAAGGAGCTCCTCCCGGGTGTCCGAGGTCTTCACCCTATCTCTAAGTGAGCCCCCAACCACCCTGCAGAGGAAAGTCATTCCAGCCGCTTGTATCTGGGATCTTGTCTTTTAGTCCTGACCCACAGCTCACAGTAAATATTTACCATAACAGACTGATAAATCAGCCAAATTACTAAAGATGCTGCACTGATCCGCATTGTTCCTCCTGAATTTGAGATTTGATTATCAGCTGAACTCTCCTCTCCAGTCCCTAGAACAGACTTTACTGGGGAGGGGTGTGATCCCCCTGTAGTTGGAAGACACCCTTTTGGTCTCTCTTCCAGAAAAGAGGGACCACCAACCCAGTCTGAGTCCAGAGGTACTGTTCCCAACCGCTGAGACATGCCAACCAAGACAGCCCCACAACATCCAGAGACTTAAGTTTGGTAATGAACAAGTGCATCCCTGCTTCCTGTACAGAAGGTGTCCTGGTGGTATTCCTTCCACTGTCCAACAATATCCCCAGTCGAGGTCAGCAGCACAGTTTGCCAGAATGTCTTTGAGGCCGACTAATTGTCTTCCTTCTTGGCCTCCCTGATCTCCTTCCAGACCCAAGTTTTTGCCTCCACAACCAGCGGCACACTTGGCCTCCCAGTACAGGTCAGCTGCCTTGGGAGTCCCACAAACCAACCAGGCTCGATTGGAGTCCTTCAGTCTGACAGCATCTCTAGCTTCTGAGGACCACCAGCGAGGTTTGGGGGCGCCTGAGACCTTGCCCCCCATAGCTCCAAATGGCTGCATCAACAACGGAGGGAAGAGAACATGGGCGATTTGGACTCCCCGCGTTGCCAGGGCCCCAGTCTCGGTTGAGACTTGTAGATGAGCACCTGGAGGTCAGGTCTTCTCCCACAGGACCTGGCCAAGCCCAGTTCTAAAAGAAACTCCTGTGACCTGCCTCTAAACCTGCCTCTAAGCTGTGGTGGACCTGGTGGGCTCGACACTTTCATGGCTCAAGCTTCATCCAAGTAAGGAACCTCTCAAACTCCCTTCCCCAGTGAGATACCAGAACCAGAATCTGTGACAGGGACTGGACCCTGATCTCTCCTGCAGGCGGTGGGTCCATGAGAGGCAGGTTCATGTCACATTTTGAGGCTGAGCTCCGAGGGCAGGCTTTGCTCAGTCTGGGGCTAACCTTTGACTCCAACCGTGTATGGATTGGAAAACCCTATTGAGATGATCAAGCCCAGAAAACCACAGCTCCTAGGATCATTTAGGCTCCACAGCTAATATAAAGTGGTGGTTCACATAATGGGTCACTAATAATGTAGTCAAACTAAAGCTAGTTGTTAGCAGGTGCTCAGTGTTGCTGCCATTTGACTTACCAATGTTTCTCAAAGATGCAGAAAATGGAGGCAGGTATGTACAGTATTATCTGTAATGTCAGTGTTTTTATTCCATGACTCAGAGAGTTACAGTGGTTCTGATCCACAACAAACTCCTGTTCCGTCCTCTAAACCACAGTGACGTCTGTATTTTTGCAGTTGGGGCATTGTGCTGTTGTCAGTGTGATCCCCAGAGGAGGACCACAGTCTGATAAAGTCCCGTTTGTGTGGGGGCCCTCAGAGGCACCAGGAGCCTCTCCACTGAAGCAACTCTGGTCCTACTCTGAACTTTTTATCCTCCACTCTATGCTTCACTAAATGTTTGAAATGATGTGTTTAAGAATGATGCAGAGTCTGACTGGACCATAAAAATCGAATGCTTGCTTCAGATGTGGATTTGAGATGTTTTTGACAGTTTTTATAGGCCTGCATAAATAAGATTATATAGGATTTTAAAATGTCTTAATCCTTTTTCATTTGGCTGATCAGATTCACCTATTTCCAGTTCATCTACCTTCATACACTCAGCTTCTAACCTGCTTTTTACTGCTGCTGTTTATCTGAGCCACACTTTTACTAAATCACTGAGAATGACTATAGCTTTGGTCTTTGGTCTTGGTTTTGAAATATGCAACATGATCTAAAGCTACTGCCTTCTTTGTGACTTTTTACTGGAAAACTAAGGATCTGCCCAAACATCATAACATTACTTTTGATGTTTTTTGACTAAAATAATCACAGTTTGATCTAGTTTTAATTAGCTTTGTTGAACAACAGTTGAATGCTCTGTTTTCAAACCAAAGACGATAAAAGACTAGACATGCTTTATATTTTACAATGAACCTACTTTGCAGCTGTTTATTTTGAAATGTTTACTTCTAGATAATTCTGGTTTTGTTAAACTTTTTTCAACTGACTTAGAAATTTCATAAGTGACTGGTTGGACCTAAACAGAAATTCTAAACTAAACTAAGAGCTTCTCAAACTGGGCTGTCCATACATTTTTAAATAAACCAGATGTGCATTTTTGATTGTTTGGCATATTCGAACAATTAAAACTGATGTAGACAGAAGGTTAAGTGAACAATTGCTGTCATTCCTGTTTAAACTGCCTTTCTGGGCTGTCGTTGTGAGTGGTTTGATCCTGTGTTTTCAAACCAAAAGGAGAACAATGACAAACTCCAGTCAGGTTTCCTATTTCACTCTGGGAGCCTACTTTGACACTGGGCCTTTGAGATGGCTGTATTTTCTCATCATAATGTCTGTGTATGCTCTGATAGTGCTGTCCAACCTGCTTCTCATCGTTGTCATCTGTTTGAACAGAACTCTACATGAACCTATGTACATCTTTCTCTGTAGTTTGTTAATCAATGAGATTTATGGCAGCACTGCGTTGTTCCCTTTTTTGCTAAATCAAATGGTTCAAAATGTCCACGCTGCTTCCTATTCTCTGTGCCTGTTGCAGATATTCTGTCTCTATACTTACGGAGCCCTCAATTTCACAAACCTCACCATCATGTCGTACGACCGATACGTGGCCATCTGCTTCCCTCTGCAGTACAACACTCGCATGAACTCCAGAAAGGTGGCATTTCTCATTATTTTAATTTGGCTGCCCCCATTTTTGGCTGTTGGCATTACAGTAATTCTAACTGTTTCTCTAACACTTTGTGGAAACCTCATTGACTCAGTTTACTGTGATAACTACTGCATCATTAAACTGGCCTGTTCTGACACCACTGTGAACAACTTGTACGAACTCATTGCTGCAATTGTGACAGTTGTAAGCTGTCAAAGTGTCATCTTTTTCACATATATTCAGATTTTTAAAGTGTGTTTTAATGGATCTAAACAGACGCGGCAGAAGGCTCTGAGCACCTGTACGCCTCACCTCTGTTCAATTATAAACTTTGCTTTAGGCTCTTTGTTCCAGTTTATTCATTCTAGATTTGACCTGAGCCATTGGCCTCAAATACTGAGAATAGTTTTATCATTATATCATCTCACCTGTCAGCCTCTGTTCAACACACTCATGTACGGCCTAAACCTGACCAAAATCAGAAATGCATGTAAAAGTTTATTGTTGCAGTCTAAGAATAAAATACCTATGTTTGAGATGGAGTGACAAACTGTGTCTTTGTGTCATGTTTTATACAAGAATCGGTTATACTTTCAGCAGAATGACCGTTACATGTCCCTAACCCATGTACACCAGTGGTCTTACAAACAGTGGACGCTCATTAGTCCTGGTCTGCCCTGCTTTTTAATTCTTAGCATTCAATTCAATTCAATTTTATTTTTCACAAAAGCCAATGTTATATCTGAGGCACATAAATATACACACGTACACATACATTTCTGTTACATGTCTACCAGTACATACGTGACATTGTGGAATTGTGAAAAACATGGACACCCTAATGCTGCGTTCACACCGGACGCGTTTGAGGCGTCAAATTCGCGTCCGACATGTCTAGTTGGACGCTTGAACATTTTGAAGTCAGACGCTTCATTCGCGCATCCAATTTTGCTCTGTTCGCGCGTCAAAACAAATGTGTTCAGACGCGAATTCGCGTCATGGGAGGAGTCTGTTGTGCCAGGGTAATGGCCGCTCATTCAGGGCTAAATCCAACTGAGGCCACGCCGGTTTGCTCACCTGTGTCCCGGCTCGGTGCGGGGACATGTCCCCAGGACACTACTGTTGTTTTAGGCACTCAACACCAGCAGCAGAGCGGAGATATGGAAGAGTTTTTTCTTGTTTAATAGCGGTCTCTAGTGGTTATAGGCTCGGCTAGCACTCAGTACAGACTGTTTACATAGACTTAACATGTAAACCAGACGCCCCAGACGCCTCAAACGCGTCCGGTGTGAACGCAGCATAAGAAGCTGAGTAAGCTTATGGAATGGGGTCCATCACCACTTGTGCAAGACAAACTACAAGAAATAATGATAATAGAAACAAGAACTAACAAAAGAAAATGTATCTACTTTTAACTTAAATAAAGAAAAAAAAATAAAAATAACAAAATATCAAGAATAGAACGACACTATAATGAAAATAGGATTAGAAAATAAAATTAGATATTAAATACAGGGTTCTTCCTTTGTATGTGTTTGGTCACTATATATATATATATATATATATATATATATATATATATATATATATATATATATATATATAAATACACAATATATACATATATACATATACATAGACTCATATACACATACCTACATGCATACACATACCCACGTATGCAACATGCATGCATACATACACACGCATACAAACACATGTACATATACATGTAAACACAATATAGGTTTATGCTACTGCTACTAGAATTAAGATGCAGCACTGCATACCCACCCATGAGCAAAGAGATAACCCAAAGCAACAATGGAGAACTTGAGCCGGTCAGGCACTGTCATTTTCCAGCAGTTTACATTTTAGATTTCTTTTAAATATGGGTAATGAGGCAGACTGTTTAATATCAATGTTTAATTCATTCCATATTTGCGGCCCTTTGTCACAAACACTAAAGCTGGTGCATCTTAATTTCCTAAATTTTCCTTTTAATAGACATTTTTCCCTAGTATTGTACTGATGAGAAGATGAGTGCAGTGTGATAAGATCACACAACCGAGTGTTTAGTTTGTGGACCACACTATACATTATACAAGCATTGTATACAAGCAATATATATTACTTTCGATGAGCTTTAGGAGGTCACACCTGTGGAAGAGTGGATTAGTTGGAGAATTAGGCAGGGACCAGATGATCGCCTGTATAGCTTTTTTTGCAATACCTGAAGTTTTGCAGTGTAAGTTGGACAGGTGTTACACCATATCACATTGCAGTAATTTAGGTGAGGCTCAAACAAGGATCTATATAGAGCCAGCAGCGCTTTTAATGGAAGTACATTTCTTATTTTAAAGAGTAAACCAACAATTTTGGATAATTTTTTTACCAGCTCATCTGTGTTTTTTAAAATTTAAAGATTGGTCAATATGCATTCCTAGGAATTTAGTAGAATCTACTTCTTGGATAGCTTGGCCGTCTATATTTATGCTTATATTTCCATCACTAGATTTATATCTGTTTGACGAAAAAACGATAAAAAATGTTTTGCTAATATTTAGAGAAAGTTTGTTGCATTTGAACCAACTATTTACCTTTACCAAGTGTTCATTCAGAAGTTTCCCTAGCTGATCCAGGTTTTTATGTGATATGAACAGATTTGTGTCATCAGCAAATTGTACTTTATGAATGTCACTAAAACAGAAGACAAAATCATAATAAACAGAAGTGGCCCCATAATGGATCCTTGTGGGACTCCAGTGTTAATGAATTTTGTTCCTCAACATGCACATATTGCTCTCTTCCACAGATATAACTTCTGAACCACTGGAGTGCCATTCCCCTGACACCATAGTGCATTAATTTACCAAGAGGAATTTCATGATTGATGGTATCGAATGCCTAGCTCTAGGAAAGCTCTAGAAACACTCCGATACCGTACTCTCCTCTTTCAAAAGCGTCAATAATTTTCTCAACAAGATCTAAAATGGCCATACATGTGGTGCTGTTTTTCCTAAAGCCATATTGTGAGGGTACTAATATGTTATACTTGTCCAAATATTCAGGTCTGGTGTATACCACTCGTTCTAATACTTTAGAAAGAGTTGGCAGGATCAATATAGGTCTATAATTTTGGGTGTCATTTTTATCCCCCGACTTGTATATGGGTATTATTTTTGCCATCTTAGTCAATTTTGGCACAATGCCTTGTGCTAACGGTAGATAGTGTAGGCAAGAGGCTCGGCAATTTCATTTGCTATGAATTTGATGATTTTGCTACAGATGTTATCAGCACCAGCTGTGTAAGAACATTTCAGCTTGTTTATAATGTTGACCACTTCTACTTGACAGGTAGGTTTTAGAAAAAGTGAGTTTGAGTATTGGCCCTGGAGATAGTGCTTATAAGTGGCGCCCCCTGGAGGGCATATATTTTGAGAAAGTTGTTTACCAACAGAGGCAAAGTAATTATTGAAAATATTGGATCAATTGATATTATCATTTTGTTCATTTTGCACTATAGTGTCAGGGAGGACTGAGGTTTTACGTTTGCGGCTGAGTATCTCATTGAACACCTCCCAAGATTTCTTTTGATCCCCAAGGGCATTGTTAAATTTGGCAGTAAAATACATTTGTTTGCTTTGTCTTATTATTTTTGTCAATTTATTTTTATATTTTGTGTAAACCAATTTGTTTCGGGTGTTTGGATTTTTGACATACAGCTTATATAGTTTAATTTTCTTTTTGATAGACTTTAGGATTCCTTTTGTTATCCATGGTTTCACAGGGTTTACCATTTTGTTTAATTATTTTTTCAGGAATGGTTTCAGTAATAGAATCTGTTATTTCAAAAATTAATAAATTATATGCACAGTTGGGGTCTGAGGTGTTAAATACTGTGTCCCACCTTTTAGTTTGAAGATGTAGAATCAGATTTGCAAGGGTTTTGTTGTTTAGGACCTTCACTTTTCTCTTTGCGCATAGGTTGGGTATTTTGTTGTTTAGTGTCATATACTGTATAATGGGATAATGATCTGTGATATCTGAGTATACTACCCCTGATTTACATTCGATATCACGTATGTCCGTTTTTATGTTTGCTGATAGTTGGAAAAAATGATGAGGAGAAAAGGATATTAAGAAAGTCTGTTCCAATGTTGTCTTCTTTGGATATATCTATATTAAAGTCTCCCATGATAAAACAATTTATATTAGTTTGGTTTATGTATAGTAAAACATTTTCAAGCTGATCTCTAAATGTATCGTAGTCAGAGTCTGGTGGCCGATATATTGCACCTATGATAATATTTTTTAAATTTTTGGTTTGTAATTCTAGAAATAATAAATCAGAATAACCATCATCTAGCTTAATATCCGGCCGTTCCTTTACTGAAAATTGGGAGTTTATATATAGACATACTCCTCCTCCAATTTGACCAATTCTGTTTTTGTGATATAATGATTATCCATCCAGATAAAAATAGTCGGGATATGTATGTTCATTTATCCAAGTTTCACTACATCCAATTATGTCAAAGTGATGGCCTATAGTGGCAAGGGGTGAGACCAGATCATGATGATGCTTTTTGATACTTCTGATGTTTAGATGCATCAATGAGAAGGTAAAGTCACTCATTACATTTATTAAATCTTCTGGGTTATAATATTCACAGTTTATGTTCCCTAAGGTACCAGAGCTGCGCTGTTCAAATTTTTCATACTCCCTACTACAATTTATGTCTATCAAACCCATGTGCACTTTGTGTTTCTAGTCGTTTTTGAGTAACAGTTTTTAAAAATGGCCGGATTCCGCTATGGAGTTCCACTGGCGAACGCGGAAGTGGCATCGTGAGACAAATGAGATTAAATTGTTTGCTTAGCAGTTTTGTTCAATAAAGGACTGCAGATAATGAACTTCACGTGGGGTTTTCGTCAAGTTATAGGTAGTTTTCCAAATTGCTCCACACCAGCCATCCACAGTCGCCAACAGGGTTACAGGAAGTCTGAGCAGGAAGTTGCTCGGGAGCGATTCCCTTTTATGGCAGCGCCACTTGTGGCGGGCCAAATCAGCGGCGGCTCACTCTATGTGACGTGGGTTACACAACGTTAGACTTTTTTTGGAGCAACATGGGGCTGTTTTGGAAATTTAGGACGCTTTCAGTGCTAAAGTTGGATCCAGAGACGAATCACAGTGAATGGATTAATAAAGAGCGCCGCCTGCTGTTTAAGAACAGAAATGTCCACAGATAATGGATGACCTGCGTCGTAGCGTGAGGTAAAGTTTGTTTTTGTCAGGACAGGAAATCAACAAAACATAGTAGCTTAGGATTAAGTAGAGCTAGAAATATTAAGAAAATCTGGGATTTTTATTATAAATCTGTGTAATTTTCAATACGTCATATCTGGAAAGTTCATAAAATCAAGCAAATTACAGACTTCGTTTATCCAGTGTGAATGCCCGACTAAAAACACTGATGTTGGGGGTAATTCACAAATTACAGAGGTCCTGGGGTAAATGCTTATCCTGTGCGAATAGTGCTTAAGGCAGATAATGTCAGTGTTTTGTTCCATGACTCAGCAGGTTACTGTTCCTTCCTCTAAACCTCAGTGACGTCTGTATTTTTGGGGTTGTGCCGTTGTGTTGTTGTCTGTGTGTGAGCCCCAGAGGAGGGCCACAGTCTGATAAAGCCCTGTCTGAGTGAGGGCCCTCAGATCCACCAGGGGCCTCTCGATCGATGCAGCTCTGGTTTATCCTCCACTCTCTCCGTGATGTTTTCCCCTCCGTCTGTGTCTCAGTGACTGACCTGGGGAAAACTGAACTCATATCACTCATTTTCCAGGGTTTGTCTTAATACTTATTTCTAAAAAAAAAAAAGGAACTGATTCATGTTTGTGGACTTTTGATTCTTGGTCTGACAATCGGGTTACATCCTATAAATGATGAATAATAATGAATTGTACAGCTAATTGTGTTTTTTAGCTCTGTTTTTGTTTTAATATGCTGATTTTAGTCACGTTTTACTGATTACAATTTATAGTTCTATTGTCATATCATGTTCCAGTTGTTAGGTTAAAAACTGACTTTTTGGTGAGATTCCTTGAATGATGTGGAGCGCTGCTTTTAGAATGAACCTCAAACAGTATTTTACTATTTTTGCAGTGGGACTGAGCTGTTGCACTGAACAGGATAGGTCCAGTTTGTACACAATTAAAATGTTTTTACTCTGATTCTAAAAATCCATGTTGTCACAATGGCTGCAGTTTAATTATTTGTGTGTAGGTCATAAAATGAGTTAGATCTGAGATATTGAGATAAGAGATGTAAGTTGTGTTTGGAGGTGAACATCATCAAGACTAAAGTGTTTTTCAAACCAGGAGGACCATGAGAAATTCCAGTCAGGTTTCCTATTTCACTCTGGGAGCCTACTTTGACCCTGGGCCTTTGAGATGGCTGTATTTTCTCATCCTAATGTCTGTGTATGCTCTGATAGTGCTGTCCAACCTGCTTCTCATCGTCGTCATCTGTTTGAACAGAACTCTACATGAACCTATGTACATCTTTCTCTGTAGTTTATTTTTGAACGAAATTTATGGCAGCACTGTGTTTCTGCTGTTTCTTTCATATGAAATCCTTCAAGACGTCCACATTGTCTCCTACGATCTGTGCTTTATTCAAATATTCTGTCTGTATGTTTATGAGTGTATCAATTTCACAAACCTTGCTGTCATGTCGTACGACCGATACGTGGCCATCTGCTTCCCTCTGCAGTACAAAACTCGCATTAACTTTAACAAAGTGATATTTCTAATGATTTTAATTTACCTGCCTTCATTTGTGGCCGTTGGAATCACAATAATTCTCACCACATCTTTAACACTTTGTGGAAACCTCATCGACTCAGTTTACTGTGATAACTACCTCATCATTAAACTGGCCTGTTCTGATGCAACTGTGAACAACTGGTACGAACTGGTGGCTGCATCTCTCATTGTTACTGTTCCTCTAATGATAGTCTTTTTCACATATATCCAGATTTTTAAAGTGTGTTTTAATGGCTCTAAACAGACGCGGCAGAAGGCTCTGAGCACCTGTACGCCTCACCTCTGTTCACTTGTGAACTTTGCTTTTGGAGTTTTATTCCAAATTTTTCAAACCAGATTTGACCTGAGCCATTGGCCCAGAGTGTTGAGAATAGTTTCGTCCTTATATCATCTCACCTGTCAGCCTCTGTTCAACACACTCATGTACGGCCTCAACCTGTCCAAAATCAGAAATGTGTGTAAAAGTTTATTGTTGAAGTCTAAGAATACAATAAAAATGATTGAGATGGAGTGACAAACTGTGTCTTTGTATTTTTAAAACTTATAGTGCACTATGTATGTATCTCCAGAATGACCTCTGACCTCAGACCCTGCAGCAAGACTAGAAAAAAAAAAAAAACCCACATTGGGAGTGTCGGACACTATCAGGAAAAGTTATGATGGATGTGGTTTTTGTTACAACTCAGTACATTGTCCATCCCTGACCAGTCTCTATGTAAACCCAGGGACATTTACTTCTCCTGTATCCTATATAAACTGTTGGGACACTACATTCAGGGGGCAGACTCTCAAACACTGTAGGAGTGAGTAGTAGTGGGATCTCTGTCATCTCTGCTCTGTCTGTTCCATTAAAGCAACCTTACCACCTGACCACAATTGCACTATGGCCTCGGTGTTTTCTGCTTCTCTGTTTTTCATGCTATCACAGACACATCGCTGGGCCCAGTGCAGAATGCAGGTGCAGGGATCAGCACTTTTCGTCTCGACTGGGCTGTTGGTATGCGACGGTCTCTGCATATGGACCTGTGTGTGTTGTTGTACTGTTCTGAGCACCTGGAAGGTGTGGACTAACAACGCTGGAAGTTAAAGTCGGGTGCCGTCTCCAGGTCCACATGACAGATGTACTCTGCTGGGACAAGCTTCCATGAACCCTATGGCTGGAGAAGACTTCAGGGTGGATGTCCCAGTCTGGTCCCCTGGACTGTCCTGGCGGAGGGTGATATCCTTGTGGATGGAGCAAGCCCTCTGGCTGTCGCAGGGGCTTGGACCCGTGGCGTCCTAAAGCTTAGGTTGCTCAGGGAGGGTCTCCTCCACCATGATGCCTTGCCACAAGGAGCTTATTGACCTCAGTGGCTTTGGTTTGTGTGATGAATGACACCGATGAGTAACTCTACTTGGATCCTGAAAATAATCCTGGAGCTGAGCCAGGCTATCTTTAGTCGGGATATTTTGGCCTCCTGAACAACCTCTCCCCAGAATCTAAACCCAGATTTAGGCCACTGCCTGGATCACACCCCTTACCCCTCCTGCAGGTGGTGGGCCTTTGAGGGGACAGTGCCATGTCATCTTTTGTGAACTGGCCTGGCTCGGTAGTATCAGTCTGGGTGATGGAACCCACCTTGATTTTTGGGAGGTTTCTGGGCCACTCTTGTGACCTTTGGCCTATTACCTATAACCCTATCACACAGGTACTAGAGGCTGGATTTTGTTCTTTGTATTTGACCCATCCTTCAGTGCCACTGGAGCAACCTGTCAGGACAAATGGGCCAGATGTGAACGAGGATCCCAGTCAGGAGTACCTAGCAGGAGGATTAGTGTATTGTGCATGTTTTTTTTAGGTTGGTGGGGAAAACTGGAGCACCCAAAGGTAACCCAGATGCGGGGAGAACATTTAAACTCAACAGAACAGGCCCCATTCAGTCCTGACTTTTGTGCTTTGAGACAACAGTGTCATCATGCCTGTGTCATTCACAGAGACACACACACACACAATTAAACAACAAAACAAACTCCTGTTCCTTCCTCTAAACCTCAGTGACGTCTGTATTTTGGAGTTGGGCCGTTGTGCTGTTGTCTGTGTGAGCCCCAGAGGAGGGCCACAGTCTGATAAAACCCTGTGTGGGGACCCTCAGAGACACCAGGAGCCTCTCCACTGCTGCAGCTCTGGTTCCACTCTCAACTTTTTATTCTCCATTCTTTGCTCCACTAACTCCAGCTTACAGGAGGGTTTTCAAAAGCCTTACTGATTCACCTACATTATGGACTCTGGTCGGACTGAGCGACTGCAGTGAACAGTATAATGCTCCGTCTCCAAACCACAACAAAAAACAATGTACATATGTCTTTGTTTATTTTAAAATATCATGCCTAATGTGTAGATTGTGCAGATGTTTTATTGATTGTTTTGTCCGTGCAGAATGAATATATAGAATACTGTTTTCTGTAATGTTTCAGATTGGCAGGTAAAGTGAGGACTGTGAGTCTTTTGGTGCAATTTAAGGAGTTTAGTCTTAGCATTAGCTTGGTTTTAATCCTGCTTTAACTGTATAAGTTTTCTTTTTTAAATTCTTAATTATGTTAGCATTGATTAACTGTCTGTCCAGGCTGTGTCTGTGAACAAAATGTGTACATAGAAATTTTGAACAGGTCCACAGCCGCCACTTTTCCTTTAATGAAACTTAAGTTACTAAACATAACTAAACCAGAACTAAACACAGGTTTATGTACGGATTTAATCAGGACTAGTTAAAATGCTTGTGTTAGTTTGAGTTGGGCTCTGACTGAGCAGGTACAGTTTGATGCTGTGTTTCCAAACCAAAAGGAGGACGATGACGATAAACTCCAGTCAGGTTTCCTATTTCATTCTGGGAGCCTACTTTGACACTGGGCCTTTGAGATGGCTGTATTTTCTCATCCTAATGTCTGTGTATGCTCTGATAGTGCTGTCCAACCTGCTTCTCATTGTCGTCATCTGTTTGAACAGAACTCTACATGAACCTATGTACATCTTTCTCTGTAGTTTATTAATCAATGAACTTTATGGCAGCACTGTGTTTCTTCTATTTCTTTCATATCAAATTCTTCAAGACGTCCACACAGTTTCCTATTCTCTCTGCGTTCTTCATATATTCTGTCTGTATGTTTATGGGTGTGTCAATTTCACAAACCTTGCTGTCATGTCGTACGACCGATACGTGGCCATCTGCTTCCCTCTGCAGTACAACACTCGCATGGACTTTAACAAAGTGATATTTCTAATGATTTTAATATTTTTGCCTCCGTTCGTGGCCGTTGGAATCACAATAATTCTCACCACATCTTTAACACTTTGCGGAAACCTCATCGACTCAGTTTACTGTGATAACTACCTCATCATTAAACTGGCCTGTTCTGAAGCAACTGTGAACAACTGGTACGAACTGGTGGCTGCATCTCTCATTGTTACTGTTCCTCTAAATGTGATCTTCTTTACATATGTGAGGATTTTTAAAGTGTGTTTTAATGGATCTAAACAGACGCGGCAGAAGGCTCTGAGCACCTGTACGCCTCACCTCTGTTCACTTGGAAATTTCGCTTTTGGAGTTTCGTTCCAAATTTTTCAAACCAGATTTGACCTGAGCCATCTGCCCAAAGTGTTAAGAATAGTTTTATCATTATATCATATAACCTGTCAGCCTCTGTTCAACACACTCATGTACGGCCTGAACCTGTCCAAAATCAGAAATGTGTGTAAAAGTTTATTGTTGCAGTCTAAGAATAAAATAGCCATGATTGAGATGAAGTGACAAACCGTGTCTCTACATTTTTAACACATACCTCTGGTAATGTTGAAATATCATTTTAATATTTATTTCTACCAACATGACAACCCCAGTTCTCTCTGTGAGATTTACAGAATGACCTCTGACCTCAGACCCTGCATCAGGACGAGAAAAAATGCAAAACCCACATCAGGAGAGAGCTTCCAGTGAATATATGGATAAACAACATGTGTTTCTGGTACCAAGGACACAGGGGGCGCTCTCAGAGTTGATTAAAATCTAGGGATGCACCTTTACCAGTATCGATACTGATACCATGTCCGGAGTCTGAAACAGTTGTCTGATAAAACATAAGGAGTACCGCTGCCAGTTCTGTTGCTGCTGTGGGTCCTGGGAAATCTCCACTGGTTATGCTCAGATGCTCAGTCTGTCTATAAAATGATTTTAGCGACTGAACAGAGGAGAATCTAGCTTTCAAATGAGACAAAACATGTCTATGTTGAGCAAAATTTAGCTGTGGTTAGCTGTGTTCAAACCACTCTGTTAAAAAAAACAAAAAAACTTAGCAAAGCACAACAGGGATAGACGGCAAAAAGGCGGCAGTATGGGATGAATGAGATACAGTAGTGTAACTGTATAATCTATAAAGTAACACCTATAGGTACTCGGTATCAGTGAGTACTCAAATGGAAGTACTCGTACTTGTATCGGTTTGCAAACAAGTGGTATCGTTGCATCTCTATTAAAAATAAAGAACTAAAAACTTCTTGTCTGATGTGACCATTCATCCATTTTCTTCAGGTTGGGTCAGAGCAGTCCAAGCAGAGTCTGGTGACTCCACAGTCTGAGTACGTTTTGGTTTTGGTTACTGCAGGTAGGATCTTTACAGGACTCTCTTTAAGAATAAACTTTGTGCTGCAATAATATTATTTTATTTAAACAGATATTTGCTAGCGCTTTGGGCAACAGTGGTGAGCCCACCATTCTCAAATTGGAGTCCGAGGACCCCCAGGGGTCCCTAGACCATAGGTTGGGAGTCCAGTCATTAAGTGATAATCATTTATAAATGTTAATTTTGTTATGGTATTTAAATTTAAGCATTCATAAATGTTAACTGGAACCACTCAATTCTCATGTTTGGTTTTAGGATGCATAAAACTCCTGAGATCATAGTAATGCATCTTGAAGTCATGTTGATGGGGAGCGGAGGATACTATAAGGGGGTCCTTGGGATTTTTCTCTCCTGTAAGGGGGTTCTGACTTCAAAAGATTTTGAGAACCCCTGAGTAAGAGGATCAGCACTAACCGGAGAGTTTGCGGTTTGATTCCCGCTCTGACCAAGTGCATACTGTCTTTGTATCCTTGGGCAAGACACTTCACCTACAGTGCCTACTCCAGTCTCCACTCCTGGTTGCGACAGGATGGGCATCTGGCGTAAAAAACTTGTCAAACCACCATGCAATTCAATGTGGCTGAAAGAAGATAAAAAGCTCCTAGAGGCTACAATGAATAGAGAACACATTTCAAAACTATTTCTAGAGAATAAAACAAAGATAATGCCTTTGGGCCAACAGACTACCGTGACTTACACAAGTCAGAGAACTGGCACAAATTAAGACAATGCCCAGACACTTCCTCCAGCTACTCCCTCTCCCCAGACACTTCTCCAGCTCCCTCAAGGGAACTGAAGGTTCATTTATACTCTACGTTAGATACGCATTCAGATACAGACGGAGCGTTCTGTCCATCTTCTGTGTTCATTCGTATGCCGGTCCGTTTTCCCAGAGGTCGCAGATATAGACGATTGGAGCAGGGGGCGCTAGTGAACACAACTCAACAATCACAGCCAAAGAAATGGCTGAACTTTTTGAGGAATTAAAATCAATCTATTCAAAGACTGAGCAGACCCACGCTATTTTGAAATTTATGAAATGCGAGTATAAATGAGACTTAACGGGGCTTTCTGTGGGACTTCAGCGCTCACATGGACAATGACAGCGCCACCTGGAGGAACAGCCTTCATATAAACCTGAGTGGTGTTCTGTTAAGAGACTTCTGTGACACTCCAAAACGAGGAGGGGCTGTGCTGGCGGTGAGGTGGCTCTGATGGAGGAGGGTCTGAACTTTGGTCTGAGTTCTCTGTCAGGGAGGTCTCCAGCTCTACCTCCAGGCTCAGACCTGATCCTGAGGCTGGAACAGTCTGAGTGGACCATCTCCTCCAACTACATTCCTGACTCTGACACTTGGAGCTGTAGTTGTGGAGATCTGGTGTCTGTCGTGATCCAGGTTGGAGGAGAGTTCCTGGGAAGTTCTTGGGGTCTTGTTCACAGTGAGGGAAGGATGGATTTACAGGTCGATCTATGTTCCTACTCTCATGAGTCAGGACTAAAGGACGAGATCTCAGAGTCTGAAAAGAGTTCCGTCTGCAGGGTTGGCAGAGAGGAGCTTGGAGTAGAGTCGCTGCTCCACCACATGGAGAGGAGTAGCTGAAGGTCTTCTGTTTCAGAGGCCCCTGGGCCCTCCCTGCAGGTGTCCCACTGGGTGGAGGCTCTGGGGTTTTATGGCACCAGCAGAGTTCTCTTTTAGTCTCGTAATGTTTTTAAAGGCTGTAAAATGAGGCAACCAAGTTTAAAAATATGAAGAAAGCATTATATATATTACTATAGGCCCTTTAAAAATAAGTAATAGACACATTCAAATCCAATCCAGAATATTTGAGCATTAGTTACATGGTTTTTTTTTTCTTGTTGTCTGTTTGACATCATCACTGAATAATTCATGATTTCATTCTGCTGTTCAGTGTCAGAGACCGCTCCAGGGTTGGCCCACAGTGAGGCGTGAGTCTTTAAAAACCTGAACACACTAAAGGTCTTTGGACAGAGTTTAGCTGTGTCCTCCAGATCAGACTAACATCAGTGGGACAGATATGACTGGACAATAAGGAGACATAATAAGAATAAGAAAACCTTTATTGATCCCTCAGTGGGGAAACTGCATAAAGTCACATTTTCATCTGAACGTTAGAGCTTTACCTGAAGAAAACTGTTTCAGACAGACAAAAAAACCTAAAATGCTCACATTGTCCTTGGTTGTAACGTATGTAACTTTATTGAAGCTGTAGTTTTTGAGCTGTTTGGTTGAAGGCTGTTTCACAAAAACAAAATTAGACTGTTACTTAATTCTGCTGTGAGCTTCTGTAGGTCAAGGGCAATGAAAGAATGTCTTAAACCCTGATATCGAGTACTCACTAAAATAAAATCTAGTTGGATATGTTTATAATGTCACTACTAGGCTGCTTTTTTACATTAAAATTTAAGAATTGACAAAAAAATGAAGAATTCTGACATAGACCTTGGTTGTGCAGGTAACAGATATTCAGTTATTGTATTTAAAGTGAATACTTAGTTTGATTTATGAAATGGACAACTGGTCTCCTGTATGTAACTGTACTTTCTGAAGCTGTCATTTTCTTTCTCATTAGTTAGTGGCAGTTTGTGGTTTAAAAGTTTATATAGTGAAAAAATATTTGTTTTTTGTGAGTTTTTTGTTGGTCCAGGTCCATGAAACCTTTTTCTCTCAAGTTCGATGCCTTATTTTCAGTCACTGTGTATCTAGAGAAAGGTGTGAAAATTATATCAAACTATTATCTTGTTATTTTTTCTGTTAATTCATTTTTAAAACCTTAAAACAAAGCTCCTGCGTGTGGCTCAGAATGTCCTCAGGTCTGACTGTGTCCAACCTTTAGGCAGCTGCTGATTTTCTGCTTTCTGCTCTGTCTCACAGGAGTGTCGAGAGCAGTAAATGTTTTGCGTCTGAAGCTTGTTCCTCTCCATTTAAAGTGTTGTTCTGCCTAAACTTCAGTGTTATAAATGATACAGTTCTTTTTAGTGAACAATGAGAAATTCCAGTCAGGTTTCCTATTTCACTCTGGGAGCCTACTCTGACCCTGGGCCTTTGAGATGGCTGTATTTTCTCATCATAATGTCTGTGTATGCTCTGATAGTGCTGTCCAACCTGCTTGTCATCGTCGTCATCTGTTTGAACAGAACTCTACACGAACCTATGTACATCTTTCTCTGTAGTTTATTTGTGAATGAACTCTATGGCAGCGCTGCATTGTTCCCGTTTCTTTTGGTTCAGATCTTGTGCGACTCACACTTAATCCCAGTTCCTCTTTGCTTCGTTCAGATTTTCTGCGTTTACCAATACGCCAACATTGAGTTTCTCACGTTAGCCGTCATGTCGTACGACCGTTACTTGGCCATCTGCTTCCCTCTGCAGTACAACACTCACATGAACTTCCCCAAAGTCTCTCTTCTCATTTTTCTGACCTGGTTTCTTCCTTTAATCGGGATCACAATAGCAACGTCTCTGACTTCTTCCTTAAAGCTGTGTGGGAACGTTATAGAGAAAGTTTTCTGCGGGAACTACTCCATAATAAAACTGGCTTGTTCTGACACAAAAGCGAACAACGTCTTTGGGCTTTTTTACACGCTGCTGTCAGTGCTGGCCCCCCTCAGTCTCATCCTGTTCACGTACATCCGGATTCTTAAAGTGTGTTTCCGTGGATCCACACAGACGCGGCACAAGGCTCTGAGCACCTGCACGCCTCATCTGCTGTCTCTGCTGAACTTCTCGTTCGGATGTTGTTTCCAGATCGTTCAGAGCCGGTTTGACACGAGCTCCGTGAACAGTGTGCTGGAGATTTTACTGTCGTTGTACTTTTTAACAGTTCAGCCTCTGTTTAACCCGGTCCTGTATGGATTAAACATGTCTAAGGTCAGAGCTCTGTGTAAAAACATGCTGCAGATCCTGAAATAAAGAGTTTATACACAGCTGCGATACTTGTGGTGTTTCTAAGACAGCAAAATGCAGGCTTATTTTCCTTGGCTGTGTCTTACACTTGTCACACTTCATCGTTTTTTAGGCCAAGGCCCGAAAACTGATTGAGAAATGGAGCAGGGACCCCCAACTTTTTCTATTATGTATATATTTATAATGTAATATATTGTGTTTTATATTAAACTGGTTCTAGTGCCATATACACTAAACATACTGTACTTTGTTATTGCTCATTCAATACGAAGCTTATCAAATCACTAAGATAAGATTAAACCTTAGTAACCTCACAAGTGGAGAAAGTCGTTTGTTAAGGCAGCTCTTAAAACTGAATAAAATGCATCAAAAACAAAAGGTTTAAATACTTATTTATAAGCCTAGAAAGAGCAAACATATATAACCTCTTTCCTTTTGGCTTTTCTCTTCATCTGCTTCTTAGGTCAGATATATTTTTATAAATACAACAATGTAGCCTGCCTGAATTAATTTAGTTTTTAAGTATTTTACTGTATAATTTTATTATTTGTCTTTACCGTTACTGACAAATGGAACCTCTGAGAAACACACTCAGGTCCAATTCTCGACCTCTAAGGACAACTGGAACGCAGCACTGGGGTACAGTGTTTCACATATGAAGGTTTTACACTAGATGCCCTTCACAACCCTTAACACAACCATCCATCCATCCATCCATCCATCTTCTTCCGCTTATCCGGAACCGGGTCGCGGAGGCAGCAGTCTAAGCAAAGATGCCCAGACTTCCCTATCCACAGACACTTCCTCCAGCTCTACCGGGGGGACCCCAAGGCGTTCCCAGGCCAGCCGAGAGACATAGTCCCTCCAGCGTGTCCTAGGTCTTCCCCGGGGCCTCCTCCCGGTGGGACATGCCCGGAACACCTCCCCAGGGAGGCGACCAGGAGGCATCCGGAACAGATGCCCGAGCCACCTCAACTGACTCCTCTCGATGTGGAGGAGCAGCGGCTCTACTCCGAGCTCCTCCCGTGTGACAGAGCTCCTCACCTTATCTCTAAGGGAGCGCCCAGCCACCCTGCGGAGGAAACTCATTTCGGCCGCTTGTATCCGGGATCTTGTCCTTTCGGTCATGACCCAAAGCTCATGACCATAGGTGAGAGTAGGAACGTAGATCGACCGGTAAATCGAGAGCTTCGCCTTTCGGCTCAGCTCCTTCTTTACCACAACAGACCGATACAACGACCGCATTACTGCAGACGCTGCACCGATCCGCCTGTCGATCTCGCGCTCCATCCTTCCCTCACTCGTGAACAAGACCCCAAGATACTTGAACTCCTCCACTTGAGGCAGGAACTCTCCCCCAACCTGGAGAGGGCAAGCCACCCTTTTCCGGTCGAGAACCATGGCCTCGGACTTGGAGGTGCTGATTCTCATCCCAGCCGCTTCACACTCGGCCGCAAACCGCTCCAGTGCACACTGAAGGTCCTGGTTTGATGAAGCCAACAGGACAACATCATCCGCAAAAAGCAGAGATGAAATCCTGTGGTTCCCAAACCAGACTCCCTCCGGCCCCTGGCTGCACCTAGAAATTCTGTCCATAAAAATAATGAACAGAACCGGTGACAAAGGGCAGCCCTGCCGGAGTCCAACATGCACTGGGAACAGGTCTGACTTACAACCGGCAATGCGGACCAAGCTCCTGCTCCGGTCATACAGGGACCGGACAGCCCTTAGCAAAGGGCCCCGGACCCCATACTCCCAGAGCACCCCCCACAGGACGGTACGAGGGACACGGTCGAACGCCTTCTCCAAATCCACAAAACACATGTGGACTGGATGGGCGAACTCCCATGAACCCTCGAGCACCCGATAGAGGGTGTAGAGCTGGTCCACTGTTCCACGGCCAGGACGAAAACCGCATTGTTCCTCCTGAATCCGAGGTTCGACTATCGGCCGAATTCTCCTCTCCAGTACCCTGGAATAGACTTTCCCGGGGAGGCTGAGGAGTGTGATCCCCCTGTAGTTGGAACACACCCTCCGGTCCCCCTTCTTAAAAAGAGGGACCACCACCCCGGTCTGCCAGTCCAGAGGTACTGTCCCCAACCGCCACGCGATGCTGCAGAGACGTGTCAGCCACGACAGCCCCACAACATCCAGGGACTTGAGGTACTCAGGACGGATCTCATCCACCCCCGGAGCCTTGCCACTGAGGAGCTTTCCAACCACCTCAGTGACTTCAGCTTGAGTGATGGACGAGTCCACCTCTGAGTCCCCAGCCTCTGCTTCCTCAACGGAAGGCGTGTCGGTGGGATTGAGGAGATCCTCAAAGTATTCCTTCCACCGCCCGACAACATCCCCAGTCGAGGTCAACAGCTCCCCACCTCCACTGTAAACAGTGTTGGTGAAGCACTGCTTCCCCCTCCTGAGGCGGCGGACGGTTTGCCAGAATTTCTTTGAGGCCAACCGATAGTCCTCCTCCATGGCCTCCCCGAACTTTTCCCAGACCCGAGTTTTTGCCTCCACAACCGCCTGGGCTGCAGCACGCTTGGCCTGCCGGTACCCATCAGCTGCCTCGGGAGTCCCACAAGCCAACCAAGCTCGATAGGACTCCTTCTTCAGCCTGACGACATCCCTTACTTCCAGTGTCCACCACCGGGTTCGGGGATTGCCGCCACGACAGGCACCAGAGACCTTGCGACCACAGCTCCGAACGGCCGCATTGACAATAGAGGTGGAGAACATGGTCCACTCGGACTCCATGTCTCCAACCTCCCTCGGGATCTGGTCAAAGCTCTCCCGGAGGTGGGAGTTGAAGACCCCTCTGACAGAGGGCTCAGCCAGACGTTCCCAACAGACCCTCACAACACGTTTGGGTCTGCCGAGTCTGTCCGGCCTCCTTCCCCGCCAGCGGATCCAACTCACCACCAGGTGGTGATCGGTTGACAGCTCAGCCCCTCTCTTCACCCGAGTGTCCAAAACACACGGCCGAAGGTCAGATGACACGACTACAAAGTCGATCATCGACCTCCGGCCTAGGGTGTCCTGGTGCCACGTGCACTTATGGACACCCCTGTGCTCGAACATGGTGTTCGTTATGGACAAACTGTGACTAGCACAAAAGTCCAATAACAAAACACCATTAGGGTTCAGATCGGGGAGGCCGTTCTTCCCAATCACACCCCTCCAGGTGTCACTGTCGCTGCCCACGTGGGCGTTGAAGTCTCCCAGCAAAACAATGGGGTCCCCAGTCGGTGCACCTTCCAGTACACCTCCCAGGGACTCCAAGAAGGCCGGGTACTCTGTACTGCTATTCGGCCCGTAGGCACAAACAACAGTAAGAGACCTGTCCCCAACCCGAAGGCGTAGGGACGCGACCCTCTCGTTTACTGGGGTAAACTCCAACACATGGCGGCTGAGCTGGGGGGCTATGAGCAAGCCCACACCGGCCCGCCGCCTCTCACCGCGGGCAACGCCAGAGTGGTGGAGAGTCCAACCTCTCTCGAGGAGCTGGGTTTCAGAGCCCAAGCTGTGCGTGGAGGTGAGCCCGACTATATCTAGCCGGTATCTCTCAACCTCCCGCACAAGCTCAGGCTCCTTCCCCCCAGTGAGGTGACATTCCATGTCCCTACAGCTAGAAGCTGTGTCCGGGGACCGGGTCGTCGAGGCACCCGCCTTCGACTGCTGCCCGATCCACACAGCACCGGTCCCCTACGATTTCCTCTGCGGGTGGTGAGCCCACAGGAGGTCGGGCCCACGTCGCTCTTTCGGGTTGTACCCGGCCGGGCCCCATGGGCAAAGGCCCGGCCACCAGGCGCTCGCATTCGAGCCCCAACCCCAGGCCTGGCTCCAGGGTGGGGCCCCGGCTGCGCCATACCGGGCGACGTCACGGTCCTCGATTTTAAACTGTTCACCTTAACACAACCCTCTTCACTTATCCAGGCTTGGGACTGGCACAATTCTTCTTTTCCATTTTACATAAATGCAAAGAGTGATTCTGGTGCATTTCATGATAAAATATTAGTTTTACTCATCAGTGACTTTTACAATGGCTTTAAGGCTCATTTATTCTCCCATTTTGTACGTAAAGAGATTGTTATCTACTCAGCATTTATTCTTCCAACTGTCTATGTCAGTGTGTGTATTGTGTTAAATAACCAGTAGGGGGCGATCAGCTTTTACCAAGATGGAAAAAAAAGAGCAACAAAAAAAAAAAAAAAAAAAAAAGAGCATGGCGGCGCTGGAGGAGGTTTTTACACCACGTTTATTGAAAATGAGACAAAAATGAGGCAAAAACAGTGGTGGTCTGTTCAGTCTTTGAATACACCGCGGCCAACTCGCTCTGGTCACTCCTTCAGCCGTTTCTTCTGCTGTGATGTGTAGAGTTGTGTTCACTACTGCCCCCAGTGGTCAACACACTGTACTGCTCTGTTTGTATGTGTCTGCAAGCGCTGGGACCAACGTACGACAGAAAGCGTATCTAACATAGAGATAATTGAGCCTTAAGACGCTCATAAACAAACAGTCCGTACCATGTTTGTGGCACAGAGAGGGGATTACATGTATTGAGCCTGTTCCTCAGGTTTTTCTCTGTAGTGTTTGCTCCTGTCTGCTTCTCCAAACACAGAGTATGTCCGGTGTGAATGGCTTTTCTCTGATGATTTGGCATCAGATAAACATTGGAACATATCCCTCTAGTTGTTCTGCTGCTTAGACTGGTGTTAAAAATGAGACTTTTGCAGATGATTCTGATCTTGGACATGTTTAAGCCGTAGAGCAGAGGGTTGAGCAGCGGCTGACACGTTAACCAGTACAACGACAGAATGATTCTCAGCAGATTCGGCAAATGGCTCATGTCAAACCTGCTCTGCATAATTTCAAAACACACTCCAAACGAGAAGTTCAAGAGCGACGCGATGTGAGGGGAACACGTGCTCACGGCCTTGTGTCTGGTCTGCTTTGAGCCAGAAAAACACACCTTTAAAATGTGGATGTAGGAGAAGAAAATGACGATTAATGGCACAAAAATAATCACAGCCGTGCCGAAAAGTCCCCACATGTTTATGCCTGTTGTGTTGGAGCACGCAGACTTAACAACAGAGTAGTTATCGCAGTACACTTTGTAGATGACGTTACTGCAAAGATGCAAAGTCGTGCTTAAAGATGTCATAATTACACAAAGAACCCACGGGCAAACCCATGTCAGCGCGACGTGAAACGCGATTCTGTTTGGCGTCATGCGGGCGTTGTACTCCAGGGATTGACATATGGCAAGGTAGCGGTCGTACGACATGACGGCGATGATCAGAAACTCACAGCCGCCGTACGTGTAAATGTTAAAGTTCTGCAGGAAACACAGCGGAGCGGCGACCTCGTGGACGTCCTGGAGGACCTGAACCAAAAGCAATGGGAACAAACCGACACTGCCCCAGAGCTCGTTCACGAATAAACTACAGAGGAACACGTACATGGGCTCATGAAGAGTCCGGTTCAGACAGATCACGTACACGAGGAGCGAGTTAGCGCCGAGAATAGAAACAAACAGACACAGAATAATCAGGAAAGAACAGGTATCTGAAAGGCCCAGTGTCGATGTAGGCCGACAAGGTGAAAAACGGAAACGTGGAGTTCAGAGTCAGAGGCATTTCAAGCGTAACATGACGAGAAAATAATGAAAAACATCTGTATTAACTGTGCTAGCAGTTTTAATAAAAGCTGAAGACTTTATTATGAGAGTAGCACATGGTGAAGGTCAGAGGGGCTCAGGAAAAGCTAAACTTTATCGTGGACTGCAAGCAGTAATTTTAAAGAAAGGCTCTATGCTTTATTAATCACAAACTCCAGAGTGGAATTTGTTTTATTCTGTTGCAATCTGGGACACAACAGCTGCAAGAGGTCAAGGGTTCGATCCACCAACATGGAGCCAAAAAAACAAATTGTCCCAGATAAATGGAGAGAGTTGTGTCAGGAAGGGCATCCTGGCATTCAGCATGAGTCACTGTGGAGACCTCTGACAGAAAGAGAGCAGCTGGAAGAAACTTTTAGAGTCAGGAACAAAAGTTAGTGTTCCTCATTCTTAAATCCTCTTTCTACAAACAGCCCCCAAAAATGGTCTGTGTGGGATTCATGACACGTTCTCAGATTCTGAAATTGTACATTTATGTAATCTACAATCACATGAGACAGATAATATTTCACATCTGCAGTACAGTAGTGTGTAAAAGTGTGAAGCTGGTGAATACTAAAAATCTTCCTAAGGAGAGCTAAAGTACAACTCTTTTCGCAAGAAGAGTTTAATGAATGAATGAGGTCCACTGATTTTAAACAGGTTTTGAGTATTAAAATAAAGAAATAAAGGTTTTAGGAGCTACAAATGCAGAGGTGGCAGCAGAGAAAACCTGAAAAATAAATAAACTCTTAGGTTCCAATTATCAAAAGGAAAATACTGAATCAGTTAGTAATGTGATAGAATTAAATCCAGCAGAATTAATTAAAATAACATTTAGTGGTTCATGGTTTAAACTGTTATAAACGAATGAAGACCCAGGCTCAGAGTCCTAAACCTTACTGCCATAAAGTCAAACAAGTCAAGGATGGAGACTTTAAAGCAACATGCAAGTCGTGCTTTTACAATAGAAACTCATCATTTTAACATTGCTGAAGCTCTAAAAGAGACACAACTGTTGTATATTAATATTTCAACAGGACAAAATGTCAAACCAAAACCTCAGCGACATGAACACCATGAAATGAAACATTCAGAGTATAAAATGAAGTAGGAAGCTGAAGTTTCCCTGTAATTTCAAATGAAAAAATAAAAAAGTAATCATTGACTTAGCTTTTAGTGTTCTGTGAGTCTGAACAGGTTTCCTTCTCTCACTGAACCCCAAAATCTGTCTTTTCCCTCTTTACTCAAGCAACAACATCCAAGTTTGCATATGAAAGTCTGAGTGGAGAGAGATTATTGTTAGAATTAGAAGACTTAAAGATAGAATATTGTATCTTTTTGGTAACATCGGAAGATCTTTTGGACCCTTAAAATGCAAAACCTGTCACTTTTCATCAATATAACAACTTAACATCAGAAAACAGTGTAGTTATTTTCAATACATTCTGAAGAAACATGAGCTACTGTGGCTTCTATTCACTTTGTTTACTGAGGAAAACAATGACAATTAAAATAATCTAAAAATCATTGACAGTTCGGCATCAGAATAATTTCCAAAGAAGAGCACCAAAAACACGAAATAAAACAGAAGGAGACCAATCCACCATTGAAATGTAGGTCTTTAGAAACCAGAGTTTACAGCCAAAACCAAGGTCCAATAACAGTTCTCTGTGGCAAAACTAGAAAATACATAAAAGGAGATTAGTGCAAATGCAGGATATTTTTCAAGAACTTCAAGGCCACATTGAATAAAATGCCTCTAACTCGCATCAAAGTGAGTCAAAGTCCTGTTCAAACCCTCTTCAGATAAAAACTCCACACACAGCTACAGTATGTTATAGACGGTCTAATTATCGTCGTTCTGATCTTAACCCTGTTCTGTGTCTGAACATAACCACAGTGAGTAAGTGCTGCGTTGCGTTGTGTCTGAGTTTCAGGAGCACTTCCGAGTCCAAAGCGGTTTGGGGTGGTTTTAAAGTGCTCACTGTGACGTCACTGCGTCTCACAGGATTCTGCTTATTAATTATGTAAATATGATCATAGACTGTGACAGGGTTAAAGTGTGTGCTGGAGAACCTGGAAATTCAGAGAATATTGGTGATTAGAGTTTAATTCTCTCACAGCTGATGCTTTATGAAGAGTTGGTTTATATTGTCATGTGTTTTTATGTGAATTTATCTTTTTCTGCCTATTCCTGTTAGCCGTCTTGTAAATGGAGCCAATCACAGCAACTATGACTAAAACCTGATATAGTCCTACTCTGGTTGGAGCTTAGATTTGAGGTTTTGACCACTGCATTGCCCTGTTTTGGTCTTTAATTAGTCCTGGTTTAAACCTGGTGTAGACTTGATTTAGTGCTAGTTTAGTCCTGGTTTAAATCATGGCTAGTCCTGATTAGTCCTGGTTTAGTCCCTCCTATAAGTGAACATTTTGTCCTCAAAGCCTGGTTCATAATTCGGCGTCTGTCTAAATTCTTGTCCACACAGAGACAGGCTCAGTCGTATCTGCAAAGGCTTTTTATCACACAGGCAGAGCCGGCGTTTTGGGAGGCCGAATATGATAGTTTTTGGAACCGGATCCAGATGTGGAAAGATTTCAAAACGCTGTATACGTGTTTCTACGCTTTGAGCCCCTTAACTTCGACAACAATGAGGTCTGATGTTGTGTTCTGAAGATGCTACAAAGCTTTTTAAGGCTTTTACTCAGGTCTCCTCTGTGGCTCACTCATTCATATTCACAGCCATGTTCTTGTGTTTACCTCGCACCCGTTTTCTGCACATGCCTGTGTGTTCTTGTGTGTTGTTGGTGTGTTTCTGTGGCAACATTACAGTGCCACAAACAGGCCTGGTGTATGTATTACAGCATTATCAGTGGTTTTGTGTGGACTCTTGTAGACACACACATTTTCTGAGATGGTGCTGTGATTATTGAAAACGTTTTTGAAACAATGTGGATATAGCCTAACTGACGGCGTACTTCAGTCCCTCCAGGATTTTGCGATGTTGCAATCGCATCTATTGACTGCAAAATCAAGCAAACCCTGCGAAATTCAGCTCGACCCTGCAACTTTGTCCAAACTCCGCAACTTTGGCCAATTATCGCCGAGACTTTCCTTTAAAATTGCATTTTGCTGCACTTACCACTGTCTGTGGGTCGTCCCCTGTTCCGAGCAGAGCAGCTTCTCTCTCAGCAGCAGTGCACCGGTAATGCAGCCAGAGGTCGGGTTGAGCCACAAACAAAGCAGCGTGGAGGTGCAATGGGGAGGTGCGGCCCCGAGGTTGGGCACAATCAAAAACAGAGCGGCACGGAGTTGTAACATGAAGGCGCAGCGTGGAGGTCGAGCGCACAGAAGTGGCAGGTGCTCAGCAGCAGCAGCGGTGTGGATGGGGCTGAAGGAGGAGACAAACGCAGTACTTTCTAGTTTTGTCTGGTGTCACTCTGAAAAGCTGTCTGCGTTGCTATGGTGAAATATTTGCCTAAAAATGCAAATTTTTAGACAACAATGGAGTTTGAGGTCATTGTTTTTTAAACGTTAATGTTGCAGGCTAATAACCTTCCTGAAAACCTAAAGCGCAACAAACTTCCTCTGTTTTTTAATGACTGGATTTTCTACAGCACACAACAGGAATCACCAGAGAAGATCTGAGAGGAACAGAATCAGAATCAGCGGCAGTGTAATATCCTCCCCCAAAAAAAACAAGTAGGTACGCTTGGCCTGTTCAAATACAGGTATTTTTAATTAGATTATTACCACCTCACTTATATTTAAAAAACTGATTTTGATAGATTTTTACAGCCCTAGCTAATATTGTTAATAAAAAGCTCAAGTAACAGTGTATTTTTATCACCTCTGGTCCTTTTTATCTGTGAATTATAGAGAAAAAAAAATCATGGCATTTGAGCCCACAACAATCACAAAAATTGCCCATGAAATCCTGGAGGGACTGGTACTTAAACCGTCGTCTCCTCCGTCTAGTTTTCTGTCGTGAACTTGTGGTACAATTTACCCCCAGACCAAGCAACCAATCACAAGCTCTTGCTATGTTCGTATGTGCTTCCCCCTCTATGGGCTATCGGATATTGGTTATTCAGATGCTTTCTCTGGTCAGACTGGCTACACAACTCTGAAGAAATTAACTGTGTTGCTTCCATCTCACTCCCCAGGGAGGAGCGGGAGTGGCTTTGCAGGGCTTCTCCAGGAGCCCTGATCTGGACTCTGTGGCGTTGGAGTTTGGACAATCGCTGGCTCCTGCCCCTTTAGTGTCCGGGCCCAGGAGGTAGGATTGGATAGATTATGATGAGGACAGTGTCAGGAGTGTGTACGAGAATGACGCTGCCTCTGTCTTCTCGGAGTAAGAGCGGCAGCCTGACCGCTGCCCTCTGGACTACCTGCCTGCACTATTTGCTTCTACTGCGGGTGCATGTTGTAAGAATTGTTCATTTTCTGATGTAAGCATCAAAGAGGACGATGATCCGGAAGTGTAGTTAAATCAGAAGGTTTAATGAGTTCTCACAGGTTACAGCGTAGCTACGGGCTCTGCAGAAAAGGATAGGGAGAGAGCCCTGAGAGAGGAGTGTATTAAGTTTTTATATTCTATATGACAAGTCTCAGCATAGCGTTATCTTCTTTTTCTTCCTGAACCTCCCGCGCATTGGGCAGGGCCACAGGAGTTCACATCTGCAGCCTTGAGTCCGATAACTTTGTAGCAGCTCTGTTATGTGTGCAATTTTAGGAATGGACAATGTACCCAACTGTAATCTGACCTTACAGTGGAAAAACACCACATAAGACCCAAGTATTATTATTACTAATGTTGAGCTGTTATTAACCTTAGCAGTAGAAGCAGTGTTCGTTGCCTTCAGGTCGTCGCTATGTTTTACCCTACTGTAAAACAAATCAATGCTAAATCCTTTATCCCAACAGCTATTCATCCTTTAAACTCTTTGTAATTTACTAATGTTTTTCTTTTTTAAATACTACTTTTATTTACTTGAATTATTTTAGAGTTTATAATTAGTATAATTAGTATTATTAATTGAGCTCCACTGTATTTGTTGTATTGGTTGTGTATTGTTGTGTGTTTAGTGTTTTGTCTATTTGTCTTATCTTGCTGCTCAAATGAATTGCCCCTGGTGGGATAAATAAAGTCATCTGAACCTGAATCTGAATCGGTAGTACATCAAAATATAAGTTTAATGGTAATACGCAAGGTTATATGTGTTATGTTCCTTGTCCATGTCTTGTTTTCTGTGTTTGTTTCCCTTGTGTTTTATTTTGTAGTCTTGGTTTGTCCTCGTGTTTTTCTGATTTCCTGCTTTTTGTGTTTCCCGCCCTTGTGATTACCTGCCCCGCCTTAATGTGTTTCACCTGTGCCTCATCCTAGTGTGTATTTAAGCCCTGTGTTTTCCCCTGCTTTTTGTCGGTTCATGGTCGTGTATGGTCATGTTTTTGGTCGTGTCTTTGGTCGTGTCGTTTGTGAGCTCCTGCGTCTTGTCAACCTTGTGTTTTTGTGTGAGTACCGTGGATTAAAGTTTATTTTTGGGTCTGCATTTTTGGGTCCGTTTCCCTCCTTGTGTTCCTCGAACCTCGATCAATATGTAGAAATATTCAATAATGTCAATGTTCCAGCAGGTGATTTCATGGAAGAGTTCACATCCCATTCCCCTCTCAGACCTCGGCCCGTAGTGCATGGTGCAGGGCTCGAGAGCCCGTCGAGGACGATGTAATGCCTGGTTCGCATGGCAAGATCTTAAAATTGTCAGAAGATTTTCAAAACCTGAGAGACTCCACACATGGCGATAAAAAAATCAAAGCTATCACAGGTTTGGTCCTACAGTGTGTGGCAAAAACAACTCACCACACGCCAACAGATTTCACTCACCAACATTTGCACTGGTCCCCGATGATAACCATATGGTTAAGAATCTGGGGGTGAGGTTGGGCAGTAAGCTGAAACTAGACAAGCAAGTAAATTCTGTTGTTAGAGCTAGCTTTTTTCAGCTCCGCCTCCTGGATGAAGTCAAGCAAGTTTTGAGCTGCAGGGAGCTTGAAAAAGCCCTCCATGCCTTCATTAGCTCCCGGTTAGACTCCTGTAATGCTCTCTACGTTGGAGTTAACCAGGCCTCTCTGCACCGTCTTCAACTTGTGCAAAATGCTGCTGCCCGCCTCCTTACCAACACTCGCCAACACGACCACATCTCACCCGTCCTCAGCTCTCTCCACTGGCTCCCAGTGCAGTTCAGAATTCAGTTTAAGCTTCTGTTGTTTGTTTTTAATGCAATTAATGGCTATGCACCGGTGTATTTATGTGAGATTTTGAGCTTTTGTCAACCCAGCAGGGCCCTGCGTTCTGCTGGACGACATCTGCTTGAAGTCCCACGCTCCAGGAGTAAACAGTGGGTGATCGCTCTTTTGCTGTGGCAGGTCCTAAACTCTGGAACACGCTACCATCACAGACCTGACTCTGTTCAAGGCCAAACTTAAAACCTATTTGTACAGGCTGGTCTTCAACACAGACTACATGTACTTGTGTATTTTAATGTACTTTTTATTTCTATGTACTTATGGATTCTTTTTATGGTTTTAAATAATGTAAAGCACTTTGGGCAACTGCTGGTTGTTGTAAAGCGCTATATAAATAAAGGTTGATTGATTGATTGATGGATTGATTGAACCAGGCATTAGGATGTCCTCTCAGTGTCTACCCGAGTGGAAAGCCATCACTCACCTTTAAGTGGGAAAACTGATGTCTTCTCTCTCGATTTACCGGTCGATCTACGTTCATACTCTCACCTATGGTCATGAGCTTTGGGTCATGACTGAAAGGACAAGATCCCGGATACAAGCGGCCGAAATGAGTTTCCTCTGCAGGGTGGCTGGGCGCTCCCTTAGAGATAGGGTGAGGAGCTCAGTTACACGGGAGGAGCTTGGAGTAGAGCCGCTGCTCCTCTACATTGAGAGGAGTCAGCTGAGGTGGCTCGGGCATCTGTTTCGGATGCCTCCAGGTCGCCTCCCTGGGGAGGTGTTCCAGGCATGTCCCACTGGGAGGAGGCCCCGGGGAAGACCTAGGACACGCTGGAGAGACTATGTCTCTCAGCCTGGGAATGCCTTGGGGTGCCCCCGGTAGAGCTGGAGGAAGTGTCTGTGGAGAGGGAAGTCTGGGCATCTCTGCTTAGACTGCTGCCCCCGCGACCCGGCCCCGGATAAAGCGGAAGAAGATGGATGGAACTGATATCTTAGTATCTTAGTCCATGTTGGACTGTTGTTATGCTAACGCTGCTCAGGCCTTGGCGCTTGCTAACAACGTGGCGGCTCTCTGGACAGTTTTTGTGCATGAGATAGTCCTCCGGATGTCCCAAACTTTGACACAGAATAATAAATGAGCCTTTAGAAGCAGGAAAAATGGGTAAGGATTTAAGCGAGTTTAACAAAGGCCAAAATGTGACATCTCCAGGACTACAGCTCTGCGCAATTCGTTTTAGTCAATCATAGTAATGACTCGCGTATAATGTAGCTCAACAACAAACCACTACAAAAGTAAAACAATGTATTAGTGGCAGTATCATTTCTGCTGTTTTTGTGAATGTACAGCAGCATACATTACATTAACCCAGCTTTCAGGATCACCTACAAAAAACTCTCCACCACACGACAAGGTGACAGTCAATAAATAATACTCCAAAATATCTTTAACTTGTAGATTATCTGTAACACGTTGAATCTGTACGAGGAACTGAACCAGACTGAGCTCCTTAATTCTGAATTTGTTTATTGTGACAGAAAGGGTTGTAATTTGGGATGTGAAGAGAGTCTCTCTCAGTTGACGTCTGTATTTTTGCAACCTGCCAAAGACATTATGCAATGGTGCCTGTGATTGGACGGTCTGAGCTGGGGGCGTGGCCTGAGCTGAACCAGTAAGTCCTGTTATAGCCCAATTTCACTTCTTGTTAATGTCAGGGTTTAGTTCTGCTTTAGTTTTGGTCTAGTCCTTGGTAAGATTTAATTTAGCCCTACATATTTAGGGATTTCTTGATACAGCTTTTGTTTAGCCCTGGATTGGTTGTAGATTACTTTGGTTTAATCTTGATTTAGACCTGGTTTTGACACTTCATCTGGTTTTGTTAAATATGCCATGAATTATATGTACAATTGTCTTATCTTTTTTGTTCAGTGGGCATTCAGCTGTTAAAACCTTTCAGATGTTCATATGCGGCTTCAGTTCAACTTTTAATATTGTTTTGTTACAGCTTTTGTCGCAGTGAAATGAATTATAAATAATAATGTAATGTATATGTACATTTGTAATAATATAGTTTAGATCCTTGTTCATGAAATTACAGCCCAGTTTACTTTACTCTGTATTTGCCTCAAACATTTGAATGTGAAGTCTGTCTGTTTTACAGATAATATATTATAGAAAAAATGCTGCTGCAGAAGTTTTATTTTAGATGTATCTTTCCATAGAATACTGTTATTTCAGCACGCAGCATATACTAATTATGTATGAATGAAAATGTAAATATTACTGCTGTTATCCAAACCAAACGGGGGGCAAAAAGACACTGCTTAAACGTGTTATTAAGCTAGAAACTCTTGTGGCTGATGAAAGCATGAAAGTATCTCAGTTTGAAGTAATTATGTGAAAATCTACTGTGGGATAAACTCTTCCAGCGATGACAAACTCCAGTCAGGTTTCCTATTTCACTCTGGGAGCCTACTTTGACCCTGGGCCTTTGAGATGGCTGTATTTTCTCATCCTAATGTCTGTGTATGCTCTGATAGTGCTGTCCAACCTGCTTCTCATCGTCGTCATCTGTTTGAACAGAACTCTACACGAACCTATGTACATCTTTCTCTGTAGTTTATTTGTGAATGAACTCTATGGCAGCACTGCTTTACTGCCATTTCTTATGTTCCAGATTCTTCAGGATTCTCACACAATTCCAGCTCCGTTTTGCTTCCTTCAGATCTTCTGTGTTTTCTCTTACGCTCACATTGAGCTGTTCACTCTCGCCCTCATGTCGTACGACCGATACTTGTCCATATGTTTCCCTCTGCAGTACCACTCTCTCATGACCCACACTAAAGTCTTTATCCTCATTGCTTTGACCTGGCTGTTGTTATTTGTGGCTGTATTTATTCTAATTTCTCTGAGCGCCCCCTTGATTCTATGTGGAAATGTTATAGACAAAGTGTATTGTTCTAACTACTCTGTGATCAAACTGGCCTGTTCTGACATAACTGCCGCTAACATTTATGGGATAACTCACTTATCCATCATCATAGGGTCTCCTGTGAGTGTCATCCTCTTCACGTATATCCAGATTTTTAAAGTGTGTTTCTCTGGATCCAAACAGACGCAGCAGAAGGCTCTGAGCACCTGCACGCCTCACCTGGCCTCCATTATTAACTTCTCTTTTGGTTCATGTTTTGAGATCCTCCAGAGCAGGTTTAACATGAGTAAGTTCCCCAACATGTTGAGAATATTCCTATCTGTGTACTTTCTGACAGTGCAGCCGCTGTTTAACCCCGTCATGTACGGACTCCAGATGACCACAATACGAACCTCCTGCAGAAACACGCTTCTGAGGAAACAGAAGACTTTTGATACAAATTGAGAGATTAGAAATGTCTTAAGGCCAATTCACACCTGACATTATCTCTTTTATATTTCCCTATGACTTTCTATGGGACCTCTAATACAGCCACAAGGGGTGTACTCCTTGTACTGGTCCCAAGCCCAGGAAAATTCTGCACACTATGGGACAGATGGAACCCCAGAAGGAACAAGCTGAAAGGAAAAAAAGGCGGCACTACTGAAATTTGGCCTAAAAATATGTTCTTGCTGTAAAAAACACCTGGCAGTTCTCTGCTTCATGTAAACTGAGCGGTGAAGCACGAGCTGAACCACAAATCACTGAACCCCAAGTGGATTTACCAGAAAAACATTCACTCAAACATTTACCATTTATTGTGTGATTCTGTGCCCTGAGTTGTGTAAATGCTGTATATGACTGTTTCATCTTCATAAATGGTGTCTTGTATTTTATATTTTTCATGTCCAGTGGAAATAGATTGAGTTTAAAGCTTTGCTATTCTGCTAAATTGACTTTTTTTTAGCTCTTACACAGCCCTGAACCTCGGCTGGGACAGGGAGAGAGCATGCGCTGGTCTGGGACTGCGCTCCTGGCACCTTTCTTTGTTTTCATCCTGAAAGTTACAGCTAACCACACTTCTCCTTCACAATGATCTGAAGCAACTGATGGCTGTAGAAGAACCCCACTGTCACTGAAAACATTTATCCTCATTAACGCCGGTGTTGTGAGCTTCATGTGCATTAGTTGATGTTAAAAATATTGAACGAACAAATAAAATGACAGTGAATGTGAGTGTCTGTGTGTACTGTTTAAATGGGCAGAGAGTAACGTATGAGTACTCTACCAAGTTACTTTTATCAGAATGTAAAGCAGTAATGTAAAATGTCCATTTTTAAGAGCAGTGAGGTAACGCATTTTTTTTAACACAACACTGCTTATGATCAGAACGAGTCCAGTGAAGGTGTATGGGTTTTAGAAATGTGCAGGAGCACTTCCTGGTTTCCAGCGGTGGACAGTAATGAAGTAAACTTACTTAAGTACTATACTTAAGTACAGTTGTTTTTTTTTTTTATTTGTACTTTACTTGAGTAGTATTTGGGGAGGCAACTCATTACTTTTACTCCACTACATTTGAACAATAATTATCATACCTTCTACTCCACTACATTTCTAATAAAGGCCTCGTTACTCGTTACTTCTGTGGAGAAACAAGAAGAGAAGTTTTAAGTTTGTGTGTGGCATTTCCCATTTACACACCAAATACACACTCCGGTACAGCAGGTGGCGGTATGCACATTTGAATGGTGTTAGAAGAAGAAGGTTTGTCCTTTAGTGTTGCCGTACAGGTCGTACACGCTCAGTTTGGCAGGCAGTTTGCGCTGTGCATTTTTGTGGCAAAGACGGCAACAGAGGATGACAACGACTCCACCAGAGACCCGTGGCCCTATCTCCAGCCCACGTTCCAGGTTCAAGAGCTTGTTTTGTTTGCCTCGGACGAACGTCCTCACAGCCTACAAAAAATCACCGTCCAAACTGAGAAAGCATGTGGAGGTACGTGTACTTAAACACTCGTGTAAATAGTAATTTAGTCGCCATTTTTACTGTATAGTTAGTTGGTTAAATAATCTTATCAACTCCGCTGGACAGGGGCCTTTTTGTTAACTTTAGATGCTTTTTTACACTATGTGTGGATTTTCAGATAGGACCCGGTGTGTGTGCTTGCGCACGCTTATTGTCACTGTAGGTATGAAGTCACTTCCTTAGTAACACTAGTCCCGGGGCAAACAAACCTTGATAACACAAGGAATTGCTTCGGTATCAGCTCTCAAACTGGCTTGAGAGCAAATGCGTGATTCAACACAGCAAGAGACGAAGGAGAGAACAACCTAAAGAAAGAGGGGCTAACACCAGGCCACAGACAGCAACTCATTAACTTCCACATCAGGAAAATATTAGGCCTATTTAATGCCAAGTTGTCACACAAACGACTGCACATAACTTCAAGGTATCACTCAGCAATTATTAACAAATTCAGCCAATGCACAACAGCAACTTACTCCACTATTTTTTCAGAGTTCTTGAGATCAAACCACTTGACGATGGCGAACAATAACAGAAGGTGCAGGGAGCAGTCCCAGTAGCCTAAAGTTACATGTCATGGTTTGTAAGGAAGGTGGAGAAATGTGTGGGTTACCTTATTATAAATGAAGCTCACATCTCTATTCTTCCATTCAGCGAGGCAAATGAGTTCATAAAACATGTTAATCACTCTGTCAGTGTAGTCTGGTGGTTTCTGTATAATGTCTGATTGAAAACGCAGCCAATACATTCAGGCGAGTTTGTCCCAAAAACTTCAGAGAAGAGATTTAATCCTCTTCAGTGTCAAAAACACTGCTCTGCTCCAGGTGTAATGGAGATTTGAGATAATTTCAATGTCTTAAAAAATCCTGCAAACTCCGCGCTGCTGTAGATTATCATTAATAAACACCTTCGGTCACAATAGTTTGTTATTCCCGCCGCCATCACTCAAAAGTACAGACGTAGCTACATGGACGCAACTGTAGGGTACGTGCTCTGTGATTGGCCAAACACTGGACTTTGCTTGGCCAATCACAGAGCATTAATGCTGTAGATGGGAGCGGGGGCGGGACTCTCTCCTGTCAATCACTGCTCTAATGTAATGTGGTTCTTGGGCTAATAAAAAATAGCCCCTTTTCTGTTTTTTGCAGCAATATTGGTTTATTTTAAAACAAAAAACAATAGTGAGCATGTAGCCAGTACACTCCAAGTTTAGAATCTCATATAAGATGCATATAAGAGGGTTTTTTTTAGGAGTTTTTCCTTACCGAGAAGGAAGGTCTAAGGACAGGAGTGTCCTGGGTCTGTTTAGTTTAGTGTAGTTACTAGAACAAATACTGCAAGTAATAATTAAGAGTAAAAAGCTCAGTGAGAACTGCTTCCCCCTGAGATTAGACCTAGAGCAACTCAACTCGACACTAAACTTTCTCACACTCTCAGAAAATGTCTTGGTTGTCGTCTTTAAGGTGGGGACTCTGTAGGGTGAGACTAAGATGAGTTTAATTATGTAGGTATGAAAATGTATTTTCATATTTTTGGAGCTGCAGATCTGTGTGCTAAATGCAGCAGAAATTTCCCCCAGTTTCTATTGACTGCACACGTTTGAAAAGCATTATAGAAAAAAAAGATTTTTCAAAAAAGTACTTTGACTGCGTTAGTATTTCTGAAAGCACCTACTTCAGTACTTTTACTGAAGTAATAATTTGACTGAGCAACTTCTACTTGTATTGGAGTAAGATTTAACCAGGAGGATCCATACTTTTACTTAAGTAATGAAGCTGAGTACTTTGTCCACCACTGCTAGTTTCACGTTTCTACGTACAGCCGTGAGCGTTTTCAACTCTTGAGAAGGGCAGCGCCTCAGCATAGAAGATTATTCAAGCATGTGTGAATGAAAGAAAATACTGCTCCAGGTCTGTTTTGGAGGAGGAGACCACATTGTAACATGGTTAAAAAGAGAAACAGGACAGTTAGAGGAACAGGGAGCTTTAATATATAGTACCTTTCAATTTTCAGACTTGGGACTGGCGCAAAGTGTTGAGGATTCAAACCCCTGACCTCTAGGAACAAATACACCACTTCTTTAATGAGGAGCTTCATATCTGTTTACTAATTTAAAAATATAAAGACAATTAGACACAAAAAGACATTTGGAAATCACATTTCAAGGCCAGTGGCGTTCCTCCTGGACTTAGCCTGTCTGTGATAACCTTATTATCTGAATGTGTTCTAATTGGTCGGCCTGAGCTTGGGGGGCGGGGCCTGATCTAAACCCGATTTCAGTTCATGGACTTGGACCAAGACTAAAGAGTCTCCAGCTTCACATCTCACCATCACTTCCCTGAACACAGACTCAGTGGAGACAGACTGAAGACTTTCAACATTTCTATTTCAAGACTTTAATGAAACATTTGAGTGAAAGTGCATTTTCTGTTGAACTACTGTTTGTTTAAACTTAGCTTAGTCTTGCTCAGATTCTGGATAAGTCCTGGTTGTCATTTTGCTGAAGGTTAAGTCGTGGTTCTAGACAGAGCTTAGTGTCTTGCTCTCTCAGTTTTCAGTGTTGTTGCCGCAGCTGTTTTCCTCACAATATCTCTTCTCGTTCTCATTATAGGTCTTCAGATGAAAACTGTCAAATCACTGACCACTGTTTGACAACGATTTTAGCACAACTGAAATTTTACTGCAGATTTTAGATTGACTCTTGTCGACTGTGGTACACTTGTGAATGCCCATTTACTGTATCTTTTTTATTTATCTGTATTTGCCCAAATTGAACACTTGTTATAAATGACTGTACACTTAATTATTTCAAACAGTTGCTTCCTGTAACTTTAGTCATGACTTTTTCTGCTAAAAACTAAATTATATGGAATGGTTTTGTTGAAAGTATTTTACTGAACGATGGTAAACTCCAGTCAGGTTTCCTATTTCACTCTGGGAGCCTACTTTGACCCTGGGGCTTTGAGATGGCTGTATTTTCTCATCATAATGTCTGTGTATGCTCTGATAGTGCTGTCCAACCTGCTTCTCATCGTCGTCATCTGTTTGAACAGAACTCTACACGAACCTATGTACATCTTTCTCTGTAGTCTGTTCATGAACGAACTCTGGGGCAGCGCTGGTTTGTTCCCGTTTCTTCTGCTCCAGATGCTTCAGGATTTCCACACGATTCCAGCTCCGTTTTGTTTTGTCCAAATCTTCTTCCTTTTCTCTTACGGTCACATTGAGCTGTTCACTCTCGCCGTCATGTCGTACGACCGATACTTGTCCATATGTTTCCCTCTGCAGTACCACTCTCTCATGACCCACACTAAAGTCTTTATCCTCATTGCTTTGACCTGGCTGTTGTTATTCATGGCTATATTCATTCTGATCTCTCTGAGCGCCCCTTTGAAGCTGTGTGGAAACATTATTGACAAACTCTATTGTGATAACTATTCTGTAATCAAACTGGCCTGTTCTGACACAACTGCTATTAACATTTATGGAATGACTCACTTATCCATCATCATAGCGTCTCCTGTGAGTGTCATCCTCTTCACGTATATCCAGATTTTTAAAGTGTGTTTCTCTGGATCCAAACAGACGCGGCAGAAGGCTCTGAGCACCTGCACGCCTCACCTGGCCTCCATCATTAACTTCTCTTTTGGCATCAGCTTCGAAATCCTCCAGAGTAGGTTTAACATGACTAATCTGCCAAGTATTTTAAGAATATTTATATCTGTGTACTTTATGACAGTGCAGCCGCTGTTTAACCCCGTCATGTACGGACTCCAGATGACCACAATACGAACCTCCTGCAGAAACACGCTTTTGGGAAAAGAGCAAATGAACTGTTGATATTCACTGAAAACTAAGGTTGTCAACATTAATGCGTTAATGCATGCGATTAATCCAAACAAATGAATGTGTTAATATTTATCAATGCAAATTAATCACACTTTTCCTTACACCAGCGCTTCTCAAAGTTTGTGGCTCTCTCACAATATTCAGAAGTTACTTCTGAGATGTATTTTTTTTTATTCAAGTAAAAAAACTCCTCAACCTCTCTGGCCTTTTTTTTTATTATTCAAAAGGTGCATATTGTCATTGAAAATCTACCAAGTTAAACACTGAAATGAATTTAATCATTAATTAATCAATCAATTAATTAATCAATTAATCAATTAATTTTTTTATGGATTGACAGCAGTACTGAAAAGATTTGCTTTAAATGCTGCAAAAAGATTAATAATATTGTAAAAATAAAGTAATGAGAATTGTTTCATTCAATTTCAGCACTAAAAATAGCACTGTGAACAGTTTTATTCTCAGAGAACATTAGGCAAGGCAAGGCAAGTTTATTTGTATAGCACAATTCATACACAGAGCAATTCAAAGTGCAGATTTGCACATTACATTCTGCTTTGTGCAAATCTGTTTCTCTAATTGAATCCCAAAATATCTCATGTGCCCCTTTTGTTCCCAAGTTCTGTTCATATAAAAATGCATTACATTATTCAGGCACATTAAAAATAGATCACCTGAAAGTTATTTAGAAACACCACAGACAGCGCAGGCTCCATGTTGGAACATGAACACTGAAATAAAGTCAGTGATGAGCGGAATAAAATTGTTCACTTCACAGATGGACCGCCACATTTGACAAAGACACATAGCACTGATAATAAACCAGGCACAGAGGCTGCAAATGTCCTGACTTCATTCTCTCCAGACACTTCCACTGGAGCAGGAGAAGGTGACCTCATGAGGGCACCACTATGTGCTAAAATCTGGAGCTTATTCAGGTTTGGGTCTGGTTCAGAGCTGAGAACATCATGTGTAAAAGGGAGAGAAGATCCTGTGGTCCCCAATCCAGACTCTCCTTGGTCCGTGTTGGCATCCAGACATTCTATCCATAAACAGAAAACTACTAAGAATAAAACAGCCCTGAGTTCAACCAGCACAAAGACAGTAATGTTCAGGATCACCACAGTCTTTCAGTCACGGACTTTTCAGGCTGTGCTTGGATGCGCAGAACTTACACATGCTGTGCCCCAGTTGAATTTTTTTAACCTTCAGCTCACCGTCCAACTCACTGCCGATCTGTAGCACTGCGTTGACACATACAAATCATTGAAATTTGCCACAGCGCATGCCACCCACCACATCCTATATGAAAGGGGCTTAAAGCGGAACTCAGTAACTCTGCTCGTTTCTTCGCTCTTTTTTGCCTTATTTTCCTCTACAAAGCTCCCCTACAGTTCGGAGTAAAGCACTATCGTAAATACTCACAGCCCAGGTGACTCCTGTGTGACCCCTCGCTTGTCTTTACTTTCATTTTCCCTTCCTTGTATCTGTACAAAGTTTTTTCTTCCATTTGGCCGCTCTGAAATGATGAAAATCGAGAAATAAAGCCTCCACTAGTTAGTTGTTTTGTTAACCGCTTTCTTGTGAGAGTCGAGACTTCTGTGACTCCGGGTCGGCAACACTCAGACATGGAAGTATCACTTACGGCCCATAGACACCACGGGAGATGCTACACACCTCATTTACCGCACAGCAACTCATTTAACCATCACACGGACTTCGAAACTGTTTATTTTAGATAAAAATGTTCTGCTTTAATGATCCTGAATCCAAGTGGATCACTTTGGTCTGGGCCCAGAGCCCTGTGGTGACCTCCAGGTGGTGTTGCATAATCTCAGCCCAGCCCACTACATCTAGAGACTGTAGATCAGGGGTAGATCCTCACGCTCTTTTCACACTGAATCCGTTGCATGTCAGTTATGTGTCCTGTATGACCTCTGCAGCAAATAGATGCAAGGCAAGTCAATGCGCGAGTTTACATCTGCTGCGTTGCAGTATGTCTGTGTGCGGCGCTCCGACACAAATATGTATGGAGTCTATTTTTGTGGGATGCCGGAGCCGTCATGCATAAAGTTGAACAGAGCAGATCAAATCAGACAAGAAGTCAGACCCGGGTCCAGTGAAGAGGATCCGATAAATTTCAAAATTAAAGCTTGTGCAGCCTCTCGCTCACATTGTTGTAAACATTACAGCTTAACTGAGGATCAGAAACAAGAATGGAAACCATTAAAGGTGAGTAAAAAGAAAATATGTATATATATAGCATCCTTACCCAGGGTTGAAGTATATATTTCTATGATTTTTGTGGTTCAATCATGGTTAAATCTCCAAATAATCTCCAAACGAACAGGAGATTGTCATCAGAGGCAAACATGGCTTTTTAAATACAGTTCTCTAAAGGCTATACATGATTGCTATTGTGTGAACGCATAACTTCCAGCGTGAGCTTGCTCCTCTCCCATGAACTCGTGGTCTCCTCAGCTGGCTCTGGTATGAATTAGAGTCTGTGATAAAACTGTACCAGAGATGTACTGCAAACGCAACGCATTCAGTGTGAATCTGGCATCATCCTGATCCCACTGGAGAGCTTAAGATCTGACTGAGCTGGTTTTGGGTAAAGAAGTCCACTTCTGAGTCCCCAGTCCTTCCTTCACAGAGACTTTTCAGTAGACTAATGACATCCTGAAGTGTTGCCTCCCCTGTTGAAGAGGTCGTTAGGGTTGAACACCAGAACACTGGGCTCAGAGACTGTTCCTCCCAGTGTTACTCCCCAAGCCTACAACTGGGACGCCTTCTAGCCCCCATCCCTGAGACCACAGTACTAGAAGGTCTGGCTTGTTAAGGTAAGGTATTCTTTGTTGTCTCCAATGGGAAGTCAGGAGCAGTGGGTGACCTCTGAGCGGCACCTGGACCCTTCTCCAGATCTGACCCAGGTTCCCGGTCATGAGGATTAGCCTGTTGTACATGTTTTAGGTGGATGGGGGTAAACTGAAGCAAACAGGAAACCCATCCAAGCATGGTCCGGGAATCAAACCCAGGACATACTCTGCCCTGCGAACTTCAGGGGAATCTGAACTGGATTTAGTCTGGCTTCTTATTCTGGATCAGGGAGCCCACACCCCAGACAGTCTATGGCTCCATAGCAAATCCTCTGCCTTCTAGAGCGCAGTGGTTCTTGCAGAGATTTGGCATGAGTCTTTAGATCAGAAGCCCTTCCTAACACAATCCTCCCCATTTATCTGGGCTTGGGACTGACACTGGAGTGATGGCTTCATTGATACTCCTCCACCACACAATATTTCTCCTGCTGAAACCAAGGCTCAGGTGGGTTTTTGGGCCCAATGGAGTTCCTCTTTGAATTAGCCTGTCCTGATTGGTCAGTCTGACTTAGAGGCTGGACCTGATCCAACAAGATTAAAGCCAGTTTTGAATTCTTGGACTGGACTAAACTGTGTGCAGTCCACTTCTCTCATGACAAACTCAGTGTTGTTGGACTTTTAGATGTTTTTTGTTTCAGGTCTAAATTCAGATTTCATGGGTCTTGGCTCAGAACTGATGTGCTTCAGGAAAAAAATGCAAAATGATGGATAAACTCTGTATTCTGTGTTAAACTCTAGTCTTGGTTTGAACTAAAAGTTCAGAAGAGACTGCAAACTCATCCTGGTTTAGTTCTCATTTTGTTCTTGCTTTGTTCTGGGTTTAGTTCTGGTCTAGTCCTGTTTTTATCTCAGATTTGTCTGTAGTTGCTGGAGCTGTTTTTCATTTGAATCTTTCTTAATTTAACCTCTGACTCATCTCTGTATTAGAGGCAGAACTGTGGCTAAACCTGTGTCAGTGTTCAGAGTCTGACCCCAAGTCCCTCTTGACTCCTTCAGAGACTTGTTTAACTGTTTGTGATCTTTGTAAAATGCAGCGTTAAGTGTTTAAAACGTCTCAGTGACTGATCTGTTTCTGTGTTCAGTTTGATGCTGTGTTTCCAAACCAAAAGGAGGACGATGACAAACTCCAGTCAGGTTTCCTATTTCACTCTGGGAGCCTACTTTGACCCTGGGCCTTTGAGATGGCTGTATTTTCTCATCCTAATGTCTGTGTATGCTCTGATAGTGCTGTCCAACCTGCTTCTCATCGTCGTCATCTGTTTGAACAGAACTCTACATGAACCTATGTACATCTTTCTCTGTAGTTTATTTGTGAATGAACTCTACGGCAGCACGGGCTTATTTCCGTTTCTGCTGCTTCAAATTCTCAGGGATTTCCACACAATTCCGGTTGTGTTTTGCTTCCTTCAGATCTTCTGTATCTTCACTTATACTCACATTGAGCTGTTCACACTCGCCGTCATGTCGTACGACAGATACTTGTCCATATGTTTCCCTCTGCAGTACCACTCTCTCATGTCCTACACTAAAGTCTTTGTCCTTATTGTTTTGACCTGGCTGTTGTTATTTGTGGCTATATCTATTCTAATCTCTCTGAGCGCCCCTTTGAGGCTTTGTCGAAATGTTATTGACAAAGTCTATTGTGATAATTACTCCGTTGTAAAACTGGCCTGTTATGACACAACCATGAACAACATTTATGGACTTATCCATTTATTTCTTATCATTGTGTTACCATCGAGTCTGATTCTCTTCACGTATATTCGTATTTTTAAAGTGTGTTTCTCTGGATCCAAACAGATGCGGCAGAAGGCTCTGAGCACCTGCACGCCTCACCTGGCTTCTCTGTTGAATTTCTCATTTGGATGTTGTTTTGAGATAATTCAGAACAGGTTTGACATGAGTAAATGTCCCTAATATACTTAGAATATTCCTGTCTGTGTATTTTTTAACAGTGCAGCCGCTGTTTAACCCAGTGATGTATGGACTGAAGATGTCCAAAATAAGGAGCTCATGTAGAAAGATGCTTTTAGTGTAAACACAACTTAAATCTATGATTTGAAATAGTGATGTTGTTGAATACTAGAGGTGGACGGATCAATCTAAATATCGTTAGTATCAGATTCTGATTCATTTGTCCCAGTTTCAATGGAGCCGAGTAAAGCACAGCTCACTTTAGTACATCTGCTGCTCACTCTGCTGCTCCTTCTCCCCTCCTGCAAAACTCCTGCACACTTTGAGGGAAGAGTTTTTCTTTTGTCCATATTTTATTTTAATAAAATAAATTTATTATTTTCTTGATTTTTCTTAAAATCTGTTCTGGGTGTCGCAACAAAAGTTAAAAAAAAGCAGTCATCTGGATTAGATTTTTCAAAAAAAATCTAATCCAGATGACTGCTTTTTTTTTACTTTTGTTGCGATGCATTTACCCTGGACGAGTTACCCCCCCCCCCCCCCCCCCCCCACACACACACACACACACACACACACACACAAACCGACAATAAAAACAACAAATCTAAAATAATAACTTAAATAAAAAACAATCAGAGAAAAAAAAATCGGAATAATATTCTTATTTTCTTTTGCTTCCATCTGGGGGGGCCACAGTAATTATAATAATAATAAAAAAATTTTATATGGCCTATGTTGACTTAAAGGCAGCTTTTTGGGTGTAGACAAAGATCCAATCACTGTCCGACTTCCCACCACAAGTCATCACTCCCTGGACACTTTCTTCAGCTTCCCAGAAGGAACCCCAAGGTGATCCCAGGCCAGCCAAGAGAAATAGTCCCTCCAGCCCATCCTAAGTCTTCCCCAGGGCCTTCTGTTGGTGGGACATTCCTAGGAAGCATCCAGAATAGATGCCCGAGCAACCTCAGCTGGGTCCTTTTGATGTTGAGGATCAGCGGCTCTACTACGAGTTCCTCCCAGGTAAATGAGCTCATCGCCCTATCTCTAAGGGAGTGCCCAGCCACCCTGCTAAGGAAACACATTTCGGCCGCTTGTATCCGAGATCTTGTCCTTTGGGCCCTGACCAAGAGTTCATAACCATAGGTAAGAGTAGGACCGTAGACCTTCACCACAACAGACCGGTACATCGACCGCCTTACTGCAGGACACTGCACCGATCCTCCTGTCAGTCTTACGCTCCCTCCATCCAGCAATGAGTCCAACATTCTGGGAACAGGTCTGACTTAGGCAGTAAACCAAGCTCCGGTTGTACAGAGTCCTGCACAGCCTTTCGAAGAGGGCCTTGGACCCCATCCCCCTTCCACAATGTTGCACGACCGTGACGAAAACTGTAAGTCTTCTTAATGAATCCGAGGTTCGACTATCAGCTGAATTCTCTTCTCCAGTCCCTGGAATAGACTTTTCCAGGGAGGCTGAGAAGTGTGATCCCCCTGTAGTTGGAGCACACCCTTCGGTCCCCCTTTCCTGAAAAGAGGGACCACCACCCCAGTCTAATTCAACAGCTCCCCACCTCCACTCTAAACTGTGTTGGCGAAGTACTGCTTCCTCCTCCTGAGGCAGCAGACGGCACGCTTGGCCTGCCAGTAACCTTCGACTGTCTCAAGAGTTGCACAAGCCAGCCAGGCTAGATAGGACTCCTTCAGTCTGACAGCATCCCTTACTTTCAGTGTCTATCACCGGGTTTGGGGTTTGCTGTGAAGACAGAAACAGAGATCCTTATGGCCACAGCTCTGAACAGCTGTGTCGACAAAGGAGGTGGAGAACATGGTCCACTCAGGCTCAATGTCCCCAGCCTCCCTCTGGATCTGGTTGAAGCTCTCCCGGAGGTGGGAGTTGAAGACTCCTCTGACAGAGGCTCAGCCAGATGTTCCCAACAGACCCTCACTATACTTTTGAGTCTGCCAAGTCTGTCCAGCCTCCTCCTCCTCCTCCAGTGGATCCAACTCACCACCAGGTGGTCATCAGTTACAACTCGGTCCCTCATTGCACCTGAGTGTCCGAGACAAACAGCCGAAGGTCAGATGACAAGACTACAAAGTGGATTATCGACCTCCAGCCCAGAGTGTCCTGGTGCCATGTTCACTGATGGAAACCCTGGCTCCAGGGCAAGGCCTCAGCTGAGTCATACTGCCCGACATAACTGGCTTTCTTCATAAAGGAGTGTGACGCCCCCTTGCTTGTGGTGTTTGTGTTTACCTTGGTTGCAAGTTCCTGTAGTTGCTGATTGGCCTGCCTGCCACCTGTCTTTTTCTTTTGGTTTGTTTTAGTTTAGTTCTGGTATTCGGTTCTGGTTTAGCTTGGTTGTTGGTTCTTCCTTCAGTTTATTTATGTTTGTTTAGATGTTTTGTTCTGCACCTTTAACAACATTGCGCACACTGTTCATTCACATTCAACACCATCCACAATACTGACAACACCTCACATCTCATTGTAAAGTACTGTCTTTATAATTTACCTTCTACTCCTAATTTGGCCTATAATCTTAATTTGGTCCAGTTTGGTTTAATTAAGATTATTTTGTTAAACCTTATTTTCTCCTTGGTGTGTCCTCATTAGTTGCGACCGACTGAGCCAGGGTCGTAACAGGGGGGTTCTTGGCTGTACATTACTTCAAAATAATATTTTAAACAGGTATATAACTGGTCTGGACATAAATGTAATTGATATCTAAACTCAGTTTCTTTTTAAGTATTTTTGTGGACCTCTGTTTCCCTGCAGGACCTTCAAGATTTGTTTGGCCTGCCTTCTCACTCTGGACCTGGCAGACCTCACCACAGACAGTCTATGTCTCCAGAGCAAATCCACTGCCTCCTAGTGTGCATGTAATTCACATATTGACATGAGTCTTTAGATCAGATGCCCTTCCTGACAATCCTCCCCATTTTTCCAGGCTTGGGACTGACACTGTAATGACTGGTTTCATTGATACTTCTCCACCACAGACTATTTCTCTTGTTGAAACCAAGGCTCAGGTGGGTTTTTGGGCCTAATGATAGTTAACCTGCTGTGATTGGTCAGTCTGACTTAGGGACGGGACCTGATCCAAACAGGATTAAAGCTTGTTTTGAGTTCTTGTACCTGGCTCTGGACTAAACTGTGTTCAGTCCACTTCTCTCTACGACACAAACTCAGTGTTGTTGGACTTTTAGATGGCTTTTGGTTCAGGTCTAAATTCAGATTTCATGGGTCTTTGCTCAGAACTGAGGCTGCTTCAGGATTAAACTGTAAAATGATGGATAAACTCTGTATTCTGTGTTAAACTTAGTCCAGAAGACACTGTGAACTTGTCCTGGTTGAGTTCTCATTTTGTCCTTGCTTTATTCTGTGTTTAGTTCTGGTCTAGTCCTGTTTTTATCTCAGATTTGTCTGTAGTTGCTGCAGCTATTTTTCATTTGAATATCCCTTACTGACTGATCTTTTTCTGTGTTTGGTTTTATGCGGTGTTTTCAAACCAAAAGGAGGACGATGAGAAACTCCAGTCAGGTTTCCTATTTCACTCTGGGAGCCTACTTTGACCCTGGGCCTTTGAGATGGCTGTATTTTCTCATCCTAATGTCTGTGTATGCTCTGATAGTGCTGTCCAACCTGCTTCTCATCGTCGTCATCTGTTTGAACAGAACTCTACATGAACCTATGTACATCTTTCTCTGTAGTCTGTTCATGAATGAACTCTATGGAAGCACTGCAATTTTCCCATTGCTTTTATTTCAAATTCTCCAGGACGTCCACACCATTCCAACTTCATTTTGCTTCCTACAAATCTTCATCGTTCACTCTTACTGTTTGTACAGAATTCACAGTTTTTGCCGTCATGTCTTACGACCGATACTTGTCCATATGTTTCCCGCTGCAGTACCACTCTCTGATGACCTACACTAAAGTCTTTGTCCTTATTGTTTTGACCGTGCTGTTAGTATTTGCAGGTATATTTTGTTTAATTGCTCTTAGTGCCCCTTTGATTCTGTGTGGAAACGTTATAGACAAAGTCTATTGCATTAACTACTCCATTGTAAAACTGGCCTGTTATGACACAACCGTGAACAACATTTATGGACTTATCCAGTTATTCCTCATCACCTGTGTTACCGTTGAGTGTCATTCTCTTCACATATATTCGTATTTTTAAAGTGTGTCTTTCTGGATCCAAACAGATGCGGCAGAAGGCTCTGAGCACCTGCACGCCTCACCTGGCTTCTCTGTTGAATTTCTCGTTTGGATGTTGTTTCGAGATAATTCAGAGCAGGTTTGACATGAGTAAGGTCCCTAATACACTCAAAATATTCCTGTCTGTGTATCTTTTAGCAGTGCAGCCACTGTTTAACCCAGTGATGTACGGATTGAAGATGTCCAAAATAAGAAGCTTGCTGTAGAAAGATGCTTTTATATAAACACAACTTAAACCTATGATTTGAAATAGTGATGTTATTGAATACTAGAGGTGGGTGGATCAATCTAAATATTGTTAGTTTCGGATATGGATTCTTTTGTTCCAGTTTCTCTGGTTCATCCATGCTCCAAATTCATTATAAAGTAGCTGTGTCTGAGTATAAGGCACAACTCACTTTAGGAAGCCTAATGCGCTCTCTGCTACTTGACGAATAGGCTCTCTGCTCTTTCCCTCATTATATCCTGTTATTTCTCATCTGTTCTATCCAATAAAGAAAAAAAAATTCCTGGGGTCTCATCTATCATATTGACTATTGCATCACGAGCCGGTTATATGCTGGTTGTTTTTTTATTCGGCCTGTTGAATCATGCTACAAAAGAGCACTGAAAGTCTTGGATAAGCAACCTTTTTCTTACCATCACTGCCACATTCTTGATAAGTACAATCTACTAAGTTTCTTAAATTTTAAACTATTTAAGTCTTGTTTATAAAGTCGTACATGGTTTGGCTCCTCCATCTCTGAATGCCTTCATAGATCAGAAATCTCTCAGTGGCTCTTCTCGAGTAAAGCTGAGGAAACACTAGAGGATTATCAGCCCGATTCGCCTCTCCCTGAGTTCGGGGAGGTGTGGCCCGAGTGTGGGCTTCTCGCAAACGATTATTTGTTGTGACATTCCTTATCTGTGTGAAGTCAGTGTGATTATGTTATGACTCTTTGCCAGGTCGGAGCTTCTCCAACCTCAAATCGTAAATATCAAACATGCTTGATATTTACAATTTTCACCCCCGACTATAATGATGAAGAAACTGCAACAGCCAATCAGAGCTGAGGCGTCAGGTCCACACTCAGTGTTCCACAGTTTTAAAATTTGATAAGATTTAAAATCTTCTAGTGTGTCCCCAGCTTTACTCGAGCCACTGTTAGAGGTGACTCTGATTTAGGCAAATGTCATTTTCTCAAAATGTCCTGTCATTTCAGGGCTTAACCTTTTGGAACAGCATACCTCTCTCAGTGAGGGAATGCACAAATTTTGTTAATTTCAAAAAACATTTGAAACTCTGCCTGAAAGCTGCTTTCATGAAGCACAGTGTCAAAAAGAGACTGAATGGACATGATCTATATTTGTATTTGTCTTTACATACGACATACATCTGCACCACGGCTCTGCCCCCTGCCTTTACACACAACCTCCACTCGGACAGCGTACATCCATGTGTGTGCGATGCTTCCTGCGCGTCTTTTATTTAAATTTCTATTCAATTATTTTTTTAGGGTAAAATCAGAGGCAGGGGGAGTTTATTGTGTTATTACAATCACAACAGCATTCTCTTTCCAACACAGATGCACGTGTGTGAGTGTGTGTGTGTGTTTGTGTGTGTGTGGTGCTGTGTGTTTCGTGTTTTTCTTTTGTGTTTCTTGGTGAAACCTTCTCATTAGCAGCTCATGTTTAGGCAAATCTCATTCAGAAGTCACTTTGCATTGACCTTCTTTGCTGGATTTGAGGCGTGGAGAGGGCGTGGCCTGAGGCGTGGAGAGGGCGTGACGTGAGGTGATTTTACGCGCGCACCTTTCTACGCCAGGTGGGATCTATAAAGGGGAAAATGCCTTCAGGTGTGCGGATGCAGGGTTTCATAAATCAGGATTTTTGTTTGCATGTACCATTTTGGCCACTAGGCTACACCCTTGCTTAGTAAAGATCCTACGCAACCTTTTATAAATGAGGCTCCTGGTCTTTAACCTGCACTGAGCAAAAATCACAAACTCATTCAGTGGTCAGAAAATGTATTCACATTGAACAGATGATGACACTGCTGTCCCTCCGTGAAAGTACATGAGTTGCTTGAATATGTACAAAGTACAGCTCTTTCAAGACTGGCCTGGTATTTACTTGGGATTGGTAAAAAATAAAAATAAAAAATTGCAGTATCACACACCCCTGTTTTATACATTTTTATTTAGCTTGTGTTGTTTATTTGCTCAAATAAAACCATAAAATTGTTTCACTGTTTCTTTAATAGGTTAATTACACTTCAATTACAATGTTCTATCTCTAAGGGGGCGCCTAGCCACCCTGTGAAGGAAACTCATTTTGTCCGCCTGTATCCAAGATTTTGTCCTTTTGGCCCTGACCCAGAGTTGCCTGGAAAATCCAGACTGATATGTCTCTGTGTTATTCTACAGAGAAATATCAGTCTGGTCACCACGCCGTCCGCAGTGGTTTACTCAAATCCCAAGCGTACCGTGCATTTTGATTGGTTTATGTAAGTCACGTGTTCTTCGCGAGCAGCGTCACTCGTACGCGTCTCCTCGCTGACAACAATCAAGATGGCGCACCGAGGAGCTGAGAGTTTGTTTCAGTCAGCGTATGGTACGGTAATGTTGAAATAACTCCTTCGTTCCTCCCTTGTGGCTTCACTACTCCGTTTGTTTACTTTCTTACTTTGTTGTCGCTTTGTTAACGTCACGTCCGCCATTTTCTGATTGGCTAACGCCGCTGTTCGTTAATTCGGGTTTGCTCCGCCCTAGAAATCGAATTGATTGTAAGGCGACCAGACTCATCCGCTGGTACAGCGGTGAGTCTGGAATTTCCAGGCAAGACCCAGAGTTCAAGACCATAGGTGAGAGTAGGACCATAGAACTTCACCACAACAGACCGGTACATCATCAGCATTACTGCAGACACTGCACCGATCCTTCTCCATCTGCTCCATCCTTCCCTCACTGTGAACAAGACCCCATGATACTTAAACTCCAAGCCACCCTTTTCCAGTCGAGAACCATGGCCTTGGACTTGGAGGAGCTGATTCTCATCCCAGCCACTTCACACTCGGCTGCAAACCGTCCCAGTGCACTCTGAAGGTCCTGATTTGATGAAGTCAACAGGACAACATCATCTGCAAAAAACAGAGATAAAGTCCTGTGGTTCTGAAACTGGACACCTTCCAGCCCCTGGTTGTACCTGAGAAATTCGGTCCACAAAGATAATGATCAGAACCAGTGACAATCAATCAAACGCACCCTATAAAGGCCAACACACACCGGACACACGTCAAAAAATACACCCCTATTGTTTTCTATGAGGCGCACGGCGGTGGCTGAAAACACATGGTCCCCCGTACTTCTGCAGTAACAAAGTACTTCTGCAGTAACAAAGTACTTCTGCAGAAATAAAGATGGTTCTCTGCTGCGTGTGACACAGACACACAGCTGTAAACACTGAGGGACAGTAGCTGCTGCTCGGGGGGACACAGGCAGCAGCTCCTGACTCCTGCTGCAGTCAGAGCACGGGGAAACTCCTTTCTGTCGCTAACTCACTAATAACCTGCTATAGACAGGGGCGGCTCCAGACAAATATCATTATTATTGCAGTGGTTAAACATGAAAATAAAAATAGAAATAACCACTTTAATAAAGTCACATTTTATTAAACTAAAATGATAAACATTAATTATCAACTCAGGACAGAAATAACTGAATCTAATAAATGTAGCATTTTTGTCAGTGATATTTACAACATTCCATCATTTCCTAAAACTGCTGATTATTATGGATTATAAGAGGCCTACTATATTTATAATTATGCCTGAATTAAACTGCAGTATCAATGCAGCTTATCATCAAAGCTCAGCATTATTTTAGTAACATTGATGAGTGACAGGAGCTCCATGGTAACGCTCAGGGGAGGAGCTCCATGGTAACGCTCAGGGGAGGAGCTTGTGAGACTTAGACAAAGTCAGCTTTCCTCACGGCAACAACAAACTACTGAAGGACAAAAACAAAGCAAACAGGTGACATCAGGCTCTGCCACATTCCTCACCTGTCTCCTCCCTGATACCACTGCCTCTCCTCCTGTGTGTGTGTGTGTGCGTGTGTCTGTGTGTGTGTGTCTGTGTGTGTGTGTCTGTGTGTGTGTGTGTGCGTGTGTCTGTGTGTGTGTCTGTGTGTGAGTGTGTGTGTGTGTCTGTGTGTGTGTGTATGTGTGTGTCTGTGTGTGAGTGTGTGTCTGTGTGTGTGTGTCTGTGTGTGTGTGTCTGTGTGTGTGTGTGTGCGTGTGTGTGTTTGCATGTGTGTTTGTGCGCATGTGTGCGTTCGTGTGTGTGCGCGTATGTGTGTGTGTGCGTGTGTGCGCGCGCGCGCGCGTGTGTGTGCGCGCGCGTGTGCGCGCGCGTGTGTGCGTTCCTGTGTGTGTGTGTGCGTGTGTGTGTCTGTGTGTGAGTGTGTGTCTGTGTGTGTGTGTGTGTGTCTGTGTGTGTGTGTCTGTGTGAGTGTGTGTCTGTGTGTGTGTGTTTGCATGTGTGTTTGTGCGCATGTGTGCGTTCGTGTGTGTGTGCGCGTATGTGTGTGTGTGCGTGTGTGTGCGCGCGCGTGTGTGTGCATGTGTGCGCGCGCGTGTGTGTGCGTTCCTGTGTGTGTGTGCGTGTGTGTGTCTGTGTGTGAGTGTGTGTCTGTGTCTGTGTGTGTGTGTGTGTGTGTGTGTTTGCATGTGTGTTTGTGCGCATGTGTGCGTTCGTGTGTGTGCGCGTATGTGTGTGCGTGTGTGTGCGCGCGCGTGTGTGCGTGTGTGCGCGCGTGTGTGTGTGCGTTCCTGTGTGTGTGTGTCTGTGTGTGAGTGTGTGTCTGTGTGTGTGTGTCTCTGTGTGTGTGTGTCTGTGTGTGTGTGTGTCTGTGTGTGAGTGTGTGTCTGTGTGTGTGTGTGTCTGTGTGTGTGTGTGTGAGTGTGTGTCTGTGTGTGTGTGTGTCTGTGTGTGTGTGTCTGTGTGTGAGTGTGTGTCTGTGTGTGTGTGTCTGTGTGTGTGTGTGTGCGTTCCTGTGTGTGTGCGTGTGTGTGTCTGTGTGTGAGTGTGTCTGTGTGTGTGTCTGTGTGTGTGTGTGTCTGTGTGTGTGTGTGTGTGTCTGTGTGTGTGTGTGTCTGTGTGTGTGTGTGTGTGTGTGCGCATGTGTGCGTTCATGTGTGTGCGCGTATGTGTGTGTGTGCGTGTGTGTGCGCGCGCGTGTGTGCGTGTGCGCGCGTGTGTGTGTGCGTTCCTGTGTGTGTGTGCGTGTGTGTGTCTGTGTGTGAGTGTGTGTCTGTGTCTCTGTGTGTGTGTGTGTTTGCATGTGTGCGCGCGCGTGTGTGTGTGCGTCTGTGTGCGTTCGTGTGTGTGTGTATGTGTGCGTGTGTGTGCGTCTGTGTGCGTTCGTGTGTGTGTGTATGTGTGCGTGTGTGTGCGTGTTTGTGTGCGTCTGTGTGCGTTCGTGTGTGTGTGCCTGTGTGCGTTCCTGTGTGTGTGTGTGTCTGTGTGTGTGTGCGTGTGTGTGTTTGCATGTGTGTGTGTGCCTGTGTGCGTGTCTGTGTGTGTGTGTGTGCGTGTGTGTGTTTGCATGTGTGTGTGTGCCTGTGTGCGTGTTTGTGTGCATCTGTGTGCGTTCGTGTGTGTGTATGTGTGTGTGTGTGTGCGTATGTGTGTGCGTGTGTGTGCGCGCGCGTGTGTGTGTGCGTGTGTGCGCGCGTGTGTGTGTGCGTTCCTGTGTGTGTGTGCGTGTGTGTGTCTGTGTGTGAGTGTGTGTCTGTGTGTGTGTGTGTGTCTGTGTGTGTGTGTGTGTCTGTGTCTGTGTGTGTGTGTGTTTGCATGTGTGTGTGCGCATGTGTGCGTTCGTGTGTGTGCGTGTATGTGTGTGTGTGCGCGCGTGTGTGCGCGCGTGTGTGTGCGTTCCTGTGTGTGTGTGCGTGTTTGTGTGCGTCTGTGTGCGTTTGTGTGTGTGTGTGTATGTGTGCGTGTGTGCGTGTTTGTGTGCGTCTGTGTGCGTTCGTGTGTGTGTGTGTGTGCCTGTGTGCGTTCCTGTGTGTGTGTGTGTGTGTGTCTGTGTGTGTGTGTGTGTGTGCGTGTGTGTGTGTTTGCATGTGTGTGTGTGCCTGTGTGCGTGTGTGTGCGTGCGTGTGTGTGTGTGCGTGTTTGTGTGCGTCTGTGTGCGTTCGTGTGTGTGTATGTGTGCGTGTGTGTGCGTGTGTGCGTGTTTGTGTGTCTGTGTGCGTTCCTGTGTGTGTGTGTGTGTGTGTGTGCGCATGTGTGCGTTCGTGTGTGTGTGCGTATGTGTGTGCGTGTGTGTGCACGCGTGTGTGTGTGCGTGTGTGTGTGTGCGTGTTTGTGTGCGTCTGTGTGCGTTCGTGTGTGCGTCTGTGTGCGTTCGTGTGTGTGTGTATGTGTGCGTGTGTGTGCGTCTGTGTGCGTTCGTGTGTGTGTGTATGTGTGCGTGTGTGTGCGTGTTTGTGTGCGTCTGTGTGCGTTCGTGTGTGTGTGCCTGTGTGCGTTCCTGTGTGTACCACCCAGCCCTAGTCCACCTCGTCCTTTTGGGGGCTCGACTGGGCCCTGTGGGGAGAGACCCCTCCACCAGGCGTTCAGATGGTCAAGGGGTCAAAAATTCTATTTATTTTTGACTGATTGTTTAATAATGATTATTTTGTTAAATCTTATTTTCTGCTTGGTGTGTCCTCATTAGTTGCATTAGTTAGTTAGAACTCAGGTGTGCTCTGCCACACCTGCCCCTCCCCCACCTGCTCTGTCTGTACATCCTGAACCTACAGCAGACTGCACTCTGGGCAAAATCATTTCAGTCAGATGTATGAATGTGTCAGTGTGGCTGTGTTTGGTGGTGGTCAGAGGGGCCGTAGGCGCAGATTGGCAGCCAGTCTGCCCCAGAGCAACTGTGGCTACAGAAGTAGCTTACTACCACTGAGTGTGTCTGAGGAGTGAATAAATAATGTAATGTTAAGTGCTTTGGGTGTCTAGAAAGGCGCTATAAAAATCCAATTCATTAAAACAGTGTCTAGTGGCAGAGCAATGACTTGAGGAGCGCTTCATAAAGTGACCCCTCATTATCATAGGACAATGACATGGACCCTTCCTTGTGAACAAATCTGAACACTGCCTCCTGATGGTGATAGAGAAAAGAGAGCAAAAAGTGCACAAAGACTCTCTGGTGTTTAAAAGGAGAATTGTTTTGGACATGTAAAATCTTACAAATGGTACCTTTTCTCCAATGGAGATCCTCTTTGAGTTAACCTGCTTTGATTGGTCAGTCTGACTTAGGGGCGGGACCTGATTCGAACAGGATTAAAGCTGGTGTTGAGTTCTTGTACCTGGCTCTGGACTAAACTATGTTAGGGTCACTTCTCTCTCATGACAAACTCAGTGTTGGAGTTTTAGATGTTTTTTTGGTTCAGATCAAAATTCAGATTTCATGGGTCTTTGCTCAGAACTGGTGTGCTTCAGGATTAAACTGTAAAATGCAGGATAAACTCTGCATTCTGTTTTGAACTCTAGACTTGGTTTGAACTAAACTTAGTCCGGAACAAACTGTGATCAAGACCTGGTTTAGTTCTCATTTTGTCCTCGCTTTATTCTGGGTTTAGTTCTGGTCTTGTCCTGTTTTTATCTCAAATTTGATTACAGTTGCTACAGCTGTTTTTCATTTGAATATCCCTTAATGTAGCCTGACTCATCTCTGTATTAGAGGCAAAACTGTGGCTAAACCTGTGTCAGTGTTCAGAGTCTGACTCTAAGTTCCTCTTTACTGCTTCAGAGACTTGTTTTACTGTTTGTGATCTTTGTAAAATGCACTCTTTAAGACGTCTCAGTGACTGATCTGTTTCTGTGTTCAGTTTGATGCTGTGTTTCCAAACCAAAAGGAAGACGATGAAAAACTCCAGTCAGGTTTCCTATTTCATTCTGGGAGCCTACTTTGACCCTGGGCCTTTGAGATGGCTGTATTTTCTCATCCTAATGTCTGTGTATGCTCTGATAGTGCTGTCCAACCTGCTTCTCATCGTCGTCATCTGTTTGAACAGAACTCTACATGAACCTATGTACATCTTTCTCTGCAATTTATTTGTGAATGAACTCTACGGCAGCACTGGCTTATTTCCATTTCTGCTGCTTCAAATTCTCAGGGATTTCCACACAGTCCCAGTTGTGTTTTGCTTCCTTCAGATCTTCTGTATCTTCACTTATTCTCACATTGAGCTGTTCACACTCGCCGTCATGTCGTACGACAGATACTTGTCCATATGTTTCCCTCTGCAGTACCACTCTCGCATGACTCACACTAAAGTTTTCGTCCTCATTGCTTTGACCTGGCTGTTGTTATTTGTAGCTATATCTATTCTAATTTCTCTGAGCGCCCCCTTGATTCTGTGTGGAAATGTTATTGACAAAGTCTATTGTGTTAACTACTCCATTGTAAAACTGGCCTGTTATGACACAACTGTGAACAACATTTATGGACTTATCCATTTATTCCTCTTCACTGTGTTACCGTCGAGTGTCATGCTCTTCATGTATATTCCTATTTTTAAAGTGTGTTTCTCTGGATCCAAACAGATGCGGCAGAAGGCTCTGAGCACCTGCACGCCTCACCTGGCTTCTCTGTTGAATTTCTCATTCGGATGTTGTTTTGAGATAATTCAGAACAGGTTTGACATGAATACTGTTCCTAATATACTTAGAATATTCCTGTCTGTGTATTTTTTAACTGTACAACCGCTGTTTAACCCAGTGATGTATGGACTGAACATGTCTAAAATAAGCACCTCATGTAGAAAGATGGTTTTGGGTAAACACAACTTAAACCTATGATTTGAAATAGTGATGTTGTTGAATCCTAGAGGTGGATGGATCAATCTAAATATCGTTAGTATCAGATTCTGATTCATTTGTTCCAGTTTCTGTGGTTCATCCATGCTCCAAATTCATTACAAAGTAGCTGTGTCTGAGTAAGGCACAGCTCACTTTAGTACGTCTGATCCTCACTCTACTGCTCCCCTCTCCCCTTCTGCAAAACTTCTGTACACTTTGAGGGAAGACTTGGATTTTTTCTTTTGTGCACATTTCATTTCAATAAAATATATTTTTTATTTGCCTGATTTTGCTTAAAATATATTCTGGGCTTGTGCTGCAGTATAGCTCAGTTGGTTGAGCACATGAACAGGGCCATTACAGCCTGCCTTGGGGTCATGGGTTTAAGCCCGCACTCTGACAATTTGACAAATGGCTCTCTCCTGCCCTAATATCCTATGTTTTCAACAATGGCGAAACACCAAGCTAAACCATCAATGAAGAGCCTGGAGTGTAGTTTGCAGCTTTACAGAATGGTGAAAACTGTAACATAAATACATACTCTTAGCACATAGAGCGACTGCACATACAAAACAAAGTGCATCAAATTTACACACATTGTAACTTCAATCTCAATCAATCAATCTTTATTTATAAAGCACTTTTCATACAAAATGCACCACAAAGTGCTTTACATGGTTAGAAACAATGCCCCACCCCCCTCCCACACACAACCCCCTCCCTCCCCACATCCCCCATAAAGCAAAGTATGCAAAAACACATGCACATGCACACACACATATTAAAAGACTAACTTGGGCTGAGCACAGAGGAGCCAGGTGAGGAAACACTATCCCAGGGAGCCGTCTGCACCGGGAGCTGCTCACAGACCACAACCGCCAGGACACCGACCCAGGGCACACAGCAAAGTGGGGGGCAGAGAAGCCACCCAACCAGGCCAAAGTAACCCACAGGACAGAGCACCAGCAGCCACGGCCGATCACAGCCCCCAATGCAGAGGGCCCCCTCTGAGAAAACACTGGAGATATGACCTAATAAAAATATATATAAAGAATAAAGGAATGGAATGAATAAGAATGGGATAAAAAGAAAAAAACAGAGAAATATACTAAGAGAATAGAATACAAAAGAATAAAATAAATAAATATTAAGTAAAAGCTAAATTAACTAGCATACCATAATAATACAAACATCTTAACTTATGCACATTAACCAATGCATTAACACACTTATGGCATTCCCTGCCCAATGCTTCATTATGGATGACAACAGATTAAAGTGCATTCCCATGCCAGCGTCCTGCACATGGACCTCTGTTTACAACTCAAAACCAGAACCGGAAGTACCGCACCAGAAACCGGAAATAGTGTTTAGCAGCAACTAAAACCATACAAAACCATGAAATATTTATCCAAACTACTTTTTAACAATTATTTAACAATATATAACATTTTAAAACCATTTAAATAAATGAACTTATTTATTAAAGAAGATAGGAGCCTTAAGGGCGACACAAGGTTCATTACACTTCACTTAAAATATTCTGTAACTTGGTGCTTTAGAACTTACAACAAAAACAATAAATTTGAAACAATGGCTTACAATAAAAAACAATCAGAGACAAAATAATTCAAAATATTATTCTTTCTTTTTCTTCCATCTGGGGCACCACAGTAATAAAAATAATAATAAAACCTCTGTATGTGGCCTACGTTGACCCAAAGGCAGCCTGTTTTTTGGCCTGATTGGATTTATATCACCCTTTACAAGCTTGTCAAACTCCTTAAAGCGCCTTACAATTTGGTGCATTATTATTCTCTCCTCAGTCACACTCAGAGGTGGTGAGCCACAGCTGCCCTGGGGCAGACTGACGGAAGCGTGGCTGCTATTTCGTGCCTACAGCCCCTCTGACCACCACCAAACACAGTCACACTGACACATTCATGCAGGCAGGGTGGGTGAAGTGTCTTGCCCAAGGACACAACTGGTGGCAGAGCTTGAAACACCAACCTTCGGGTTAGTGGGGAAGCGTCTCTACCGACTGAGCTACTGCCACAGAAGAACAGATGCCCGAGCCAATTCAGCTGGCTTCTCTTGATGTAGTGGAACAGCAGCTGTACTCTGAGTTCTTCCCAGGTAACTGAGCTCCTCACCCTATCTCTAAGACAGCGCCCAGCCACCCTGCGGAGGAAACAAATTTTGGCCGCTTGTATCCAAGATGTTGTCCATTTGGTCCTGACCCAGAGTTCAAGACGACGAGAGAGTAGGACCATAGACCTTCACCACAACAGACCGATACACCCCCAACTAAATAAATAAATAAATAAATAAATAAATGAATGCTACAAGGTACAAAATCAAATGCATTTTCAGGTCCACAAAACACGTGAACTGTGGGTGAACTCCCATGAACCCTCAAGCCCCAATAGAGATGATGATTGGCCTGCCAGTAACTTTTGGCTGCCACCAGAGTGGCACAAGCCAACCAGGCTACACAGGACTCCCTCTTCAGTCTGACGGCATCCCTTACTTTCAGTGTCCATCACCAGGTTCGGGAGTTGGTGTGAAGACAGAACCAGAGACCTTATGGCGACAATAGAGGTGGAAGCCGAAGGTCAGATGGCACGACCAGAAAGTTGATCATCGACCTCCGGCCCAGAGTGTCCTGGTGCTACTGATGGACACCCTTGTGCTTGAACATGGTGTTCATTATGGACAAACTGACTAGCACAGCGCTCGGGTTCAGATCGTCCTCCCAATCACACCCTTCCAGGTGTCACAGTCACTACCCCAGTCCCCAGTTAGAGCACCCTCCAGCACCCCTCCAAGAAAGGCCGGGTGTGCTGCACTGATGTTCAGCCCATAAACCGAGACAACAGGCGCAGGGATGCGACCCTCTCATTCACCGGGGAAAACTTCATCACATGGCGGCTGAGCTGGAGAGCTATAAGCCCACACCAGCCACCGCCTCTCACTGTGGGCAACTCCAGAGTAGAAGAGAGTCAAGTCCCTCTCAAGGAGTTGGGTTCCAGAGCCCAAGCTGTGCGTGGAGATGAGCCCGACTATATCTAGTCGGGCACTACAATTCAGTTTATTATTTAAAGATTATTTTGTTAAACCTTATTTTCTGCTTGGTGTGTCCTCATTAGTTGCGACCCTCTGAGCTAGGATTGTAACAGGGAGGCTCTGAACATTGGCTATACATCACTTCAAAATAATATTTTTAAACAGGTACATAACTGGTCTGGACATAAATGTAATTCATATCAAACTCAGTTTCTTTTTATGTATTGACTGTGGACAACCTCTGGCTCCCTGCAGTACCTTCAGGACCCACCAAGGGGATCTCATGTTTTTGGCCTGCCTTCTCACTCTGGACCTGGCAGACCTCACCACAGACAGTCTATGGGTGTATTCACACCAGGAAAGTCCGTTGGTTCACTTCTTTGGCCCAGATCGAGTCCGGAATTTATTTTTTTCCTTTGGTTTGGACTGTATTCTCATTGTACTTTTTTGCAAGTGGACCAAACTTTGTAAACAGAAGCGTGTGTGATAATCGCTGCACCCATTGGCCAGAAATCATGAGGGCGGGGCAACGCAAGTTTAGGAAAACAAACATGGAGGTCTTGCATGCTGCACTCGTATTCGGGATTATTATGCTGTTGTTACAGTTACAAATTTCTGAAAATCATTTTAAATTTCAAGAGCAGCAGCAAAGTCAGTTTCACCACGCTCTGCTTGCTATTTTGCAATGACAAAGGCATGCTGCAAGATGGTTACTAGTGAGAAGATGTGCTCTGTGTACCCCAACTCACATGTTTGCAGCGGCGGTGCTGAGGAGAACACGGCTAAACAGGTATGCTATTAACTGCAACATTGTCGATTGCAACAGATAACGTGTTATTCATTTTTGTGATTTACGGAGCGAGAAGCAATAAGTATTACGTTAATAGTTATTTTATTGCCAGTATTACAACCAAAACTATTACATGTACTGTGGGTAATTTTACCACCACGCTTGTTCTTTTCATCCCAGGTCAGAAGCTTCTGTGCAATGGCACAATTATTTAATCCTCTGAAGAGTAGTCATTTTTTAAAGATCACTCACATTTATGCAGGGATTAAATGCACAGTGACCACTAATCTTGTGTTAAATGTTATCATTTTATTTTTTCTAGGCTATACAAAAGTACATTTAACACTGTATCTTTTATCATTTCATTGTATCTTGTATCATTTAGCTCTTCCCTTCTCTTTTTATTTCTTAACAGTACTTATTTTCTTTTTTCTTTTCTTTTTTTCAGGAGAATCTGGGTCAATGCACTTTTCCAGAATTGGTGGCAACTCATCCAAACAACATGGACAGACAGAGACTGGTTAAAAAACTTTAGAATGAGAAGGGGGACTTTTCAAATTCTCTGTGGAATTTTACAACCACATTTAACCCGTCAGCACACCAGGTACAGAAGCCCTCACTCTGTTGATATGTGGGTGGCAATTTGTTTGTGGCGGCTCGCGACTAACCTGGAATACAGGTCAATCTCCCACGTCTTTGGAGTCGGAAGATCCACACGTTTTCTCATCACACAAGAAGTCATTACGGCTGTAAATACAACTCTAAAACCAAAGCTTATTTTAGGAGAATAGAGGAAGGCTTTAAAAATATATGGAAGTTCCCTCAAGTTGTAGGTGCCATTGATGGAACACACGTCCCTACAAAAGCCCCCACAAACACACCAGCAGACTACTTTAACATAAAAGGACAATATTCTGTCATCCTACAAGCAGTTGTAGATCACAGGCTGAGAATTTGGGATGTAAACATTGGACAACCAGGACGAGTTTTTGCTCTCTCCTCTCTTTTTGATCAGGGCCAGAGAGGTGCACTTTTTCCACAGTGGATCCCAACTATTGAGAGAATAGATGTGCCTCTCATGTTTTTAGGTGATGCTGCCTATCCCTTACTCCCCTGGCTTATGAAGCCTTTTAGAGAGAGTAGAACTATGACTATAGACCAGAGTAACTTCAACTACAGACTCAGTCAGGCTCGAATTTTTGCAAAGTTCATCATGAGAAATACTTAGGAGAAGGAGATGAACAGGAAGATGAAGCAACTGAGGCAGGTGAAGAGAATCCTGCACAGCCTGGAGACCAGAGGGCTCAGAACAAAAATAAATACAACATATAAAAAGTATAAAAAAGGAGCTGTATGTTGTGAAGAATTATTGTGTGTTTGTCAGGTTTGCTCAGTTCTCATCATCTCCTGCAGCTGCTTGGTTTGCTGAATGATACAAGCCTGCAGCCCTTTAGATGGAGAAGCCTCAGCCTTGCGTTTCTTTCCCAGGTGCCTCCTAGCTTGAACCCCAGGAATAAGAATAAGAAGAATAAGAAAACCTTTATTAGTCCCTCAGTGGGGAAATTGCATTGTTGCAACAGCATAAGTACAGCACACAGTGGTATCACACAAGAGCACACAGTGTATCAGAGACCAGTCTGGCCAAAGATAATTAACTAAAAACTAAAAAACTAAACTACAAGAAAATAGGTGCTTCAGTAAAATAAAATAAAATAAAATAATTATGGCACATAATAGTATAAATATAAATATTGCACAGGTTTCCAGAAGGTGCTGACAGTTAAACAATATTAAAACAATATTGCACAGGTGAATGGATTACAGTCATGAGTGTTCGTTGTAGAGTCTGACAGCTGCAGGAAGGAAAGACCTGCGGTATCTCTCCTTCACACAGCGAGGGTGGAGCAGTCTGTCACTGAAGCTGCTCTCCAGTGCAGACAAGACGTCCTGCAGGGGGTGTGACTCCTGGTCCAGCATGGATGTCAGTTTTGCCAGGACCCTTCTGTCGCCCACCTCCAGCACTGAGTCCAGAGGACAGCCCAGGACAGAGCTGGACTTCCTGATGACTTTGTCCAGGAACAGTCAGCTTTACTTTCTTTGTTGCATCTTTGCGTTGATCACATGCGGGTGAGGCATTGCTGTCCTCTCTGTCAGTTGTTTCATCTGTAGAGCCACTTGGTTCTGAAGTGTCCTGTTCTCTGTCAGAGAAATCGTAAACAATGCCATTACGATTATTGCTGCAAAGTATTGCTAATGAGCTAGTGCCATAATGTTTAACAATGGACCCAGAGATAAGTTGTGTTTTGGTCTATTTACTTGTCTCATGTTTTTGGGGTGTTCTTACATTTTATGAAAAATATGCTTAAATAACTCTAATAAACAACGCTTACAATTAAAACGAATGTTGTAACGTGCATCAGTCAACTCACCATTTACATCAGGCTCAATCTCCCCTGATAAGCTGGTTGAAGTGGTAGGGGATGGAGAGCTTTGACAAGATGAAGCCTCGTCTGTAGGCCTGTTGCTCTCTACTATGTCCACGGGACAAACAGCTGGCTGGTGACTTCTACAGGTGTTGATTTCCCACAATGCCCAGCTACAGTGGCCCGTTAACTCCAAAAAGAGTGATGACGTTTGTAGTTGGGCCGGATCAGGGCCGGTTTATATTCACACTGTAAGTGAACCGTACCAGAGTCCGTTTGGAACTGGACCGAGACCACCTCTTCAGTCGGGTCTCAGTCCGTTTGTTTGGTCTGGACCTGAGTTTGCGTGAGCGCATTCACACCTGTACTTGGTCCGGACTAAGGTGGGAAACGAACTCTGGTCCATTCTAACCGGACCAAACGAGGCAGATGTGAATACGGCCTGTCTCCACAACAGCTGCCTCCTAGTGTGCAGTAATTCACATACTGACATGAGTCGTTAGATCAGATGCCCTTCCTGACAATCCTCCCCATTTTTCCAGGCTTGGGACTGACACTGTAATGACGGTTTCATTGAGACTTCACCACCACAGACTATTTCTCTTGTTGAAACCAAAGCTCAGGTGGGTTTTTGAGCCTAACTGTAGTTAACCTGCTTTGATTGGTCAGTCTGACTTAGGGGCGGGACCTGATCCAAACAGGATTAAAGCTTGTTTTCAGTTCTTGTACCTGGATCTGGACTAAACTGTGATCAGTCCAGTTCTCTCTCGACACAAACTCATTGTTGTTGGACTTTTAGATGTTTTTTGGTTCAGGTTCTAAATTCAGACCTTCATTTCATGGGTCTTTGCTCAGAACTGATGTGCTTCAGGAACTGTAAAATGCAGGATAAACTCTGTATTCTGTGTTATCTCTAGTCTTGGGTTAAACTAAACTTAGTCCAGAAGAGACTGCAAACTCGTCCTGGTTCAGTTTTCATTTTGTCCTTGCTTTATTCTGGGTTTAGTTCTGGTCTAGTCCTGTTTTTATCTCATATTTGTCTGTAGTTGCTGGAGCAATTTTTCATTTGAAAATGTCTTAATTTAGCCTCTGACTCATCTCTGTATTAGAGGCAGAACTGTGACTAAACCTGTGTCAGTGTTCAGAGTCTGACTCTTTACTCCCTCAGAGACTTGTTTTACTGTTTGTGATCTTTGTAAAATGCAGCGTTAAGTGTTTAAGACATCTCAGTGACTGATCTGTTTCTGTGTTCAGTTTGATGCTGTGTTTCCAAACCAAATACAGGACAATGAGAAACTCCAGTCAGGTTTCCTATTTCACTCTGAGAGCCTACTTTGACTCTGGGCCTTTGAGATGGCTGTATTTTCTCATCCTAATGTCTGTGTATGCTCTGATAGTGCTGTCCAACCTGCTTCTCATCGTCGTCATCTGTTTGAACAGAACTCTACATGAACCTATGTACATCTTTCTCTGTAGTTTATTTGTGAATGAACTCTACGGCAGCTCTGCCTTATTTCCGTTTCTGCTGCTTCAAATTCTCAGGGATTTCCACACAATTCCGGTTGCGTTTTGCTTCCTTCAGATCTTCTGTATCATCACTTATTCTCACATTGAGCTGTTCACACTCGCCCTCATGTCGTACGACCGATACTTGTCCATATGTTTCCCTCTGCAGTACCACTTTCGCATGACCCACACTAAAGTCTTTGTCCTTATTGCTTTGACTTGGCCGTTGTTACTCACGGGTGGATTTTGTTTAATTTCTCTGACTGCCCCTTTGATTCTGTGTGGAAGCGTTATTGACAAAGTCTTTTGCATTAACTACTCCATTGTAAAACTGGCCTGTTATGACACAACCATGAACAACATTTATGGACTTATCCATTTTTTCCTTGTCACTGTGTTACCATTGAGTGTCATTCTCTTCACGTATATCCAGATTTTTAAAGTGTGTTTCTCTGGATCCAAACAGATGCGGCAGAAGGCTCTGAGCACCTGCACAGCCTCACCTGGCTTCTCTGTTGAATTTTTTGTTTGGATGTTATTTCGAGACAATTCAGAACAGGTTTGACATGAGTAAGGTCCCTAATATATTCAGAATATTCCTGTCTGTGTATCTTTTAGCAGTGCAGCCACTGTTTAACCCAGTGATGTATGGACTGAAGATGTCCAAAATAAGCAGCTCATGTAGAAAAATGCTTTTGGGTAAAAACAACTTAAACCTATGATTTGAAATAGTGATGTTGTTGAATACTAGAGGTGGACGGATCAATCTAAATATCGTTAGTATCAGATTCTGATTCATTTGTTCCAGTTTCTGTGGTTCATCCATGCTCCAAATTCATTACAAAGTAGCTGTGTCTGAGTAAGGCACAGCTCACTTTAGTCCGTCTGATGCTCACTCTGCTTCTCCCCTTCTGCAAAACTTCTGTACACTTTGAGGGAAGACTTGGATTTTTTCTTTTGTGCACATTTCATTTTAATAAAATATATTTTTCATTTGCCTGATTTTGTTTAAAATATGTTCTGGGCTTCTGCTGCAGTATAGCTCAGTTGGTTGAGCCATTACAGGGCCATTACAGCCTGCCTTGGGGTTGTGGGTTTAAGTCCGCACTTTGACAATTTGACAAATGGCTCTCTCCCTCCCTAATATCCTGTCATTACTAAGTTGTTCTATCAAATAAAGTAAAAAAAAAAATGTTCTGGTCTTTAACATGCACTGAGCAAAAATCACAAACTCATTCAGTGGTCAGAAAATGTACTCAGATTGAACACATGATGACACTGCTGTCCCTCTGTGAAAGTACACGAGCTGCTTGGATATGTACAAAGTACAGCTATTTCAAGACTGGCCTGGGATTTACTAAGGATTGGTAAAAAACAAATATAAAGATGCAGTATTACACAACCCAATTTTATACATATTAATTTAACTTATGTAACTGTAAGATGTTTATTTGCTCAAATAAAACCATAAAAAACCTTTCACTGTTTGATTAATAGGTTCATTACACTTCACTCACAATATTCTGTAACTTGGTGCTTTAGAACGTACAATAAAAACTATAAATTTAAAACAATGACTTAGAATAAAAAAAACAATCAGAGAAAAAATAATTCACAATAATATTTTTTCTTTTGCTTCCATCTGGGGCACCACAGTAATAAAAATTATAACAAAACTTCTCAAAGGCAGCCTTTTTTTTTGGCTGGATTGGATTTATATTGCCCTTTAGAAGCTTGTCAAACTCCTGAAAGCGCCTTACAATTTGGTGCATTATTATTCTCTCCTCAGTCACACTCAGTGGTGGTGAGCCACAGCTGCTCTGAGGCAGACTGCCGGAAGTGTGGCTGCTATTTTGTGCCTACAGCCCCTCTGACCACCACCAAACACAGTCAGACTGACACATTCATACAGACAAGGTGGGTGAAGCATCTTGCCCAAGGACACAACGACAGTATGTAATGCTGGTGGTGGAGCTTGAAACGCTAACCTTTGGGTTAATGGGGAAGCGTCTCTACCGACTGAGCTACTGCCACAGAAGAACAGATGCCCGAGCTGGCTCCTCTTGATGTAGTGGAACAGCAGCTGTACTCAGTTCCTCCCAGGTAACCGAGCTCCTCACACTATCTCTAAGGTGGCGCCCAGCCACCCTGCGGAGGAAACAAATTTTGGCCGCTTGTATCCAAGATCTTGTCCATTTGGTCCTGACCCAGAGTTCAAGACCATAGGTGAGAGTAGGACCATAGACCTTCACCACAACAGACCGGTACATCATTCGCATTACTGCAGACACAGCACCGATCCTTCTCCATCTGCTCCATCCTTCCCTCACTGTGAACAAGACCCCATGATACTTAAACTCCAAGCCACCCTTTTCCAGTCGAGAACCATGGCCTTGGACTTGGAGGAGCTGATTCTCATCCCAGGTGCTTCACACTTGGCTGCAAACCGCCCCAGTGCACACTGAAGGTCCTGGTTTAATGAAGCCAACAGGACAACATCATCTGTAAAAAGCAGAAATGAGATCCCGTGGTTCCGAAATCAGATGCCATCCGGCCCCTGGTTGTGGTTAGAAATTTGGTCCACAAAGATTATGAACAGCAACCCAACTCAAAAAAAAAAAAAAAAAAAAGCTACAAAATCAAATGTGTTTTCCAGATCCACAAAGCATATGTGTACTGCAGGTGAACTCCCATGAACCCTTGAGCCCCAATAGAGGGTGCAGCGCCAGTCCAGTGTTCCACGACTGGGACGAAAACCATATCATTCCTCCTGAATTTGTGGTTTGACTATTGGCCAAATTCTCCTCTCCAGTCCCTGAAATAGACTTTCCCAGGGAGGCTGAGAAGTGTGATCACCCTGTAGTTGGAACAAACCCTCCGGTCCCCCTTTCTTGAAAAGAGGGGCCACCAGCCCAGTCTGAGTCCAGAGGCATGTCCCCAACCGCCACACGATCCTGCCGAGATATGTCAACCAAGACAACACAATATCCAGAGACTTGAGGTACTCAGGGCCGATCTCATCCAGCCCCAGAGCCCTGTCACTGAGACGTTTTGACCACCTTCGGGTTGAGCAACAGACATGTCCACCTCTGAGTCCTCAGCCTCTGCTTTTCAATGGAAGGTGTGTCGGTGGCATTGAAGAGATCCTCATAGTATTCTTCTACCATCCAACAACATCCCCAGTCAAAGTCAACAGCTCCCCTCCTCCATTGTAAACAGCGTTGGTGAAGCACTGCTTCCCTCTCCTGAGGCAGCAGATGGCACGCTTGACCTGCCAGTAACCTTCGGCTGTCTCAAGAATTGTACAAGCCAGCCAGGCTAGATAGGACTCCTTCTTCAGTCTGACGGCATCCCTTACTTTCAGTGTCCACCACCGAGTTCAGGGGTTGCTGCCAAGACGGGACCAGGGACCTTGCGGCCACAGCTCTGAACAGCTGCATTGACAAAGGAAGTGGAGAACATGGTCCACTCAGACTTAATGTCCCCAGCCTCCCTCGGGATCTGGTTGAAGCTCTCCCGGGGGTGGGAGTTGAAGACTCCACTGACAGAGGCTCAGCCAGACGTTCCCAACAGAACCTCACTATACTTTTGGGCCTGCCGACTCTGTCCGGACTTCTCCTCCTCCAGTGGATCCAACTCACCACCAGGTAATCATTAGTTACAGCTCTGTCCCTCTCTGCACCCGAGTGTCCAAGACACATGGCCGATGGTCAAATGTCACGACCACAAATTGATCATTGACCTCCGGCCCACAATGTCATGGTGCCATGTTCACTGGAAACCCTTGTGCTTGAACATGGTGTTCATTATAGACAAGCTGTGACTAGCACAGAAGTCCAACAGAGGATCTACGCTTGGGTTCAGATTGGGAAGGCCGTTTCTTCCAGTCATGCCCGACCAGGTGTCACTGTCACTGCCCATGTGAGCATCCCCGGTTCCAACTGGGGATGCTCACATGGGCAGTAAACTCCAATACATGGTGGCTACTATTGCTAGTTGGTAACACTTAACCTCCCACACAAGCTCAGCCCCCCCAAGTTCTTCCACTTAAAAAAATGAGAGAGGCCTGTAATTTTCATCATAGGTTTACCTCCACTATGAGAGACAAAATGAGAAAGAAAAATCCAGAAAATCACATTAATTTTAAATTTTAAAGAATTTATTTGCAAATTATGGTGGAAAATAAGTATTTGGTCACCTACAAACAAGCAAGATTTCTGGCTCTCGCAGACCTGTAACTTCTTCTGTAAGAGGCTCCTCTGTCCTCCGCTCGTTACCTGTATTAATGGCACCTGTTTGAACTGGTTATCTATATAAAAGACACCTGTCCACAACCTCAAACAGTCTCACTCCAAACTCCACTATGGCCAAGACCAAAGAGCTGTCAAAGGACACCAGAAACAAAATTGTAGACCTGCACCAGGCTGGGAAGACTGAATCTGCAATAGGTAAGCAGCTTGGTGTGAAGAAATCAACTGTAGGAGCAATTATTAGGAAATGGAAGACATACAAGACCACTGATAATCTCCCTCGATCTGGGGCTCCCCGCAAGTTCTCACCCCCTGGGGTCAAAATGATCACAAGAACGGTGAGCAAAAATCCCAGAACCACACGGGGGACCTAGTGAATGACCTGCAGAGAGCTGGGACCAAAGTAACAAAGGCTACCATCAGTAACACACTACGCCTCCTGCAGTGCCAGACGTGTCCCCTGCTAAAGCCAGTACATGTGCAGGCGTCTGAAGTTTGCTACAGAGCATTTGGATGATCCAGAAGAGGATTGGGAGAATGTCATATGGTCAGATGAAACCAAAATAGAACTTTTTGGTAAAAACTCTACTGGTCGTGTTTGGAGGAGAAAGAATGCTGAGTTGCATCCAAAGAACACCATACCTACTGTAAAGCATGGGGGTGGGAACATCATGCTTTGGGGCTGTTTTTCAGCAAAGGGACCAGGACGACTGATCCGTGTAAAGGAAAGAATAAATGGGGCCATGTATCGTCAGGTTTTGAGTGAAAACCTCCTTCCATCAGCAAGGGCATTAAAGATAAAACGTGGCTGGGTCTTTCAGCATGACAATGATCCCAAACACACTGCCCGGGTAATGAAGGAGTGGCTTCGTAAGAAACATTTCAAGGTCCTGGAGTGGCCTAGCCAGTCTCCACATCTCAACCCCATAGAAAATCTTTGGAGGGAGTTGAAAGTCTGTGTTGCCCAGCGACAGCCCCAAAACATCACTGCTCTAGAGGAGATCTGCATGGAGGAATGGGCCAAAATACCAGCGACAGTTTGTGAAAACCTTGTGAAGACTTACAGAAAACGTTTGACCTCTGCCATTGCCAACAAAGGGTAGATAACAAAGTATTGAAATGAACTTTTGTTATTGACCAAATACTTATTTTCCACCATAATTTGCAAATAAATTCTTTAAAAATCAGACGATGTGATTTCCTGGATTTTTTTTCTCATTTTGTCTCATAGTTGAGGTAAACCTATGATGAAAATTACAGGCCTCTTTCATCTTTTTAGTGGAAGAACTTGCACAATTGGTAGCTGACTAAATACTTTTTTACCCCACTGTATACTGTTACTGTGAAGGAATTTGATTTTATACCGTGATATGAATTTTAGGTACCACCCAGCCCTAGTCCACCTCATTATCCACCAGGCATTCAGATGGTGCAAGGGGTCAAAAATTCTATTTATTTTTGACTGATTGTTTAATAATGATTATTTTGTTAAATCTTATTTTCTGCTTGGTGTGTCCTCATTAGTTGCATTAGTTAGTGAACTCAGGTGTGCTCTGCCACACCTGCCCCTCCCCCACCTGCTCTGTCTGTACATCCTGAACCTACAGCTGACTGGACTCTGGGCAAAATCATTTCGGTCAGATGTATGAATGTGTCAGTGTGGCTGTGTTTGGTGGTGGTCAGAGGGGCCGTAGGCGCAGATTGGCAGCCAGTCTGCCCCAGGGAAACTGTGGCTACAGAAAGTAGCTTACTACCACTGAGTGTGTCTGAGGAGTGAATAAATAATGTAATGTAAAGTTCTTTGGGTGTCTAGAAAGGCGCTATAAAAATCCAATTCATTAAAACACAGTGTCTAGTGGCAGAGCAATGACTTGAGGAGCGCTTCATAAAGTGGGTTGACCCCTCATTATCATAGGACGATGACATGGACCCTTCCTTGTGAACAAATCTGAACACTGCCTCCTGGTGATATAGAAAAGAGAGCAAAAAGTGCACAAAGACTCTCTGGTGTTTAAAAGGAGAATTGTTTTTGAGCCCAATGGAGATCCTCTTTGAGTTAACCTGCTTTGATTGGTCAGTCTGACTTACGGGCGGGACCTGATTCGAACAGGATTAAAGCTGGTGTTGAGTTCTTGTACCTGGCTCTGGACTAAACTATGTTAGGTCCACTTCTCTCTCATGAAAAACTCAGTGTTGTTGGAGTTTTAGATGTTTTTTTGGTTCAGATCAAAATTAAGATTTTATAGATCTTTGCTCAGAACTGGTGTGCTTCAGGATTAAACTGTAAAATGCAGGATAAACTCTGCATTCTGTTTTGAACTCTAGTCTTGGTTTGAACTAAACTTAGTCCGGAACAAACTGTGATCAAGACCTGGTTTAGTTCTCATTTTGTCCTCGCTTTATTCTGGGTTTAATTCTGGTGTAGTCCTGTTTTTATCTCAAATTTGATTATAGTTGCTACAGCTTATATATTCCTTAATGTAGCCTGACTCATCTCTGTATTAGAGGCAAAACTGTGGCTAAACCTGTGTCAGTGTTCAGAGTCTGACTCCAAGTTCCTCTTTACTGCTTCAGAGACTTGTTTTACTGTTTGTAATTTTTGTAAAATGCACTCTTTAAGACGTCTCAGTGACTGATCTGTTTCTGTGTTCAGTTTGATGCTGTGTTTCCAAACCAAAAAGAGGACGATGAAAAACTCCAGTCAGGTTTCCTATTTCACTCTGGGAGCCTACTTTGACTCTGGGCCTTTGAGATGGCTGTATTTTCTCATCCTAATGTCTGTGTATGCTCTGATAGTGCTGTCCAACCTGCTTCTCATCGTCGTCATCTGTTTGAACAGAACTCTACATGAACCTATGTACATCTTTCTCTGTAGTTTATTTGTGAATGAACTCTACGGTAGCACTGCCTTATTTCCGTTTCTGCTGCTTCAAATTCTCAGGGATTTCCACAGAATTCCGGTTGCGTTTTGCTTCCTTCAGATCTTCTGTATCATCACTTATTCTCACATTGAGCTGTTCACACTCGCCGTCATGTCGTACGACCGATACTTGTCCATATGTTTCCCTCTGCAGTACCACTCTCGCATGACTCACACTAAAGTTTTTGTCCTCATTGCTTTGACCTGGCTGTTGTTATTTGTGGCTATATCTATTTTAATTTCTCTGAGCGCCCCTTTGATTCTGTGTGGAAATGTTATTGACAAAGTCTTTTGCATTAACTACTCCATTGTAAAACTGGCCTGTTTTGACACAACCATGAACAACATTTATGGATTTATTCAATTTTTCCTCTTCACTGTGTTACCGTTGACTGTCATTCTCTTCACGTATATTCAGATTTTTAAAGTGTGTTTCTCTGGATCCAAACAGATGCGGCAGAAGGCTCTGAGCACCTGCACGCCTCACCTGGCTTCTCTGTTGAATTACTTGTTTGGATGTTATTTCGAAATATTTCAGAGCAGGTTTGACATGAGTAAGGTCCCTAATATACTTAGAATATTCCTGTCTGTGTATCTTTTAGCAGTGCAGCCACTGTTTAATCCAGTGATGTATGGACTGAACATGTCTAAAATAAGCAGCTCATGTAGAAAGATGGTTTTGGGTAAACACAACTTAAACCTATGATTTGAAATAGTGATGTTGTTGAATACTAGAGGTGGATGGATCAATCTAAATATTGTTAGTATCAGGTTCTGATTCATTTGTTCCAGTTTCTCTGGTTCATCCATGCTCCAAATTCATCACAAAGTAGCTGTGTCTGAGTAAGGCACAGCTCACTTTAGTACGTCTGATGCCTCACTCTGCTTCTCCTTCTCCCCTTCTGCAAAAATTCTGTACACTTTGAGGGAAGACTTAGATTTTTTCTTTTGTGTACATTTCATTTCAATAATTTTTTTTTTTTTTTTTTTTTTTGCCTGATTTTGCTTAAAATATATTCTGGGCTTCTGCTGCAGTATAGCTCAGTTGGTTGAGCCCTTACAGGGCCATTACAGCCTGCCTTGGGGTCATGGGTTCAAGTCTGCACTCTGACAATTTGACAAATGGCTCTCTCAGCTTTTCCCTCATAATCTCCTGTCATTACGAAGTTGTTCTATCAAATAAAGTAAAAAAAAATGTTCTGGTGTTTAATATGCACTGAGCAAAAATCACAAACTCATTCAGTGGTCAGAAAATGTATTCAGATTGAACAGATGATGACACTGCTGTCCCTCTGTGAAAGTACATGAGCTGCTTGGATATGTACAAAGTACAGCTATATCAAGACTGGCCTGGTATTTACTTGGGATTGGTAAAAAAACAAATATAAAGATGCAGTATTACACAACCCAATTTTTACATATTATTTTAACTTGTGTAACTGTAAGATGTTTATTTGCTCAAATAAAACCATAAAAAATGTTTCACTGTTTGATTAATAGGTTCATTACACTTCACTCACAATATTCTGTATTGTGAGTGAAGTGTCCAAGATCTTGTCCATTTGGTCCTGACCCAGAGTTCAAGACCATAGGTGAGAGTAGGACCATAGAACTTCACCACAACAGACCGGTACATCATCAGCATTACTGCAGACACTGCACCGATCCTTCTCCATCTGCTCCATCCTTCCCTCACTGTGAACAAGACCCCATGATACTTAAACTCCAAGCCACCCTTTTCCAGTCGAGAACCATGGCCTCGGATTTGGAGGAGCTGATTCTCATCCCAGGTGCTTCACACTTGGCTGCAAACCGCCCCAGTGCACACTGAAGGTCCTGGTTTAATGAAGCCAACAGGACAACATCATCTGCAAAAAGCAGAAATGAAGCAAAATCGGATGCCATCTGGCCCCTGGTTGTGCCTAGAAATTTGGTCCACAAAGATTATGAACAGTAACCCAACTCAAAAAAAAAAAAAAAAAAAAAAAAGCTACAAAATCAAATGTGTTTTCCAGATCCACAAAGCATATGTGTACTGCAGGCGAACTCCCATGAACCCTCGAGCCCCAATAGAGGGTGCAGCGCCAGTCCAGTGTTCCACGACTGGGACGAAAACCATATTCTTCCTCCTGAGCTTGTGGTTTGACTATTGGCCAAATTCTTCTCTCCAGTCCCTGAAATAGACTTTCCCAGGGAGGCTGAGAAGTGTGATCACCCTGTAGTTGGAACAAACCCTCCGGTCCCCCTTTCTTGAAAAGAGGGACCACCAGCCCAGTCTGAGTCCAGAGGCATGTCCCCAACCGCCACATGATCCTGCCGAGATATGTCAACCAAGACAACACAATATCCAGAGACGTGAGGTACTCACCTGTGTGAAGTTGCCCCCCCCACATGATTGAAAATTAACAAAACTATATCAGTTCGTTTATGCATCGTTTTTGCACGTTTGTGCACATAAAATGAGAATTTGTGCACAATTGGGTTTTTAGATAATAAACATTCTTTTTTCACACATCTGCAAGCACACAGCTCGACTGTACAGTTACCAGTATACAATTTAAAAGTGAGCTTTACTGGTATAAAGCATCACATTTTGTGTCAGCAGGACGTAAACGAGGCGTTTAATTACCTTCTCATTAGTTAACGTTACACATTTCGTTGGGTTAGCCTACTTGCAATATAGATGGGGCTGCGTAAAAACAAATGATTTATTAATACAGTGGGGCAAAAAAGTATTTAGTCAGCCACCAATTGTGCAAGTTCTCCCACTTAAAAAGATGAGAGAGGCCTGTAATTTTCATCATAGGTTTACCTCAACTATGAGAGACAAAATGAGAAGAAAAAATCCAGAAAATCACATTGTCTGATTATTAAAGAATTTATTTGCAAATTATGGTGGAAAATAAGTATTTGGTCAATAACAAAAGTTTGTCTCAGTACTTTGTTATCTACCCTTTGTTGGCAATGGCAGAGGTCAAACGTTTTCTGTAAGTCTTCACAAGGTTTTCACAAACTGTCGCTGGTATTTTGGCCCATTCCTCCATGCAGATCTCCTCTAGAGCAGTGATGTTTTGGGGCTGTCGCTGGGCAACACAGACTTTCAACTCCCTCCAAAGATTTTCTATGGGGTTGAGATCTGGAGACTGGCTAGGCCACTCCAGGACCTTGAAATGCTTCTTACGAAGCCACTCCTTCGTTACCCGGGCAGTGTGTTTGGGATCATTGTCCTGCTGAAAGACCCAGCCACGTTTCATCTTCAATGCCCTTGCTGATGGAAGGAGGTTTTCACTCAAAATCTGACGATACATGGCCCCATTCATTCTTTCCTTTACACGGATCAGTCGTCCTGGTCCCTTTGCTGAAAAACAGCCCCAAAGCATGATGTTCCCATGCCCATGCTTTACAGTAGGTATGGTGTTCTTTGGATGCAACTCAGCATTCTTTCTCCTCCAAACACGATGAGTAGAGTTTTTACCAAAAAGTTCTATTTTGGTTTCATCTGACCATATGACATTCTCCCAATCCTCTTCTGGATCATCCAAATGCTCTGTAGCAAACTTCAGACGGGCCTGCACATGTACTGGCTTTAGCTGGGGGACACGTCTGGCACTGCAGGATTTGAGTCCCTGGTGGCGTAGTGTGTTACTGATGGTAGCCTTTGTTACTTTGGTCCCAGCTCTCTGCAGGTCATTCACTAGGTCCCCCCGTGTGGTTCTGGGATTTTTGCTCACCGTTCTTGTGAGGCGCTGGTAATGGCGACACGCAGCAGCAGTGTGTGAAAGTGGAGAGCCAGTTGTGGGTAAATGTGTGGCATCAGCCTCATCTGAACTGTTTTTAAGCAGTTTTTGATGGCAGATTATTGTTTCTAAACCATGGGTTTGATTTCTTAGGTCATTTTAGTCAGCTTTTAGTCTTTTTATATCTTTTATGTAGCAACGGTGGCAGTATTGACTCACCCCAGTATGAAGGGCCTGTTCATCTTCTTCCTGCTACTTGGCCACGCTTTGTTCGGATGGTGCGAACACGGGAGGTCGATCCAGTACAACAGGGAGTCCCTCCTGCTCCTTCGGCATGCCGGCACCGGAACCGTGGATGCAGCCACCATTCCCGCGAAGATCTCCAGGTCGGATCATTCTGCGGGAAACCAGACGTGCGCACTGAGACCGGCATCGGGGAGGAAGAGGGGGAGACGTGGCAGCCTACGCCAGAGGCTCAAGAGACTGGGCCATCGCCGTATTCCCCTTCCAACTATATTCCTGGCAAATGTTCAGTCACTGCGCAACAAGGTGGACGAGCTTCAGGCCAACGTTAAGTTTGTGGAGGAGTACAAAAGTGCCTGTCTTATTGCTCTAACCGAAACATGGCTTAAAGATCAGGACTCTCAGACTGATGTTAGGATTGATGGTTTTGGGGTTCCCTGCCGGCTTGACAGAGACCGGCAAGTCACTCGGCGGCGGCGTGTGTCTCTACGTTAACCGTAACTGGTGTAATACGGTAGTAGTAAGAGAGGCACGGTGCACCCCGGACATTGAACTCATGGCAGTGTCACTTCGTCCGTTTTGTTTGCCTCGGGAATTCCCTCAAATCTTTGTGATTGTTGTGTACATCCACCCCAGAGCCAATGCTGATTTGGCGACGCGAGCCATAGGAAGTACGGTGCAGCGGCTTCAGCAGATTTCACCGGACGTGCCTATGCTCGTTATGGGCGATTTTAATAACTGTAAACCCGGGAAGTCTTTGAATGGCTTTCATCAATATGTTACATGTCCTACCCGCAACTCAAGGTGTTTGGACTTGTGTTATGGCTCCGTAAAGGGAGCATACAAATCCCTACAGAGAGCTCCACTCGGCATGTCGGACCACAACACCATTTATTTGGTTCCGTCTTACAAATCAGTCCTGAAGAAACAAAAGGCGGAACAAAGATTAGTTCCGGTTTGCACGAACGACTCTATCCAGCGCCTTCAGGACTGCTACAGCTGCACGGACTGGGATATGTTTATGGACGCTTGCACTGACTTAAATGAACTTGCAGACACTGTGTGTGCTTATATTACATTTTGTGAGAAATGTATTATCCCCAGGAAGTCTGTAATGATTTATCCCAATAACAAACCTTGGGTGTCTAAATCAGTGAAAACTATCATTAACAAAAGGAACATTTCTTTTAACCAAGGAGACACAAGACGGTACGCTGAACTGAAAAAAGAAGTTAGAAGGGAACTAAAAGTGGCAAAAACCAGATATAAAGATAAAATTGAAAATCTATTAAGCACTGGTAATTCCCGCCCTGTATGGCAGGGAGTTAAATCTATGATGGGTATGCAGACTCCCAAAACCCCTATCACTGGTGGCAACAAGTCTGACCTTGTCTTTGCAAATGAACTGAATGCCTTTTATAATCGTTTTAATGTGTTTGATAAAGAGAATCCTTTTGATTTTAAACACGTTGCATCCCATCCAATTAATATTGAGGAAAGCAGATTAGTTGGCATCTTTCGGAGGGTTGCAATAAGGAAATGTCCCGGTCCGGATGGAATCAGTGGACGGATACTTAAAAACTGTGCTGAACAACTGGCAAAGATTTTCTGTTTTCTTTTTATGAGGTCTCTTGAGCTACATAGTGTTGTCCCTGTGCCCAAAAGCAAAAGTGCAAAATCATATAATAATTATAGGCCCGTGGCTCTCACGTCCTTAATTATGAAATCCTTTGAAAAAATTGTCCAGCAGGAACTTCTGTGCCAGGTTGCTGACAAACTTGACCCATTCCAATTTGCCTATAGATCAGGCAGGGGGGTTGCTGATGCACTAGGGACACTTTTAAATCTGATTTTAACTCATGTGGAGATCCCAAACTCCTATGTTTGGTTGATTTTTATTGATTTTACATCTGCTTTTAACTGCATTCAGCCTCATATTTTAGCTCAAAGACTGTCCAGATACAACATAGGGGATAGCCTTATTGGCTGGCTGACAGACTTCCTCATAGACAGACCTCAGAGGGTGAGAGTCAATGGCGTCTTGTCCGACGTTCTCCTTTCCTCCACCGGCTCACCACAAGGCTGTGTTCTTTCACCCCTTCTTTTTGTGCTGTATACAAACGAGTGTCGTAGTGCATATGATGGACGGCACATTTTGAAGTTTGCTGATGACACTGTTATTGTGTCACTTTTAAAAGGTTCTGACACAGAACATGGCTCAGTTGTGTCTGACTTCACTGACTGGTGTGAATCCTCTTTTTTACAAATGAATGTATCTAAGACCAAAGAGATGTGTGTGGATTTTAGAAAGAACCCCCCTCCCCTCTCCCCAGTGGTTTTTAATTCTCAGTCGGTGGAAGTGGTGCACCAGTATAAATACCTGGGCACAATAATTGATGACAGGCTGACCTTTGAGGACCAGGTGGATGCTCTTTGCACAAAAGCTAACCAGCGGATGTATTTTTATCATAAACTCTGACATTTTAAGGTTGGTCGCACTTTTATGAAAATGTTTTATTCGTGTTTTATTGAATCCGTTTTTACTTTTGCTTTTATTTGTTGGTTCGGAGCACTTTCTTTAAAAAACAAAAAGCACCTTCAGAGCATTGTTTGCACATGTGGCAAGATAGCGGGTGGAACCTTTACTGACCTGCAGGACCTTTACAGGGCACAGATTTTAAAAAGGGCCCACCACATCTCCTCTGACCCAAGCCATCCTCTGTGGGCGGAGTTTAAACTGCTTCCGTCTGGCCGCAGATACACTGTCCCCAAGAGCAGGACAAGCAGATTCAAAAACTCTTTTATCCCTGTTGCCATTAGTATTTTAAATCAGTCAATGTCGTACTTTTTTTAATATTTTTTATATGTTGTATTTATTTTTGTCTATTTTATTGTTGCGTTTTACCATTGTGTGGTGTGTGTGTGTGTACTGCTGCTGTAAAACAATTTGCCCTTTGGGGATAATAAAGACTCCTTGAACCTTGAACCTTGAACCATTTTGACCCCATGGGGTGAGATCTTGCGGGGAGCCCCAGATCGAGGGAGATTATCAGTGGTCTTGTATGTCTTCCATTTCCTAATAATTGCTCCTACAGTTGATTTCTTCACACCAAGCTGCTTACCTATTGCATATTCAGTCTTCCCAGCCTGGTGCAGGTCTACAATTTTGTTTCTGGTGTCCTTTGACAGCTCTTTGGTCTTGGCCATAGTGGAGTTTGGAGTGTGACTGTTTGAGGTTGTGGACAGGTGTCTTTTATATAGATAACCAGTTCAAACAGGTGCCATTAATACAGGTAACAAGTGGAGGACAGAGGAGCCTCTTACAGAAGAAGTTACAGGTCTGTGAGAGCCAGAAATCTTGCTTGTTTGTAGGTGACCAAATACTTATTTTCCACCATAATTTGCAAATAAATTCTTTAAAAATCAGACAATGTGATTTTCTGGATTTTTTTTTTTTTCTCATTTTGTCTCTCATAGTTGAGGTAAACCTATGATGAAAATTACAGGCCTCTCTCATCTTTTTAAGTGGGAGAACTTGCACAATTGGTGGCTGACTAAATACTTTTTTGCCCCACTGTATTTCAAAAATAGAATGAGCACAAATGTTAAATTTGCGAGCACAAACGATGCACAAACGAATTACACCATTTTGGAGTGATTTAGACGATATGGGGGGGCTGAATGGGGGGGCTGGCCTGAAAAAATAATGTTTATTATCTAAAAAAACAATTGTGCACAAATTCTCATTTTGTGTGCACAAACGTGCACAAACAATGCACAAACGATGCACAAACGAACTGACATAGTTTTGTTCATTTTCAATCATGTGGGGGGGGGGGGCAACTTCACACAGGTGAGGTACTCAGGGCAGATCTCATCCACCCCTGGAGCCCTGTCACTGAGGAGCTTTTTGACCACCTTCGGGTTGAGCAACAGACATGTCCACATATGAGTCTTCAGCCTCTGCTTCTCAACGGAAGGCGTGTCAGTGGGATTGAAGAGATCCTCATAGTATTCTTTCGATCATCCATCAAAATCCCCAGTCAAAGTCAACAGCTCCCCTCCTCCACTGTAAACAGCATTGGTGAAGCACTGCTTCCCTCTCCTGATGCAGCAGACTGCATGCTTGACCTGCCAGTAACCTTCGACTGTCTCAAGAGCTGCACAAGCCAGCCAGGCTAGATAGGACTCCTGCATCGACAAAGGAAGTGGAGAACATGGTCCACTCGGACTCAATGTCCCCAGCCTCCCTCCGGATCTGGTCAAAGCTCTCCTGGAGGTGGGAGTTGAAGACTCCTCTGACAGAGGCTCAGCCAGATGTTCCCAACAGACCCTCACTATACTTTTGAGTCTGCCAAGTCTGTCCAGCCTCCTCCTCCTCCTCCAGTGGATCCAACTCACCACCAGGTGGTTATCAGTTACAGCTCTGTCCCTCACTGCACCTGAGTGTCCGAGACAAACAGCCGATGGTCAGATGACACGACTACAGTCGATCATCGACCTCTGGCCCAGAGTGGCATGGTGCCATGTGCACTGATGGAAACCCTTGTGCTTGAAAAATGGTGTTCATTATGGACAAAGTGTAACAAACTGAGCACAGAAGTCCAACAAAGGAACTACGCTTGGGTTCAGATCGGGGAGGCCGTCCCTCCCAATCACACCCCTCCAGGTGTCACTGCCACTGCCCATGTGAGAGTTGCAAGCCCCATGGGGAGAGGCCTGGCCACCAGGCGCTTGCATGTGAGCCCCAACCTCAGACCTGGCTCCAGGGCTTTCTTCATAAAGGGGTGTGACGCCCCCTTGTGGCGTCTGTGTTTACCTTGGTTGAAAGTTCCTGATGGCCTGCCTGCCACCTGTCTTTTTCTTGTAGTTTGTTTTGTTTTAGTTTAGCTCTGGTATTCAGTTCTGGTTTAGCTTGATTGTTGTTTTTTCCTCCAGTTTAGTTGTTTGTTTAGATGTTTTGTTCTGCACCTTTAACAAAACTGCACACAAACACTGTTCATTCACATTCAACACCACCACACTACACTCTTAAAACAAATGGTTATATATAGAACCTTTTAGAGTTCTATAGACCCTTCTCAGCCACTGTCATCTGATCACGTGATTTCTGCGGAGAAGCACAAAACAAAATATTTTTATGCCTCTAAGGAGCTCTCTGCCTCTTGTAAGCTTTTAATTGTGTCCCTATAACATGAGATTGTTGATTGGTTGACTAAATATTTGTAAATGTTGTGGTATTCCAAAGCGGATTGTGTGTTGAAGGCTGGTAAACCGTAATTTTGACATCATATGGGTCTTAAGCATCGACAAGTGAACATTTCTCTAAATATCGCTGTCTGACCTGAACACTTAACGTTAAGTATTGAATCGCAGTAGAAAGTGGTAAATATGAACTCAATTTCTATGCATGATCACTAATCGTTAGCCAGCTACACCGGCTTTTTGCATCCAAAATGGCTAAAAAATGGTTAAACATAAAACCCCTGAGGATTCAATCAAATTTCATTTTATTTTCCCCTTTTTTATCTTTTAAATTAGTATTATTTAATATTGTTACTTAAATATTTGATGAAAGATAAAAAAGAGTTTTAAAGAGTTCTACATTTTATTTGATGAATCATTTGCAAAATCAAAGTATTCGCAGGTTCCTCTTATGTTGCTGTTTGGTGAAGTTCAGTCTGGTGACCCTCAGCAGTGTCCTCCTGTTCACTACAGCCTCTGTCCTCTCAGACTGTGGACTATAGTGTACATCTGTAACATAAAAATAATGTTAAATCAAACCTTTTTAAATAAATTGTGTAAAATATGTAAGATGTAAACACACACCTAATATTAAGAATACAGAGGATCCAATAGAATGATGATGACTGTGTACTTTTCCAGGCCTGAAAACAATAATGCAGTGTTAAATATAAATACAAAAGAGACAGAGTAAATTCCTGTAGAATATAAACATGTACCATGTTGGTAACAGGCGCCTCTTGTGACCTCCAAACATGATGTCTGAGGACATGAGGACTGTTGTCCTCTGGAGTCTTCAGTGAGGTCCAAAGCTTCATAAGTTTAGCAGCCCATCATCTGGAATGAGAGAGAAACTAAAGGCTTAACCTTACACTGTAGGCTAATACTGTAGCATGATGCACATCTGTATCACTGCACAGATACTGTTACCTTACTTTGAGTTTGAAGGAGGGACTCAATATTAAATATTATCTGTAAAAGAGACACATTTACATACTGTATGTTATTTAGTGCCTAAACTGCATTGTCATTTAAAGTTGTAAATACTATTTGTAGTATCATGTAGTAACATGGCTAACAGACCTTTAGCAGCTCGCTAACAGAAATACAAAGAGTTAAACTAGCAGTCGGATAGGAATGTTGAAAAAACATTTTTTATATTTGTATACTTACAAGGGATACATCATTTACTATGTCATTTGTCATTGACAATAATAAAATATTTGACTAAAAGAAATAAAACATTAAAAAAAAAAAATCCAAGTTTATAAGACTCACCTTTTGCTGTAACAGTTGGCTACAGTTAACCTGAGCTGCAGGGCTGTTGTCGTGGACACTGTTGACTCTTGAACTGTGGAGAGTTCTTGTCGTGGTTTAATAAAGAACCTTTGGAAAAAATGGTTCAATATCTGTCATTTTAGAACCATTTTTCAGAAAGGGTTCTATGGCTGCAGTAATAGAACCTTTTGAAACATATAGAACCTTTTTTGGCCCCAAATTTTGTTTTAAGAGTGTACTGACAACACCTCACATCTCATTGTAAAATACTTTCTTTATAATTTACTTTTTAATCCTAATTTGGCCTATAATCTTAATTTGGTCCAATTCAGTTTATTATTTAAAGATTATTTTGTTAAACCTTATTTTCTGCTTGGTGTGTCCTCATTAGTTGCCACCGCCTGATCCAGGGTTGTACCAAGGAGGCTCTGAACATTGGCTGTACATTATGTTAAAATAATATTTTTAAACCGTGATATCAAGAAAAACAGAGAAGCAGGGAACACCGAGGCCATAGTGCAATGGTGGTCAGTAAGGTTGCTTTAATGGAACAGACAGAGCAGACAGAGATGACAGAGATGATCCTGCTACTGCTCACTCCTACATAGTTTGCAAGTCTGCCCCCTTGAGTGTCTGTGTGTTCCTCCCTCGAGTGTCTGTGTGTCCTCTCCTTCTCCCGAGTGTCTGTGTCCCAACAGCTTATATAGGATACAGGAGATGTAAATGTCCCTGGGTTTACATATAGACTGGTCAAGGATGGACTAAGATTAGCTGGTTAGGGTTCACCTTTCATGCTTAGGAGACAGTGGACACATGTCAGCTAACATCTTATGTCCCAATATGGAAAAGGTCAAAACAACGGGTCACAGCTGCTACATACAAGTCAAGAGAGCAGGAGACATTCAAAAATTCATGCTATCAAACAGTTACATAACTGGTCTGGACATAAATGTAATTAATTTCAAACTCAGTTTCTTTTTAAGTATTTTTGTGGACCTCTGTTTCCCTGCAGGAACTTAAAGATTTGTTTGGCCTGCCTTCTCACTCTGGACCTGGCAGACCTCACCACAGACAGTCTATGTCTCCACAGCAAATCCACGGCCTCCTAGTGTGCAGTAATTCACATATTGACATGAGTCTTTAGATCAGATGCCCTTCCTGACAATCCTCCCCATTTTTCCAGGCTTGGGACTGACACTGTAATGACGGTTTCATTGATACTTCTCCACCACAGACTATTTCTCTTGTTGAAACCAAAGCTCAGGTGGGTTTTTGGACCTAATGATAGTTAACCTGCTTTGATTGGTCAGTCTGACTTAGGGGCGGGACCTGATCCAAACAGGATTAAAGCTTGTTTTGAGTTCTTGTACCTGGCTCTGGACTAAACTGTGTTCAGTCCACTTCTCTCTCGACACAAACTCAGTGTTGTTGGACTCTTAGATGTTTTTTGGTTCAGGTCTAAATTCAGATTTCATGGGTCTTTGCTCAGAACTGAGGTGCTTCAGGATTAAACTGTAAAATGATGGATAAACTCTGTATTTTGTGTTAAACTTAGTTCAGAAGAGACTGTGAACTCGTCCTGGTTCAGTTCTCATTTTGTCCTTTCTTTATTCTGGGTTTAGTTCTGGTCTAGTCCTGTTTTTATCTCAGATTTGTCTGTAGTTGCTGCAGCTATTTTTCATTTGAATATCCCTTACTGACTGATCTTTTCCTGTGTTCTGTTTGATGCGGTGTTTTCAAACCAAAAGGAGGATGATGAAAAACTCCAGTCAGGTTTCCTTTTTCACTCTGGGAGCCTACTTTGACCCTGGGCCTTTGAGATGGCTGTATTTTCTCATCCTAATGTCTGTGTATGCTCTGATAGTGCTGTCCAACCTGCTTCTCATCGTCGTCATCTGTTTGAACAGAACTCTACATGAACCTATGTACATCTTTCTCTGCAGTTTGTTTGTGAATGAACTCTACGGCGGCTCTGCCTTATTTCCGTTTCTGCTGCTTCAAATTCTCAGGGATTTCCACACAATTCCAGTTGTGTTTTGCTTCATTCAGATCTTCTGTATCTTCACTTATACTCACATTGAGCTGTTCACACTCGCCGTCATGTCGTACGACCGATACTTGTCCATATGTTTCCCTCTGCAGTACCACTCTCTCATGACTCACACTAAAGTCTTTGTCCTCATTGCTTTGACTTGGCTGTTGTTATTTGTGGATATATCTATTATAATTTCTCTGAGCGCGCCCTTGATTCTGTGTGGAAATGTTATTGACAAAGTCTTTTGCATTAACTACTCCATTGTAAAACTGGCCTGTTATGACACAACCGTGAACAACATTTATGGACTTAGCCATTTTTTCCTCTTCACTGTGTTACCGTCGAGTGTCATTCTCTTCATGTATATTCCTATTTTTAAAGTGTGTTTCTCTGGATCCAAACAGATGCGGCAGAAGGCTCTGAGCACCTGCACGCCTCACCTGGCTTCTCTGTTGAATTTTTTGTTTGGATGTTATTTTGAGATAATTCAGAGCAGGTTTGACATGAGAAATGTTCCTAATATACTTAGAATATTCCTGTCTGTGTATCTTTTAGCAGTGCAGCCACTGTTTAATCCAGTGATGTACGGACTGAAGATGTCCAAAATAAGAAGTGCGTGTAGAAAGATGCTTTTGGGTAAAAACAACTTAAACCTATGATTTGGATTAGTGATGTTGTTGAATACTAGAGGTGGACGGATCAATCTAAATATCATTAGTATCAGATTATGATTAATTTGTTCCAGTTTCAATGGAGCCGAGTAAAGCACAGCTCACTATAGTACGTCTGATGCTCACTCTGCTGCTCCTTCTCCCCTCCTGCAAAACCTCTGATGCAAAACACTTTTGCAAATTTAGTTTTTTATTATTTTGTGCAGATTTTATTTCAATAAAATATATTTATTATTTGCATGATTTTGCTTAAAATCCATTGTGGGTGTGTGTCGCAGTATAGCTTAGTTGGTAGAGCACATACATGGGACAGCCTCTCTCAGGGTCGTGGGTTCAAATCTGCACTCTGACAAACACTTTGACGAAAGGAATCAAATAAAAATGTCCAGTTTCTCTAATAGATTCAATACGCTTCACTTAAAATATTCTGTACTTTAGAACTTACAATAACAAAAATAAATCTAAAATAATCAATAATCAATTAAAATAAAAACCTTTCAGAAAAAAAAAAAATCCTTTTCTTCCATCTGGGGCACCACAATAACAAAAAAAAAACTTTGTATGCAGCCTACATTGTCTCAAAGGCAGCATTTTGGGTGAAGACAAAGATCCAAACTCTGTCCGACTTCCACTACAGGTCAACACTTTCAACAACAGCAGCAGTCTAAGCAGGGACACCCAGACTTTCCCAGAGCACCCGAACCCCCCTCCATAAACAAACAAACAAACAAAAAAATACTACAAAGGACGAAGGACACAATTAAATGCCTTTTCCAGATCCATAAAGCACATGGGGACTGTGGGCGAACTCCTATCAACCCTCGAGCACCCGATAGAGGGAGAAGAGCTGGTCCACTGTTCCACGACCAGGACGAAAACCGTTTCTCCTGAATCCGAGGTTCAACTATTGGTTGAATTCTCCTCTCCAGTCCCTGGAAGAGACTTTCCCAGGGAGGCTGAGAAGTGTGATCACCCTGTAGTTGGAACACACCCTCTGGTCCCCCTTCTTGAAAAGAGGGACCACCCAGTCCAGTCTAAGTCCAGAGGCATGTCCCCGACCACCATGTGATGCTGCAGAGATGTGTTAACCAAGACCACAACATCCAGAGACTTGAGGTACTCGGGGCAGATCTCATCCAGCCCCAGAGCCCTGTCACTGAGAAGTTTTGACCACCTTCAGGTTGAGCAACAGACATGTCCACCTCTGAGTCTTCAGTGTCTGCTTCTCAATGGAAGGCGTGTCGGTGGCATTGAAGAGATCCTCTTAGTATTCTTTCCACTGTCCAACAACATCCCCAGTTGAGGTCAACAGCTCCTCACCTCCACTGTAAACTGTTTTGGCAAAGCACTGCTTCCCTCTCCTGATGCAGCAGACTGCATGCTTGACCTGCTAGTAACCTTCGGCTGCCTCAAGAGTTGCACAAGCCAGCCAGGCTAGATAGGACTCCTTCTTCAGTCTGACGGCATCCCTTACTTTTAGTGTCCATTACCAGTTTCGGGGGATGCTGCCAAGACGGGACCAGAGACCTTGCGGCCACAGCTCCAAACAGCTGCGTCATCAATAGAGGTGGAGTGCATGGTCCACTCGGACTTAATGTCCCCAGCCTCCCTCTGGATCTGGTTGAAGCTCTCCCGGAGGTGGGAGTTGAAGAACCCTCTGACAGAGGCTCAGCCAGGCGTTCCCAACAGACCCTCATAACACATTTGGGCCTGCTGAGTCTGTGCAGCCTCCTCCTGCTCCAGTGGATCCAACTCACCACCAGGTGGTCATCAGTTACAGCTCTGTCCCTCTCTGCACCCAAGTGTCCAAGACACAGCCAAAGGTCAGATGAAACAACCACAAAGTCAATCATTGACCTCCAGCCCAGAGTGTCCTGGTGCCATGTTCACTGATGAACACCCTGGCTCCAGGGCAAGGCCTCAGCTGAGTCATACCACCCGACGTAATTTGCTTTCTTCAAAAAGGGGTGTGATGCCCCCTTGTGGCATTTGTGTTTACCTTGGACAGAATAATCCTGTCTGTGTAGTTTTTAACAATGCAGCCGCTTTTTAACCCAGTGTTGTACGAACTGAAGATGTTCAAAATAAGAAGCTTGTGTAGAAAGATGCTTTTGTATAAACACAACTTAAACCTATGATTTGAAATTGTGATGTTCTAGAATAGTAGAGGTGGATGGATCAATCTAAATATCGTTAGTATCGAATATGGATTCTTTTGTTCCAGTTTCTCTGGTTCATCCATGCTCCAAATTCATTACAAAGTAGCCGTGTCTGAGTAAAAGGCACAACTCACTTTAGGAAGCCTAATACTCACTCTGCTGCTTGACGAATGGCTCTCTTAGCACTCTCCCTCATGATATCCTCTTATTATTCAGCTGTTCAAATAAAATAAATAATAAAAATAAAGAAAAAAAATTCTGGGGTCTCATCTATCATATTGACTATTGCATCACCAGCCGATCATATGCTGGTTCTTTTTTTATTCGGCCTGTTGAATCATGCTACAAAAGAGCACTGAAAGTCTTGGATAAGAAACCCTTTTCTTACCATCACTGCCACATTCTTGATAAGTACAATCTACTAAGTTTCTTAAATTTAAACTATTTAAATCTGCCTGTCTTGTTTATAAAGTCTTACGTGGTTTGGCTCCTCCACCATTGAATGCCTTCATAGATCAGAAATCTCTCAGTGGCTCTTCTCGAGTAAAGCTGAGGAAACACTAGAGGATTATCAGCCCGATTCGCCTCTCCCTGAGTTCGGGGAGGTGTGGCCCGAGTGTGAGCTTCTCGCAAACGATTATTTGTTGTGACATTCCTTATCTGTGTGAAGTCAGTGTGATTATGTTATGACTCTTTGCCGGGTCGGAGCCTCTCCAACCTCAAATCGTAAATATCAAACATGCTTGATATTTACAATTTTCACCCCGACTATAATGACGAAGAAACTGCAACAGCCAATCAGAGCGAGGCGTCAGGAGGCAGGCAGACGGAACCACTGATGGCAACTTTGAAACACAGAAGCGCTCAATACAAATAGGCTACTGGAAATAGCACCCTTTGACATATATTCCTCATATACAGTCACTGATATCAACATGAAGCGAAATACTCGCTACTCGCCTCCAGCTGGGACTGAAAGTGTATAAACTGCTCCTGAAGAATTTTCTCGTGTGCTCACATTCTTGTTATCTTTTGTTTTTCACTGCAAATTACAGTGCATGCCCTGACAGCCATCTGACGCGATGGTAGTCCTCCATCATGTTTAAAGCTGATTTTTTAAACATAAAAGTCTTGCAGTCAATAGTTAATATAAAGAGGAGAGTAAATACTGGGGTGTGTTGGAGTGAGGTGGAGGTAAAGCTTTAGTAAACATGAGAACTCCTTCCGGTGTGCCACCAGCTCTCTGTGCATTAAATTAATTTCTCTTGAGTCACTGCGCCACTTCACCACATTTTAACAACTCATCATATAACAACACAATTCTGACTTGTGTTTAATGCACTATAACCTGTAAATGCAATATTTTGTTTCTTGAAGCGAGAGCCGTACGGCACTAGACCAGAAACAGCTGTTGCTAATATACGCCAGCTTTATTTGTGAAAAAGTTAGTACAACTTGGCTCGTCCTCTCTCTGAAAAAGGCTGTTTACCTTGTTTCACGAGGACAAGTATGCATTGGATTAAAAATAACATTTTACTTCTTATTACTGCTCTTTTGTCTCCATTTTTTGACACAATACAAACTGCACCTTCAAACTGCAGTGTGTGGTCTGGCGGTCTGCAGAGTCTGTGCGGTGGCAGGATTATCAGATTAAAAATCGATTGAAATTCTCGTTACATCTGTGGTCCACACTCAGTGTTCCACAGTTTTAAAATTTGATAAGATTTAAAATCTTCTAGTGTGTCCCCAGCTTTACTCGAGCCACTGTTAGAGGTGACAATGATTTAGGCGAATGTCATTTTCTCAAAATGTCCTGTCATTTCAGGGCTTAACCTTTTGGAACAGCATACCTCTCTCAGTGAGGGAATGCACAAATTTTGTTAATTTCAAAATACATTTGAAACTCTGGCTGGGTGTAGCCCAGGTAAAAATAATCCACCCTACTATAAATAAATTCGCTGTTTTATATTTAAAATCATGGTATTCTACTGCCGTACGCTTTTGAATGCACCTCAGTCATGTGACTCTCATGAGCACTTGCGAGATCGCTCTCAGCCAATCGCATGCCGCGCAGCGCTTGATACGTGATCTCCGTGCTTCTCCCATTCAGTAAGTGTGGGGGAGTGGCACGAGACGGCTGCAACAGGTTCGTGTCAAACAAATGGTTACCTTCGTTTGTACATTTCTTAGATTAAGTGTTTGATTATGCACTTTCTAAAGGTGAAGTTCCGCGCTGTAGGAGCAGATTGGTGCCACGGTGCGTTGATCGCTAGTGGAATTGGTGAGTCTGTCTGTCTGTTTGTGTGTTATTAGCATTAGCATACCAATGCGCCAGTGTGCTCAACTGCCAGTTGTTATGCTAATGCTGAACAATTTTATACAGTTGTATTGTTTGTTTGAGTCATGTTAATATAGTATGACTGTGATTTGGATTTTTCTAATGTATTTATTCATTGCATTTTAACTAAGATAGGTAATGTAACCTGGTATGGTTGATGGGTTACTACATCAACGTAACTGGAATTTGTTTTGATTAATGGAACTAGCTAGTTTAATGAATGACATAGTGCTTAACTAACAGTGACCCTGTCTAATTAATGCAGGCCAGGTGCGCTCAGGTAGAGTGCGTCCTCAATGGCGAGCTAACCACCAGGCTAGGAGCCTAAGGAACCTTCTACATCGCAACCGCACCCTCTTGCAGTCTGGTAGGAGGCTGTTGCAGCCCAGTCCCCCACACTTTTCCTCTCACTTTCACTCACACCAGGCCTTTGGCCTTATGGACTACTACAAGGACAATTTGCCCCTTCAAAGGACACTAATCTTTTAATGTCGGTTTTGTATTTCGAGTGGGTAATTAATACATGTATGGTCAACATGGATCCTATGTTGTGAGAGTTTTTAAACTACATGGGTTGCATATTGTGGTTGGTCTATGAAATGACTGTTCTGAAGTATACTTCCATTTTGAGTAAACCTGCAGGTTGTAAATAATTGTTGGGTTAAATGGTATGTTTGTCTGTTAGCACTATCAATATATGGTATCCATTTCAACTCCTTGTGTCTGTTTTATTATTTACTGTACTGGTACCTCCGAGAGTTAAACCTGGTTTTCTGATTGCAGCCCATTTGCTAGCATAAAGTCTTCCTACTTTATAGCTGCAGTTAAGCACATATATGCTACATGAGAGCTACACAAACATATGATCATGTGTGACCTGAATCTCATAATTATTAATACCTTTTTTACTTAACACTGTATAACTGTCTGTACTAACACTGACTATGTTGTACTTTGTGGTGTCTATCTATTTGTCCTTGTTGTGGTGTGTTTTTCTTTGTATATTTCTCTCTATAACATCAACCTGCCAGGGGACTGCAGATGGAAATTAGCCCTTGGCTATAAACTGGCATATTTACATTTGTTCTAATGTTTATTATAATGCATTGTCCCTCTTTTCTTAAATAAACAAATTAGAAAATAAATAAATCTATAAAGCTTGCATATGGGTTAGTAGTGCTGTTGGATCTATAAAAATCCAACTAGGCGTAAAACCTTCCATATCCCTACGTCTGCTCTGACCCTGGTGTGCGCACATTTTGGAGACACATCACAAAGACGACCCTCACAGCAAGCTGCTAGAGTTAAGCAATTTTGACAAAATTATGGTTGGTGGGCATTTGATACAGCTCAAATGTATCAAATGCGTATATTGGTATATAATAATACTATATTGGTTTATTTCAGTTTAATTGTTTAATAAAGATTATTTTGTTAAACCTTATTTTCTGCTTGGTGTGTCCTCATTAGTTGCGGCCCCCTGAGCCAGGGTCGTAACAGGGAGGCTCTGAACATTGGCTATACATCACTTCAAAATAACATTTTTAAACAGGTACATAACTGGTCTGGACATAAATGTAATTCATATCAAACTCAGTTTCTTTTTATGTATTGACTGTGGACAACCTCTGGCTCCCTGCAGTACCTTCAGGACCCACCAGGGGGAGCTTAACTGTTTTTGGCCTGCCTTCTCACTCTGTACCTGGCAGACCTCACCACAGACAGTCGATTTCTCCACAACAGCTGCCTCCTGTGTGCAATGATTCACATAAAGATTTGGCATGAGCCCTTTGATCAGATGCCTTTTCTGACACAATCCTCCCCATTTATCTGGGCTTGGGATCAACACTGTGATGATGGTTTCTCTGATACTCCTGAGGGAAAGTTGGTGGATTTTTCACTTTGGAGTCCCCTCCTTCTATTCTTTTGCAAGGGGTCCGAAAGTGAAGGGGTACCTAATGGCCCCAAAGGAAATGTGGACACCCAAATGGAATTTGTTTTCGGGCACCCGAGGGTCTTTTGCTGAAGAAATCACCCTGTGTATGTGGGTGCTTCTGTCGTTTGGAGGCACCACGATTGTGCCGTCGGCATATAATTTTTGGTTGGCTCCGCCCCCCTCACAGCGTGGCTGCGCCTCCTCCGCTTCTTTTTTATTTGGGAGTTTTTGTTCGGAATGAGTGACAGGTTTGGGCCGCGGGGGCCCCACCCCTTAGCTTTGGGGCACTCTTCGCTTCATTTTGGGAGACTTTGAGCTCGAGTGACTGCCAGCGGTCAGGGGTCAGCTCGGGGTGCCTGATCCATTCACTTAGGGGCACTTTTAGGGATCTTCGGGGCACTTTGGTTTAGAATGTCAGGGGGTGCCCCAAAATGAAGTCATTCACTTAAAGTCACAAACAAACTGACTTCATTTTTGGATACTTTTACATTGTAAACAGTGCCCAAATATGAAGTCATTTTGGGGTGCTTTTTAATATTGGTAAGTGCTCCAAAATGAAGTCAGGCATTTCAAGTTTACTTCAATTTCTGAGTTTTTTACATTTTAAAAAGTACCTGAAAATGAAGTCGTTTTGGGGCCCTTTTTTATATTGGGAAGTTCCCCAAAATTAAGTTGGGCACTTACAGATGATTTCTCTTTCAGAGCCTTTTACATTTTAAAAAGCACCCTTTTTTAAAATTTCCAATTGGGTTACTTTTTCTTCTAGGCCTTTTGAAGCCTCTTGGGCCTTCTAGCTCAAAGCACAGCTGAGAAATCCAAGAAAAGGGGACAGGTCATTCATATTGGGGGACTTTTTTTCTGAAACGGGCACTTTTAGAGGACAGTCTTAAAGGCCCTCAGATCACCTTGAAGCCTGCTGCTCAAAAACTTGCAAATGACTGCCAGGGGTCAGGGGTTGAGATGGGTCACTGGACCACTCACTTTGGGGCACTTTTTTTATACACTTTGGGGCACTTTGTGCACAAATAACCGCCAGTGGTCAGGGGTCCAGACGAGGCACCTGACCCTTTGTGTGAGGGTCTTGAATAAAAAACTTGAATAAAAAAACAATAAAAAGTGCCCCAAAATGAAGAACATTAACATAAAAAAATCCCATGATGACTTCATTTAGGGGCAGTTTTTAAAGTAGAAAAGTGTCTCAAAATGAAGTACAGTACTAAGACTGATGAACAACTCCATTTTAAAATTAATTTAATTTGGGGCACTTTTTGAAATTTAAAAAGTGCCCCAGATAAAATTTAATTTGGGGCTCTTTTAAAAATAGAAAAGTTTCCCAAAATGAAATCATTTTAGAACACTTTTTAAAATAGAAAAGACTAAAAGTACCACAAAGTTTCCTAAAGTTCCCTAAAGGTGCCTCTAAGTAAGGTACCTTAAAGTTCCCTAAAAGGACCCCCAAAGCTCCCTAAAAGTACCCCAAAGTTCCCTAAAAGTGCCTCTAAGTACCCCAAAGTTCCCTAAAAGTGCCTCTAAGTAAAGTACCTCAAAGGTCTCTAAAGGTACCCCAAAGTTCCCTAAAAGCACTCCAAAATACCTTATAAGTACCACAAAATTTCCTTAAAAGGACCCTGACCTTCCCTAAATGTACCCAAAGTTCCCTAAAGGTGGTTCTAAGTAAAGTACCCCAAAGTTCCATAAAAGGACCCTAAAGTTCCCTAAAAGTACCCCAAAGTTCCCCAAAGTTCCCTAAAGTTCCCTAAAAGTGCCTCTAAGTAAAGTACCCCAAAGTTCCCTAAAAGGACCCTAACATTTCCTAAAAGTACCTCAAAGTTCCCTAAAAGCATTCCAAAGTTTCCTAAAAGTGCCTCTAAGTAAAGTACCCCAAAGTTCCCTAAAAGGCCTCCAAAGTGCCCGTAAGTGAACGGTCCGTGAGGCACCCTGAACCCCCCCCCCCGGTGGACGTCCGGGGTGCCGCACGGGGCTGCTTCATTTCGGGGAGCCTCTCGCCAGCTTCCCCTAAATATCCTTCACCACACAATATTTCTCCCATTGAAACCAAGGCTCAAGTGGGTTTTTGGGCCCAATGGAGTTTTGCTTTGATTGGTCAGTCTGACTTAGGGGCGGAACCTGATTCAAATAGGATTAAAGCTGGTTTTGAGTTCTTGTACCTGAATCTGGACTAAACTGTGTTCGGTCCACTTCTCTCTCATGACAAACTCATGACAAAGTGTTGTTGGACTTTTAGACTTCTGTAAAAATCAGACAGTTTTTGGTTCAGGTCTGAATTCTGATTTGATGGGTCTTTGCTCAGAACTGATGTGCTTCAGGATTAAACTGTAAAATGCAGGATAAACTCTGTATTCTGTGTTGAACTTTTTGGTTTGAACTAAACTTAGTCCAAAAAAAACTGTGATCAAGACCTGGTTTAGTTCTCATTTTGTCTTTGCTTTATTCTGGGTTTAGTTTTCTGTTTTTCATTTCTCTTAATGAAAATTAAATCTCTATTAAATAAATCTCTTAATTTATCCTCTAACTCATCTCTGTATTTTTGGCAAAACTGTGGCTAAACCTGTGTCAGTGTTCAGAGTCTGACTCTTTACTCCCTCAGAGACTTGTTTTATTGTTTGTGATCTTTGTAAAATGTAGCGTTAAGTGTTTAAGGCATCTCAGTGACTGATCTTTTTCTGTGTTCGGTTTGATGCTGTGTTTTCAAACCAAAAGGAGGATGATGGTAAACTCCAGTCAGGTTTCCTATTTCATTCTGGGAGCCTACTTTGACCCTGGGCCTTTGAGATGGCTGTATTTTCTCATCCTAATGTCTGTGTATGCTCTAATAGTGCTGTCCAACCTGCTTCTCATCGTCGTCATCTGTTTGAACAGAACTCTACATGAGCCTATGTACATCTTTCTCTGTAGTTTATTCATGAATGAACTTTATGGAAGCACTGCACTGTTCCCGTTTCTGCTGCTTCAAATTCTCAGGGATTTCCACACAATTCCGGTTGTGTTTTGCTTCCTTCAGATCTTCTGTGTTTTCTCTTATGGTCACATTGAGCTGTTCACACTCACCATTATGTCGTACGACCGATACTTGTCCATATGTTTCCCTCTGCAGTACCACTCTCGCATGTCTTACACTAAAGTCTTTATCCTTATTGTTTTGACTTGGCTGTTGGCTTTTGTGGATATATCTATTCTAATTTCTCTGAGCGCGCCCTTAATTCTGTGTGGAAACGTTATTGACAAAGTCTTTTGCATTAACTACTACATTGTAAAACTGGCCTGTTATGACACAACTGTGAACAACATTTATGGACTTATCTATTTTTTCCTCTTCACTGTGTTACCGTCGAGTGTCATGCTCTTCATGTATATTCCTATTTTTAAAGTGTGTTTCTCTGGATCCAAACAGATGCGGCAGAAGGCTCTGAGCACCTGCACACCTCACCTGGTTTCTCTGTTGAATTACTTGTTTGGATGTTATTTCGAGATAATTCAGAGCAGGTTTGACATGAGAAATGTTCCTAATATACTTAGAATATTCCTGTCTGTGTATCTTTTAGCAGTGCAGCCACTGTTTAACCCAGTGATGTATGGACTGAAGATGTCCAAAATAAGGAGCTTGTGTAGAAAGATGGTTTTGGGTAAACACAACTCAAACCTATGATTTGAAATAGTGATTGAATACTAGAGGATGGATCAATCTAAATATCGTTAGTATCAGATTCTGATTCATGTGTTCCAGTTTCTCTGGTACATCCATGCTCCAAATTCATCACAAAGTAGCCGTGTCTGGCTATAAGGCACAGCTCACTTTAGTACACACTAAAAAATGCTGGGTTATTTCAATAACCCATTTTCTGGGTTGACACTGTTGGGTCAGAGGTTGGGTTGCTATAACCTAAGATTGGGTTAGAGATAATAAACCCCATTTGGGTCAGGGTTCACTCTGTCAGAGTCAAACTTTAACTGTCCTCAGCTGCCAAAGGCGGGAGTTAACCTCAGTCTGAGAGAAACCTCAAATAAAAAGTATGTACACACATTTTTATCTAATTATTCTATCATTATTATTTAGTTTAAAGCTCTCTGTGACTGAATGTACTGGCATTGTTATAATTTTAACATTAGTTTTGTCTCTGGCCTAAGTTGTAGCTTTCCTAGCTTGTAGCCTGTAGCTTACCTAGCTTGTATCCTGTAGCTTAGCTTGTATCCTGTAGCTTAGCTTGAGAAATGAATAGAAACCTAACGTTAACCAAAAATAACACTGGAGTGTCAGCAAAAATGTTGAACTTTTTCTAATCATTATTTTCAGGATGTTTGGGGCGAACTGTGGTGTAAAAAAAAATGCAATAGTTCTACTAGCTTTAGCGTCAGTTACTTGGCTAACTGTCAATGAGCTAACTGCTACTTTTCAGTTTTTATAATGCTGCTGTTGTTTCAGGTCAACTTTATACTCTCCTTATGGACTTCTGAGCTGATATATCTGTAGCTTTACAGGTAGCTTTACAAGATATTTTACCTCTTTTTCACAATAAAAAAAAATTGTAAATCACTTTTATATTTGGCTTAAATGACATTTAATAATTGGTTTTCCTACAGGTGCCTTGGTAAAAATGCACTCAATCTTCCATCTGAGCTCCACCAGACTTTTACAAAATAAAAAGTACAAGTACAAACTGTGTATTTAATGTTTTTATAGCCTTGAAAAAAGTGTGTCTCTGATAATGTACATACTTTAGCTGTAAATGTGACTCCTTTTCTTTTTTCCCCTCAGCAGAATATCCAGCAGACTGAAGTGTCAGAGCAAGATCCTGACTGAGGAGAGTGTTCAAAACTGTTATGTTGCTCTCTTAAAAAGAGTAGCTGTAGCGCACAAGCAATATTACACCAATGACTACAATAAAAATAAAACTCCAATTCCCCTATAAGTGTATAATCTGTAAGTAAATTGAAAAAAAAAAAAAAAAAAAAAAAATATATATAATATATATATATATATATATATATATATATATATATATATATATAGTAGACATAATGTTAGTCAAACATGTAACCCAACATAAAAGTTACAATTAACCCAGCATTGGCTTGGTCCATATTTGACCCAGCATTGGGTTACAAATTGGGTTAATTTTAACCCAGCATTTTTTAGTGTGTACGTCTGATGCTCACTCTGCTTTTCCTTCTCCCCTTCTGCAAAACTTCTGTACACTTTGAGGGAAGACTTGGATTTTTTCTTTTGTGCAGATTTCATTTTAATAAAATATATTTTTTATTTGCTTGATTTTGCTGAAAATATGTTCTGCAGTATAGCTCAGTTGGTAGAGCACTTACACAGGGCTATTACAGCCTACCTTAGAGTTGTGGGTTCAAGTCTGCACTCTGACAATTTGACAAATGGCTCTCTGAGCTTTTCCCTCATAATCTCCTGTCATTACTCAGCTGTTCTATCAAATAAAGTAAAAAAAAAAAGTTCTGGTCTTTTACATGCACTGAGCAAAAATCACAAACTCATTCAGTGGTCAGAAAATGTACTCAGATTGAACACATGATGACACTGCTGTCCCTCTGTGAAAGTACACGAGCTGCTTGGATATGTACAAAGTACAGCTATTTCAAGACTGGCCTGGGATTTACTAAGGATTCGTAAAAAACAAATAAAAAGATGCAGTATTACACAACCCAATTTTATACATATTAATTTATCTTGTGTAACTATAAGATGTTTATTTTCTCCATTTCACCATTTCATTAATAGGTTCATTACACTTCACTCACAATATTCTGTAACTTGATGCTTTAGAACTTACAATAAAAACAATAAATTTAAAACAATGACTTACAATAAAAAAATCTGAGAAAAAAAAATAGAAAATAATATTCTTTATTTTTCTTCTGTCTGGGGCACCACAGTAATAAAAATTATAATAAAACCTCTGTATGTGGCCTACGTTGACTCAAAGGCAGCCTTTTTTTTTGCTGGATTGGATTTACATTGCCCTTTACAAGCTTGTCAAACTCCTTAAAGCACCTTAGAATTTAGTGCATTATTATTTTCTCCTCAGTCACACTCAGTGGTGGTGAGCTACAACTGCCCTGGGGCAGACTGCCGGAAGTGTGGCTGCTATTTTGTGCCTACAGCCCCTCTGACCACCACCAAACACAGTCAGACTGACCACTGCTCCATGACCAGGATGAAAACCGCACTGTTCCTCCTGAATCTGAGGTTTGACTATTGGCCAAATTCTCCTCTCCAGTCCCTGGACTAGACTTTCCCAGGGAGGCTGAGGAGTGTGATCCTCTGTAGTTGGAACACACCACAGGGTGGTCCCCCTTCTTGAAAAGAGGGACCACCAGCCCAGTTTAAGTCCAGAGGCATGTCCCCGATCGCCTTGCGATGCAGCAGAGACATGTTACCCAAGACCACAACATCCAGAGACGTGAGGTACTCGGGGCAGATCTCATCCAGCCCCTTCCTCAACGGAAGGCGTGTCGGTGGCATTGAAGAGATCCTCTTAGTATTCTTTCCACCGTCCAACAACATCCCCAGTTGAGGTCAACAGCTCCTCACCTCCACTGTAAACTGTGTTGGCAAAGCACTGCTTCCTTCTCCTGAGGCAGCAGACTGCATGCTTGGCCTGCCAGTAACCTTCGGCTGCCTCAAGAGTTGCACAAGCCAGCCAGGCTAGATAGGACTCCTTCTTCAGTCTGACGGCATCCCTTACTTTTAGTGTCCATCACCAGTTTCGGGGGATGCTGCCAAGACGGGACCAGAGACCTTGCGGCCACAGCTCCAAACAGCTGCGTCATCAATAGAGGTGGAGTGCATAGTCCACTCGGATTTAATGTCCACAGCCTCCCTCTGGATCTAGTTGAAGCTCTCCTGGAGGTTGGAGTTGAAGACTCCTCCAACAGAGGGCTCAGCCAGATGTTCCCAACAGAACCTCACTATACTTTTGGGTCTGCCGACTCTGCCCGGCCTTCTCCTCCTCCAGTGGATCCAACTCACCACCAGGTGGTCATCAGTTACAGCTCTGTCCCTCTCTGCACCCGAGTGTCCAAGACACACAGCCGATGGTCAGATGACACGACCACAAAGTTGACCTCCGGCCCAGAGTGTCCTGGTGCCATGTGCACTAATGGAAACCCTTGTGCTTGAACATGGTGTTCGTTATGGACAAACTGTGAGTAGCACAGAAGTCAAACAATGTAACTACACTTGGTTTCAGACTGGGGAGGTCATTCCTTCCTGTCATGCCCCTCCAGGTGTCACTGTCACTGCCCATGTGAGGGCCCCGCCTTCAACAACAGCCCAATCCTCTCTGCACTGGTCCCTTTATGGTTCCTCCTGCAGGTGGTGGGTCCACATCATCCTTTTGGGCTGGGCTCGACTGGGCCCTGTGGGGAGGGCCCAGGTCGCAGGTCGCTGTGGTTACTGATTGGCCTGCCTGGCACACCTGAGTTTCGCTTTGATTGGTCAGTCTGACTTAGAGGCGGGACCTGTAAAAATCTGTTGGTTTTGGTTCAGTTCTTCACACTCGGCTGCAAACCGCCCCAGTGCACACTGAAGGTCCTGATTCCTTGGAGCCAACAGGACAACATCATCTGCAAAAAGCTGAGATGAAATCCTGTGGTTTCTATACTGGACACCATCTGGTCTCTGGTTGTGCCTAGAAATTTGGTCCACAAAGATAATGAACAGAACCAGTGACAAAGAGCAGCCCTGCTGGAGTCCAACCTGCACTGGGAACAGGTCTGACTTACTGCAGTGAACCAAAGGAGGCTGAGGAGTTTCATTCCCCTGTAGTTGGAACACACCCTCCGGCCCCCCTTCCTGAAAAGAGGGATCACCACCCCAGTCTAAGTCCAGAGGCAATGGAACGGACAAACTATGACTAGCACAGAAGTCCAACAATGTAACTACGCTTGGGTTCAGATCAGGGAGGTTCCTCCCAATCACGCCCCTCCGTGTGTCACTGTCACTGCCCACGTGAGCGCTGAAGTCCCCCAGTTGAATGACAGACTTCCCAGTTGGTGCACCTTCCAGCGCCCCTCACAGGGACTCCAAGAAGGCTGGGTACTCTGCACTGCTGTTCGCCCTGTAAGCCGAGACAACAGTTTGAGACATGTCCCTGACCCGAAGGCGCAGGGACGCAACCCTCTCATTCACCGGGGAAAACTCCCACACATGGCGGCTGAGCTGGGGAGCTATAAGCCCACTCCAGCCCCCTGCCTCTCACTGTGGGCAACTCCAGTGTAGTTTCTGTGTCCAGGGATCGGGTCACTGAGGCCTCCACCTTCGACTACTGCCCAATCCTCTCTGAAAAGGCTCCTCCTGCGGGTGGTGGGTTCATGGCAGAAGGGTACATCACATCATCCTTTCGGGCTGGACTTGGCTGGGCCCAATGGAGTTCTTCCTTCAGTTTAGTTGTTTATTTAGACAATTTGTTCTGCACCTTTAACAACACTGCACACACTGTTCATTTACATTTAACACCACCACAATACTGCCAACACCTCACATCTCATTGTAAAATACTGTCTTTATAATTTACCTTCTACTCCTAATTTGGCCTATAATCTTAATTTGGTCCAGTTCAGTTTAATATTTAAAGATAATTTTGTTAAACCTTTTTTTCTGCTTGGTGTGTCCTCATTAGTTGCGACCCTCTGAGCCAGGGTCGTAACAGGGAGGCTCTGAACACTGGCTGTACATTACTTCAAAATAATATTTTTAAACAGGTACATAACTGGTCTGGACATAAATGTAATTGATATCAAACTCAGTTTCTTTTGGTGTATTGAATGTGGACAGCCTCTGGCTCCCTGCAGTACCTTTAGGACCCACCAGAGGGATTTTAACTCTTTTTGGCCTGCTTTCTCACTCTGGACCTGGCAGACCTCACCACAGACAGTCTATGGGAGATTTAGAGCAGGCCGCCTCACAACCCACCTCACCTGTACAGGACCACGCCCCTGAGTTGGCGGGGGGCTGTCTGCGCCAATATCAGACGTGCGCCAGTTGACAAGATAGCGCCCAATGCCTCCTGGTGTGCAGTAATTCACATATTGACATGAGTCTTTAGATCAGATGCCCTTCCTGACAATTCTCCCCATTTTTCCAGGCTTGGGACTGACACTGTAATGATGGTTTCATTGATACTTCTCCACCACAGCTTATTTCTCTTGTTGAAACCAAAGCTCAGGGTTTTTTTTTTGACCTAATGGTAGTTAACCTGCTGTGATTGGTCAGTCTGACTTAGGGGCAGGGCCTGATCAGGATTAAAGCTGGTGTTGACTTCTTGTGCCTGGCTCTGGACTAAACTGTGTTCAGTCCAGTTCTCTCTCGACACAAACTCAGTGTTGTTGGACTTTTAGACATTTTTGTTTCAGAGTTAAATGCAGATTTCATGGGTCTTTGCTCAGAACTGATGCGCTTCAAGATTAAACTGTAAAATGCAGGATAAACTCTGTGTTATCTCTAGCCTTGGTTTGAACTAAACTTTAGTTTAGTTTAGTTCTGGTCTAGTCCTGTTTTTTTCTCAGATTTGTTTGTAGTTGCTGGAGTTATTTTTCATTTGAATATCTCTTAATTTAGCCTCTGACTCATCTCTGTATTTTTGGCAAAACTGTGGCTAAACCTGTGTCAGTGTTCAGAGTCTGACTCTTTACTCCCTCAGAGACTTGTTTTACTGTTTGTGATCTTTGTAAAATGCAGCGTTAAGTGTTTAAGACATCTCACTGACTGATCTGTTGCTGTGTTCAGTTTGATGCTGTGTTTTCAAACCAAAAGGAGGACGATGAGAAACTCCAGTCAGGTTTCCTATTTCACTCTGGGAGCCTACTTTGACCCTGGGCCTTTGAGATGGCTGTATTTTCTCATCCTAATGTCTGTGTATGCTCTGATAGTGCTGTCCAACCTGCTTCTCATCGTCGTCATCTGTTTGAACAGAACTCTACATGAACCTATGTACATCTTTCTCTGTAGTTTGTTTGTGAATGAACTCTACGGCAGCACTGGCTTATTTCCGTTTCTGCTGCTTCAAATTCAAAGGGATTTTCACACAATTCCGGTTGCATTTTGCTTTCTGCAGATCTTCTGTATCTACTCATATGCGCATATTGAGTTTACGACCTTTGCCCTCATGTCTTACGACCGATACTTGTCCATATGTTTCCCTCTGCAGTACCATTCTCTCATGACTCACACTAAAGTCTTTATCCTTATTGCTTTGACCTGGCTGTTGGTATTCGCGGGGGTATTTTGTTTAATTTCTCTGAGCGCCCCTTTGATTCTGTGTGGAAACATTATTGATAAAGTCTACTGTGTTAACTACTCTGTGATCAAACTGGCCTGTTATGACACAACCGTGAACAACATTTTTGGACTTATCCAGTTATTCCTCGTCACTGTGTTACCGTTGAGTGTCATCTTTTTCACATATATCCGTATTTTTAAAGTGTGTCTCTCTGGATCCAAACAGACGCGGCAGAAGGCTCTGAGCACCTGCACGCCTCACCTGGCTTGTCTGTTGATTTACTTGTTTGGATGTTCCTTTGAGATAATTCAGAGCAGGTTTGACATGAGTAAGGTCCCTAATATACTTAGAATATTCCTGTCTGTGTATTTTTTAACAGTGCAGCCGCTGTTTAACCCAGTGATGTATGGACTGAAGATGTCCAAAATAAGGAGTGCATGTAGAAAGATGCTTTTGGGTAAACACAACTTAAACCTATGATGTGAATTAGGGATGTTGTTAAATATAAAGTTGGGTGGATTGATCCAAATATTGTTGGCCTTGTTTCAAACATTAGTATCGGATTCTGTTTCTTTTCTTCCAGCTTCTCTGGTTGGTCCATACTCCAAATTCATCACAAAGCATCTGTGTCTGTGTAAGGCACAGCTCACTTTAGTACGTCTGATGCTCACTCTCCCCTTCTGCAAAACCTCTGTACATTGTGAGGGAAGACATGGATTGTGCAGTTAATGTTAATAAAACATATTTTATATGCCTGACATATGAAATATAAAACATATAAAACATATAAAACATATATTTTATTTGCCTGATTTTGCTTAAAACCTATTCTGGGCTTGTCCTGCAGTACAGCTCAGTTGGTAGAGCACTTACACAGGGCAACTATAGCCTGCCTCGGGATCATAGGTTCAAGTTTGCACTTTGACAATTTGACAAACGGCTCTCTAAGCTCTCTCCTGATGATATCCTGTCATTATTCAGCTGTTCAAATTTAAAATAAAATAAATATTTAAAAATGTTCTGGTCTTTTACATGCACTGAACAAAAATCACAAACTCATTCAGTGGTCAGAAAATGTATTCACATTGAACAGATGATGACACTGCTGTCCCTCCGTTAAAGTACATGAGCTGCTTGGATATGAACAAAGTACAGTTATTTCAAGACTGGCCTTATTACATTATTCTATAATTTTGTTTTAAAATGTACAATAAAAACAGAAATACTGAATGAAAACTAAAAGTAATCAGAAAAAAATAATTCAACATAATATTTTTTTTTTCCTTTTTTGGCACAACAGTAATAATAATAATAATAATAATAATAATAATAATAATAATAATAATAATAATAATACCACCAACCTCTGTATGCAGCCTATGTTGACCTAAAGGAAGCCTTTGACTCCCTAGCTTCCCCCGAGGAACAGAAGCCCCATATAAGTACATAAACATCCGCTGGGACCTCTATATTCAAACACCACTTGCATGGTGTGGGCTGAGCACGGCATCATCATTGGATCATTTGTCACCACCACAGGAGTCTGACAGGGATGCGTTGCTGCTCCAAACTTGTCAAGTTTGCATTGGATTACTGGCTCAAGAACACAGCAGAACACTGCCCCAACCTTGGATTCGACTTCCACTCCTGCTTCACTGACACTCCTTGCAGAGGAAGCATCACCCCTGACCCTCACCATCAGTTGGGCACAGACAAAGATCTAATTACTGTCCAACTTTCCACCACAGGTCATCACCTTCAACAATGAGCAGGTTGAGGTTGTCCATGAGTTTGCCTAGCTCATATCCACATCCTGCTTGTTGGACCCTGAGATTATTCGTCACCTGCAGCAGGGCCACAATGCTTTTGACCATCTCCAAACAGTTTGGCAAAGGACCTCAACCAAAAATGCCCTCATTGTCAGTGTTTGGCCGTCCCCCAGGGGTTGGTGTCGCCCCTGAGTCACCTCAGACTGTCATGGATGATCCAGGTAGCATCAAGGCCGGCCTTTTGCCCCAGCCCAGCACTGCCCTGCCTTCAGACAGCTGGCCTTTATGGTCACTTAAGTGGCCATGCAAGGATTAGGTTATGTAGATGAAGCAAGATGCACATATTTCAAAACTGGTCATTTTTAGCTTGTCAGTCAACTCTATAGGACATACAAAAGCCATTCCCTCAAAATTAAGAAAATCCCCTGCGGAAACCCAACAATAAAAGTTGTTTTTTTTTTTATCAAAAAACAAACAAAAAAAACAAAACAAAACATTACATACAACAGAGATTGTTAGCTATATCATCCATCCATCTCCTTTCTCTTATTTGGGGCTGGGTCGCAGAGGCAGCAATCTAAACAGGGACACCCAGACTTTCCTCTCCCAAGACATTTCCTTCAGCTCCCTCAAAGAAACCCAAAGGCGTTCCCAGGCCAGCTGAGAGACATAGTCCATCCAGCACATCCAAGGTTTTTCCCAGGGCTTCCTCTTGGTGGGACATGCCCGGAACACCTCCTGAGGGAGGCGTGTAGAGCTGGTCCATTGCTCCACGACCGGGATGAAAACCGCATTGTTCCTCCTGAATCCCAGGTTCAGCCAAATTCTCCTCTCCAGTCCCTGGAATAGCCTTTCCCATGGAGGCTGAGGACTGTGATTCCCCTGTAGTTGGAGCACACTCTCCGGTCCCCCTTCTTGAAAAGAGGGACCACCACCCCGGTCTGCCAGTCCAGAGGCACTATCCCTGACCACCACGCAATGTTGTAGAGACGTGTCAACCTAGACAGTCCCTCAACATCCAGAGACTGAGGTACTCAGGGCGGTCCTCATCTACCCCCGGAGCTTTTTGACCACGTCAGTGACTTCAGCTAGGTTATTGGACGCATCCACTTCTGAGTCATCAGTCTCTGCTTCCTCAGTGGAAGGCATGTCTGGGGTATATAAGAGATCCTCAAAGTATTCCCTCCACCGTCTGACAACATCCCCAGTCAAGGCAAACAGCTTCCCACTTCCCAGAAGTTCTATAACAGAAAACCACTCGGGTTCAGATCAGGGAGGCCGTTCCTCCCAGTCAGGCCTCTCCAGGTCTTCTCACTCTGGACCTGGCAAACTTCACCACAGACAGTCTATGTCTCCACAGCAAATCCACTGCCTCCCAGTGTGCAGTAATTTGCATATAAATTTAGCATGAGTCTTTAGATCAGATGCCCTTCCTGATAATCCTCCCCATTTTTCCAGGCTTGGGACTGACACTGTAATGATGGTTTCATTGATACTTCTCCTCCACACAATATTTCTCTTGTTGAAACCAAGGCTCAGGTGGGTTTTTGGACCTAATGGTAGTTAACCTGCATTGATAGGTCAGTATGACTTAGGGGCGGGGCCTGATGAGGATTAAAGCTGGTGTTGAGTTCTTGTACCTGGCTCTGGACTAAACTGTGTTCAGTCCACCTCTCTCTCGACACAAACTCAGTGTTGTTGGAGTCTTAGATGGTTTTTGGTTCAGGTCTAAATTCAGATTTCATGGGTCTTTGCTCAGAACTGAGCTGCTTCAGGATTAAACTATAAAATGCAGGATAAACTCTGTATTTTGTGTTAAACTTAGTCCAGAAGAGACTGTGAACTCGTCCTGGTTCAGTTCTCATTTTGTCCCTGCTTTATTTTGGGTTTAGTTCTGCTCTAGTCCTGTTTTTATCTCAAATTTGTCTGTAGTTGCTGCAGCTATTTATTATTTGAATATCCCTTACAGACTGATCTTTTCCTGTGTTCAGTTTGATGCTGTGTTTCCAAACCAAAAAGAGGATGATGAAAAACTCCAGTCAGGTTTCCTATTTCACTCTGGGAGCCTACTTTGACACTGGGCCTTTGAGATGGCTGTATTGTTTAATTTCTCTGAGCACCCCCTTGATTCTATGTGGAAACCTTATTGACAAAGTCTACTGTGTTAACTACTCAGTTGTAAAACTGGCCTGTTATGACACAACTGTGAACAACATTTATGGACTTATCCAGTTATTTCTCATCACTGTTTTACTGTTGAGTCTGATTCTCTTCACATATATCCTTATTTTTAAAGTGTGTTTCTCTGGATCCAAACAGTTGCGGCAGAAGGCTCTGAGCACCTGCACGCCTCACCTGGCTTCTCTGTTGAATTACTTGTTCGGATGTTGGGGACAGGTCTCTCACTGTTGTTTCAGCTTACGGGCCGAACAGCAGTGTAGAGTACGCGGCCTTCTTGGAGTCCCTGGGAGGGTGATGGAAAGTACTCCAACTGGGGACTCCGTCATTCTCCTGGGGGACTTCAACGCCCACGTGGGCAGTGACAGTGATACCTGGAGGGGCATGATTGGGAGGAACGGCCTCCCTGATCTAAACCCGAGCGGCATTCTGTTATTGGACTTCTGCGCTAGCCACGGATTGTCCATAACAAACATCATGTTCAAGCACAAGGGTGTCCATCAGTGCAGGTGGCACCAGGACACCCTAAGCCAGAGGTCGATGATCGATTTTGTTGTTGTGTCATGTGACCTTCGGCCGTGTGTCTAGGACACTCGGGTGAAGAGAGGGGCTGAGCTGTCAACTGATGACCACCTGGTGGTGAGTTGGATCCACTGCCAGAGGAGGAGGCCGGACAGACTTGGCAGACCCAAACGTATTGTGAAGGTCTGTTGGGAACATCTGGCTGAGCTGGGACTTCAACTGCCACCTCCGGGAGAGCTTCAACCCTGGACCCTGACCCTGTTGGATGGCATCCAAGTGCACCCTGTTCTCTGCCTCTATTGTCGATGCAGCCGTTTGAAGCTGTGGCCGTAAGGTCTCTGGTGCCAGTCATGGTGGCAACCCCCGAACCCAGTGGTGGACACAGGAAGTAAGGGATGCCGTCAGGCTGAAGAAGGAGTCCTATTGAGCCTGGTTGGTATGTGGGACTCCTGAGGCAGTCGACGGGTACCGACATTCCAAGTGTGCTGCGGCCCGGGCGGTTGTGAAGGCAAAGATTTGGGTCTGGGAGGAGTTCGGTGAGGCCATGGAGGAGGACTATTGGTCAGAAGGAGATGGATGGATTTTCAAGATTTTAAATGAGTAATAATTATTAAATAATTTACCTTTTATAAATAATCATGGCCAGCAGGACCTCCTCCAGGGCAGACACCTCTGCAAACAGCTGGTCACGCCAGTGCACTCCGCAGATGCTCTCCAGGTCATTCACCCCCTCATCCTCCACTACATCCTCCTCAGGCTCGTCTTCAGGCTCGTCCTCAGCCCCGTCCTCAGGCTAGTCCTCAGGCTCATGCTCAGGCTCGTCCTCAGGCTCGTCCTCAGGCTCGTGCTCAGGCTCGTCCTCAGGCTCATCCTCAGGCTCGTCTTCAGGCTCGTCCTCAGCCCCGTCCTCAGGCTCGTCCTCAGGCTTATCATCAGGCTCATCCTCAGGCTCATCCTCAGGCTTGTCATCCAGGGGCCACGATGTCTCCTGCCCCTAGGCAGATGTTATGGAGGACGGCACATGCTGCTATGACCTGAAATGTCAGAATGGTTTAATTCTAAAATAACTGCAGTTACTTGCATGGGGTGCAAAGTTGTGGTGCACCTCCAGAGCATGAAAGAAGATGGCCCAGAACCTGGTATTAATCATCCCAAAGGCACACTCTATAATGGAGCGTGCCCTTGAGTGATGGTGGATGAAGCACTGTGCTCCCTCATCTTGCAGCGGCCTCTGGTAGGGAGTGATGGGGGAGCACAGGTTGGAGGCACAGGTACCCTCCGTCTGAGAGGATGAAGTGCCCTGGAGGAGGATAGAGTCAGCGCCTGTACAGTGGGCTGTGGTGGAGCAATCTTGAGTCATGGACTGACCCAGGCCAGCCCACACAGATGTCCATGAAGTGGCCCTGATGGTCACAGACGGCCTGTAGGATGATGGATGGGAACAGCTTTCTGTTCCTGTAGCACTGACCATCAGGGCCGCTCGGTGGCTTACTGCGGACATGGCAGCCATCGATGGCACCTGCTGCTTTGGCGACGGCTCTGTGCCTGGCCAGCCCTGCAAACCCACGGGTCACTGCCTCCAGGTCTTCTGCGGTCTTTGGGAAGTGGATGACCATGGAGATGGTCATCCCACCACCTCCTCAGTGACCCTGTGGATGATGCGGTGGACAGTGGAGCGAGGCATCCCGAACACTGGAGACGACTCTGTACGATGCACTGCTTCCCAGCCAGAAGAAGAAGACCAGGACCTCAAATGTGGCACCAGATCTGTGTCTCCGGTCCTGGTTCAGAAGATCCAGCAACACTGCCAGGGACTCTCTGCTGAGCCAAAAATCAGGCTGTGTGTCCTGTTGATTAAAAAACCTGTCCAGCACAGGTACGCTCAGGTTTATCCTGCAGTACAGAGGTCTTCTCAGGTTCTGGAAAGAAGAAGGTGAATGTTAAAAATGACTGCAATTTCCACCTAATCCAAAGAAATGTATTTAGATGAAAGTGTAATAAAATGTTCTACACCCAAAAAGAAAGACTTACTTCTTCTGTTTATTACATACTGTATATTCATGTTATTATTACTTATTACTATGTAGAAGTAAAATAATATTGTGAAAAGTTACATTAGTCATATATTATCTGACTTTTTTTTCTTCTTTCTAATATTACCTTTACATAAAGATGATCACAAACCCTAATGTAAGTGTGGCCTGATTTCAGACACACCCAGCCTATTAGAAAGAGGGATTTTATGTTTTGCTAAAAATATATATAAAAGGTAATGGTGTAATAGAGGTAAGTTAAAAGGTTGATGACTTACTGAGGTCTGCCGGAAAAACATCACCCACTGGGGCTGGCGGGTAACGGCTTCAAACTCCTCGAGCAGTAAATTAAACAAAATAAAAAATAAAATAACAGTAATTTCTAGCGCCATTTCTGCTGATGTGACCAATGAATGAAGTGAATCAGTGAGCAGCTGTGGTGTTGGTTGCTACGCAATAGCGGCACAAACGTGAGAGGAGGAGCAGCTGTTGACGTACGCTCCGTGGACCAGACCGTCCCATTTCAGCTCGGCCTTTGCGGTCCATGAAGGCCACAAGAAGGAGTCGCCTTCGGGGATCGCGACCTTTGAAGGCTGCAGCCATTGAACTGGAACACAGCTCATGGAACCAATGGAGTTCCTCTTTGAGTTTATCTGTCCTGATTGGTCAGTGTGACTTAGGGGCGGGACCTGCTCTGAACTGAATTAAAGTCGGTTTTGAGTCCTTGTACCTGGATCTGGACTAAACTGTGTTCAGTCCACTTCTCTCTCATGACAAACTCAGTGTTGTTGGACTTTTAGATGATTTTTGGTTCAGGTCTAAATTCAGATTTCATGGGTCTTTACTCAGAACTGATGTGCTTCAGGATTAAACTGTAAAATGCATTCTGTATTCTGTGTTGAACTTTTGGTTTAAACTAGACTGAGTCTAGAATTAGACTAGACTTAGTCCTGAATAGATTGTGATCTAGTCCTGATTTATTTCCTATTTTATCCTTGCTTTATTCTGGGTTTAGTTAGGGTCTAGTCCTGTTTTTATCTCAGATTTGTCTGTAGTTGCTGCAGCTATTTTTCATTTGAATATCTCTTAATTTAGCCTCTGACTCATCTCTGTATTTTTGGCAAAACTGTGGCTAAACCTGTGTCAGTGTTCAGAGTCTGACTCTTTGCTCCTTTGGAGACTTGTTTTACTGTTTGTGATCTTTGTAAAATGCAGCGTTAAGTGTTTAAGACGTCTCAGTGACTGATCTGTTTCTGTGTTCAGTTTGATGCTGTGTTTCCAAACAAAAAGGAGGACGATGACAAACTCCAGTCAGGTTTCCTATTTCACTCTGGGAGCCTACTTTGACTCTGGGCCTTTGAGATGGCTGTATTTTCTCATCCTAATGTCTGTGTATGCTCTGATAGTGCTGTCCAACCTGCTTCTCATCGTTGTCATCTGTTTGAACAGAACTCTACATGAACCTATGTACATCTTTCTCTGTAGTTTATTTGTGAATGAACTCTACGGCAGCACTGCCTTATTTCCATTTCTGCTGCTTCAAATTCTCAGAGATTCCCACACAATTCTGGCTCCGTTTTGTTTCTTTCAGATCTTCTGTATCTTTTCTTACGCACACATTGAGTTTGTGACTCTAGCTGTCATGTCGTTCGACCGATACTTGTCCATATGTTTCCCTCTGCAGTACCATTCCCTCGTGACCCACACTAAAGTCTTTATCCTTATCGTTGTGACCTGGCTGTTGTTATTCGCAGGTATATTTTGTTTAATTTCTCTGAGCGCCCCTTTGATTCTGTGTGGAAACCTTATTGATAAAGTCTACTGTGTTAACTACTCTGTGATCAAACTGGCCTGTTATGACACAACCGTGAACAACATTTTCGGACTTATCCAATTATTTCTCATCACTGTGTTACCGTCGAGTGTCATTCTCTTCACATATATTCATATTTTTAAAGTGTGTTTCTCTGGATCCAAACAGATGCGGCAGAAGGCTCTGAGCACCTGCACGCCTCACCTGGCTTCTCTGTTGAATTTCTCGTTCGGATGTTGTTTCGAGACAATTCAGAACAGGTTTGACATGAGTATGGTCTCTAATACACTGAGAATATTCCTGTCTGTGTATTTTTTAACAGTGCAGCCACTGTTTAACCCAGTGATGTACGGATTGAAGATGTCCAAAATAAGGAGCGCATGTAGAAAGATGCTTTTTGGTTAACACAACTTAAACTTAACTAAAAGTTTAGATAATTAAATCTGTTACATATTCATTTATCTGTAACGATACATATTTATTTAGCTTGAGTCACTGTGCAATGTGTATTTGCTCAAATAAAAGCATAATATTCTTTCACCATTTGTTTAATAACTTTATTACACTTTATGCTGACATGTAATAACTCAGTGCTTTAGAACTTAGAATAAAAATTGAGAAAAGTATTATTTATGACTAATTTTTTTTTCCGTCTTGAGTTACTACAGTAATAATAATAATAATAATAATAAACCAAAGTTTCTCAAAGCTCTTCACATGAGTCCATTCTTCCTTCACTCCGCTGTCGCTCTGTTATGGTGAGATACTTTTGTACCACAGCGTTGGGGAGCTGATTTTACTTGGGCGCCCAGTTCAGCAGATTAGCGCAGCCACAATGGTTGCACAAGTTAACCCTTGTCAAAAGTGTCAAAATTCTAATTTTTATATTTGATAAGTTTTCAGTAGTTCTTAACTTTTCCATGAAATGTGCCTCAGGTGTGTATTTTATCACTGATGTTATCTTCTAATATTACTTTATGTTTACTCTTTCTAAGTCTGTGACACTGCTGCTGTTCAGGGACAAAAGTGTTACCGTCACAAAACATCATAGAAACAATACATTCATATTTTTTCTACTTCCTTTTTTACATAAATATTTTTAAACAGCTTTTGCCCTGATAATAAATACCAGATATTTAATAATTTTAACAATTTTTGTCTTCAGTCTTGGGTCTGTCAAATATCACCAACAACATTGATTTAGATGGATTTGGGATTTTTTTTTTTTTTTTTTTTTTTGTAGTAACCTAAGTCACAACCAGTTTTAATGGGAGTTGTTTTTTAGATTATACATAGCACAGGAAAAAATTATCCCTAAAAATCAATGTTGTTGAGGATCTTTGACAGATCCATGGCTGTATTTAGCCCCCCTGAAGAAAATCCCCTTTGCTTTAACACAAAAGAGCAGAGAGCGATAACAACGCACAAAGCATTTTTAATTACTCAGACCCAGGGGCATTACCTGGAGGCACTGTGACAGTGTGGCCTTGTAACAATGTGTTTTATTGTTTTTTTTTTTTTTTTTTTTTTTTTTTTTTTTTTTTTTTTGTGCGTGTGGTCCGCCCGGTGGGAAAAGATTGCTGGATCGGATTACTTCAAACCTCTCCTAAAGAAGAGCAGTCTTGATGCCACAGTACTGAACAACTATCGGCCCATATCAAACCTGCCGTTTTTAGGTAAAGTCCTTGAGAAAGTTGTATACCAACAACTTACTGACTTTCTTCTGCGGAACAACTGCTTTGATGATTTTCAGTCAGGTTTTAGGCCCCATCACAGCACTGAGACTGCTCTTATCAAGGTGACTAATGACATCCGCATGAACACTGACACAGGCAAAGTCTCTGTCTTAGTTCTGCTGGATCTGAGGCTGCTTTTGACACAGCTGACCATGTGATCCTGTTACAAAGATTAGAGGACTGGGTAGGTATTTCTGGTACTGCCCTAAAATGGTGTAAGTCCTATCTTGAAGACAGGAAGTACTTTGTTGAAATCGGTAACTGTGTTTCAGACCAAATGGCCCTGACCTGTGGGGTGCCCCAGGGGTCCATCCTGGGACCTCTTTTGTTCAATCTTTACATGCTCCCTTTAGGCCAATTATTAAGCTGCAATAACATCTCCTACCACAATTATACAGATGACTCAGATTTACATCTCACTGACAGCAGGTGAATATGGACCTGTGGATTCACTCTGTCATTGCATCCAACAGATCAATGAGTGGATGAGAAACAACTTTCTCCAGCTAAACACAGACAAGACTGAAATAATCATCTTTGTCCACAGAAACAAAGACAAGGTGTCTGTAGTCACCTCGAGTCTCTTTCACTAAAACCAAGTCAGGTTAGAAATCTCGGGGTAATCATGGACTCAGATTTGAACTTCAGCAGTCACATTAAATCTATAACATCATCAGCATTTTACCATCTCAAAAACATTGCCAGAATCAAAGGTTTACTGTCTAAACCAGACCTAGAGAGACTTATTCATGCGTTCATCTCCAGCAGGTTAGACTACTGTAACGGTCTGCTCACTGGACTCACTAAACCAGCTGTGAGACAGCTGCAGGACGTCCAGAACGCTGCTGCTCGGGTCCTGACCAAAACCAGGAAGTACGACCATATTAGTCCTGTCCTCAGGTCTCTGCACTGGCTTCCTGTTGCTCAGAGAATAGACTTGAAAACAGCTCTGCTGTGTACAATGGTAGGCAGGCGGTGGCAGTGGCGGTGGGGGTCTTCACATGGTCTGTCCTACCTCGTACCCCCTGATTGTTGTATGGGCGTTACTTAGAGAGACACCTGACCCAGACGTTCTGGGGCCCAGGTGTGCAAGGCCAGATATACTACCCCAAATGCCCATTAGGGGGCATCACACAGCTGAAAAAGAAAGAGGTCCAGACCTGTCCTCCTACACAAAAATCTTATTAATTAAACATGGCTCTCCATCGTCAACTTGAATAGTGCGATATAAATGTACAACCTCTGAACAGCTGAAAGTTTTAGGGCTGTGTTAAATCCGTACATTGAAAAAAGCACAGTTTAATAGTTTAATAATTAAACAAAATTATTTTCCAAATAATAAATAGCAGAGGGACAGAGCTTTGGTGATAATTACAGCCCCATTCCTCTACTATTTTTTTTTTTTTTTTTTTTTTGAAATCATTATTATTATTATTATTATTATTATTATTATTATTATTATTATTATTGTTATTATTTTGTAATAAATTTTTCAAAATTCATATAATTAAACTGGGTTAAAGACAATTATTTAATGTTTGGTAGTTCTGAGCAGATAAAAGAGATTTATGCAAAAATTCTTCAGCTCGTTTTTTTTTTTTTTTTTTTTTTTTACAATCGAACTTTGTGAAAGCTTCTTGCTGAAAGCTTGGCTTCACAAAGTGTGCTCTAATTGTTACAGATCTCACAGGTTTTTTTGGATTTTCTAAAATCCCCCTGGAGCTGAACAATGGCTGAGGCTTTGCCATTTTGGCTTTTCTTCAGCCCATTTGCCATGGGAGACCCTACCAGGGGCATAATGCCCCAGGCAACATAGCTCCTAGGATCATTCGGGCACTCAAACTCCCCCACCACGATAAGGTGGCAGTTCAAGGGGGAGCCTAGGACCTGTTTGCCAGGTCCTAGGTGACGGGCCAGACTAAGAGCAGTTCATAAATCCCCTATGAACAGTTTAAAATCGAGGACCGTGACGTCGCCCGGTATGGCGCAGCCGGGGCCCCACCCTGGAGCCAGGCCTGGGGTTGGGGCTCGAATGCGAGCACCTGGTGGCCGGGCCTTTGCCCATGGGGCCCGGCCGGGTACAACCCGAAAGAGCGACGTGGGCCCGACCTCCTGTGGGCTCACCACCCGCAGAGGAAATCATAGGGGACCGGTGCTGTGTGGATCGGGCAGCAGTCGAAGGCGGGTGCCTCGACGACTCGGTCCCCTGGACACAGCTTCTAGCTGTAGGGACATGGAATGTCACCTCACTGGGGGGGAAGGAGCCTGAGCTTGTGCGGGAGGTTGAGAGATACCGGCTAGATATAGTCGGGCTCACCTCCACACACAGCTTGGGCTCTGAAACCCAGCTCCTCGAGAGAGGTTGGACTCTCCACCACTCTGGCGTTGCCCGCGGTGAGAGGCGGCGGGCCGGTGTGGGCTTGCTCATAGCCCCCCAGCTCAGCCGCCATGTGTTGGAGTTTACCCCAGTAAACGAGAGGGTCGCGTCCCTACGCCTTCGGGTTGGGGACAGGTCTCTTACTGTTGTTTGTGCCTACGGGCCAAATAGCAGTACAGAGTACCCGGCCTTCTTGGAGTCCCTGGGAGGTGTACTGGAAGATGCACCGACTGGGGACCCCATTGTTTTGCTGGGAGACTTCAACGCCCACGTGGGCAGCGACAGTGACACCTGGAGGGGTGTGATTGGGAAGAACGGCCTCCCCGATCTGAACCCGAATGGTGTTTTGTTATTGGACTTCTGTGCTAGTCACAGTTTGTCCATAACGAACACCATGTTCGAGCACAGGGGTGTCCATAAGTGCACGTGGCACCAGGACACCCTAGGCCGGAGGTCGATGATCGACTTTGTAGTCGTGTCATCTGACCTTCGGCCGTGTGTTTTGGACACTCGGGTGAAGAGAGGGGCTGAGCTGTCAACCGATCACCACCTGGTGGTGAGTTGGATCCGCTGGCGGGGAAGGAGGCCGGACAGACTCGGCAGACCCAAACGTGTTGTGAGGGTCTGTTGGGAACGTCTGGCTGAGCCCTCTGTCAGAGGGGTCTTCAACTCCCACCTCCGGGAGAGCTTTGACCAGATCCCGAGGGAGGTTGGAGACATGGAGTCCGAGTGGACCATGTTCTCCACCTCTATTGTCAATGCGGCCGTTCGGAGCTGTGGTCGCAAGGTCTCTGGTGCCTGTCGTGGCGGCAATCCCCGAACCCGGTGGTGGACACCGGAAGTAAGGGATGTCGTCAGGCTGAAGAAGGAGTCCTATCGAGCTTGGTTGGCTTGTGGGACTCCCGAGGCAGCTGATGGGTACCGGCAGGCCAAGCGTGCTGCAGCCCAGGCGGTTGTGGAGGCAAAAACTCGGGTCTGGGAAAAGTTCGGGGAGGCCATGGAGGAGGACTATCGGTTGGCCTCAAAGAAATTCTGGCAAACCGTCCGCCGCCTCAGGAGGGGGAAGCAGTGCTTCACCAACACTGTTTACAGTGGAGGTGGGGAGCTGTTGACCTCGACTGGGGATGTTGTCGGGCGGTGGAAGGAATACTTTGAGGATCTCCTCAATCCCACCGACACGCCTTCCGTTGAGGAAGCAGAGGCTGGGGACTCAGAGGTGGACTCGTCCATCACTCAAGCTGAAGTCACTGAGGTGGTTGGAAAGCTCCTCAGTGGCAAGGCTCCGGGGGTGGATGAGATCCGTCCTGAGTACCTCAAGTCCCTGGATGTTGTGGGGCTGTCATGGCTGACACGTCTCTGCAGCATCGCGTGGCGGTTGGGGACAGTGCCTCTGGACTGGCAGACCGGGGTGGTGGTCCCTCTTTTTAAGAAGGGGGACCGGAGGGTGTGTTCCAACTACAGGGGGATCACACTCCTCAGCCTCCCCGGGAAAGTCTATTCCAGGGTACTGGAGAGGAGAATTCGGCCGATAGTCGAACCTCGGATTCAGGAGGAACAATGCGGTTTTCATCCCGGTCGTGGAACAGTGGACCAGCTCTACACCCTCTATCGGGTGCTCGAGGGTTCATGGGAGTTCGCCCATCCAGTCCACATGTGTTTTGTGGATTTGGAGAAGGCGTTCGACCGTGTCCCTCGTAGCGTCCTGTGGGGGGTACTCTGGGAGTATGGGGTCCGGGGCCCTTTGCTAAGGGCTGTCCGGTCCCTGTATGACCGGAGCAGGAGCTTGGTCCGCATTGCCGGTTGTAAGTCAGACCTGTTCCCAGTGCATGTTGGACTCCGGCAGGGCTGCCCTTTGTCACCGGTTCTGTTCATTATTTTTATGGACAGAATTTCTAGGTGTAGCCAGGGGCCGGAGGGAGTCTGGTTTGGGAACCACAGGATTTCATCTCTGCTTTTTGCGGATGATGTTGTCCTGTTGGCTTCATCAAACCAGGACCTTCAGTGTGCACTGGAGCGGTTTGCGGCCGAGTGTGAAGCGGCTGGGATGAGAATCAGCACCTCCAAGTCCGAGGCCATGGTTCTCGACCGGAAAAGGGTGGCTTGCCCTCTCCAGGTTGGGGGAGAGTTCCTGCCTCAAGTGGAGGAGTTCAAGTATCTTGGGGTCTTGTTCACGAGTGAGGGAAGGATGGAGCGCGAGATTGACAGGCGGATCGGTGCAGCGTCTGCAGTAATGCGGTCGTTGTATCGGTCTGTTGTGGTAAAGAAGGAGCTGAGCCGAAAGGCGAAGCTCTCGATTTACCGGTCGATCTACGTTCCTACTCTCACCTATGGTCATGAGCTTTGGGTCATGACCGAAAGGACAAGATCCCGGATACAAGCGGCCGAAATGAGTTTCCTCCGCAGGGTGGCTGGGCGCTCCCTTAGAGATAAGGTGAGGAGCTCTGTCACACGGGAGGAGCTCGGAGTAGAGCCGCTGCTCCTCCACATCGAGAGGAGTCAGTTGAGGTGGCTCGGGCATCTGTTCCGGATGCCTCCTGGTCGCCTCCCTGGGGAGGTGTTCCGGGCATGTCCCACCGGGAGGAGGCCCCGGGGAAGACCTAGGACACGCTGGAGGGACTATGTCTCTCGGTTGGCCTGGGAACGCCTTGGGGTCCCCCCGGTAGAGCTGGAGGAAGTGTCTGTGGATAGGGAAGTCTGGGCATCTTTGCTTAGACTGCTGCCTCCGCGACCCGGTTCCGGATAAGCGGAAGAAGATGGATGGATTCAGCCCATTTGAATGACAATTTTTTCATTTTCTTCCACATCTTTTAGTTTTTGTTTGCCATTTTAGAGCATTTGAGCTCATTAGCTGAGCAGCCTATCATTTTCTGCTCTTGTTTATATGTTTTCCCCTCTCCAGTAAACGTTTTAATCAAAGTATGGTGTTCTTCTAAACAATGACTGAGGGCACTGAGAGCACCACACTGCTATTATTTTGAACATGGCCCCTTTCAATAAATTATTTAAACACAAAGAATTAGCTGCATGCATTTCACAACTTGTGGGTCTATTGGTTTTCTGTTACTCTACTACACCTACTACTAAGTTATTTACCATGTGAAACTTGTATTTTTTTACCATAAACAGATTTTTTTGCTTTGTGACGTTGGACTGCTATTATTTTGAACATAATTGTAATTCATACTTGAGTTATTGTGTTGTTGAAACTATTCCCGGAGGCCCCACTCTTCTGTCTTGCATGGATGCGTTTGTTCAGCAGTAACAGAGTCGGTCTGACGTCTTCAGTCTCCAGTGAGTTCCTCAGAATTGTGTGGAGAGAGTTTAAAAGAGTGGAGCCATGAGTGAGCTCAGTGGATAGGGTCAGAGCCACAGGGGCCCCCGCTCGAGTGGCCCCCGGTTCACACCGCTCCACTGAAGCTGCTGCAGACAGGGCTTTGTGGAGATGAGCTGTCTCCAAACCAAAAGGAAAACCATGAGAAACTCCAGTCAGGTTTCGTATTTCACTCTGGGAGCCTACTTTGACACTGGGCCTTTGAGATGGCTGTATTTTCTCATCATAATGTCTGTGTATGCTCTGATAGTGCTGTCCAACTTGCTTCTCATCGTCGTCATCTGTTTGAACAGAACTCTACACGAACCTATGTACATCTTTCTCTGTAGTTTGTTTGTGAATGAACTTTGGGGCAGCACTGGTTTGTTTCCTTTTCTTTTGGTTCAAGTCCTTCAAGATGTCCACTCTGTTTCTTATACGTTCTGCTTTATACAGATTTTCTGTGTCTACACTTATGCTTCGGTGGAGATGCTGACTCTCGCTGCCATGTCTTATGACCGATATCAGGCCATATGCTTCCCTCTGCAGTACAACACTCGCATGAACACCAGAAAGGTCTCTGCTCTCATCGCTTTAGCCTGGTTGTATCCGTTCTGTGCTATACTGACTGTGCAGATACTGGCTGCTTCTCTGCACTTGTGTGGAAATGCCATTCCCACAGTTTACTGTAATAATTTCTACATTGTGATACTGTCCTGCAGTAAAACAACGGTACAAAATATCTTTGGTTTGGTGAATCTGTTTGTGACCGTGTGCTTCCCTCTGACTGTGATCTTGTACACTTACATGCGTATCCTCAGAGTGTGTTTTAGCGGCTGTAAACAGGCGAGGCAGAAGGCTCTGAGCACCTGCACGCCTCACATCGCTTCTGTCATTAACTTATCCTTTGGGATGTTCTTTGAGATCGTTCAGAGCAGGTTCGACATGACAAACGTGCCCAAAATAATCCGAATATTCCTGTCTCTGTATTTCCTAACACTGCAGCCGCTGTTAAACCCTGTAATGTATGGACTCAAACTGAACAAGGTCCGAGTGATGTGCAGAAACCTGCTGCTGGCTCTCAACAAGTGAGACACCTGTGAAGATACTGTTTTGACAAAAATACATGTTTGTGCAACTAAAGACAATAAATGCAGTGAATATTCAACTTTTGCAGATCAGTTTTTTATTTATGCATCAATTTATCAGACACACAAACATTCTGTACGACTGTAAGCAGCTCGAGGTCGCAGAGTTCAGGAGAAAATAAAATGTTAAAAAATGCAGTAAAAATGCATATTAGAGATTCTGTTTTTAATGAATGTGAAGACAACTAATCATATGTTGTATTTTCAACTTGTACACTTAAACTTGTCATTAGAAGAACTGTTCGGAAAAAAACCCAGCTCTCCTTTCAAAATACTGCAATGTTTGGTTTAAGAATCGATTCCTGTAATGCTTTTGCTGCATCAGAATATTGTCAGTAACTAAAATCATTTTACATATGGATAATTTTATGAGATAAAAATATATATATAAAAAAATTATGAACACTGCAGCCAATAAAGCAGGAAAACATACTAGTCCATATTCAAAATACAGCCACTGGACGGAGATGCACTCATCTCATCCTGGAAACCTACTCCCAGTGTAACAACTTAATCGTTCTAATGGGACACAACAGGAAAATCTCTGACAGATAACATTATTATTTTTATTTCAGGCTCTAATTAAATGCCCCTGATGTCTCATTTCACTGAAATTTAGAATCAATAAAACCATAATCAGGAAAATATAATTTATAAATTTCTCATCCGTGCACTGGGTTCCATATATGAGTTTCCCAACCGGGGGGCACACGAGCATTTTACAGGGGGTAATTATTTCATATTTTTATTTCCAAGATTCCAAGAGCTCCAGTGTCTCACTGAAGTTACACTGCTTAAGAATATTATGTTTTTTTTTTTTTGTATTATAGCTAGTTACTTGTTTAGATATAATGTGTTGTCTCAAAGATTATTATGAATATATATTAGATAAGTAAGTAAAAAATAATAGGAATTTATATTATTGTATTTATTTTTTATTTTAAATTAAAAAATTTAAATTATTTTATTTTTATCTTGAATTTTAATGCAGGAGAATTAGTATTTAGAATAAAGTAAATATAAATTAATGGGTTTCATGGGTCTACCTTTTTAAAGGAATCATTCAATTCAATTGTATTTATACGCCTCAGAGGCCTTTACAGACAATTAGTCACACAATCAAAAATAAACACACACTCAAACATAAACACACAATCAAACAGAAACACACAATCAAACAGAAACAATAACTAAACTAAACAGACCCAGGAGATCTCCTGTCATTAGACCCTACTTTTCTTTAGGAAAAAAAAAAACAAAAACCCACCTGTGAGGAAACAGGTACCCATGAGGGGTATCCTCATAATAGGACAAAAAACCTGAGGTACACGAGACAAAAAAGGCTGGGAACCACTGCTTTAAATAAAAACTGAACAGCTGAAAGGTCTCTCCATTAATTTAATAATTAATTTAATCCAATTTAATAGTCCAAGTAACCTTGCACAACAAGCTGGATTGTGGTGGAATTTCTGAGTTCACAAACTCACAAAATCCATCTCGTCAGTCTCTCTCTGTCTCGTTTGGGTCTGGTCCAAGTGGTGGCCAATGATGTGGCCGTCCTGCCGCGAGAGGGCGGGTTTTAGGTTTGCCAACAACTCTTTATCCAACGTTAGCAACTGTGCTAACATTATATAAATGTGCCTTTTGCCAGATTATAGCCCTAACCCTAACCCTAACCCTCATTAAAAAGGTCATTTTTATCCCTTTGACATTAAAGTTTTGGATAAAGCTAAACACATTATGAGCGAAGTAGGAATGGACTTTGGTTCTGGTTTAGAACAGAATGTTTTTATGCTGCGAAGACCTCTATAATCACAGTTAGTTTTGGGCCTAAAAAATCCAGCCCCACCCAGTAAATGTATGAGCCAGAGACTGATTTGAACCAGACATTAATTTTAATAAGTTAAATTCAAATTAATTTAGTAGCCTTAAATAGCCTTAAATCTCAAGAATCTTTCCAGTTAGAGAGAGGGTCCAGGCCATACTCTTAATTTAGCTTAGATTTTAGTTTAGAGAGAAAACCCAACATCTCCCACATGAGCTCCTCTTGGCGACAGTGGCAAGGAAACCCTGCCTTTTACCTCGGCAGAAACCTCGGGCTGTCCCTGGCTCTGGGAGGGCATCTGCCTGAGCCAGCTGGGTTTGGAGAGAGAGACAGAGAGAAGGAGACAGAGGAGCACACAAAGGGAGGAGGCCTGGTCTGTGGCCGGGGTCAGGAGCAAAGATGAGGCCACCTACGGTCAGGCAGCACTGGGACGACTAAATCCAGAGACATGCACACTCCCTCCGTGCTGATTGGCTGTTCTTCAGAGTGTCCTCAGACCCTGCTGCATGCTGATTGGCTGTTCTTCAGAGTGACCTCAGACCCTGCTGCATGCTGATTGGCTGTTCATTACCGTGACCTCGGACCCTGCTGCGTGCTGATTGGCTGTTCTTCAGAGTGACCTCAGACCCTGCTGCGTGCTGATTGGCTGTTCTTCAGAGTGACCTCAGACCCTGCTGCGTGCTGATTGGCTGTTCTTCAGAGTGACCTGACCTCCTGCTGCTGTGGAGGGGTATAACTGTGAGTGACCTGGACGAGTTCTGTCTTCTCAGTAAAATCTTTGTTGTTTTTTTACAGACCACAGTTTGCTGAACCTGAGCCTGAGTCTCTTTGCCGTTTATCTGTTAACTAAGATTTTTAACCCGCTTCTGAAAACCTGCTTTCTTCTGTTTGAAATGTTTGGACTTTATACTGTGATATAATTTTGGTTTAGTTCTTGTTCCCCAGTTTAGTCTTGCTACTTTTACAGTTTGAACCTGTTGGCGTCCTTGTTTAATAGTTATTTTAAACAAAATTTTCATATAGTTTTGAGAGTTTGAGAGTTATCTCTGGATTAATCCTGGCTTTGCTTCTTGATTAGTCTACTTTTACTATCTGTGGTCCATAGTTTAGCTTTCAACCCCAATTTAAAGAAGGCTTACTTGTTGATTAGCCTTGGTTTAGTTCTAGTGTACTTTTTAATCCCGGTTTAGTCGAAAAGCTTAATTCTGTTTGTTAACCATCTATACTGGGCACTTGTTTCAGTAACAGCTGAGAGTCCTGGTGTACTTTCTGCCATGTGGTATTAAACTTTTTGGGCTTCATACTGTTTTAATCAGTGGTTCAGACCTGGTTTAGACCTGGTTCAGACCTGGTTCTGGCCTGGTTCTAACTGTTGGACCCAGTTTTATCCTGATCATTTTATCGTGACCCACTTTTTACTGAACCAAAGTTGTTTTTACTCCCACCTTTACTGCTCATGTGTTTTTAAATGTTTCATTATTTCATGTCAATAAAACTATACTTCAGTCTTCAGATAAGATTTACACTGAAACTACATTTTGGGTCCTGCACCACCAGTTGAGAATCCCTGTGTTTAATGAGTAGGTCTCTGGTTAAGCTCAGAGTTTAGTCCTGGTCTTAGTCTCTGTCTAGATCCTATCCACTTCTACATTATTTTAGTCTCTTTGTTGCCAGATGTGATCGTGGTTTAGTTCTGGTTTAAACTTTATTTGTACCTCGTTAAATAACCTTAAAACCATCATTTTGTTCCTGTTTTTGTGCCTTCATGATGAACTCCAGCGTGTCCTCCTCCTCCTCTTACTTCATCCTCAGAGCGTACATCTGGGTGGGACCCTGGCGTTACCCGTGTTTCCTTCTCACTGCGTTTCTCTACGTCCTGATCCTCTTCGTGAACACGCTCCTGATCGTCGTCATCTGTCAGAACAGAACCCTACACGAGCCCATGTACTTCTTCCTCTGCAGTTTGTTTGTGAACGAGATCTACGGCAGCACCGGTCTGTTCCCGGTTCTCCTCCTGCAGCTGCTCAGAGACATCCACACCATCTCCACCTCCCTCTGCTTCCTTCAGATCTACTGTCTGTACACTTATGTCAATGTGGAATATTGTAACTTGGCTTTGATGGCGTACGACCGGTACTTAGCCATTTGTTTTCCTTTAAAATACACCTCCTACATGAGCAACAGCAAGGTTTTATTCCTAATCATTTTTATATGGCTCTACTGCTTCATCAGATTCACAGTCACATTGTCTTTGAGTCTCCGTTTGACTTTGTGCGGAAACTCTTTGGACAGCGTTTACTGCCACAACTATTTAGTCGCTAAACTGGCGTGTTCTGGTTCGAGGGTGATTCATATTTATGGTTTATTCGCCACCGCTGTTTGCATTGTTGTGCCTCTCATCCCTTTGCTTTTCTCCTATTTTGAGATTCTGAAAGTGTGTTTCCGTGGCTCTGAGCAGACTCGGCAGAAGGCTCTGAGCACCTGCATGCCCCACTTCGCCTCGTTGTTGAATTTCTCATTTGGTTCATTGTTTGGCATCATCCAGAGTCGGTTTGATATGAGCGGGTGGCCGGCTATGGTTCGGATCTTAATGTCTTTGTATTTTATGATTATGCAGCCTGTGTTCAACCCCATTATGTACGGGGTCAAAATGACCCAAATACGGAATGCATGTAAAAAACTGCTGTCTTCTAAAAATGCAAAGAAATAAAATGATGTTCCCTAAAGGTGTCTTGAGTGCTTACTCCTAATAATAAAGTCTGCAGTTTAGACCTGGTTTAATCCTTTATTCTTAGTTTAGCTCCAATTTATCTTGATATTTAGCTTCAACAAATAAATTACTTATACATACAGTATAATATGAATATTAATTAGCGCTAATGGGTAATTAGATCAGAGGTATCGCAGACTGTGCAAGGCCTGTTGTAATCTGTCAGCACTGAGTTAAACCAAGTCACTGTTGAGAACTTTAACCCTCTGATCCACGTGCACTCTTGTGGCTTGATGCTGTATGTAACTGGTCTGACAGAAATGCAGCTTTATACATAATATATACCAAGTAATTCACTTCTTTAAAATTAACTTTTTTTTTTTTTTTTTTTTGGGGGGGGGGGGGCAGAACAGTAGAGCAGTGACAGAGAATCAGAGAGACATTTGGCTTAACGCAAAAAAAAAAAAAAAAAAGAATAAATAAAAAATAATAAAATACAGTATGGCTGAAGGAAAATGGACAAAACTACCATTCATTTCACTCCTCTAAGGATTCTCATAAGAGAGTTCTTGGGACATAGAATATCGCTTCACTGGGAGAAGGAGCCTGAGCTTGTGCTGGCCTTTCTTCTACTCTGGAGTTGCCCAAGGTGAGAGGCGGTGGCTGGTGTGGGCTTATAGCCTCCCAGCTCAGCCGCCATGTGTTGGAGTTCACCCCAGTGAGTGACAGGTCCCACACTGTTGTATTGGCTTAAGGCTGAACAGCAGTATGGAATACCCAGCTTCTCTGGAAGGTGCTCGGACTAGGGACTCCATTTTTCTACTGGGGGACTTCAATGCCCATATGAGCAGTGACAGTAACACTTGGAGAAACATGATTGGGAGGAACGGCCTCCCCAATCTGAACCCGAGCAGTGTTCTATTACTGGACTTCTGTGCTAGTCACAGTTCGACCATAACACCATGGGGTTAGGGTTACCATGTTCAAGCACAAGAGTATCCATCAGTGACACGAGGACATCCTAGGCAGGAGGTCAATGATCAGATTTATTCTTGTGTCATCTGACCTTTGGCCATGTGTCTTGGACACTTGGGTGAAAAAAAGAGGCTGAGACGTTACTGATGACCACCTGGTGGTGAGTTGGATGCACTAGAGGAGGAGGAGGCTGGTCAGACTCGGCAGACCCAAATGTATTGTGAGGGTCTGTTGGGAACGTCTGGCTGAGTCCTCTGTCAGAGGGGTCTTTGGCTGCCTGTCGTGGCGCAACCTCCAAAGTAAGGGATGCCGTCAGGCTGAACAAGGAGTCCTATCGAGCCTGGTTGGCTTGTGGGACTCCTGAGGCAGCAGACAAGTATCAGCAGGCCAAGTGTGTTGCAGCCCGGGCAGTGGTGGAGGCAAAAACTCAGCTCTGGGAGGAGTTTGGGGAGGCCATGGAGGAGGACTATCGGTTGGCATCAAAGAGGTTCTGGCACACCGTCCGCTGCCTCAGGAGGGAGCCAGTGCTTTGCTAAAACAGTGGAGGTAGTGAGTTGCTAATCTCAACTGGGGATGTTGTGGGGAGGGGGAAGGAATACTTCAAGGATCACCTCAATCCCACCTACATGCAGTCTGTAGAGGAAGCAGAGGCTGGGGAGTTCACAGGACTATGTCTCTCAGTTGGCCTGAAAACACCTGGGGATCTCCCCGGTAGAGCTGAAGGAGCTGTCTGTGGAGAAGGAAGTCTGGGCATCTCTGCTTAGACTGCTGCCCCCGTGACCCGACCCCTGATAAGCAGAAGAAAATGGATGGATAGTTCACAACCTTGCTGTGGCCCTACAGGAGGTCTGTTGAATTCTTTCTACAGTTCATATATTAAACCTGTGTTCTAACCCAGGTTTGTTCCCATAAATGCACGGCCAGCAGCATTACTCTTCTTTCCAAGTGAAGTGCAGGACTCAAACTGTTTCCATCCAAAGATTGTTCAAATATTAGTGTAACCCAGGCTAAAACCTGCAGTTGTATAAATCTTCCCACTCTGCGCGGTCCCTAAATGCACCCTGCTACGTCGTCTTGCATGTGTCACATGGATACGGTCACATGATAGCGCTTGGTCAATTCTGTGTCCGGGAGCAAATATACAGATATAGATGTGTGGGGGAAGCCGAGTGACAGCAGCAGCATCCGTGCCTGCCATTGGGTTTGGGAGCTGTTGATCACCGTGGGCGCTGAGGGAAACAATAGAATTGGCCAGGTGCCCTTCATTGGGTGGAACGGATAGCGAGCTACAGAACAACTAGGGCTGAGAGTCTGAAGTCTTTTTTTCTACAAACAACTTAACCCTACAGTCCGGTAGGAGGCTGTCAAAGCTTGTGCTCTCTTCCCCCACTATCTCACTACCCTGATTTACACTCACACTCACATTTCCCTCCGTTTATGGACATTTTATTCTGGACAATTACAAATTCTTACTCCCTTCCAGTGTGAGTGATTAAATCAGTTCGGACAACATAAGCACCATCGTCATACTTTTCCTCCTGTTGGGGACTGTTTATATATATTTTTGTTTGCACTTGTTGCAACTCATTAAATCATTAATAACAGCTAATGAGTAAACACATGCTACATTAGCCTGTATTAAAGTCAACAGTGGCCCATTATTTGTGACATAGCTCATCCTACCTGTCTCTCCAGGACGGTCTTGGAGCTCACCAGTGTGGCTGCTCCGGCTTGACAGTGCACGGGGACCACAGCTCTGGGCAGGTTGGCTACGTGTAGTCATTTTTATGCTCAAAGCAACCACAACAGCCTCTTTAGCTCTGGATAATTTGAAATCAGAGTTTTATGCTTTTATCAGAAGCAGCCTCATCAAAGCCACAGATAAGAAAACACAAACAAACTCTTCTGGCTGCTCGTGCTGCTCCCTATACACGCCTAACAAAATTTTTTAAAATCATTACGCAGAACTGTAATATTAAATAGATTTAAAGTGGCCATCCCTTTTATGCTCTTGTTATTTGTCTTCCTGTGCAGTTTGGCGCTGACCTGAAACTGGCGTAGGATCTGAGTGCTGAAACTCGCATGGCGCCGTTTTTCGGTGTGCCATGGTACTTTGGCAGGTTTTCACACCCGGTGCCCTTCCTGACACAGTCCTCTCCATTTATTTGGGTTTGGGACTGGCACACATGTGACTGCAGCTTCATGTATATAATACCAGAATATAAATGTGTGCTCAATATTAAATGCAGCAAAGCAGTAAAAGAATAACAACTTATAATAAATAGTTTAAATAAACTTAAATTTCAAGAAAAAAAACAGTCTAATGCTTATAAAATGCTACTGATCTCCATTTAGTTTAATCTCTGCCATGAAGGTCATGTTTTTGCTGTTGTTGGTCTGTTTCCAACTTTCCAGCGACTTCTTGGTGGATTTAGGACTCCGTCTGGATCCAGGAACATTTTTATAAATTTTTTTTTACCACCGTGACATATAAGGGTTTTGTAACTGAACAGATAAAGCATTTTTCTCTGAACTAGGAGATCCCTAGTTTGAGTCAAAGTCTGGGCACTACATCTCTAACAATGGGCCAATGCCTTTGCAGAGGTCTGGCTCTAAAAACATTTACCTTTATGGCCTTTAAGTATTTCAAAAACCTACCTCTATATCTATATTAAAATCTGCAGTATCAATTTTATGTCATTAAACTGAGAAACTATTAAACGCAAGCAGTGAGTTGCACTTTTAGTTTGACTCTGTGTTTGGTCAAAGGTCAAGTTGACTTTGTTCTTCACAGTTTCTTGATAATCTCCTCATCATCAGATCGACTAACGACTGAATCCCAGCGGAGCAGAGACAGTTGCAGCTTGTTTCATCATTGTTTTCATCTTTGTTTATCAGACTCTAACTTTAGCCGCTGTGTCCTCTCAGTCCCACTGAAACACAGTGTGACCAGAGGGACCAATCAGACGCAGCAGTCCGGTCGCATGTCCACAGGGGGACCAGGTAATGACGTCCCACTGGATCAATCAGGACAACAACAGGCCATTAGCTAAAGTCCACTTCATCAAGATCAAAACAAAACAAAACTCATGTTAAAAAGTTGGTTCCATGTGTTTGTAATAAGAATTAACAAAGTCATCATTTAGTGCCAGCTTCATGAACACAAATACTTTAATAAACAGATTTGACTAAAGGCCCAAACCCATAGAAACTTCTGTTATTATTATCTGTGTACATGAGACAGGCCTCTTACAGAAATGTTATAGTTACACAAAACTGAGTTTTTACATCACATCTCTGGTCTGATTCCACTTGTGACGCAGCATTTGAGTTTTCTTTCTTTTTTAACTTTTATTGTTTCTCAGTCTCTGGGATTTAGCAGCAATTTCATTAAATATCTCTGAAAAAACACTGAACCACATTATGTGATGGTAATTTTGGACTAAATACTCACAGACAGTAATGTTACGTAACGTTTACTTCAAATGGGACTCAGTTACTCAGTAATTATTCTCGATTTCTTCTCAGTTTTTTGCCTCATGAACTCAGTCTGTGTCCTACTTCATTCTCGGAGCATATTTGCCACTGGGGAACTTGTGTTTTTTTATTTTTGGCATTGACAACTGCTCTGTACATCCTTGTTTTGTACCTTCCTCATCGTGGTGATCAGTAGGAACAGGACTCTCCATGAACCCATGCAGCTGTTCCTCTGTAGTTTATTCCTGAGCGAAGTCTACGGCAGGACCGGCCTCTTCACCTTTCTCCTGGACCAGATTCACAGAGACGTCCACACCGTTTCCATTACGTTCTGCTTTCTTCAGGTCTTGGCCGTCATGTCATACGACCGTTACGTGGCCATCTGTCGCCCCCTACAGCACAAAACCATCATGACTCTGAACAAAGCTTCTCTGCTCATTGTCCTCATTTGGATCTATTCCTTCACACGATGTCTCATTACCATTTCTCTAAACTTGCAGCTAAATTTCTCTCTCTAAGAACTTTGCCATAACTCCTAGGTCGTGGATAATGGACAGTTTTCCTTTGGGCAGCAGTAGCTCAGTAGGTAGAGACGTTCACCCAATGACTGGAAGATTGGCAAACCTATGCCCATTACCAGCATTGCATACTACTGTTGTGTCCTTGGGCAAGACATTTCTCCTACCCGACTTTGAGTGTCTAGAAAGGCACTGTGTAAGACAGACAAATTATTATTATTATTTTATTTTATTCTAAACGACCTTCAGTTGTTCTGATGTTGATCCTGGTGACCCATGGTTCAGCTAAAATCCTCAGCAGTTGTCCTCTGAAGTGTCACTAAATGGCAGCGCTGGTGAATCTAGAAACAGACTGGTAATAGATCTATGTAGAGGCAGGTTTGGTTTCCTGTGTCATGTTCTGCCTCTACACTGTGGGCCATATTTACTAAGACGGGTGCTAAACTGCGAGTGCACTGAGAAAATATGCGGCCTGCTATTAATGGGCAGTGTTGCACATGAATTACTGAGACAAACTGCGTGGTCAGTGACAGGTGCAGGTGGGGCGGAACTATTTAAACGGAATCATTGCGTGTATTGTTTTGCGTCATGGAAGGTGCGGAAGTGGAACACAAACGGAAGCAAAAATTTAACTAAGAATAGCTGAAAGTGCTGGTGAATAATTTTTTCATCCGTCATGGCAAATAGATCTGCACGTGTGCCAAACACTCAGGGTAACCCTACGTATTTCTTCATTTCTTCTCCTTCGTCTCACACGAATCACAGCAGCCATATCTGTGCAAAAGATTAGCACGTCCTTCTCCAACGTGCTAAATTTATACACTATTTTCGCACGCAAAGTCATGGTGAGCCTTGATAAATAATATTGCGGGTGGTAAATGAATGAATTTGCATTTTCTCCGCCTTCCATTTTGCGCACTCTGGGAAGAACGCCTCAGTTTACAGATTCATTAGGTCATAGGAGCAAAATCTGCATTGCGTTCGCTCTGCTCCTGTAAGACACGCAAATCTCAACTGCGTCTGGGTTTGCTCCAATTTTAGAGCATATTATTCAGTTAGCGTGCAGGCAAACCTTTGATAAATCTGGCCCTGTGTCTCAAACAATAAACTGCAGAACAGAGTACAGCCCTCCCTAATTCTTTTGATGGCAGACTGGACAGCACCGCTTTGAACTGTACTGCACTACAAGCTACAAATGCTGTTGAGGCGCCGTGATGGGTCTGCAATATTTACAGGTAAAAATAACCAATATCACTGGTGCAGTCCCACCACAGACTTCAGGCTCTGAGAGACCCTGGCTCTCAGATTAAAATGTGTTTTTAAGAAGGGGCACTGAGGCTTCATTTGGTTTGCCTCAAAGCACGGAAGCCTGAGAAAGGGCAGCTGTAGTTGAAGGCCGGCCTTTCCATCGATGTCAGAGGATGGAGGGCAGAACTCTGGCACTGTCCACAGGTGGCATGAAAAGGCAGGATGATGTCTGGGTCATCCTGCCCTGCACTCACCTCTGTGGTCAGATCAGCAGCTGCCACAGACCTGCAGCCACTCATTTGAGGAGGCTAAAGGAGATGTTGTCTCCACGTGGTTATTTTTATTAATCACATAAAGTTCCATATTCACTTATAATTGTTTTTTTAATATTTAACTGTGTGCACAGAATCCATATAATGTTTTACTTTTGTAAATTTAAATACTGAAATAACTAAATTCTTCCTCTAAATTATATCTTGAGCTGTGCGTATTGTAATTGTTAATTTTGGTCTTTGTACAAATCAATAGAGAAGGTAATATCACAAGAGAATAAATGAGTCAGGCTGACACTGGAGAAAATTGGTTTGAGCAGGTTTATTTAGACACCACCAGATGGCAGTATTTTAAAGGGATGCTTTCTTTGGTCGAGTCTGAGCTCTCACTGGAGTTGATAAGAGTCCACGCCTAAAACCTGGACACTAAAGATGTTTTATAGTATACCCTAGGTCTTTAGTGTATTTCCTTTGCCAGAGTCCTCACAGTCAGTCAAAGGGCTAAGGTCAAATGCATGATCTCAGACTTACCAGAGGCATAGGTATGTAGGTGAATCAGATTGTCCAGGCATTAAAACAGAGGACTTACATTTTTAAGTGTGGGACTATCCCTTTTATTGAAAGTTTACACACAGACAGAAATATACAAACAGTGTCATTAAATGCCTTCACAATTCTCTAGAGTGGAGAGCACCCTACATGAGAAAGGAATATGACTACAACACCAGAGAAAAAAGGATAGATGGCCTGATATGCCTAAATCACAAGAAGTGATTTATATGACTCAAGCCGAGAGTCTGCTCGATATGCCTCGCTTCCCGGAAAAGTGGGATTTATATGACTCAAGCAGAGGACAAGAGAAAGCTGTGCAGCCCGCTCTCTCTTGTCCTCTCACTCCTTTTATAAGCTTCCCCTTTGCGGAGTATGCTTGGGGCAACATACATCAGTCAAATTATTTTACATGATTGGGGGTGCTACACCTCCCTGAATCAATATACACATCTTGTAACCACAACCTATCTGCATATAGCTCTCGCTTCTTACCAGAAACCACTCGAGAGCAGATCATATGGCTTAAACCAGTTTTTTTTTTTTTTTTTTTTTGGCTAGAATAAAGTGTAATTGCACGTACACTACAGTAGGTGGCAGTGGACGCTCTCATTGTCAGAGTGTGCACAGGGAGTATTAGATCTAAGGCGTAGGTTTTTTTTGCCCACAGAGCAGGAGATATAAAGTGTAGTGAACAAACTCTAAGAGAGTTATTCTTTGTTGTAAGTTTATCTATATTTCTTTTTTTTTCTTTAATGTTAATAAGGATACAATGTTATGCAGAGGTGTACTTTTAACAACTTTATAGACAAATTATACTATTTATAGTCGCAGTGGAGAGTGGGGGGCGTGAAATAAATTCTTCTTCCTAGATGGGGTGTAACAGAAAATAATTGCGAAGCACTGGGTTAAACCCACCCACGACTACAGCTCATTGACCACACCTTGCGCCGCTTGTAGATTTCACCTCCTCCCTTCATACGTCTCGTACATCTTCCATTTAGCACAGTTCAAGAGTTCAAAACATTTAAACCTGCACACTTCCAAGAATACATTTCCAAAAGGTCAATACCTCGGGTTACACATACATACATGAAACACGTCAACATTATACAAAGGTCAACACCTCACCACAGTTAGAAACACATTTGATCATAGTTTTATATTTAGATATGCACGCCTTAGAAAGCACAGTTCAACATTATTCAGAGAGTGTTAGTCATACCACATTAGAGCATGCTTTTTGGGAGCACACCTCTGTACACATCCTTGTTGGAGAGAGACTATCTCCACTTGACCAATGTCCCTTGGAATATGTCTCGAGTACAGTCCTTTAGACCAGTGCCAGGGCAGAGAGGAGCCCCGTCCCCGGTGTCTCCAGCGAGGCCTCTATGTTGCACAGAACCTTGCTTTTTCAACAGGAATAATGACAGCGGCAAGTCAGACTGGAAAGAGACCAACTTCAGCGCCGGCTCCAACTGCTCACACCACAAAACAGCTCTGAACCAGGTCTGAACCAGGTCTAAACCAGCGCTGGCTCCAACTGCACACGCCACACAGCAGCAGATAAAAGAGAAACAGAGACAGAAAAGAGAAAAAAAATATAAGCACAGATCTGACATTAAACTGAATAAAACAAGAATATATCCACAAAAACAATATGTACAACACACAACAGAGATATATGGCAGATAGTCTGCTCTACAGCAGACTAATTTTGACATTTCAATAAATCAATAGAGAAGGTAATATCAGAGGAGAGAATAAATGAGTCAGGCTGACACTGGGGAAAATAGGTTTGAACAGGTTTATTTAGTCACCACCAGATGGCAGTATTTTAAAGGAACATGTTCTTTGGTTGAGTCTGAGCTCGTGCTCGTTTTTATTCACTGGAGTTGATAAAAGTCCACTGGTCACTAAAGATGTTTTATAGTATACCCTAGGTCTTTAGTGCATTTCCTTTGGCAGAGTCCTCAGAGACTACAGATACTCAGTCATTCCAGTCAAAGGCTAAGGTCAAATGCATGATCTCAGACTTACCAGAGGCATAGGTATGTAGGTGAATCAGATTGTCCAGGCATCGAAACAGAGGACTTACATTTTTAGTGCGGGACTATCCCTTTTATTGAAAGTTTACACACAGACAGAAATATATACAAATTAGCGTGTGGCCTTAAGTTCATGGCATCAGTTTACCTATTGGTGGCACTGTTTGATGTCCTGTCCCTGTCAAATAAATAATCAAATAAAAATACATTTATAACTTATAACTTGGACTTTTTTTACCCATTCTCAAAAACTCTGGTAGTGGGCCTTGTAGCTGCGTCAATAAAGAAGGTGATATCACAAAAGGTCAGGCTGTTGGACTCTGGGTCTGAACAGGTTTATTTAGTCACCACCAGATGGCAGTATTGTGAAAGCATTGACCTCTAACTAATGTAATGTGACAGTAAATGTCCTCAGAAGTGTGGCACAGTGAGTCCTTTAAGGCGTCTGCAGCAGGTTCTTACACAGCGCCCTGATGGTGCCCAGTTTGAGTCCGTACATGAGCGGGTTGAACAGCGGCTGACAGGTGAGCCAGTACAGGGACAGGACGATCCTCAGCGCCTGGGGCAGTCCGCTCATGTCGAAGCGGCTCTGAAGGATCTCAAACAGACTCCCGCAGCAGTAGTTTATCACCGAGGCTAAGTGAGGCATGCAGGTGCTCAGAGCCTTGTGCCGAGTCTGCCTACATCCACAGAAACACACTCTGAGAATCTGCAAGTACGTGTAGAGAATGAAAACGAACGGTAACAAGGCGATGAAAATAATGAGGGCGATGCCGTAGATGTTGTTCAGAGAGGTGTCGGAACAAGCCAGCTTTACCACACTGTAATTATCGCAGTACACTTTGGAAATGACAAAATTACATCGTTTTAAAGGAGCGTTCAGTGAGACCAAAACCAGGATGAGCACAATGCAGTACAACCACGCAAATGCAATGAGGCGGAAGACTTTACTGTGGTTCATGCGAGTGTTGTACTGCAGAGGGAAGCAGATGGCCAAGTACCGGTCGTACGACATGACAGCTAACATCAGAAACTCCACGCTGCCGTACGAATGGATGCAGAAAATCTGTAAAAAGCAAAGAGAATGGGAAATGGTGTGGACGTCCTGCAGGATCTGGACCAAAAGAAACGGGAACAACACAGTGCTGCCCCAGAGTTCGTTCACAAATAAACTACAGAGAAAGATGTACATAGGTTCATGTAGAGTTCTGTTCAAACAGATGACAACGATGAGAAGCAGGTTGGACAGCACTATCAGAGCATACACAGACATTAGGATGAGAAAATACAGCCATCTCAAAGGCCCAGTGTTAAAGTAGGCTCCCAGAGTGAAATGGGAAATCTGACTGGAGTTTACCATGTTCAGGACCAAAGTCAAACCCAAGGCATTACAGACACGTTCAGACCAGACCTGGTTCAGATCAGGCCACACAGAGACCTTCCATTGTTTTACTGTTTTCTGTTCAGATTCGGAGTCCAGCACAACTCAGTACTTTTATAGAATAAGACTGGGTTAGTCCTGGTTTAGTCCTATTTAAGTTCACATGAATTTGCATGTATTGCATGGATTTGTCCACAACAAAAATCCAAAACACATTAAAAATTTCAGGTCACACAGGTTTTCTCACTGTTTTTTCTTTAGAAAGGTGTCTCTACTTCTCTCCCTACAGTCTCAGTCACATTTTCATTCCTGGTTTAGCCCTGGTTCAGTCCTTGTTTAGTCCTGGTTTAGACCTGGTTTAGACCTGGTTCAATCCTGGCGTAGACCTGGTTTAGTCTTGGTTTAGTCCTGGTTAGGTTCAGATGAATTTTGTCTCATTTAAGTAAATACATTTCTTTGTCAACAACAAACGTCAAAAATGAACTAAAAGTTCAGACTGTGACAATAAAAAGTAACTTTTTATTTATTTTATTGTAAGTTGTAAATGGATTTCACCAAAAGAAACACGTTCATGTTTTCAAACGCGGTGTCTCTACTTCTCTCCCTACAGTCCCAGTCACATGTTCAGACCTAGGTTAGTCCTGGTTTAGTTCTGGTTTAGACCTGGTTTAGTCCTGGTTTAGTTCTGGTTTAGACCTGGTTTAGACCTGGTATTAGACCTGGTTTATACTTCGATTAGTCCTGGTTTAGCCCTGTCTTCAGTCCCATGTTAAATCCTGGTTTCAAAGTAATATTACTGTGGCAGAAGAGAAGTACTGGAGGAGTTGTTACTTGATTCAAAGTAAAACAGGACTGAGAGTTAAGTTTCCTTCCTGCTCCTACGACTCACATCTCTCTGGTACATTAGAAACATTTAACACACATCACATGAAAGATCTCTCCATTTAAAGCACTCAGAATATAACAGAGGTAACTGTATCCTCAGGTCAGAAGCAGAAGGACCAGGGCTTAGTCTGGTTCAAACTCCTCAAAACTATTTAAAAAAAAAATGTCTGTGATGGGTCTCATTCATCCAGGCTGATATAATCACAACAAAAGGTTAAAAAGAAGTTATCTGGACTTGTTTTTTCAAAATAGAACATTAAATGATTGGAATACCACAATAGAAATAACAACAGTGAAAAGTGAAGTTGACCCTGAGTTCAACTGAACTCACAGCAGTCTCTCACTCTTTTAATCTCTTTGGATGTTTTCTAAAGAAACTCCCCCAGACTCTACAGAACAGCCTCTGATTGATCCAAACTCTATAGAACGGCCTCTGATTGGTGCAGACTCCACAGAACGGCCTCTGATTGGTGCAGACTCTACAGAATCAGACTCCAGCTGACTCCAGCCATTTTAGCTTATTGTGCATGTTTTGAGGTTGATGGGGGAAACCGGAGCACCTGGAGGAAACCCACCCAGACATGGGGAGAACATGCAAACTCCACACAGAAAGGCCCCACACGGTCCGGGAATCGAACCCCTTCTTGCTGTGAGGTGAAAGTGCTAACCACTAAGCCACTGTGCCGCCAGACAACAAAAGCACAATAAAGCATTTTTTACAATTTACAAAAACAAACTATTTTTTACAAGAATCCTTCCCACCACATGCCATGAAAGTTTTTTCCCTTTATTTAACCATGTGGATCATTAATAACACGTTCATATTTACAGTAACAACCTGGACTGATTAAATCCTGTTATTACACTTATTACACAGTAGTTTGTAACTACATTTGATATTACACAGAGAAACACAAGGTTAAACTCCATTGTTTTGACATTAACTGTTCAATTCAAGCTTTATGTATTTTAAGGGGAAATGGTACATGTTAAACCTAAATAGTTCCATGAACACAATCAACAAAAAAATACTAAATTTACAATGTTAATATGCAAATACCTTCACATATCTAATGAATACACCCTGAAAATGCTGGGTTATTTTTTCTACCCAAACGCTGGGTTATGACTGTTGGGTAATTTTTTTGGGTTATTTACAGAGAGTTGGGTAACGTACGTGTGTCCTGAGTCGCTCACCTTTTGCTATTTTTCAGTCTTCTAACAGACGCTCGCAAAGACGTTAACTGGCTAACGGTAGATAAACAAAAACTCCACATATTGCTCTACCTCTGTGGTAATTTTGTGCTCTGTGGTGTATTTATGCTAAGTGTTTATAAAATAATCATGATATGAAAGTAATTTTGATAGGGAAATGTGCAGGGAACGCTCAGGTCACACTCGGGCGACGTTCTTTCAGTGATCTTTGTCCGTCTTATTATTTTCTGATTAACGTTAGCTTAGCCCACAATCTTATTTTGAAAGACGGAAACAAGGTACCGGATGTGAAAATTTGTTAACGTAAATATCCCAGCCTTAAATTAGAGCCGCAAAATCGAACAAATAAGGCTGAAAAAGCCAGAAAGGTGAGCGTGTCCGATATTGGAACTTCCGTGTGTCCGACTCAGGGCCAGAGCACTGCCAAGCTTAAACCTCAGACAAAAGCACTCTTTCATACGGCCGCAATAAAATATTTGTAAAAGAAACTATCCAACCAATATATCGTTATAAATGTAAGAAAATGTACTTGTATTTTATACAATTTGCATTAATGAAGATAATAAATGAGCAACGTTATGACTTGTTGAAGATAAAAAAGTAATAGAATTTTAGCTGAAAGTGTCCGACTCAGGACACACATACGTTAGAGGTTGAGTTAATCAGACGACCCATGCGTCCTGGGTCAGATTCAAACTTCAGCCTCAGCCAAAGGCAGCAGTGACCTCCTGCTCTGAGAGAAACTGTCAGATAAGAGGTATGTACTACTTTTTACCCAATTATTCTGTCATTATCATTTAGTTTAAAGTTTTCTACAACTGAATCTGGTTATGTAAAGTTTCCTCTGTCAAATTCTCTCTGACCTAAGCAGTAGCCTGCTTAGCTTAGCTCGTAGCCTTTAGCTTAGCTAGCTTTTTAACTGAAAAATGGTAACTGTTAACCAAGCAAAAATATCTGAATTATTTACAGGATTTTAAAGGTGAACTGTGAAGTAATAAATTACAAAAGTTCTGTCAGCTTTTGCGTCAGTTCCTTGTGGTTAACTGTTCACAAGCTAATGTCTCTTCAGTTAAAATGTCTCTGTTGTTTCAGGTCCTGTGCTCTCCTCTTGGGCCTCTGAGCTAATATAATGTTACAGAAGCTTTACAGTAAGTACAGAAAGTAAATCGCAACAAAAGTAAAAAAAAAGCAGTCATCTGGATTAGATTTTTCAAGTTGAAGACGTTTCACCTCTTATCCAAGAGGCTTTCTCAATTCAGAATTCAGAATTGAGAAAGCCTCTTGGATAAGAGGTGAAACGTCTTCAACTTGAAAAATCTAATCCAGATGACTGCTTTTTTTTTACTTTTGTTGCGATGCATTTACCCTGGACGAGTGAGAGTCTTCACAGACATACAGAAAGTAAAGGAGGACTTTATGTGAGATATCTGAAGGACTTTTTTACTGATGAATTATTATACAGCTGATGATGTTGCGACATGTTTTAAATCCAGAACAGTTCTTTTGTTTAATTGGTTTTGTGAAAATAAATGTTTTCTAACTAAATACTGTAGTGTTCATTATAAGCATTTAACTAATCATATGGGTAAAAATAACCCAGCAGAGTAATTGCGTATAACCCAGTATTTGGTAGAGCATATAACCCAGCCTATGGGTTAAAATAATAACCCATATCATTGGGTCAAAATATCCCAGCGTTGTGTTAGTCCAATAGTTACCCAGCAGCTGGGTTAAAAACAACCCAATTTGGGTTATTTTTAAGCCAGCATTTTTAGTGTGTATGTAAAAAGCAAAGAGAAAGCTGATTTTACTGCACCTCTCTTGCCCCCTGGTGGCCTGAAACAACATGACACAAAACAAGTTAGAAAACCAAGATTAAATCTGAACTAAACCAGGACTAACCCATGTCTAACCCAGGACTACACCAGAACTAAAGCAGGACTATACCAGGACTAAACCAGGACTATACCAGGCCTAAACCAGGACTATATAGAACTAAACCAGGTCTAACTCAGGTCTACAGGGGCCAGTACCTTACAGTAGTAGTACAGAGCAGGGATATAGATGAGCTTCAGCAGGAGAATGAGCAGCGCTCTGATGATCAGCTCAGAGTCCAAGGCTGGAACACATCACAGGTCTGGGTTCAGAGCTTTATAACAGGACTGCATCAGACATGGGGTTAAGACTCAGGACTTTTACTGAAGCATCAGTGTGTCCTGAAGGCTGGAGCTCATGGACAGAGACAGAGGCTGCTCAAGGTCAGGGCTGAAACTGTTAGAGCAGTCCTTCATTTGACTTTACTGAAGCGTTCTTCTGTTTTCACTTACCTCTGAGAGAGAGATAGAGGGTGTGGCTCTGAGAGGAGAAGTTATGGGAGAAAACATGGAGGCAGTAAACGCAGGCTTAGCCTCCTTTGTGGGTGGGGCTGGCATCAGAGAACAGGAAGTGAGTGATTGACGGCCGGCAGGGTGCGGTTCTGAGCCGGGTCCACAGTGGGAGAGATGAGCTGGAAGGAGCCTCCTGGGTACTGTGGTTCAACAGAGCACCTGACACTGAAGTCTGAGCCCAGCAGCACCCGGAGCCCCTGCGGCTGGGCCTCGGAGGCCCCGTCAGCGGAGACGGACAGGGAGATGTCGGGGCGGGTCAGGAAATCTGTGGAATGGAGGAAAGCAACTGGAATGAATACATCTGAAGATAGATTAAATCTGAGTAACTCAGGCTTTTACTGTTACCTGAACACACCACCTCCAGGCCTCTGGTGTCTCTGTAGTCTCCAGCCCAGACACAGTCTCTCAGAGCAGACTTCTTCACACAGTCAGCTCTGATCGTCCACACATCTCTCCATGGAAAATCATCTCTTCTTTCTCCAGTTACCGTGGGTTCTCTCCGGGTTCTCCGGCTTCCTCCCACCGTCCAAAGACATGCATGTGTTGGTGAATTGGTGACTCTAAATTGCCCCTAGTGAATGAATGTGAATGGTTGTCTGTCTGTGTTTGTCTCTGTGTCAGCCCTGAGACAAGCTGGCCCCTGTCCAGGGCTGTACCCCGCCTAAGGCCCAAAGTTACTGGGATAGGCTCCAGTCACTCGCGACCCCTAACGGGAATAAGCAGAAGAAAATGAATGAATGAATGAATGGGTTTTGTGCTGTTTCCAAGATGAATTTTTATCAATTATTACACAAGAAATGTATATACATTTACTCTCTCTAATACCACATAAGTTAACATTAAATCCACATTATCTTTAATTTGTCTGTTACTATATATAATATAGTATTTGATTTTGCTTATGTTTAAAGATAGTTTATTTTAATCAAACCATCAGTTTATTCTGTGATGGATGCAGCTATAGAGACAACATGGGAAAAATCTAAGTAACATACAGTACACATTGATGGCCCTGACTGGCTGCTGAAGGGATTCACAGCCATCACTGGACAACCTACTAAACATTTAAGAGAGACAGCAGAACTGGTAGAAGCTGTGAGACTCCCTACTGAAGTAGCTGTGATGAAATGCAAAAGACATGCAGGTAGAGTACCGTACCAGAGACGTACTGCACACTATTGAATATTCCTACATATAGCTTTGTGTATTACCATTAAACTTATATTTTGATGTACTACTGCTGAGGTTAATAACGGCTTCAACATTAGTAATAATAATACTTGGGTCTTATGTGATGTTTTCCCCTGTACGGTCAGCTTACAGTTGGGTGCATTGTTCAGTTATAAAATTGCACACATAATAGAGCTGCTACAAAGTTATCAGACTCAAGGCTGCAGGTGTGATCCCCGTGGCCCTGCCCGATGTGCGGTAGGTTCAGGAAGACAAAGAAGATAACGCTGTGCTGAACTGAGAACTTCATGGCCCTGCCAAGCACGAGAGTTTCTCGAAGACAAGAAGATAATGCTATGCTGAGATCGTCATACACAATATAAAAACTTAGGAAACTCCTCTCTTGCAGTGCGCTCTCTCTCTCCATTCAGCAGAGCCTGCTGCTGTAACCTTACCTGTGTGATACTGAATAAATTTTCTGATTTGACTGCACTTCTGAATCATCGTCCTCTTTGATGCTTACACCAGAAATTAACATTCTTACAACACGCAACACATTCAGTGTGAATCTGGAGTCAGCAGTTTTTTGCTTAAAGCAATCACAATTTACTATTTATGTCTGGACAATAATTTGGCATGAGATTTATGCTTTTATCAAAAGCAGCTTCATCAAAGCTAGGCCAATCTAGCTGGGACAACTCACAGGCCAGATTCACACTGAATGCGTTGCAGTGTGCGGCACGTTTCCGACCAGAGCCAGCTGGAAGACTGCGAGTTTATGCTGGAAGTTATAAGTTCACACAATAATAACCATGTTTACAGAGAACTGCAGGTATATAGTATGGTTAAAAAAACACGTTTGCCTCTGGCCACAATCTCTTAGAGATTATTTGGTGAAGAGATCATAGAAGAAATTATTTGGCGATTTAACCACGGTTGAAGCCCAGAAGTCACAGAAATAAATACTTCAACCCTGGGTAAGGACTTCTACGAATATAAATACTTTCATTTTACTCAGGTTTAATGCTGTCCTATGTTGTCTGTGACCCCGTGTCCCGTAATGTTTACAGCGATGTGAGCGAACAGGCTGCACAAGCGGTTTTATTTTGAAAAATACCAGATCCACTTCACTGGACCCAGGTCTGACTTCCTGTCTGGCTCCATCTGCTCCGCTAACAGACATGCAATGGCTTCAGTGTGAATTGGGCTACAGAAACTTTACTGACAGCTCATGCTGCTCGATATATATGTTGCAAACAAAAATATTAAGAATGCCATTTCTGTTCCGCAGGACTGTCATTTTCAGTAGGCTTAATGTAGCAATGCCTTTTAGCTCTTAATTGTTTTCCTGCACAGTTTGGTGCTGACACCGCCTCCTGACCTGGCGTAGGAGCTGAGCGTACTGTACGACCACGTCCATACTGATAAATTACGAAACTTTCGTGGCTTTGAGTGAACGCCTGGTGTACACCCATTTTTTGGCGTACGCATGTTTGATAAATGAGGGCCATTGTGATTGCCTTTGGGCGTTAAAGATTTGTCATTCATCTGCATGCAAAAATAGCTCTGCCCAACCCGTGGACAATGTTTTTCACCTGTGGCAGCACTTGACAAGGCACACACTTCCATAGGAAAACTGCAGACTTGGCAACCCTGAAGAAAACTCTTCAGTCTGTAGTTTATGAATGAGGCTGAGTGCGATGCACACCTGCTGATGTCTGCTTCCACTCCTAAAACACTGGATAAAAATACAGATGTATGTAAGAATGATAAGAATCTCCATCAGCGATGTGCACATGCAAACCATTTAGCAGATTTTTACAGTTGATGCGACAAAATCAAAACAAACTAAACTGTCCTACAGATTTACCAAACACACGACAAAACACCCACAAACAGGCCGTTTCCTAAATCCAAACCTAGGTGCACTGTTCCACCGTTGACAGCTGAGATAACAAGTTTGGTGGCCATGCTTCACTGTTTACTGTGCGAGCGCAGAGACCCAGGCAGGAGAGTTGTCTCTGGACTGAATGGGCCAAAAAATATTCTTAAATCTACAGAAATGTTCATGTTTAGGACGCTGTTTGTTGAACCCATAGGCATTTGAAATAAAAATGACATTACTGTAAATAAAAGGCATAGTGATACATGTAATACACGTGTTTAAAGTGCTTTTCCAAAGGCCTTTAGCAGCATTTGCTCATCTGATTTATAAAAAAAATACTGTCTCTGGAACAAAGCCATTATTTCACTGGTTTAGCTGTGTCCGTCCTCACAGCCAGCCTCAGAGATGTTCGGGAAACTTTTAGACGATGAGATGAAAATAAACAAAATAAAATGCTCGGTCTGTGTATGCAAATAAAACAATTTCAAACATACAGATTTTTTGGTTTTCAAACTGTTTTAGGCCTGGTTTAAAGCATCAGTTAGGAAAACAAACAAAACACACAAAAAAAAAACACTGGTGAAAGTCTGCCTCTAGAGGGAGTCTGGAGTCTGTAAAGCTATAAAACATTTTGTGCGCTGCTGAACCTACAGAGATTTTTTCCTCCTAGCTTTGAAATGCATTACGTTAAAAATGTCTCTGTTGTGAACCATTGGCATCGCTGCTTTTTGCCTCGTATTGTGTTCTGTCAACTCACGGCTCAGAGACTGACTTCTGATTTTTGTGAATTTATTTTGAGATGTATCATTTTAAAATTATGTGAATTCATAAAACGTTGATTTGTGTCAAAATGGTCCGACTGTTTTCACAAAGAATATTATATAGAAACGTTTTTACTGTTTTTTTACTGTTATTTTGTAAAAAACTATTTTAGTTTTTTCCTGAAATCCCACTTAAATCGCTCTTTAACTGAATTTGCTGATCCACAGCTTTGTTTATGATTAAAATACTCTAAGACATTTTGGACTTACAATTATCTTTTGTTGTATATATAATGCAGTATTTTCTTACCCTGAGTACTTTTTTAACAATAATTTACAAATAGATTATTAGAAAAAGTCATTATTATAATCATAATTGGTAAATATTACTAGAATGTGATACTAACTGAAGTATGAGTTTGTGTTGAACTACAAACTGCTTTTCTTCCATCTCTTAGCAGACCTCATGTGTAAACCAAGGGTACAGATGTTTATTTGAAAAACTTACATGTTTATTGCAGAAAATGTGTGAGAAATTGTTATTTTTTGTTCAGTATGCTTTTATTTTTCATCAGTATGTTATATATTATATGTTAATATGTTACAACAATGACTCCTGATCATTTTGAAGGAACTTGGTGAACAGTAATGTAAGGTTTAGATTATTTTCATCTTAAAATGTGTGAAAACTGCTTTTGTAAAAGAGAAACCACTGTGAAATCGTGTCATGTTTAAAATAAGGTTTGATGTGTGACATTTTGAGAAGAATGATGAGGGACATAAGACACTGGTTAAACAGAAACACAGCTGTAGACTGCTGACATTTTATTTAGAATAAACCTTTCTGGTATTCAGTGAGTTTTTTGATTGAACCACATTGAACTGATGTAGATTAGATTATTAGTAAAACAGAACTGTGTGAACTGGGGTTGTGTTAATTCTGCTTTAAAAAAACAACAAGTGTAACATATACTGTACGTAGAATGATTTAAGAACAGGCAGGTTAAGCAGCTAAACTGAGCTTTTTATTGCTGACATTTTGTGATAATTGTATTAAGAACTAATTTAGAAATAACGTTTCTGGTATTCAGTGGGTTGTAGTTAAAAAACATTGTGATGGTTGTAATATTAATGTGTGAGTTAAATGTCTTTAGGCTATTTTTACTTAGATTATTAATAATCCCGAAATGTGTGAAACAGTGTAGTGCTGATTCTGCTTTTCAAAAACTCTAGGTTGTGTAACACTGTATGTAAAATAAGTGTAACATAGTTATTGTTATGATTGTAATAATACTAATGTGTGATGTTGCATTAATGCTTTGAGCAGAAGTAGTTTTATTCAGATCGGGTCTAAAGCTGGTTTTTGTCCAGGATTACACACATCTGACAGAGATCTGACTGTACTGTGACATTATCCCATTACACACCATTCTGCTTTGTGGTTTGGACATAAAACTGAGTTAAGTGTTGTTTTTTGACATGGAACTGTGGAACGACCAAGAGTTATGTTTTAGAGCAATATTAACACCACTTTAACTTTTTCATTTATTCAGAACTTTCTGCTGCTTTTTGCATCAGGTGGAATGGAATAACAGTTTTATTTTGCCATTATACCTGATATAATATTAGATAATATTTGTGTTGTTCCTTTACTAAGCCAGGTGTGACCATTTTATTTTAATGTATTGATGTCGTATAGCAGCAGGTCTAACGTCAGTAACTTCTCTCACTTCACCTTGTCGGCCTACATGGACCTGGGTGTGTTTCGTTACCTCGTCTTCCTGCTGTTGTTGCTTTTGTATGTGCTAATGCTAAGTGCTAACCTGCTGCTAATCCTGGTCATCGCTCTGAACCGCACTTTGGACGAACCCATGTACATGTTTCTCTGCAGCCTCTTCGTTTGCGAACTGTACGGCAGCACCATGTTGTTCCCCATGCTTCTCCACCACGTGCTGCACCAGCTCCACACCATCTCCACCTCCTTCTGCTTCCTCCAGATCTACTGCCTTCACTCTTATGGCACTATCGATTATTTAAACCTCGTTGTTTTGTCGTATGATCGCTACATCGCCATCTGCTACCCGCTTCAGTACCACACTCGCATGAGCAGAGCTAAAATCAGTAAACTCATCGCCTTTCCGTGGGTTTACGGCCTTCTGTCGATTGTTGTAACTTTATGTATCACCACATCTCTGCAGCTCTGTAAGTAACATTATTACTAAAGTCTACTGCGATAACTACTCGGTCGTGCGTCTGTCATGTTCTGATGTTTCTATTATAAATATCCAAGGCCTCATTTCAACATTTCTCATCATGGCTCCATCATTTGTTTTCATGATGTACTCGTATCTGTGCATCCTCAGAGTGTGTTTCTCTGGATCTAAGCAGATGAGGCAGAAGGCCCTGAGCACCTGCACACCTCACCTCATCAACCTCTTGAATTACACCATAGGAGGCAGCTTCGAGATGGTCCAAAGTCGGTTCGATATGAGCCGTGTGTCCATGGCCCTGCGGGTGTTCCTGTCCCTCTACTGTGTCTCCAGTCAGCCTCTGCTCTGCCCGCTCATGTACGGACTGAACATCTCCAAGATACGGACGCTGTGCAAGGGGCTGCTGCTGAGGCGATAAAATATGGTTTAAAGGAAAATATGTTGGTCTGCTGAATAAAAATAAACTTGCCTTGTGGCAAAGTACTCTTGTAAATGATGTGCTGTGGCAACTCCAGAATAAAAGCTGAGCAGCTGAAAGGTTATTTTCTAATTAACATTCCTGTGGCACACTGGGTCCACACCTGTTAGATTAATAATGCCAGGTTTATAACTTTAGTACTGCTTAGGAACCTGGTTTTACCTTGGTTTCAGCCCTAGACTTGCTCTGGGTTTAAACCAGAATAGTGCTGGGTATAGAGTTCTGGTGAAGTCCTAGCCTAGCCGGTCAGCAAAACCTTTTTCCTATTTTATACAAAGAATTTAGTCTTGAATCCCGTTCTATAAAATTTGTTTCTATGGGCAGAACAATCAAACGGGAAGTAACCAATCAGAGAAATGAAGGATGGGACGGAAGCAGCGCTCCACTGACCCAAATAAACATGGCAGTTTGCCATTTTTCTCATAAAACATCAGAATACAGAGTATTGTGAGCAGCTCTGTGCCTTATTTCTGAACGGGGACAGCAGCAGAAGCCAATGTACAAAGACTTGCGAAAGAAAAGTGGGTTTGTTTGAATGTGGTAGGTTATGTGGGACGTCAGAGGGACTTTACTGTTGTTAAAATGGAAACAGGACGAAGACAAAAATCCCACAGAGGACTGAACAACAACGAGGACTTCAGCAGAACCAACAGGTGACGAAGGAAAGACCTAAACGCTGCTAATCAGAGAGAAATTATTACTTTAGCTCTACTTCTCTATTTGTAAGATGCGCTGCAGATAAACGGCTGTGATAAGTCAGTAAGAGAAAGGAGAAAGTAGGAGAGGCTGTGGTGACAGGGTAGTTAAGTCCTAGTTTTTGGAGCCAGTTTTGTTTGAGTTTGAAGCGGAACTACTGTGAGTTCTGGTTTGGTCCCGAGTAAGACTTAGTTTAGGACCTGGTTTTGAGACCTGGCACCAGACCTAAATTTGGCAAAAATATGTGTAAAGTGTATTTTTGATTGAAAAACAGCAACAACAAAAAAATAAAAAAATAAAAAATTGGAGTAGGTATAAAGCCGTCTGCCCAGAGCCGGACCTCAGTCCTGATCCTGGTGGAGCCTCGGTTCATCACACTACAGTTGTTGCCTTATGGACCACACAGAGCTCACTATGCCTCCTCCACCGTGTGATCTCTGAACAGCAGCATGAGCCATCAACTCCACTCACTTCTCCTTTTTCTCTCTCTCTGCGTACTTTCGAGCTCGGGCTTCTCCAGTTACCTCGTCTTCCTCTTACTTTTAATTGTCTACAGTTTGTATGCTTTTGTCCAACACTCTCCGTGTTGCCGTCGTTTGTGTGAACCGCTCTTTCCACGAAACCCATGTATGTTTACGTGTACAGTTAGAACTGGGTAGAATGTCATGCCTGGTTGGTGTAATGGTTGGCTATTGCACCCCCCACTTTACCAATGAGGTCCAAAAATACTTTTCTTGCTTTGAAAGGACCTTCTGTTAAGACTTAAGACTTATTCTGATGTGGCAGAAGTCAGACTCTGCTGCTGTAGAAACCCTAAACGACCATTTGGGGATGAAAATTTTAGTGCAGTCGACTTGTGACCTGGCTGTACAGTTGAACAGAGACTGTTCCATGACATCATTTGTTTGTTGGTGAATATTTTCCGCTTCTATATAAACTAGTAGGGGCTTGGAGACGAGACTACGAGTCTGATAAAGCCCAGGTTTCGAGCCATTTTGGAGCCACCAGGAGCCTCTCTGCTGCTGCAGCTTTGGTTCCACTCTCCACTCAAAGTTACATGTTTGAGAAAGATGCAGAGTCCAACTCAACCATAATAATCTATTCAATTTCAATTCAGTTTTATTTATATAACCCAGTATCACAAAACAGTCGCCTCAAAGGGCTTCACAAACAGTTAATCAAACATAAACACACAATCAGACTTAACGCTCTAACGCTTGCTCACTTCAGACGTGGTTAGGAATGTCTCTGCCTTACCCTCCTACACAATCTTAGGCTCCTCCCCCCAGCGAGCTGACCTTCCATGTTGTAGTATCTTGACACATATCAGGTAACTATTTAACATATTAAATATGAGAGATTATGCGTAATATACTCAAACAGAAGCTAACTGAACCTGTCAGCAATGTCTCCTGTCTTCTGTATTTTTATTTTATGTTTTCTAAAATGCACTGCTTCATGTCATGCTTCATATTCAGGTAATATGGATTTATGACAACACATAACTACACAAAGTAGCTTGTAACACAAACTTATTTACAAATGTAATCGGGTAAAAAAGTAAAAAGTAAAGCACAGATACATCTCTCAATTACAGCACAGTCATTTCCATATTTCCCATATTTCTAAAGGCACAGCTGTCAGAGAGTAACTCAAGGCTAAAAGGGAGAAGTTACACGTTCAAGGGAAAAAATATTTGTATAAAAAATAATGACAGAAATTACTGCCCAGCTTCAAGAACTAGGCCTAGACCGATGGTTGAATTTAATGACTTACATACTTCACATAAGTATAAATAGAAAAGTAGTGAAATATATATTTGTTCAATAGTAACGGAAAAAGCCAAAAGGCAGAATAAACAGGTGTAGTCCCAGATATAGTTAAGTAATTGTCAAAAAGAGTTGTGTAACAAAAGCAATAAGGAACCAGAAACTTCATGCTCATCTTCCAGAGCTGAGCCTAAAACCAGACTGAGCTCAGAAACAGCTGGAAAATAAAGAGGCTTAAAAACAGTCTTCGTTATAATTTACAGCTAAACCTGCAACCTGTGTATGTTTGTATTTAACAAACTCCAATAACCGAACTCCAGTCAAGGTTCAGATCAGGGAGGCCGTTCCTCCCAATCACGCCCCTCCAGGTGTCACTGTCTTTGTCCACATGGACAGTGCCCCCCAGTAGAACAATGGAGTGCCAAGTGGGAGTACCTTCCTGCACCCCTCCCAAGGACTCACAGAAGGCCTGAGTAGTCTGTACAGCTGTTCACCTGTAAGCCAAAACCACAGTCAGAGACCTGTCCCCGACCTGAAGGCGCAGGGACGTGACCCTCTCATTCACCGGGAAAACTCCAACTCATGGAGCTGAGCTGGGAGCTGAGCCCACACCAGCCCTGACTCTCACCGCGGGACGCTCCAGAGAAGAAGAGAGTCCAGCTCCTCTCAGTGAGTTGGGTTCCAGAGCCCAGGCTGTGTGGAGGTGAGCCCGACTATCTCTACTCTGTAACGCTCAACGTCCTACACAAGCTCAGGCCTTGGTCCTTGGCTCCTCACCAAGGACCTGTTTGCCATGGGAGACCCCACCTGGGGCATTCAACCCCCTGACAACAGAGCTCCTAGGATCATTCAGGCACTCAAACCCCTCCACCAAGATAAGGGGGCAGTTCAAGGAGGGGTCTGTTAAAGTTATTTATTTCATACTGCTGCACTTTAAAGTTGTTAAATGGACAGTATTAGTTCTTTGTCTGTAAGAGTAATATTTAGATGGAACAAAAAGATACACTCATAAGATCAGTATTGTTATTGGTATCAGTTACATTTCTAAAACAATTAATATTGTATTGAATCTTGGAAGTGTGGTATCGCCCATCACTACTGATAGTTATCACTGTAAAACTGCAGCTGTGCAAATTAGGCAGTGAGAAAGTCCAGCTGCAGTAATCTGATGTATGGTGAGCTGGGCAGGTTCCAGAGTTATTCGCTGTCAAAAACAGAAGGATTGGATCCTGGGGAAACTTCTGCAGAGTAAGGAGAGGAAATGTAATAGACACATGTACAATCACCTCCTCCATCTTTATAATGCAGGTGAATACATTTCCCCATGGCTTCCAGCAGGTAAAACACAGACTGGACGACTGTGACCTGTCCAACATCTGGACCTTACAGATGTTCAGCAGAGTTAACTGGGCTTACACCAACTGTAGAACACTTTCTAAATCATCAGCACATTCAACAGCAGCAAAGTGACATCAGGAACATGACTTCATGTGAGTTCTGTGCAGAAGTCAAACAGGAATATAAATCTGAGAAATACTTATGTGAGAATCTTAACTCAGTATGTGAGAATCAGCAGCCGTCTGCAGTTTAGGACAAAAATTTGAAGCGTTAAAATTCTATGATTTAGCGAGTCTTAATACAGCATTATTTATGTATAAAGTAAAAAATATTGCTAATAGCATATTGTCTATGTTTAAGATAGGGATGATAATTATAATCTTAGGGGAGAGTACATTTTAAAACAGGCATTAGAACTGATATAAAGAAAAACTATTTCTGTTAAAGGGTAAGTGTAATTCTGGGAGTACAGCTTAACTTAAGAGAAGTAATTCATTAATTTACTTTAAAAAACACCTAAAAAAAATAAATCTTAAACAAATATGAATATGACATTTGAGTTGTTCAGTTACTGCCATAGATATTGTTGCAGTGTGTCGTGTGTTTGGTGGATGTTCCTTCTCAGTGTTGTCCTAGTTTAGCTCTGGTACATTAGTACACATCACACACCATCCCCTGTTTCTGACAGAACTGCACTGTCAACCTCATCTCTTTCAGAAACATCTGGATGAAACAGTAATGTGTAGTCAGGAACAGCTGTATGCTTTCTTTACCTCAGGGCCTGGTGATTTGGCTTCGTGACCTGCGTCTGCAGCTGAGGTGATGTGTGCTGCACTCTCAGCTGAGAGAGCACAGAGATGTGTTTGTGTCGGGGAGAGTTCAGCAGCAGCAGCAGCCACGCCCCCAGGTCAGCCACGCCCCTCAGGTCAGCCACACCCTCAGGTCAGCCACACCCTCAGGTCAGCCACACCCTCAGGTCAGCCACACCCTCAGGTCAGCCACGCCCTCAGGTCAGCCACACCCTCAGGTCAGCCACGCCCTCAGGTCAGCCACACCCCTCACATCAGCCACACCCCTCAGGTCAGCCACACCCCTCAGGTCAGCCACACCCTCAGGTCAGCCACGCCCCCAGGTCAGCCACACCCCTCACATCAGCCACACCCCTCAGGTCAGCCACACCCCTCAGGTCAGCCACACCCCTCAGGTCCCACATAAACGTCAGCACACACTGAGTCTGGGTGTGGTCCATGTCATGTTCCACACATCGTCATAAACTGGGTCATCATCCTGGAGATCTGTAAATATCCAATGTATAAAGTCTTTTGGTGGATTATAAAGATGTATCAGTTGTATCCATGGTAACCAGTGTTCAGTCAGCACAGGAGGAGGATCAGGATCTACATTCAGGAGTAACCAACACCGTAGCCCAGAGCAGACCCAGGTTCAGGTTGGGTCATTAACATTTGTCTGGCAGAGAGTGGCCCCTGGAACAGTTCACTGTGAGACCACCAGGAAAACTCACAACAGCGCCCTCCTCAGGACTGAGCAGCACATGATTTTATCAGATTGTCTCTCACGTCCATGACCCCCTTTTTGCCTGAGTGGATCTTGGCGTTGTTGTGTGAAGTTAGTTGTGAACTGAGGAGCTGTAGAACTGGAGCAGGATGCAGTTTGTGCTGTGAGTCTTTGCCTCCTGCTTGTCTTTATCTTACTCTTTCTTTATTTCACTCATTTGTTGTATCTGCAGCCCAAGGACCTGAGCTTGTAGCCTCTGCAGCTCACTCTCCTGACTGTTAGCTTTAGCATTGCAAGTGTCCCATGTGATGTATTATGTTAGATTCCCATTGATAACAGGGCATTGTATCAAGATTAACTCCTTCTGTGTTTGAGGAGGTGTAACAGGTCAGGTCTGTGAGCTGGGAGCTGAGTTAGTCTCAGGCCTCACTACAGGGAGAGGAGACGACTGAGGGAGGTGAGAGGAAGTTATTGTCCTCGTCTTGGTTATTTGGATTTGTCTCTGTGCCTGATCTGAGTTACAGCGTTTGTATTTGTGAGGCGAATGCAGTGAGTGTAGCCTGCTCCCATCGTTAAGTGAGGGAGGTGCATATTAATACAGCTAAGCTAAGTTCATGTCACTTCAGTTCTTTCTTATAAATTATGCAACTGACATCAACCACAAAAAAAAAAAAAGTCTAAAGGAGATTAAAGTACAAAATGGCCTGTTTTCCTTGTTTTCCTACCTTTTTTGAAGCAACTAGACCCAGAAATAATAATCAGCCCAGGCCTTTATAAGAGGCTGAGCTGCTTCCTCCTTTTGTCATAAATACAGTTTCATTCCTGAAGACAACTCTCTAATTTTGGTAAAAAAGCAGGAAACTGAGGCACTCAAAAAGATAGAAATTATTAAAAGGCCTTTATTATCACATGGCTGGTTAGTTAAAACAATGCCAACGCATTTTTGGCTCTTAGGCCCTGATGAAGGCATTGGCATCTTTTTGAGTGCCTCAGTTTCCTGCTTTTTTACCAGTGTTGATGCTGATCCCCACACTGAAGAGCACCAAAAGGACATCATTTCAACAAACTCATCACATCCAAGTAGTGCTCTTGCATGCTATACTTTGATGAACTCTCTAATTTTTATTATTAGCCTTACCATTAGCACTGTTAGCAACTTACACTTTTGCTAACTGTAAATGTCACTAAATTCTCACACACTTATTTTAGTTCAGATTATTTGGCTTGAGATGGCCTAATATTGCAGTCAGTTGATGTTAAAAATGTGTTGTTTTTTTTTCCTGCATGGTCATTGACAAGCTCCCGAACTTTAAAAGTCTGTACCTAACTGCAGTCAGAGAGAAACAGAGGAGTCTCGTCTGTGCTGTGGGACGAGGGGAGGAGGGGCAGCAGCAGGAATGGATCAAACCATTTGCTGCACAGGGGTGTTTTGTCTTTTGTTAAAGTAAGCCTATTTGGTTTTTAATATGTATGATCAAGAAATTTGACTTTATCTATTACAAATACACAATTATAGAAAAAAAAGAAAGAAAAGAAAGAAATACTTTATTCATCCTGTCAAGGGAAGTTCAAGTGCCCAGTAGCAGACATAGATACAACATAGTCAAGCATTCCCATAAAAACAGAATAAAAAACATAAATACCATGGTAAACGTTACTAGCAATAGTAATAATCCAAATACAGTGCACATAATTATGTAGAGCTGTTATACCAATTATTTATTCATAATTGGATTTTTGATTGTGGGGTTCCTATTCCTCGGCCCTGGGACTGCCCTGACCTATGGAAGATTTGTAAGACAGCTCCCAGCAAATTCACCCAGCGCTGTCTGGGGAGATGAAAGGCTGCTTCAGGGACGTGAGCGACTGAAGGTGTTACATCAGAGAGGGGCACAGACTGAGGCTGTGACGTCTCAGCCCGGACTGTGGAGGAGACTGGACACCATCGGGGGTCAGCCCGGACTGTGGAGGCGCAGAGGAGACTGGACACCATCGGGGGTCAGCCCGGACTGTGGAGGCGCAGAGGAGACTGGACACCATCGGGGGCCAGCCCAGACTGTGGAGGCGCAGAGGAGACTGGACACCATCGGGGGTCAGCCCAGACTGTGGAGGCACAGAGGAGACTGGACGCCATCGGGGGTCAGCCCGGACTGTGGAGGCGCAGAGGAGACTGGACGCCATCGGGGGTCAGCCCGGACTGTGGAGGCACAGAGGAGACTGGACACCATCGGGGGTCAGCCCGGACTGTGGAGGCGCAGAGGAGACTGGACACCATCGGGGGTCAGACTGGTGAACTGCTCTGTGTGGTCACTGGACTGACCATGAAGCTGGATGCACGCCCGTGACGCTGAGGTCCAGCGTTGGTTAATTATTATGATCCGGACAAATTAACCAAAGATCAGGCTAAAATGGATTAAAATTGCTTAACCCCACCCCCCCTACCCCCAACCCCCACCTTGTCCCTGGATGTCTCCCTCGGCAGGAGCTCAGCTCACAGCTGGGTCTTCTTCTCTCTCCCTGTGCACTGCCAGTTCTCCTTCAAGGACAAGCCACAGAACTGAACTGGAAACATCTGAGTCTTGGCCCTGATTCTCTCATCACATACTGCACCATACACCCCCCTCCCCAACCCAGCCCCCCTCCATCCCAGCCCCCCTCCATCCGTCTGCTATTCTCCTTTTTTTTCCTCTCTCCCTCACCCAAGTCCAAACAAAATTCCATCACGTGACCACGTGTACTGTGTCTTGTTATGTTATATTACTGTTGTGTTTGTGGATGTATGCCTTTGCAAACTGTATTTAACTTTCTGGAGAGCGTGTGGCTGCAGCCGGAGGCTCGCTCCAAATTCTTGCAATTTCCCCACTGAGGGACTAATAAAGGTATTCTTATTCTTATTCTTATTCTTATTCTTATTCTTCATCCTTCTTTCCACCAAGGCTCCTACAGAGTCCACCTCTCCCCCAGCACAGACACTTCCTGTCCAGCTTGTCCAGGCGGTTACTGTCCCTCACAGTGACGCTGTTCCCCCAACACAACACCAAAGAACACAGCACTGGCCACAACCGATGGTAAAAAGGTAAATCTCATTAAAGACATCATTAAAACATTTTCTTTAAATTCTTCTTATTTTTAGGGGTGCTGGAATTATTTTTCGGGGTCTAGCCTGCCTCTCTACGCATTGCAAATTTTTTTTTTTTTTTTAATCTGCTCCCTTATTATATTTACCCAGAGATCTTTTACCACTCTGCTTCCATTCAGCTTCAGTGAAGTCACAGCAGCATGGACAACAGTTTGAGTGTTCATTAACTGCATCTAGTCCCAACAAACCTCTGCCCCTCTTTTACTCACTTCACAAACCTTTCTGTCACTTTCTGCTTCCTTTTCTCTTCTGTCCACAGTAAACATAAAGCTCCAGTCCACTCCTCTTTTGTCATAGTTGTGTCAAGTTTTGTTTTTGTCTTGTCCATTTTGCAGTGGTGGAGTCTCCACTCTATGGAGAGGGCTCTGGGACAGTTCCAGTGTGAGGGCCATGAGTCTGCTCTGATGGACTGTCCCAGGCCCAGCTCAGAAAACACCTGCTCATCTGGAACAGCTGTGGAGCTCACCTGCTCAGGTAAAAAGGGGCGGAGCTTTAACACCTCTGTCTGCTTCCTCCAATCACTTCTTCTTCTCTCTGTTCAGAGCCAGTCAGGTTGGTGGGAGGGGCCAGTCGCTGTGCTGGGACTGTGGAGCTGAGACTCAGAGGACACTGGAGACCTGCGGATGGGTTAGGGTTAAAGCTAATGCTGAACATCTGCAGGGTCTGTGAGAGAGCTCAAACCTGAACATCTGCAAGGTATGTGAGAGACCTAAAACCTGAACATCTGCAAGGTATGTGAGAGAGCTGAAGCTGAACATCTGCAAGGTCTGTGAGAGAGCTGAAGCTGAACATCTGCAAGGTCTGTGAGAGAGCTAAAACCTGAACATCTGCAAGGTATGTGAGAGAGCTAAAACCTGAACATCTGCAAGGTATGTGAGAGAGCTGAAGCTGAACATCTGCAAGGTCTGTGAGAGAGCTGAAGCTGAACATCTGCAAGGTCTGTGAGAGAGCTGAAGCTGAACATCTGCAAGGTCTGTGAGAGAGCTAAAACCTGAACATCTGCAAGGTATGTGAGAGAGCTGAAAGCTGAACATCTGCAAGGTATGTGAGAGAGCTGAAGCTGAACATCTGCAAGGTATGTGAGAGAGCTAAAGCTGAACATCTGCAAGGTCTGTGAGAGAGCTAAAACCTGAACATCTGCAAGGTATGTGAGAGAGCTGAAAGCTGAACATCTGCAAGGTATGTGAGAGAGCTGAAGCTGAACATCTGCAAGGTATGTGAGAGAGCTAAAGCTGAACATCTGCAAGGTATGTGAGAGAGCTAAAACCTGAACATCTGCAAGGTGTGTGAGAAAGCTAAAGCTGAACATCTGCAGGGTCTGTGAGAGAGCTCAAACCTGAACATCTGCAAGGTATGTGAGAGAGCTAAAACCTGAACATCTGCAAGGTATGTGAGAGACCTAAAACCTGAACATCTGCAAGGTATGTGAGAGAGCTGAAGCTGAACATCTGCAAGGTCTGTGAGAGAGCTAAAACCTGAACATCTGCAAGGTATGTGAGAGAGCTAAAACCTGAACATCTGCAAGGTCTGTGAGAGAGCTGAAGCTGAACATCTGCAAGGTCTGTGAGAGAGCTGAAGCTGAACATCTGCAAGGTCTGTGAGAGAGCTGAAGCTGAACATCTGCAAGGTCTGTGAGAGAGCTGAAGCTGAACATCTGCAAGGTCTGTGAGAGAGCTAAAACCTGAACATCTGCAAGGTATGTGAGAGAGCTGAAAGCTGAACATCTGCAAGGTATGTGAGAGAGCTGAAGCTGAACATCTGCAGGGTCTGTGAGAGAGCTAAAACCTGAACATCTGCAAGGTCTGTGAGAAAGCTAAAGCTGAACATCTGCAGGGTCTGTGAGAAAGCTAAAACCTGAACATCTGCAAGGTATGTGAGAGAGCTAAAGCTGAACATCTGCAAGGTGTGTGAGAAAGCTAAAGCTGAACATCTGCAGGGTCTGTGAGAGAGCTCAAACCTGAACATCTGCAAGGTCTGTGAGAGAGCTGAAGACTGAACATCTGCAAGGTATGTGAGAGAGCTAAAGCTGAACATCTGCAAGGTCTGTGAGAGAGCTGAAGACTGAACATCTGCAAGGTATGTGAGAAAGCTAAAGGTGAACATCTGCAGGTTCTGTGAGAGAGCTAAAGCTGAACACCTGCAAGGTATGTGAGAGAGTTAAAACCTGAACATCTGCAAGGTATGTGAGAGAGCTGAAGGCTGAACATCTGTGCGAAAGCTAAAGCTGAACATCAGTAAGGTCTGCAACAGACCTAAAACCTGAACATCTGCAAGGTATGTGTGAAAGCTAAAGCTGAACATCTGCAGGGTCTGTGAGAAAGCTAAAGCTGAACATCTGCAAGGTCTGTGAGAGAGCAAATGGCTGAACATCTGCAAGGTATGTGAGAAAGTTAAAGCTGAATATCTGCAGGGTCTGTGAGAGAGCTAAAGCTGAACATCTGCAAAGTATGTGAGCACTAAAAGCTGAATATCTGAGGGCTCTGCAAGAGAATATAAGGCTGAACATCTGCAAGGTCTCTGAGAGCTTAAGGCTGAACACCAGCAAGGTCTGCAACAGACCTAAAACCTGAACATCTGCAAGGTATGTGAGAGAGCTAAAGATGAACATCTGAAAGGTATGTGAGAAAGCTAAAGCTGACCATCTGCAGGGTCTGTGAGAGAGCTGAAAGCTGAATATCTGCAAGGTATGTGAGAAAGCTAAAGCTGAACATTTGCAGGGTTTGTGAGAAAGGTAAAACCTGAACATCTGCGGCATCTGTGAGAGAGCAAATGGCTGAACATCTGCAAGGTATGTGAGCACTAAAGGCTGAATATCTGCGAGCTCTGCAAGAGAATATAAGGCTGAACATCTGCAAGGTCTCTGAGAGCTTAAGGCTGAACACCAGCAAGGTCTGTAAAAGACCTAAAGGCTGATTTTATGCAAGGCCTGTGAGAGAGCTGAAAGCTGAACATCTGCAAGGTATGTGAGAAAGCTAAAGCTGAACATCTGCAGGGTCTGTGAGAGAGCTAAAGCTGAACATCTGCAAGGTATGTGAGAAAGCTAAAACCTGAACATCTGCAAGGTATGTGAGCATTAAAGGCTGAATATCTGCGGGCTCTGCAATAGAATATAAAGCTGGACATTTGCAAGGTCTCTGAGAGCTTAAGGCTGAACACCAGCAAGGTCTGTAAAAGACCTAAAACCTGAACATCTGCAAGGTATGTGTGAAAGCTAAAGCTGAACATCTGCAGGGTCTGTGAGAAAGCTAAAGCTGAACATCTGCAAGGTCTGTGAGAGAGCAAATGGCTGAACATCTGCAAGGTATGTGAGAAAGCTAAAGCTGAACATCTGCAAGGTATGTGAGAGCGCTAAAGGCTGAACATCTGCAGGGTCTGAAAGAGAGCTAAAACGTGAACAACTGCAAGGTCTGTGAGAGAGCTAAAGGCTGAACATCTGCAAGGTCTGTGAGCACTAAAGGCTGATTATCTGTGGGCTGTGCAAGAGAATATAAGGCTGATCATCTGCAAAGTCTCTGAGAGCTTAAGGCTGAACACCAGCAAGGTCTGTAAAAGACCTAAAGGCTGAATTTATGCAAGGTCTGTGAGATCGCTAAAGCTGACCATCTGCAGGGTCTGTGAGAGACCTAAAAACTGAATTTCTGCAAGGTCTGTGAGACCTTGGCTGAACATTTGTGGGGTCTGTGAGAGAGCTAAAGCTGAACATCTGCAGTGTCGGTGAGAGAGCTGAAGGCTGAACATCTGCAAGGTCTGTGAGAGAGCTAAAAGCTGAACATCTTTGTTCACACACACACACACACACACACACACAAAATAAGTAAATAAATAAATAAAATAAAATAAATAAATAAAAATCCTGAAATCTGAAAATTCATCCACACTTGAGGGGAAATCTGTGCCATTTGAATCAATACAGAAAATGTTATCCACAATATATTGTTGCAAATAATCAAAAAATGTCTTAGGCTGTAGGAGAGTTAAATACTTTTTCTCCTGATTACCACCTTAAATAGCTTTTCTCCTGATTACCACCTTAAATACCTTTTCTCATTATTGAATGCAGCTGTCTATGAAGTCCAAGGCCTAACTCACTGATCTAACAAGTTTTGTGTTGGAACAAACCCAAACTTTTGCACAGACATTTTTTCATATTTAAATTAATTTCATCCACCTAAATACTGCTGCACTAAAAACTGTTGTTAGAAAAACTCCCTAGAAGTCAGATGTCACTAGAAACTGAACGACAGACCTCTGTGATCTTTTTCATGAAGACAGTAAATTATGCAAACTCAGAGGGGAGCCCAAGCTTTTACATATGACTCTATGTTTATAAGCTTAGATTTTTGAGTTTATGTAATAATAATAATGATGAGAAGAAATGGAGGTTTCTGTGGCCAGGAATCAAACCCAGGTCAGGTGTTTGGAAGGCAGCACCACTCCACCACCAACACTTACAGGGTGAAGGGACTGAGGACCCCTGAGACCAGTGTCTACAGTGAGCACCTGTCCCACTGTGGGTCGTCCTGCAGCCGTGTCCCTCTTTTCCATTGGAGCTGTGTGGATCTGATAAAGAGAGAGATTAAAGTTCAGAGCAACACAGTCAGGGCAGAGTTCCTGGGGCAGAATGTTGAGTAAATATTTGTGGCGTCCTGTCTCTGGGTTGAGGATCTGGTTGTTGTTTTCTGCCTCTGTGTCCCAGGACAGGCCTCTCCTGGAGCTGTGAGCTGTGTTGGTGCTGGATTGTTTTGAGGATATACAGACTGGGAGCTTTCATTTCTTTCTGTTCCATCTTTTCCACCAATGTCTGAGCCTGGCCTGACGTCTCATGGGCGTAGGTTTGGGTTTGGACCATGGGGACCTGTCCCTACCAACATAAATTGTCTCGACCCATCTCGAGTGGAAGGGCTGGTGAGGAGAACCGGGCCTGGGCTGTGGGGCTGAGTTTGTCTCACAGCGCCCTCTACAGTCTCCTCTGTGCTGTGTGCCTTACTGAGCCCGGCTCTTTTCAAAGATTCACTTCTTTTGGCTTGGCTCCAGGGGCGGAGCTCGAGAAAAAAATCACAGGGTGGCAAGGAGGATGATGGGTAATTTAGGGGTGGCAAATGGATTTATACATTATATCTACTGCCAACGTTTGAACAAAATAGGATAATTAAAAAAAAATCACTATTTTGTTGCTTATAAAACAGAGCATAGAACAGGTTACACTCAGATAATTACATTTATTTTTAACAGTCTTTCCATAATGTTAGAAAAAATGTGCCAGTGTGTAAAATGTCAGATTTGTCCATTACAGCTGAATGTAATATTTAACCTGTTATTCAGAAAAAACATCTCACAAACGTCCACAGCTAAAGCTTCAGTACATTTATATTCAATACTGAGTAAAGATAAACTTTGTAAGACTGTTCTCAGTCGTAATGCTGCCATTCTGCAGATCTGGAACAAGATCAACACAACAACAACACATCCTGATGTTTGTCCACAAACAGGGCAGCAGCTGTTTTATTATTCTTTAATCTTAGTCATTGAAGAACTTTTCTTGTAAGAAAGTTCATCTCTAAATGTTTCAAAATAATCAGAGTTTTCCTCATAAATGTCTGACCCTTGACAAAATGAGTATTTTCACCTCTGCTTTTACCAGGCGGGGGGGCATCTGGGGTGGCAAGAGCTCTTTTAGAGGTGGCAGCTGACCCCCTGTGCCACCCCTCTAGATCCGCCCGTGCGCGGCTCCCTTAGACGAGCCGGCTCCTACGGCTCCCAAACGGCTCCCAAACGGCTCCCAAACGGCTCCCAAACGGCTCCCAAACGGCTCTTCATTCATCAGTCAGAGCAGTTTATTTAGGCCCAATTTAGCCTAATTATGAATGGTTTATGTGTTGGTAAATCATTTTTAATCAGTGTTTTTGATAAAAGCCTTTTTTTATGCAGTGTGCAAGCACAAAACACAGTTACATTCGTATCTTTGCTGTCTCCAGTAAAATCAAAATGGCGGTCTTCAGAGCCCACCTCACTTCTGTCACATACAGTTATGATCCTGGTCTGTCCTCACATGTGATTGGCTGCATGTGTGTAAAAGAAAGGAGAGTCAGGCAGGTGCACAGATAAACCCCAGGTGTTGCCCTTTGACCTCTGCCTCCTCAGTGCCCTCCTGCTGAGCCTTTTTAATATAAAGTAGTACAGTTTAAAATGTGCCCCACACTAAATGTCCTGATCACATCAGGCTCAGTAAAGAGAGCGGGCTGTGTGCCGTAGTGCCTCTGAGCTCCCTTCACTCTACAGCACTGTCCTGTCTCACATCTCACACCTGGGCCTGACCCGGGGCAGAAACCATTGCCTGTGCCATCCCCGGGCCCCGTCTGAGAAAGTGGTTTAGTCGTCTGCAGAGCGGGATTAGAAGCTACACTTTTATTTCTCATTTTCTCTCTGACACAGCTCAACTGTGGCTGACGATGACAGAATTCATCTGATTAGCAACGCTCGTGTTTTTATCGCAGTAAAACAAAAAACACACTCTCATCTGTAAAGAGCCCAGAGTAGAGACGCTACAGGACAGGTCAGGACAGAGGGGACAGAGGACACTGTGGTGCTGTGAGAGGGGACAGAGGACACTGTGGGAGGGGACAGAGGACACTGTGGTGCTGTGGGAGGGGACGGAGGGGACAGAGGACACTGTGGTGCTGTGGGAGGGGACAGAGGGGACAGAGGACACTGTGGGAGGGGACAGAGGGGACAGAGGATACTGTGGTGCTGAGGGAGGGGACAGAGGACACTGTGGTGCTGAGGGAGGGGACAGAGGACACTGTGTTGCTGTGGGAGGGGACAGAGGACACTGTGGGAGGGGACAGAGGACACTGTGGGAGGGGACAGAGGACACTGTGGGAGGGGACGGAGGACAGAGGACACTGTGGGAGGGGACAGAGGACAGAGGATACTGTGGGAGGGGACAGAGGACACTGTGGTGCTGTGGGAGGGGACAGAGGGGACAGAGGACACTGTGGGAGGGGACAGAGGGGACAGAGGATACTGTGGTGCTGTGAGAGGGGACAGAGGACACTGTGGTGCTGAGGGAGGGGACAGAGGACACTGTGGTGCTGTGGGAGGGGACAGAGGACACTGTGGTGCTGTGGGAGGGGACAGAGGACACTGTAGTGCTGTGGGAGGGGACAGAGGACACTGTGGTGCTGTGGGAGGGGACAGAGGACACAGTGGGAGGGGACAGAGGACACTGTGGGAGGGGACAGAGGACACTGTGGTGCTGTGGGAGGGGACAGAGGATACTGTGGTGCTGTGGGAGGGGACAGAGGACACTGTGGGAGGGGACAGAGGACACAGTGGGAGGGGACAGAGGACACAGTGGGAGGGGACAGAGGACACCAGTTCAGGCAGATTGAGAGTCAGCAGTGTTTGGTAAGACAACTTTCATCTAAGCACATTATTTTGTTTTATGTTGAATTGAATTGCATTTATTTCTGACTTTTGATCCTTTTTACTGTAATTGTGATTTTTTATGTTAAAAGGGGAGAGCTCAGTTAAAGACAGGGACAATGTTAGTTCTGGAGCAGGGAGAGACCAAAGTTCCTGTTTTCACAGTGTGTACGTGCGATAGGCCACAGAGCAACTGTAGGTCAATGAAACATTATACAGTTGTCACACAAAGTATGAGAACCCTTTGGAATTACTTGGATTTCTGCATGATTTGGTCATAAAATGTGATCTGATCTTCATCTAAGTCACAACAATGGACAAACACAGTCTTTCCTCATTTGGACGAGGCTCCAAAGGATTATTGAACATTCATCGGACTTCCCTCATTGGCTCAGCTCTAAAGTAACTATTACTATTTTTCTACAAATTCCTAGAATGAATTAGTCTAATTATAGAACATGGGTTGGTTTGGTTTAAGAACAAGGTTAAATAAATTTTATGTATTGTGATTTCTCTTTATGTAATGTGTTCATGTGTTAGACAGGATTCCTTTGGTGACATTGGCTTTTATCAGTCTGCTCCAAAATCTCTGTGTGACCCTCACTAACCACACTGACACAGTTTGTGGAGTTATTCAGGAGTTTACTGCTGAGCTAAAGTCATTTTTAAAACCTACCTCATGTCACCTGTGGTCTGTGAAACTACAAAATCTATTCCTCATTAAAACTATAACCAGCTACAAATATCATGACTCTGGTTAAATGGAGTGAATCAGTTTTTTTCTATGGCTTTATTTGTCACTGTGCCTCTGCTCAGCTGTTGCAGAGGAGGAGGAGGAGGATTACACAGTGGGGCCTGTGCTTTATGGAATTAAGTAAAGTCAAAGTTTCTGTTACTGTAAGGACACCTTTTTTTAGCTGCTCACCTGTCCTAAAAATGTGTGTGCACGTCTCTACAAACAGCTGATAAAACTGAACCAACTCAATGTTAGATTAGATTTATTATTAAAAGATTGACATGGCAGGAGACTACATACAATGTGAAACCTGAAATGCATCAATCACAACATCATAAATGAAAAAAAAAAAAAATCATTATAAATTAACCATAAAAATTACCTATAAAACAATCTAAGAGCACGCGGAATAAAATACATTTCATGTTTTTTAGTCTTGCTCCTGTTTGCTAAAAACTGTCTCTGGTGTCTTAACTCATATCCAGTAGAGGGGGCCTGAGTTATAAAAGCATGCAGAGGGGAGGCCCTGTCTTTCAGGACATTATGGAGGGTGTCCAGTGTGGCCACATCCCGCCTCTCACACAGGGATGGAAGGGAAGAGGGTGAGATCCCAATTATCCTGCAGCATCTTTTTTGCACACGTTCTAATTCATCGGAGAGGCCTTTTGTCAGCCCGCTCCACACTGGGCTGGCATACTCCAGAACAGGTCTAATGAAAGTCAGATAGATCTGTTTGAGGACATCAGGTGGAAGTCCTGCTCTTCTGGCCACACTAAGATAATGTATCCTTGGGCGTATTTTGGAGAGCATGTATCTGACATATGCGTCCCAGGATAAATCTGAGGATATTAGAATGCCAAGAAGTTTAAATGTGGAGACTCTGTGGATCATTTGACCACCGACTACAGGAGGAGGAGGGCAGGGGATGTTAGGCTCCCTTCTAGCACTAATGACCATGTCCATAGTTTTTACCCCATTAATTGCCAGTGAGAACTCCTGTCCCCACTCATCCACAGAGTCCAGGGCCTTCTGCATCAAGCCAGGCAATGACCCCATCAGGAGCTCAGTCAGTGTGAGGTCATCTGCATACTTCACAGGAAAAACAGAAGAGGGAAGACATGAATCCAAGCTATTAATGCATATTACAAAGAGTAAAGGAGACAACAGCCCCCCCTGGGAGACACCTGCTGGAATACTGCATGGAGATGAAATACAGGAGCCCCACTGCACTCTTTGTTCTCGGTCACTCAGGTAGCTCTTTATACTGAGCCACAAGGGGCGTCTCACCTGCATTTCAGCCAGTGCCTTAAGTAGCTGACAGTGATTTATTGTGTCAAAGGCATGAGAAAAATCTACAAAAGCAGCATGCACATCCATTTTCGGATTGTTATTAAGAGCTTCATGCCACTGCTGGAGGGTGTGAATTAGTGCTGTGACAGTTGATCTGCTGCTCCTAAAGCCATGTTGAGTGGGGGTAATTTTAGAGGCTGTGTCCTGTAGTAAAGCATCCCTCAGAATCCCTTCATAGACTTTACCAACACAGCTAACCAGGGAAATTTGACGGTAGTCAGATGGAAAACTGGGCTTAGGCTTTTTAGGAAGGGCCTTAACTAGAGCCTTTTTCCAAGTTGCTGGAAAGATGCTGTGTTGGATGCATGAGTTAAAAACATCACACAACACAGGAGCCAGCTCTTCATAAAATGTTTTTAAGACCCAAGACGGAATACAATCAGGATCAGCTGCCTTAGATGCATTAACTTTGCGGAGCCTAGTTTTAACTTGGCCAATACTCAAAAGTGGTACGACACTGTGTGACAGCTTATGAGTGACATCCTCCTCAAGTAGCAATGTCTGGTCCACTTGGCTCCAAGCTGAAGCAAAATGTTTGGCCAGAGTATCACACTGATGCTGCAGGGTACTGGAATCATGTGTTCCCAGAAATCGCCCGACATCCTCCATTCCCATTAGTGCTTTGACAGACTTGAACCATTGTTTTGAGTTGGAGTGGCGCAATTCCTCCACTTCATTATTATAGTACTGCTGCTTAGCATTTTTTATTTTCTTGGCAACCTGAACTTTCACTTTCCTGTATGTGTTTTTATCTCCAGTACAGAAAGCATGTTGCCTTTCTTTTAGCAGATTTTTTATTTGCAGAGTCATCCAGGGCTTTTCATTATTTGTGATAGAGACTTTCTTTAGTGGGACAGTTTTGTTCAGAATAGATTCAATAGTGTTAGTGAAAACATTAACTTTGGCTTCAGGATCAGTAATTTCATAAATGTGGGAAAAATCAGCAGTATTCATTAAAAAGCCCAAATGTCGCATTGCTTCAGATGTGCGTTTGCGACAAAAGATGAACTGAGCAGGTTTTTTTGGCCATATCCCAGCATTCCACAAGATGGTTTGGTGGTCAGAAGTGCCAACAGGGGGCAGATGGACAGGAGAATCATACAAGGCTGAAATGTTGGTAAAAATAGAATCAAGTTGACTGGCTTTCCTTGTAGCACCAGTCACCACTTGCTACAGTCCATGCCTGATACAGATGGTTTCATAATTGTACCTGTTAGTGTCCCCGAGAATAACAACTGCAGCTTGCTGAAAGTTACGTTCAATATCACTAAGACAGTAGTCCAAGTACTGGGTGATATGAGCCTCAGGTTTAGCTGCAGCTGAAGAGCATGGGGGAAGATAGAGCACTCAAGCAACAATGCAACTTATCCCACGAGGAAGACGGTGAGGATGCAGCCAAATCCACAAGGCTTCATGCTCTTCATCCTCAAGATGAGTCAAACGCTTTTGTGGGATGTTATGTTATCAATATCTGTGCGGTTTGTAATTTTCCACAAGAAAGAGTTCAGTTTTAAAGTGAAACGTCACAAAGATGAACAGATATGAGCAGCAGAAACCCTCTTTAGTCCAGACTTCGACCGAGTCCTGATCCAGACCTGGGCTCTCATCTATAAAACTGTGTGTGAAATTCTTACTTAAAGTCTGTACGCCAGAAACTAGATTACAGGTCAGGTCAGTGGAGGTTGTGCAAAGAGAGGGGGCAGAGCCGCAAGCAGCTGCGTGTCTGTGTAAAGACAAATATAAAACGTTCATTCAGTTTCTTTTTGACACTTCATTAAAACCACACAGCTCTGATATGAAGCGTCTGTAGGAGTTGTTTATTCTCATGTCCAATCATTACTTCATAAATCCAGTCATCAGGGATCATCTCTGCTTTTAGTTAACTCCACAGACCACAATGAAGCCAGTGCAGCACCCAGTGCACGAGCGTGTGTTATGAACCGCTTTATGTCCAGAATAATGAGCGAAATTATGAAAAATCCAATGGCCTTTCCTCTGTTTTACTCATGACCTGTTTAAATAATGATTGAAATTGAAAGTACAAATTGAAAGTAAATTGTATCAAATGCACAGCAAACATGAATTTGTCAAATTTGCTTCATATCAGCAGCTCACCATGAACGTCGCTTTTGTGCCGTGTCTCCAAAATGTGCGCACGCATGAGTGAGAACTCGCATTGGGATACGCAAGGTTTCACATCTAGTTTTTTTTTTGTGTAGGTCCCACCTTTGGCACAGAGAGTGGCATACACCAGTTTCAGCTTGGTTTTGAGCGCATGAAAGCTTTATAGATGAGATCCCAGGACATGGCCCACAGAGCACTGCCGATGTTTTTGTCCCTCTGCAGCTTTGGTAAGGACTAACTCTCTTCTCTTTGTTTCTGCTGTTTGTGAGCTGATACTGAGAGACTGAGGAGAGCAGAGTAAAAGTCTGAGAAATCTGGATTAAACTGCTCTCTACATGAGAACTGTGTTTATGTTGTTATTATTATTGTTATATATATTTGAGAACAGGCTGCTGCCTTTGACTTATTCATTCATACTGAGAGACTTTGTTATAAACCATCGGGCCTCACCTGTGGTGTTTTCAAAACGTCCTTAACAGGTAGCCACTTGGCTTTAGATCCTTCTGGAACAAGGCTTGATTTATCCTTTTTCTGTCAAACTCTTTCTGGACCACTTTAACGGGACAGTCACCTTAAGGAAGCGCTGATATTTGGTCCATTCAAACACTTCAGCCTATAAACTGCACCCACAGGTGGCCTCTCAGATTATACTACAAGAGCCTAACATTAAATTAAATGAATAAAGACGACAGCGTACTGCGCATATGCTAAGGCTAAAAGTTGTTTTAATGCTCCAGGGCTAGTGCTCCCTTAAGCCGGGCCTCACTGACAGACCAGTGCCTGCTGTCCTGTGAATATTCTTCAGAGTTTGAGAGAAAGAGAAGAACGAGCCTTGTCTCAGAGGAATCTAAAGCCAGGTAGTTACCTGTAAAGGACTTCTGATACCGTGACAGGTGAAGGCTGCTGATGTTGGACTTATGAAGTGGCTTGAAGATAATTGTTTGTCTTTAAATTGTTCCAAAACTGTTTCAATGTGCTTTTCATTACGACAAAAACCCACAGATAGCTTCCGGATACAAATTAATTGTCAACCAATCCATAAAGTTGATGAATTTAAATATCTGGGAGTGGTTTTAGATTCACATTTAAAATTTGACGCCCATATAAAGAAAATAACAAAGACGGTTAGGACTAATATGAACTGTTTTCGTCTTATAAGATCTTGTTTATCAATAAATGCGGCTAAATTATATTTTCATGCAATGATTTTATCCCATTTTTCCTATTGTATCACTGTCTGGAGCCAGGCTAACCAGTCAGCAATGAAAAGTGTAGTTTCTCTTTATAAACAAGCTTTAAAAGTTCTGGACCAAAAGCCAATGAAATGGCATTACTGTAGAATTCAAGAAAAGCACAATTTATTAAGTTTTGAAAATTTTATAAAGTGCTCTTTGTTAAAGTTAATTTTTAAATGTACTAATGGTCTTGCCCCAGAGATCATAAGCAACACAATTCAAAAATATCAAACCTGAGGCGTCACCACAAGGGGCGCTGCCAGCGGTGACTGTAGACCAGCCAAATGTAGGACTACATTTGGCCAGAGCTCATTCACAGTAAAAGGCCCTCAGATCTGGAACACCATACCTGCCGAATTAAAAGCTCTCCCAGATCTAAAACAATTTACTTGTGAAGTAAAACAATGGCTTAAATCTAATCAAGTCTGTGGACATTAGAGTTACATCTCTACCAGTGTTTGTTGTAAATATTCTGTATTATATGTATTGTATGTTTTAATGTTTGTGGCTTTGTCTAATTGTTTGTTACTGTTTGTTTTGTCTCAGGGACTTGGTCTGCAAATTAGCTGTTAGCTAGATGGCCTGTGGACATGGCATCGGTTGCATCTGAAACTGTAACAATGTTTTTTTTGTCCTGTCCCTTTCAAATAAATAAATAAATAAAATGAAAGCACCCGCCTGGCATCACTAGCTGCGTTTCCATTGACCATCAAATTGCACAATTTGGATTTGCGAATATAAATTCGCCTAATGGAAACACAACAATTTAGAAAAAACTCTCATTTATCGAAAAAAAGATGAGGATGAGGTGGTTTTTCAGGCATATCAAAATTGACAGATTTTGCAAAACTGCAATGGAAACACTTCGAATTAAACGAGTCACGTGACCAACAACCGGATACCGCTCTAAGTCGACAGGAAGTCACAAGAGGTCCCTCAGCATCGCACAGCTCATCAAAAGTTGAGCGTGTCATTTGGAAATATTGAATCCACAGCTCTTCTGCAAAATCGCCAACTACAATTTCCCAAAAACTCTTCATACCTAGCCGCTCCCGTGTATAAGGGGCTTGCTGCTCCATGGCCTGAATAAGATGCCGACGTCTCCTTTGACAGAGCTGATAATGAGCGCTAGTGCCGTGGCTGAAATATGAATATTTCTGCTGTAAATCAAAGTAATGTTTACATCCGTTGCCATGTTTTTTGAATGACTTATCGCGTGAGTAGGTTTGTTTTTATTCGCATATGATTTAATGGAAGCAGTGTAATTGCGAAATTGTGTTTTTTCGACATTTCTAGAATATCGATAAAATTTTGCGCATATGTGTAATGGAAACACAGCTACTGTGATGAAGAGCTATGAGCGTAATCTGCCTTTTCTCCTTTTCCAGCATTCCCAGAGGTTCAAACGCAGAGATTTTGTTTGGGTTACTAGTATTTTATAGTTTTGTTTGGATTTACTTCAGTTCGTTCACGGAAACAAGGGAAGAACCAAAACAAAACTTCAAATGAGATAGGCCTCTTTGTGTTGAGCATTGCCTCCAACGCTGCTCGTGGGGCTTTGTGTGTATCATTAATATTTCAAAAACATGTACATTTTGAGTTCACACTTGACATTTCTTATTTTGGTTTATTTAACCAATGCGGGGGTTTAAACTGCAGCATGCACCCTTGCCCCGTGTTTAATAGTTCATTTTAAAGAGATTTTAACAAAAACATGTAACTAAAAACAGCCGCAATGTACATAAAAATAATCTGAAACATGTGAGAACTGCCCCTGTAGCTACCTCAACTAGTTACCTTAAAATAAAATTATACCTGTTAATGTTAAATGTTATGGAAAAAGAAAAGGTTAAATACATGTTTTATAATATTATAAACAAAAGACTGGCTTAATTAAATTGGACAGAGTGTGTTGTGTGTGATTGTATATCACGTAAATAAATTTGTGTGCTTCATATCTGCTGAATTAATTAATTAATAAATGAATTAATTAGTTAATTGACACAACAATATCCCGCCTCCGCACCCAGCAATTAGTTAAATATTTAACACACAAATGCTTGTGTGTTAAATATTTGTTGTTTGAAGGATAAAACAGTGTTAGTCCATAGCAACGTTAGTTTGGTGATTTTATTTTACGATGTGTAAGACATAAAAAGGTTTTTTGAAGCTGCCCTTGTCCGGCTGCTCACTTACAAGCTGTGACCGGAAGTGGATCATTCCATTTAGCCGAATGCGGAAGCAGTTAGCGCATAACCACTATTGTGAAAAAGGAAGTCAGAGTAGAAACGGTTGGTGCTTCACTGACCTCAGATGGAATGGTTCAGACCAATATTCAGAACAAACTGCAGATTAGATGGAGAATGCAGTCAAATAAATGGTTTAAATGTGCATTTTATTCAGAAATACAACATTTCTAAAATTCAAACCACAGAGGTCAGACTGATGACAGAGAGTTTCCTCTTTCTTCAAAACTGATAAAATCAGCCTGTACTGTTTTATTGGTTTTTAGTGAACCATTGAGGGCCAGAAACAGAGTCTCTTTTGGACCAAATCCCAGTTTTCTGTACTGAATTTGTGTGTTTGTGTGTGTTGTGTGTGTTTGTGTGCAGGGATCCTGGGTGCAGACTCCAGCTCCACAGGTAAACACACACTGCCTCTTCTCACTTCACTTTAGTTAAACTGTTATGTTTGAATGGGAACGTGAAAAAACAGAAGAATAAAAATAAGACTTTAAAAAAAAACACTGCAGGGACTCTCACATTTAACTCAGACTTTAGGCTTTATTACTGTGTCTTCATAGTGTTTTTGAGGAGGTCAGGGCTTAATTTGAGCCAGGTCTTGCCGGAACAGGATCCAGAAACTCCCTTATTTTGACGAGGTCCACTCCGGCAATTGTTTGCTTGGATCCACTAACTCAGGCACAACTCAGAACAAAGTGTTGACTACATTTGACTTTTTGACCTCCTAAACCTGCATTGAAGGTCGGAGGTGTAATTACACAGAAATGCATATGTTTTAAACACAAAGCCACGCTTTATTTCCGCTTGAACCCTTCACAATAATGCGCTTCAACACAGACTGTCCCTGCTGTAATTCGTGTCTACAGAGTGTACAAGGCATGTGGTGGAAAAGACCTTCACGGCAAACTGAAAGATCTATTCACCACTGTTAACACCAGCGGTGTCTGCAGGTTTACAGCAGTACGCACTGTGTGTACTTTGAGATGTCCCCCGACTCCGCCCAATTCCTGCTGCATCCACAGAGCTGCACAGAGCCATAGTAGGCTGTGTGTTTTTACAAACGCAGTGAAGCTACAGCTGACTGCTGCTCTTTAAGTCAAAAGTGATGTGTTTGCTTACAGCTGTTGAGGTTTGTCCTGACTTTGGTTATGCGGACGGGACCTACGTGATGCGATTTGGCTGTGCCGCGTTATTTCCCCACTACGCCCGAGAGCGCACCGGACATGGCAGTGCCACGTTAGTTTGTTCTTTTACTCAAATGCATATGGAAGCTGGAGCTAACACTGATTGTGAGTCACAGGATAAAACCCGGGGCCAGTTAAACGCCAGTGTCACTGTTACATTGCCATAGTTATGCAGGGAAACCTTATGCCACACGCCGTCAATGTGCGCTAATGCGCTGAGGGTCACAGAGCCTGGAGCCAGAAAACACCATCACACAGAGAAGACTGCGCTCCACAGCAGTTACTAACAAGAAGAGAAAGCAACAGGAGAAATATGTTTAGGCTGAAAGCTTACTGCTGCTGTGTGCTCCCTTTCCTAGTCTAGACTTTGTTTCTACAGATCACAGGCTGCAGGGCTCTGTCTGTGGTTCTGCCTGGTGGCCGCGCACAGTCGGTCTGTGACAGAGCGAGTCTACAAAAGCACAATAATTATGCTTAGCAGCAGATTTCTTGATCAGCTGAGCAAACAAACAAACACACACTGACACATTACACGGGAGTGAAATGCTATAATGTATAATAATGTTAACACATATGTTAAAATATAATTTAAAATTGAGTATAAATGAGCAGTTGCTTGGTATTTTGGCATGTGTGTGCACCTAAGCATTGTGTGTACATTCTGGTATCAGTGTTGGCCTTGTGGACTCCAGTGTCAAAGCTCATTTTTGTTCCGGCATCGTTTGAGTTACAAATTAAGTCCTAGAGGAGGTGTATACAGCGACTGAGCGACCACTTTACCCTGCAGCAGTTTGAGTCTGAGTTTATAAAGTCAGGAATAAAAGCAGAGAGGTCTTTGTTAGTGAACAGTGTCTCAACAATTTACTGAGGTCAGATTCTGTTTTATTTAACTCCAGAGATCTGTGTTTAGTAAAGTTTAAAGCTCTGAGATAAACACTGAGTCAGGCTTTAAATATAGATTAATAAAGAGTTTTGGTGACTGCTCTCATTTCTCCAGAGCCGTTTGGCCTCAGGTTGGTGGGAGGAGCCAGCCGCTGTCAGGGAGAACTGGAGGTGAAACACCAGGAGCAGAACTGGACAACTGTGTATGCATCTGAGTTTAATCTGCAGTTTGCAAACAGAGTGTGTGCAGAGCTGGGCTGTGGTTCTGCTGTTTCTGTGAGAGAACAAAGGGGGTCAGGAAGAGAAACATTAATAATCAACCCTGACTGTGAAGAGACTTCACTGAGTGACTGTTTTTCACATCACACATCTACCTCTAATTCCAGTCTGGAGCTGAAATGTTCAGGTAAGAACTTTACCTTACTTTTGACTCTCACTGATTCATGTAAACAACATGGAGCTAAAGACGTTAGCATAGATGCTATTATACATTTACAAAAAAGCACTTCAGTGACATCACAGCTCTGCAGCCACTTACATCGACTCATTCAGTCTGACGTCTCAGAGTCACGACATCTCAGAGCCGCGACGTCTCAGAGCCGCGACATCTCAGAGCTGTGTGTGTGTCCACAGACTCTGTGAGGCTCCGGGGGCCCAGCCTGTGCTCAGGATCACTGGAGCTCCACCAGAACCAGTCCTGGAGACCAGTCTGTGAAGGGGACTTTGACCTGCAGGATGCAGAGGTGGTCTGCAGGGAGCTGGGCTGTGGGGCTCCTTCTCTCCTCCAGAGGGCGCTCTATGGAGAGGGCGGGGCTCTGGGACAGTTCCAGTGCGAGGGCCATGAGTCTGCTCTGATGGACTGTCCCAGGTCCAGCTCAGGGAACACCTGCTCGTCTGGAACAGCTGTGGAGCTCACCTGCTCAGGTAAAAAGGGGCGGGGCTTTAACACCTCTGTCTCCTTCCTCCAATCACTTCTTCTCTCTGTTCAGAGCCAGTCAGGTTGGTGGGAGGGGCCAGTCGCTGTGCTGGGACTGTGGAGCTGAGACTCAGAGGACACTGGAGACCTGCGGATGTTTATGGACCCTGGGATCTGGAGGCTACAGCTGCTGTGTGTCGAGACCTGGACTGTGGCTCAGCTGTTTCTGGAGAAATAAAAGTTGATTTTCCACAGAGACCTGTGTGGGTGTTCAGGACTGACTGTGGGAAGAAGTCTGCTTTGAGAGAGTGTGTCTGGGCTGGAGACTTCAGTGTAATCAGTGGCCTGGAGGTGGTGTGTTCAGGTAACAGTAAAAGCCTGAGTTACTCAGATTTAATCTTCTCCTCTCTCCAGATGTGTTCACTCCAGATGTGTTCATTCCAGATGTGTTCATTCCAGATGTGTTCATTCCAGGTGCTCCTGAGAAATATGTTTGTTGTGGACAAAGTCTCATTGTCCCAGGACTGAGTTTTAGACTGAGACCCACAGATTCTGCCCTGTGTCTGTTTTTATTGTGAACTTGTGACTCACAGATAAATCTCTGTTCCCATTGGCCAGTATTAATCACATGAGACTGAAGAGCATCCAATGGCCTCTCTCCACAGATTTACTGACCCGCCCCGACATCTCCCTCTCTGTCTCTGCTGACGGGGCCTCCCAGGCCCAGCCGCAGGGGCTCCGGGTGCTGCCGGGCTCAGACTTCAGTGTCAGGTGCTCTGTTGAACCACAGTACCCAGGAGGCTCCTTCCAGCTCATCTCTCCCACTGTGGACCGGGCTCAGAACCGCACCCTGCCGGCCGTCGATCACTCTGCCCACTTCCTGTTCTCTGACGCCGGCCCCGCCCACAAAGGAGGCTACACCTGCGTTTACCGCCTTCATGTTTTCTCCCATAACTTCTCCTCTCAGAGCCACACCCTCTATCTCTCTCTCGGAGGTAAGTTCTTCTGGTTACGCATTACGTTATTGCATTACAGGTTGAGAAACGCGTTAGAGAACTGCCTACAGAGCTGCACAGAGCCATAGTAGGCTGTGTGTTTTTACAAACACAGTGGAGCTACAGCTGACTGCTGCTCTTTAAGTCAAAAGTGATGTGTTTGCTTACAGCCAGAAGACAGTAAATCTGTTGAGGTTTGTCCTGACTTTGGTTACGTGGAGGGGACCTACGTGATGCGCTTTGGATGTACTGTGTTATTTCCGCACTGCGCCTGAGAGCACACAGGACATGGCAGTGCCTCGTTAGTTTGTTCTTTTACTCAAATGCATATGGAAGCTAGAGCTAACACTGATCGTGGGTCACAGGATGAGACCCGGGGCCAGTTAAACGCCAGTGTCACTGTTACATAGCCATAGTTACGCAGGGAAACCTTATGCCACGCACCCTTGTTGTGCGCTTTTTATTCCTCCATTATATCCCCTGTGCACACGGGACATAGATCCACAGCAGTTTGTTATTTTTTGTTTGTTAACATGCATCTGTAAGCTCGAGCTAACGCGCTGAGGGTCACAGAGTCTAGAGCCGTGAAACACCACCACACAGAGAAGACTGCGCTCCACAGCAGTCACTAACAAGAAGAGAAAGCAAAAGGAGAAATATGATTAGGCTGAAAGCTTACTGCTGCCGTGTGCTCCCTTTCCTAGCCTAGAATTTGTTTATACAGATCACAGGCTGCAGGGCTCTGTCTGTGGTTCGGCCTGTCGGTCTGTGACAGAGCGAGTCTACAAAAGCACAATAATTATGCTTAGCAGCAGATTTCTTGATCAGCTGAGCAAACAAACAAACACACACTGACACATTACACGGGAGTGAAATGCTATAATGTATAATAATGTTAACACATATGTTAAAATATAATTTAAAATTGAGTATAAATGAGCAGTTGCTTGGTATTTTGGCATGTGTGTGCGCCTAAGCATTGTGTTGTGAGTACGTTCCGGTATCAGTGTTGGCCTTGTGGACTCCAGTGTCAAAGCTCAATTTTTGTTCTGGCATCGTTTGAGTTACAAATTAAGTCCTAGAGGAGGTGTATACAGCGACTGAGCGACCACTTTACCCTGCAGCAGTTTGAGTCTGAGTTTATAAAGTCAGGAATAAAAGCAGAGAGGTCTTCGTTAGTGAACAGTGTCTCAACAATTTACTGAGGTCAGATTCTGTTTCATTTAACTCCAGAGATCTGTGTTTAGTAAAGTTTGAAGCTCTGAGATAAACACTGAGTCAGGCTTTAAATACAGATTAATAAAGAGTTTTGGTGACTGCTCTCATTTCTCCAGAGCCGTTTGGCCTCAGGTTGGTGGGAGGAGCCAGCCGCTGTCAGGGAGAACTGGAGGTGAAACACCAGGAGCAGAACTGGACAACTGTGTATGCATCTGAGTTTAATCTGCAGTTTGCAAACAGAGTGTGTGCAGAGCTGGGCTGTGGTTCTGCTGTTTCCGTGAGAGAACAAAGGGGGTCAGGAAGAGAAACATTAATAATCAACCCTGACTGTGAAGAGACTTCACTGAGTGACTGTTTTTCACATCACACATCTACCTCTAATTCCAGTCTGGAGCTGAAATGTTCAGGTAAGAACTTTACCTTACTTTTGACTCTCACTGATTCATGTAAACAACATGGAGCTAAAGACGTTAGCATAGATGCTATTATACATTTACAAAAAAGCACTTCAGTGACATCACAGCTCTGCAGCCACTCACATCGACTCATTCAGTCTGACGTCTCAGAGTCACGACATCTCAGAGCCGCGACGTCTCAGAGCCGCGACATCTCAGAGCTGTGTGTGTGTCCACAGACTCTGTGAGGCTCCGGGGGCCCAGCCTGTGCTCAGGATCACTGGAGCTCCACCAGAACCAGTCCTGGAGCCCAGTCTGTGAAGGGGACTTTGACCTGCAGGATGCAGAGGTGGTCTGCAGGGAGCTGGGCTGTGGGGCTCCTTCTCTCCTCCAGAGGGCGCTCTATGGAGAGGGCGGGGCTCTGGGACAGTTCCAGTGCGAGGGCCATGAGTCTGCTCTGATGGACTGTCCCAGGTCCAGCTCAGGGAACACCTGCTCGTCTGGAACAGCTGTGGAGCTCACCTGCTCAGGTAAAAAGGGGCGGGGCTTTAACACCTCTGTCTCCTTCCTCCAATCACTTCTTCTCTCTGTTCAGAGCCAGTCAGGTTGGTGGGAGGGGCCAGTCGCTGTGCTGGGACTGTGGAGCTGAGACTCAGAGGACACTGGAGACCTGCGGATGTTTATGGACCCTGGGATCTGGAGGCTACAGCTGCTGTGTGTCGAGACCTGGACTGTGGCTCAGCTGTTTCTGGAGAAATAAAAGTTGATTTTCCACAGAGACCTGTGTGGGTGTTCAGGACTGACTGTGGGAAGAAGTCTGCTTTGAGAGAGTGTGTCTGGGCTGGAGACTTCAGTGTAATCAGTGGCCTGGAGGTGGTGTGTTCAGGTAACAGTAAAAGCCTGAGTTACTCAGATTTAATCTTCTCCTCTCTCCAGATGTGTTCACTCCAGATGTGTTCATTCCAGATGTGTTCATTCCAGATGTGTTCATTCCAGGTGCTCCTGAGAAATATGTTTGTTGTGGACAAAGTCTCATTGTCCCAGGACTGAGTTTTAGACTGAGACCCACAGATTCTGCCCTGTGTCTGTTTTTATTGTGAACTTGTGACTCACAGATAAATCTCTGTTCCCATTGGCCAGTATTAATCACATGAGACTGAAGAGCATCCAATGGCCTCTCTCCACAGATTTACTGACCCGCCCCGACATCTCCCTCTCTGTCTCTGCTGACGGGGCCTCCCAGGCCCAGCCGCAGGGGCTCCGGGTGCTGCCGGGCTCAGACTTCAGTGTCAGGTGCTCTGTTGAACCACAGTACCCAGGAGGCTCCTTCCAGCTCATCTCTCCCACTGTGGACCGGGCTCAGAACCGCACCCTGCCGGCCGTCGATCACTCTGCCCACTTCCTGTTCTCTGACGCCGGCCCCGCCCACAAAGGAGGCTACACCTGCGTTTACCGCCTTCATGTTTTCTCCCATAACTTCTCCTCTCAGAGCCACACCCTCTATCTCTCTCTCGGAGGTAAGTTCTTCTGGTTACGCATTACGTTATTGCATTACAGGTTGAGAAACGCGTTAGAGAACTGCCTACAGAGCTGCACAGAGCCATAGTAGGCTGTGTGTTTTTACAAACACAGTGGAGCTACAGCTGACTGCTGCTCTTTAAGTCAAAAGTGATGTGTTTGCTTACAGCCAGAAGACAGTAAATCTGTTGAGGTTTGTCCTGACTTTGGTTACGTGGAGGGGACCTACGTGATGCGCTTTGGATGTACTGTGTTATTTCCGCACTGCGCCTGAGAGCACACAGGACATGGCAGTGCCTCGTTAGTTTGTTCTTTTACTCAAATGCATATGGAAGCTAGAGCTAACACTGATCGTGGGTCACAGGATGAGACCCGGGGCCAGTTAAACGCCAGTGTCACTGTTACATAGCCATAGTTACGCAGGGAAACCTTATGCCACGCACCCTTGATGTGCGCTTTTTATTCCTCCATTATATCCCCTGTGCACACGGGACATAGATCCACAGCAGTTTGTTATTTTTTGTTTGTTAACATGCATCTGTAAGCTCGAGCTAACGCGCTGAGGGTCACAGAGTCTAGAGCCGTGAAACACCACCACACAGAGAAGACTGCGCTCCACAGCAGTCACTAACAAGAAGAGAAAGCAAAAGGAGAAATATGATTAGGCTGAAAGCTTACTGCTGCCGTGTGCTCCCTTTCCTAGCCTAGAATTTGTTTATACAGATCACAGGCTGCAGGGCTCTGTCTGTGGTTCGGCCTGTCGGTCTGTGACAGAGCGAGTCTACAAAAGCACAATAATTATGCTTAGCAGCAGATTTCTTGATCAGCTGAGCAAACAAACAAACACACACTGACACATTACACGGGAGTGAAATGCTATAATGTATAATAATGTTAACACATATGTTAAAATATAATTTAAAATTAAGTATAAATGAGCAGTTGCTTGGTATTTTGGCATGTGTGTGCGCCTAAGCATTGTGTGTACGTTCCGGTATCAGTGTTGGCCTTGTGGACTCCAGTGTCAAAGCTCAATTTTTGTTCTGGCATCGTTTGAGTTACAAATTAAGTCCTAGAGGAGGTGTATACAGCGACTGAGCGACCACTTTACCCTGCAGCAGTTTGAGTCTGAGTTTATAAAGTCAGGAATAAAAGCAGAGAGGTCTTCGTTAGTGAACAGTGTCTCAACAATTTACTGAGGTCAGATTCTGTTTCATTTAACTCCAGAGATCTGTGTTTAGTAAAGTTTGAAGCTCTGAGATAAACACTGAGTCAGGCTTTAAATACAGATTAATAAAGAGTTTTGGTGACTGCTCTCATTTCTCCAGAGCCGTTTGGCCTCAGGTTGGTGGGAGGAGCCAGCCGCTGTCAGGGAGAACTGGAGGTGAAACACCAGGAGCAGAACTGGACAACTGTGTATGCATCTGAGTTTAATCTGCAGTTTGCAAACAGAGTGTGTGCAGAGCTGGGCTGTGGTTCTGCTGTTTCCGTGAGAGAACAAAGGGGGTCAGGAAGAGAAACATTAATAATCAACCCTGACTGTGAAGAGACTTCACTGAGTGACTGTTTTTCACATCACACATCTACCTCTAATTCCAGTCTGGAGCTGAAATGTTCAGGTAAGAACTTTACCTTACTTTTGACTCTCACTGATTCATGTAAACAACATGGAGCTAAAGACGTTAGCATAGATGCTATTATACATTTACAAAAAAGCACTTCAGTGACATCACAGCTCTGCAGCCACTCACATTGACTCATTCAGTCTGATGTCTCAGAGCTGTGACGGCTCAGAGCCGTGATGCCTCAGAGCCGTGACGTCTCAGAGCCGCGACATCTCAGAGCTGTGTGTGTGTCCACAGACTCTGTGAGGCTCCGGGGGCCCAGCCTGTGCTCAGGATCACTGGAGCTCCACCAGAACCAGTCCTGGAGCCCAGTCTGTGAAGGGGACTTTGACCTGCAGGATGCAGAGGTGGTCTGCAGGGAGCTGGGCTGTGGGGCTCCTTCTCTCCTCCAGAGGGCGCTCTATGGAGAGGGTGGGGCTCTGGGACAGTTCCAGTGCGAGGGCCATGAGTCTGCTCTGATGGACTGTCCCAGGTCCAGCTCAGGGAACACCTGCTCGTCTGGAACAGCTGTGGAGCTCACCTGCTCAGGTAAAAAGGGGCGGGGCTTTAACACCTCTGTCTCCTTCCTCCAATCACTTCTTCTTCTCTCTGTTCAGAGCCAGTCAGGTTGGTGGGAGGGGCCAGTCGCTGTGCTGGGACTGTGGAGCTGAGACTCAGAGGACACTGGAGACCTGCGGATGTTTATGGACCCTGGGACCTGGAGGCTACAGCTGCTGTGTGTCGAGACCTGGACTGTGGCTCAGCTGTTTCTGGAGAAATAAAAGTTGATTTTCCACAGAGACCTGTGTGGGTGTTCAGGACTGACTGTGGGAAGAAGTCTGCTTTGAGAGAGTGTGTCTGGGCTGGAGACTTCAGTGTAATCAGTGGCCTGGAGGTGGTGTGTTCAGGTAACAGTAAAAGCCTGAGTTACTCAGATTTAATCTTCTCCTCTCTCCAGATGTGTTCACTCCAGATGTGTTCATTCCAGATGTGTTCATTCCAGATGTGTTCATTCCAGGTGCTCCTGAGAAATATGTTTGTTGTGGACAAAGTCTCATTGTCCCAGGACTGAGTTTTAGACTGAGACCCACAGATTCTGCCCTGTGTCTGTTTTTATTGTGAACTTGTGACTCACAGACAAATCTCTGTTCCCATTGGCCAGTATTAATCACATGAGACTGAAGAGCGTCCAATGGCCTCTCTCCACAGATTTACTGACCCGCCCCGACATCTCCCTCTCTGTCTCTGCTGACGGGGCCTCCCAGGCCCAGCCGCAGGGGCTCCGGGTGCTGCTGGGCTCAGACTTCAGTGTCAGGTGCTCTGTTGAACCACAGTACCCAGGAGGCTCCTTCCAGCTCATCTCTCCCATTGTGGACCCGGCTCAGAACCGCACCCTGCCGGCCGTTGATCACTCTGCCCACTTCCTGTTCTCTGACGCCGGCCCCGCCCACAAAGGAGGCTACACCTGCGTTTACCGCCTCCATGTTTTCTCCCATAACTTTTCCTCTCAGAGCCACACCCTCTATCTCTCTCTCGGAGGTAAGTTCTTCTGGTTACGCATTACGTTATTGCATTACAGGTTGAGAAACGCGTTAGAGAACTGCCTACAGAGCTGCACAGAGCCATAGTAGGCTGTGTGTTTTTACAAACACAGTGGAGCTACAGCTGACTGCTGCTCTTTAAGTCAAAAGTGATGTGTTTGCTTACAGCCAGAAGACAGTAAATCTGTTGAGGTTTGTCCTGACTTTGGTTACGTGGAGGGGACCTACGTGATGCGCTTTGGATGTACTGTGTTATTTCCGCACTGCGCCTGAGAGCACACAGGACATGGCAGTGCCTCGTTAGTTTGTTCTTTTACTCAAATGCATATGGAAGCTAGAGCTAACACTGATCGTGGGTCACAGGATGAGACCCGGGGCCAGTTAAACGCCAGTGTCACTGTTACATAGCCATAGTTACGCAGGGAAACCTTATGCCACGCACCCTTGATGTGCGCTTTTTATTCCTCCATTATATCCCCTGTGCACACGGGACATAGATCCACAGCAGTTTGTTATTTTTTGTTTGTTAACATGCATCTGTAAGCTCGAGCTAACGCGCTGAGGGTCACAGAGCCTAGAGCCGTGAAACACCACCACACAGAGAAGACTGCGCTCCACAGCAGTCACTAACAAGAAGAGAAAGCAAAAGGAGAAACATGATTAGGCTGAAAGCTTACTGCTGCCGTGTGCTCCCTTTCCTAGCCTAGAATTTGTTTATACAGATCACAGGCTGCAGGGCTCTGTCTGTGGTTCGGCCTGTCGGTCTGTGACAGAGCGAGTCTACAAAAGCACAATAATTATGCTTAGCAGCAGATTTCTTGATCAGCTGAGCAAACAAACAAACACACACTGACACATTACACGGGAGTGAAATGCTATAATGTATAATAATGTTAACACATATGTTAAAATATAATTTAAAATTGAGTATAAATGAGCAGTTGCTTGGTATTTTGGCATGTGTGTGCACCTAAGCATTGTGTGTACATTCTGGTATCAGTGTTGGCCTTGTGGACTCCAGTGTCAAAGCTCAATTTTTGTTCTGGCATCGTTTGAGTTACAAATTAAGTCCTAGAGGAGATGTATACAGCGACTGAGCGACCACTTTACCCTGCAGCAGTTTGAGTCTGAGTTTATAAAGTCAGGAATAAAAGCAGAGAGGTCTTCGTTAGTGAACAGTGTCTCAACAATTTACTGAGGTCAGATTCTGTTTCATTTAACTCCAGAGATCTGTGTTTAGTAAAGTTTAAAGCTCTGAGATAAACACTGAGTCAGGCTTTAAATATAGATTAATAAAGAGTTTTGGTGACTGCTCTCATTTCTCCAGAGCCGTTTGGCCTCAGGTTGGTGGGAGGAGCCAGCCGCTGTCAGGGAGAACTGGAGGTGAAACACCAGGAGCAGAACTGGACAACTGTGTATGCATCTGAGTTTAATCTGCAGTTTGCAAACAGAGTGTGTGCAGAGCTGGGCTGTGGTTCTGCTGTTTCTGTGAGAGAACAAAGGGGGTCAGGAAGAGAAACATTAATAATCAACCCTGACTGTGAAGAGACTTCACTAAGTGACTGTTTTTCACATCACACATCTACCTCTAATTCCAGGCTGGAGCTGAAATGTTCAGGTAAGAACTTTACCTTACTTTTGACTCTCACTGATTCATGTAAACAACATGGAGCTAAAGATGTTAGCATAGATGCTATTATACATTTACAAAAAAGCACTTCAGTGACATCACAGCTCTGCAGCCACTCACATCGACTCATTCAGTCTGATGTCTCAGAGCCGCGACGTCTCAGAGCCGCAACGTCTCAGAGCTGTGTGTGTGTCCACAGACTCTGTGAGGCTCCGGGGGCCCAGCCTGTGCTCAGGATCACTGGAGCTCCACCAGAACCAGTCCTGGAGCCCAGTCTGTGAAGGGGACTTTGACCAGCAGGATGCAGAGGTGGTCTGCAGGGAGCTGGGCTGTGGGGCTCCTTCTCTCCTCCAGAGGGCGCTCTATGGAGAGGGGCGGGCTCTGGGACAGTTCCAGTGCCAGGGCCATGAATCTGCTCTGATGGACTGTCCCAGGTCCAGCTCAGGGAACACCTGCTCGTCTGGAACAGCTGTGGAGCTCACCTGCTCAGGTAAAAATGGGCGGGGCTCTCATCTGCTCAGGTAAAAAGGGGCGGGGCTTTAACACCTCTGTCTCCTTCCTCCAATCACTTCTTCTTCTCTCTGTTCAGAGCCAGTCAGGTTGGTGGGAGGGGCCAGTCGCTGTGCTGGGACTGTGGAGCTGAGACTCAGAGGACACTGGAGACCTGCGGATGTTTATGGACCCTGGGACCTGGAGGCTACAGCTGCTGTGTGTCGAGACCTGGACTGTGGCTCAGCTGTTTCTGGAGAAATAAAAGTTGATTTTCCACAGAGACCTGTGTGGGTGTTCAGGACTGACTGTGGGAAGAAGTCTGCTTTGAGAGAGTGTGTCTGGGCTGGAGACTTCAGTGTAATCAGTGGCCTGGAGGTGGTGTGTTCAGGTAACAGTAAAAGCCTGAGTTACTCAGATTTAATCTTCTCCTCTCTCCAGATGTGTTCACTCCAGATGTGTTCATTCCAGATGTGTTCATTCCAGATGTGTTCATTCCAGGTGCTCCTGAGAAATATGTTTGTTGTGGACAAAGTCTCATTGTCCCAGGACTGAGTTTTAGACTGAGACCCACAGATTCTGCCCTGTGTCTGTTTTTATTGTGAACTTGTGACTCACAGACAAATCTCTGTTCCCATTGGCCAGTATTAATCACATGGGACTGAAGAGCGTCCAATGGCCTCTCTCCACAGATTTACTGACCCGCCCCGATATCTCCCTCTCTGTCTCTGCTGACGGGGCCTCCCAGGCCCAGCCGCAGGGGCTCCGGGTGCTGCTGGGCTCAGACTTCAGTGTCAGGTGCTCTGTTGAACCACAGTACCCAGGAGGCTCCTTCCAGCTCATCTCTCCCACTGTGGACCCGGCTCAGAACCGCACCCTGCCAGCCGTCAATCACTCCGCCCACTTCCTGTTCTCTGATGCCGGTCCCGCCCACAAAGGAGGCTACGCCTGCGTTTACCGCCTCCATGTTTTCTCCCATAACTTCTCCTCTCAGAGCCACACCCTCTATCTCTCTCTCGGAGGTAAGTTCTTCTGGCTACGCATTACTTTATTCCATTACAGGTTGGTATAGGTTCTCGCGAGAGAACTCGTACATTACCACCCCCCCACTTTAAACAACAGTATACACAAACGCCCACACGCACTGCCGTTTTATTTGTTTGTTTGTTATTTTCAACATCAACCTCTGCACATGAAGCCCACCACAGCGGCGTTAGTTAGGCTGTAATGTAATCAGTGACAGAGGCGACAGCCGACTTCTACCATCAGTCGCTTCAGATCATTGTCAAAGTAAAACACTGTCAGCTGTAACTTTCAGTATGAAAACTGGGAGAATGAAGCCGTTTTATGCCATGGACCCCAGGAAGATTAGTTACTACTTTGGTAGTAACTAATGGGGATCCATTTTAAACAAATAAATAAATAAAGCCATCACAGCGGTGCCATGAGCACAGTCCCAGATCAGCAGACTCTCTGTGTCGAAGCCCAGGTTCAGGGCTGTGACGCTGGGCACAGCAGAGCTGAGTGAGGCGCTTCACTCAGAGCATCACACCAACCCCCAAACAACTAGAACCACCTCTGTATAGACACATGATGGAGCAAAACTTTAGCTCTGCACTCAAGAATATGACACAACATATTTTAACCACAGATTTGTGGCCAGAAAACAGTGTAAACGCTCTGTAGCTAAGCTGATCCAGCAGGACAGGGAACACAGAGCAGCCTAAAACTCATTCACCCACAGCCAGGGCTTCACATCTAAAGAAACATGAAGCCATTGTACTGATCACGTTATAGACAACCCCCCGTCCTGTCATCATCTGACAAACACATCCAGGAGTCGCTGTTCTTGTTTACTGGTGGTGGGCTGCGTGTTTCTTCTTATAAAGTCCACAGTAACATCTCTGACTGTTTCACCTCTGCTGCTGCTTCAATTTCCATTTGGAGAATCATAAAGGAGCTGCTTTACTCCACTCCTGCTGTACGTAGTCCTGGCCGCATGCCGCCACTAACTTTCTAATGTTCAATCAGCTGTCACTTCTTAACCAATCAGCTGTCTCTCATTAACCAATCAGCTGTCTCTCATTAACCAATCAGCTGTCACTCATTAACCAATCAGCTGTCACTCATTAACCAATCAGCTGTCTCTCATTAACCAATCAGCTGTCACTCATTAACCAATCAGCTGTCACTCATTAACCAATCAGCTCTCTCATTAACCAATCAGCTGTCACTCATTAACCAATCAGCGGTCACTCATTAACCAATCAGCTGTCACTCATTAACCAATCAGCTGTCACTCATTAACCAATCAGCTGTCTCTCATTAACCAATCAGCGGTCACTCATTAACCAATCAGCTGTCACTCATTAACCAATCAGCTGTCTCTCATTAACCAATCAGCTGTCTCTCATTAACCAATCAGCTGTCACTCATTAACCAATCAGCTGTCAGAACAGACTCAGTGACTGAGAAGTAGAAACACGGCGCTGATGAAGGTTTCTCCTAAACGAACACGTTACTGATTTGAAAAAGTAACTAAGTACTCGGTTACTTGGTTCACAAATCTAACGCGTTACTCGTTACTCGAAAAAAGTAATCTGAGTACTTTGTAACGTGTCGCCCCCAACACTTGTCCCCTGTATCAGACCATTACACTGGGGCCCCTCAGGATTATGAACATTACACTAGGGCCCCTCAGGATCATGTGCATTACACTAGGACCCCTCAGGGTCATGAACATTACAGTGGGGGCCCTCAGGATCATGTACATTACACTAGGGCCCCTCAGGGTCATGTACATTACACTAGGGGCCCTCAGGACCAGTCTCAGGGCTTAGACCTGCTTCAGTCCTGATTGTAACAGAATTTTCTTTGTGTCCTGTAGTTTCAGGCCACCAGGGGTCACCAGAGGAGACGACAGAGGGCCCCTCATTGAAGACTGCTCCAGGAGAAGAAACACCTCTGGTCTAGTCCTGGTCTAGTCCTGGTGTAGTCCTGGTCTAGTCCTGGTGTAGTCCTGGTGTAGCACTGGTGGACAAGTAATAAGAGAAATCTGTCAGACCACAACAGTTTAACTCTGTTTGCTTGGATTTATTTCCTCAGTGTCCACAGATCCTGCTGTAATCAGTTCACTCAGAGACTGGACCTAACTCAGATCTGCGTCGGTTTAAGTCATTTTTAATAAAAATAAAAACAACCATTTGCTTCTGTCCCAAAACCTCTAAATTATTTTTTTCATTTTGATCCCCGATAGAAATTAATGTGATAGAACAGTGGTTCCCAAACTGTGGGGGCTGATGGTTTCCCCCCTGGGTACATGAAAGGATTTAAAAACATTTTTTGCAAACAGCCTGATTATATTTTGTAACTGGAATATAAATAAACTTACGGTCTGACAGTGCCCAAAATACACCGAGTCTCTAGAGCAGGGGTCATCAGTTAAAATTCACTGAGGTCCAATTTGTGAAAATTTACATTAGTTAATCACATCATGGGTGGGTGTGTGTGTGTGTGTGTGTGTGTGTGTGTGTGTGGGGGGGGGGGGGGGGGGGGTATGACGCAGTAAGAGTCTGAGCTTGTGTTGATATGTTAGAGCCACGACTTAGATGTTTACAAGTTCAGTTCTGTGGCTTGTCCTTGAAGGGAGATATGGCAGTGCACAGGGAGAGATAAGAAGACCCAGCTGTGAGCTGACCTCCCAAATCCAGGGAGAGATCTGGGGAAAAGGTGAGAGGGGGTGGGAAAACAATTTTTTAATTCATTTAAGCTGATCTTTGGTGAATTTTGTCCGGATCATAATCAATCAGTTCTGGACCTCAGCGTCGCTGGCGTACATCCAGTTCATGGAGTGACTTTTTTCATTCGGTCGCTCACATCCCCAAAGCACCCTTTAATTTCCACAGACAGCGCTGGGTGAATTTGCTGGCAGCTGTCTTACAAATCTTCCGATAGGTCAGGGCAGTCCCAGGGCTGAGGAATAGGAACCCCGCTATCAAAATTCCAAATATGAATAAATCCACATTCTCCACAGACTGGACTTCCAGGCACATGCCTTGCCAGCTGGTCCAAGCGTCACGCAGAGAAAGTCCCGTCCGGGCAGGCAGGTTCCCCCAGTGCACCTTTAGGGAGAAAAGTGCAAAGTGGCTCGTGTGACTGAATATGTTACTGGCCAAGATGAAAATCTATCGCTGTTTTGCTGTTTTGTTTCCCATTCCCAGTGTCTGGGAATGGGAAACATTTTGGAGCTACTGGGACAGAACATTAATCTCAGGACCAGGCTGCATGCGCAACTTTTCTAAACACATCACCTCTGGAAGCATCTATTGGTCCTTTACAGTGGAACTAAGTAACTCTGCTCGTTTCATGGCTGTTTTTCCTTATGTTCCTCTAAAGAGCTCCCCCTACAGTTCAGAGTAAAGCACTACTGTAAACACTCACAAGCCCAAGGGGGGGGGTCACAAAAGGGGGGGGGGGGGGGGCTGGACATTTCATTTACCCCACAACTACTCATTTCACCATCACATGGGGTCTGAAACTGTGTACTTAGGGTAAAAATAAAGTCACTGTATGAATAAAACATGTTTTTATTATTTTTCAGCATTAAACAAATTTTTACAGCTCTGTCGTATTTTGGACAGGTTGAGTCCGTACATCAGAGGGTTGAGAATCGGTGGACAGGTCAAAAAATACAAGGACATAAAAACTCGCACATCTTTGGGCACTGAGCTCATGTTGAAGCGGCTCTGGACTACTTCAAAAAAACAGCCCATGGTCAGATTGATTAAGGAGGCGAGGTGCGGCACACAGGTGCTGATGGCCTTGTGCCGAGTCTGTCTGGACCCTCGGAAACACACTCTGAAGATCTGGATGTACGTGTAAAGGATGAGCCCTGGGATGGAGAGCAGCGCCACGCAGGTGTACACCAGGCCGTAGATGTTGTTCACAGAGATGTCTCCGCAGGCCAAGTTTACCACTGAGTAGTTATCACAGTACACTTTAGGGATCAGGTTCCCGCACAGCTCCAGAGGGGCGCTCAGAGAAACCATGAAGCTCACCTCCACCAACGGGAACAGCCAGGCCAGAGCCACCAGCCTCAGGACCGTACGACCCGACATGCGCGTGTGGTACTGCAGGGGGCAGCAGATGGCCACGTACCGGTCGTACGACATCACCGCCAACGTCACCAGCTCTACGTTAACGTAAAAGTAGATGTTAAAGATCTGGAAGAAGCAGAGCGCGTGCGAGAGCGTGTGCTCGTCTCTGAGGATCTGCACCAGGAGGAACGGGAACAGAGCAGTGCTGCCGGAGAGTTCATTGATTAATAAACTGCAGATAAAAATGTACATAGGTTCATGTAGAGTTCTGTTCAAACAGATGACGACGATGAGAATCAGGTTGGACAGCACTATCAGAGCATACAAAGACATTAGGATGAGAAAATACAGCCATCTGAAAGGCCCAGGGTCAGAGTACGCCGCCAGAGTGAAGTACGAGTGATTAGTGGAAAATCCCATGATTCAAAAAACTCTGAAAAACATTAAAGTGATTCAGACGACACAAAGACACAGCTGTCTGTCCTCTGCTGTGAAACCCATAAAAGCTCGACTCAATCAGATCACCTTCCTCTGAAATGAATAAACCTGACCATATGTTCTTAATAGCACTCTGTGTTTGTTCTTATTCTTCAGAGAAATGTCTTTACAGTTGAACCAGGTCCAGTCAGTTCCTCTCACAGCTCGGTAAAAGGACTTCTTTATTATATGCACAGCAGGAAAACTAGATCTGATCTGATGAGCTGCGGCACAGACACAGCCTCAGCGTCGTGGCCGTCCAGACTCTGACAGTTTGTTGAATGTCTCTCCCTGTCTTCCTACTGTACTCTGTCTTATCAATAAAGCCTAAAAACTGTCTTTAAAGATAGATGTTTAGCAAAATGACTCCTGACTGCACAGACACAGACACTTTTAGAGCAGTGAGGATGATTTAAACATACGGACAGTACAGTCCTGAGCAGAAGTACAGATAAGAGAGTGAAGTGTCACATTAAAGATTCCACTTTGATAAAAGTATTAAAGTACTGCTTGTGTACTTGTGAGTAAAAAGTGGACAGATGAATGTTTTCAACAACAACAGACCAGAGCAGCAGAAGAGACTGGACCTACCGCTGGTGTCCCCTGTCTGCGTTACTCTGAGCTTTCTAATGAGTACTACTTACTACTACTTAGTACTAGTGTTGTAGTCAAGACTGTACTAATCTAGACCAAGACCAGTTCACAGTGAACCAAGGCCGAGACTTTTAGGCTTTGAGACCTAAAAAACAAGACTGAGTCAAGACCGAGACCAAAGCAAACTAAGAGCAGGTTGTCTGATTCTGAGTTGACTTTAGATCAGAGCTGTACATGTGAGTAGTAAATAAAGTCTATGTTGCATACATTTATATATGACTTACAAGTTTATTTAACCTGATATAAACCACAGAGCCTTCTAAACCTGTAGTAATCCTGAGCCTAACCCTAGACAAGGCACTAACTATTTCACTAATAACAGTGTTAATAACAGGGTTAATAATAAAGTGATTTAGTTGTAGATGCAGTCAGTCCTGCCCCTGTTTAAATCTGGATTTGAAACTTTAATATTAACAAAAACAGAACATCTTGAGTCAGTTCAGTTTGCGCCTTGTGTCTGATCTTAGGACAAACAATCACTGTTAAACATTAGTAACAAAATCCAGACTGCTCTGAAAGCCTGTAGGTGTGCTGAGATATCATTTAGATCGCTGGTTCCCAAAGGTAAGGCGAGGACCTAAAAGTGTGTCACCAGAGACAACAAAAATCTGGATCTGGAAAAACCTCTGTGGCACTAAACAGAAAAACGTTGGTATAAAAAACCCCACTAAACAACAACATTGAACCAGACCTCAGAGCTTATGGTTTTTTGAAATGTGTGTGTTTTTTTTAAAGACTCAGGAATATTACGTTCACAGATAAGGCAAAAACAGTCTCATGTGTTAGAGCAGAAAGATAACAGTCTGAGGATACAAACAACATGGAACACAAGCATCATGGACCTGAACATCAGTTTAAACCCAGAGCAGAATATGACAGAGAAAACATAACATCAGCAGCAAACAGAGCCACAGTATAAGCAGTGTATTAATGAGACTGAGATAAGAGTTGAGTAAAACCAGGGAGGGTCAGGGTCAGAGTGCGCTGTGGAAACACCGAGGCGTTTGAGATGGAGCCCACGGTGAGGAGCAGAAATAGAGTCAGCAGCGTCACCAGAGACAGACCATCACCTCCAGGCTTAGGTCACTGCGAGGGTCCCGCCCCATCACCTTCAACACCACCTCCTTTACTACAGGAGCTGACAGGAGCTGACAGGAGAAGACAGGAACTGACAGGAGCAGACAGGAGCTGACAAGAGCAGACAGGGGCTGACAGGAGCTGACAGGAGAACACAGGAACTGACAGGAGCAGACAGGAGCTGACAAGAGCAGACAGGGGCTGACAGGAGCAGACAGGGGCTGACAGGAGGAGCAGATAGGGGCACTCAGGAGCAGAGATGAGCTGACTGGAGCTGACAGGAGCAGAGAGGAGCTGACAGGAGTAAACAGGAGCTGAAAGGAGCAGACAGGAGCTGACAGGAGCAGACAGGGGCTGACAAGAGCTGATAGGAGCTGACAGGAACTGAAAGGAGCAGACAGGAGCTGACAAGAGCAGACAGGGGCTGACAGGAGAAGAGAGGAGCAGACAGGAGCTGACAGGAGCAGAGAGGAGCAGACAGAACTAACAGGAGCTGACAGGAGCAGACAGGAGCTGACAGGAGCAGACAGGAGCAGACAGGAGCTGACAGGAGCAGACAGGGGCTGACAAGAGCTGATAGGAGCTGACAGGAACTGAAAGGAGCAGACAGGAGCTGACAAGAGCAGACAGGGGCTGACAGGAGCTGACAGGAGGAGCAGACAGGAGCACTCAGGAGCAGAGATGAGCTGACTGGAGCAGAGAGGAGCTGACAAGAGCAGACAGGAGCTGAAAGGAGCAGACAGGAGCTGACAGGAGCAGACAGGAGCAGAGAGGAGCAGAAAGGAGCTGACAGGAGCAGAGAGGAGCAGACAGGAGCTGACAGGAACTGACAGGAGCTGACAGGAGCAGACAGGAGTTGCCAGGAGTAAAGAGGAGCTGACTGGAGCAGACAGGAGCTAAAAGGAGCAGAGAGGAGCAGACAGAAGCAGACAGGGGCTGACAGGCGCTGAAAGGAGCAGACAGGAACTGACAGGAGCAGACAGGAGCTGACAAGAGCAGACAGGGGCTGACAGGAGCAGACAGGGGCTGACAGGAGCAGACAGGAGCTGACAGGAGCAGACAGGAGCTGACAGGAGTTGCCAGGAGTAAAGAGGAGCTGACTGGAGCAGACCGGAGCAGACAGGAGGAGACAGGAACTGACAGGAGTTGATAGCAGCAGACAGGAGCTGACAGGAGCAGACAGGAGCTGACAGGAGTTGATAGCAGCAGACAGGAGCAGACAGGAGCAGACAGGAACAGGCAGGAGCTGACAGGAACAGAGAGGAGCAAAGAGAAACTGACAGGAGCAGACAGGAGCAGAGAGGAGCAGACAGGAGCTGACAGGAGTAAAGAAGAGCTGAAAGAAGCAGACAGGAGCTGACAGGAGCAGACAGGAACTGACAAGAGTTGATAGCAGCAGACAGGAGCTGACAGGAGCAGACAGGAGCTGACAGGAGCAGACATGAGCTGACAGGATTTGATAGCAGCAGACAGGAGCAGACAGGAACAGACAGGAGCTGACAGGAGCAGACAGGAGCAAACAGGAACTGACAGGAGCAGACAGGAGCAGAAAGGAGCAGACAGAAGCTGACAGGAGCTGACAGGAGCTATCAGAGGCTGACAGGAGCAGAGAGGAGCAGACAGGAGCTGACAGGAGCAGACAGGAGCTGACAGGAGCAGACAGGAACTGACAGGAGCAGACCGGAGCTGACAGAAGCAGAGAGGAGCTGACAGGAGCTGAAAGGAGAAGACAGGAGCTGATAACAGCTGACAGGAGCAGAGAGGAGCAGACAGGAGCTGATAGCAGCAGGCAGGAGCAGACAGGAACTGACAGGAGCAGACAGGAGCTGACAGGTGCAGAGAGGAGCAGACAGGAGCTGACAGGAGCAGACAGGAGCTGACAGGAGCAGACAGAAACTGACAGGAGCAGACAGGAGCTGACAGGAGCAGACAGGGGATGCCAGGAGCCGAGAGAAGCTGACAGCAGCTGACAGGAGCAGACAGGGGCGGACAGGAGCTGACAGGAGCTGCCAGGAACAGACAGGAGAAGACAGGAGCTGACAGAAGCAGACAGGGGCTGACAGGAGCAGACAGGAGCTGACATGAGCAGACAGGGGCTGACAGGAGCAGACAGGAGCTGACAGGAGCAGATAGTAGCTGCCAGGAGCAGAGAGGAGCTGACAGGAGCAGACAGGCACAGACAGGAGCTGACAGCAGCTGACAGGAGCTGACAGGGGCTGCCAGGAGCAGAGAGAAGCTGACTGCAGCTGACAGGAGCAGACAGGAGCTGACAAGAGCAGACAGGAGCAGACAGGAGCTGACAGGAGCAGACAGGAGCTGCCAGGAGCAGAGAGGAGCTGACAGGAGCAGACAGGAGCTGACAGGGGCTGCCAGGAGCAGAGAGAAGCTGACTGCAGCTGACAGGAGCAGACAGGAGCTGACAAGAGCAGACAGGAGCAGACAGGAGCTGACAGGAGCAGACAGGAGCAGAGAGGAGCTGACAGGAGCAGACAGGAGCTGACAGGAGTTGATAGCAGCAGACAGGAGCTGACAGGAGCAGACAGGAGCTGACAGGAGCAGACATGAGCTGACAGGATTTGATAGCAGCAGACAGGAGCAGACAGGAACAGACAGGAGCTGATAGGAGCAGACAGGAGCAAACAGGAACTGACAGGAGCAGAGAGGAGCAGACAGGAGCTGACAGGAGCTAACAGGGGCAGACAGGGGCTGCCAGGAGCAGAGAGAAGCTGACTGCAGCTGACAGGAGCAGACAGGAGCTGACAAGAGCAGACAGGAGCTGACAGGAGCAGACAGGAGCAGACAGGATCAGACAGGAGCACACAGGAGCTGACCGGAGCAGACAGGAGCTGAGAGAAGCTGACAGGAGCAGACAGGAACTGACAGGAGCTGACAGGAGCAGACAGGAGCTGACAGGAGCAGACATGAGCTGACAGGATTTGATAGCAGCAGACAGGAGCAGACAGGAACAGACAGGAGCTGATAGGAGCAGACAGGAGCAAACAGGAACTGACAGGAGCAGAGAGGAGCAGACAGGAGCTGACAGGAGCTAACAGGGGCAGACAGGGGCTGCCAGGAGCAGAGAGAAGCTGACTGCAGCTGACAGGAGCAGACAGGAGCTGACAAGAGCAGACAGGAGCAGACAGGAGCTGACAGGAGCAGACAGGAGCAGACAGGATCAGACAGGAGCACACAGGAGCTGACCGGAGCAGACAGGAGCTGAGAGAAGCTGACAGGAGCAGACAGGAACTGACAGGAGCTGACAGGAACTGACAGGAGCTGACAGGAGCAGACAGGAGCTGATCAGAGTAACTGAGCCTTCAGAGCCAGATATTAAACAGAAAGATTTTCAGTCTTATCTAAACCTTACCTCTCTGGTGTTTCTTTTTTCTTTCTTTTATGAATAATTTATTTGCATTTCATAATTTTTTGAGATGAATTGTTTCAGTAAAAACAGTCGATATATCTGAGTGAGCAGCTGCCTGTGGTGTGAGCAGAGAGTTCTGTGATGGCTTTAACCACTGCATTGCCAGTGGCATGTTTACATGGGAAAGCTTCAACATATTTTGACCACATGTCCACCATCACCAGGCAATACTTCTTACCTTCAGCTGGGCTCAGCTCGATCAAATCCATCATCATGTTTGAATGGGTGAGGTGGAGCGGGTTGTGCTGCAGGTGTTGTGTGTGTGTCCTTACCTACTGTTATGTACTATACATATAGCACATGCCTGACCAAATTTTTGTGCATACATTGCAAACCCTTTGGTGTACCAGTTTTGTGTGAGTGCTGTTAACATTCCCCCTTCTTTGAATTTTGGACTAGGCACTGCTTGCGCTTTTACTCAGGGTGGCGCCGCCATCTTTTTTTTTTTTTTGTTAGCACCGCACTCCTCGCCATGGGGCCACGCCCCCGTTCCCTTTTGGGCACTTTTGGTCAATTTGGGATACTTTGTCCAGAAAGAGTGACGTGTTCGACCGTGGGGGCCCCACCCCTTCACTTATGGGTACCTTTGCTTCATTTTGGGCAACTTAACACTTTTTATTCACTTTGGGGTACTTCTGTCCCGACTGACCGCCAGCGGTCAGGGGTTGAGACGGGTAACCTGATGCTTCACTTTAGAGCACTTTTGGGTCACTTTGGTCCTAAATGACAGCCAGTGGTCAGGGGTCGAGACGGGTGGCCTGACCTTTCACTTGGGGGCACTTTTGGGTCACTTTGGGAAACTGTGGTCTTAAATGACCACCGGTGGTCAGGGGTTGAGACGGGTCACCTGACCCTTCACTTTAGGGTCACTTTGGTCTCAAATAACTGCCAGTGGTCAGGGGTCGAGATGGGTCACCTGGCCCTTCACTTTTGGGCACTTTCTTCCCAAATGTGGGTAGAAATGAACCAAGTGACTCGAAACTTGGGTCAGCACCTCAGTACCACAACTGTAAACCAGATTCTGAAGTCATCTCTGTAGGCCATACAGAAAGCTACTTAGCTTTAGAGGGGTTCTAATGAGTTGGGACAAAAACAGCTAAATAGAAGGCCGTGTTTTGTGTAACATATGCCAGTTTCATTATATACTATGTTGGGAACCTTCAAAAAAAAAAAAAAAAATTACAATGCAAGAATCTTTTTCCTGACCTTTGACCTTTAGGAAAGCCAGCAGCACTCTAATATTCGACACAGTGTTAGGTCACCTGGTCACTATAAAATACTAAATTTTCAGCCCTGTAGCTCAAAGCAACTTTAAATGAGGATGACTAATTGAGTTTCCTGCCTTTTTTAAGTTCAAAGTGGGATACTTTTTCTTCTGAAAAGGGCACTTTTTAGGCCTTTTGAAGCCTTTTGGGCATTTTGACCTCAGAAACCTAAGATTTGGCATTTTAGACTCCTGCACACTGATAGCACACTGTGCCAAGATAAACATACTAAATTTTCAGCCTTCCAGCTCAAAGCACAGCTGAGAAATCCAAGAAAAGGGGACAGGCCATTCCAATTGGGGGACTTTTTTTTCTGAAACAGACACTTTTCAGTATATTGCTTTTTGGGGCCCACGCGGCCCCCCGTGACCCTAGAGACCCCAAAATTGACACAGTGGATGGGCAGAGGACCCTATAGATGAATCTAAAAAAAATCTACGTCCTTTAGAACAGATTTTGGCCATCGTCATCACCATTTTCATCGCCCGTTTTCATTCTCTACTCATACTTGCAGATACTCAGAGTGTGTTTCTGTGGATCTAGGCAGACGCAGCACAAGGCTCTGAGCACCTGCACGCCTCACTCGGCCTCGGTGATAAACTACTGCTGCGGGAGTCTGTTTGAGATCTTTCAGGAACCGCTTCGACATGAGCGGACTGCCCCAGGCGCTGAGGATCGTCCTGTCCCTGTACTGGCTCACCTGTCAGCCGCTGTTCAACCCGCTCATGTACGGACTCAAACTGGGCACCATCAGGGCGCTGTGTAAGAACCTGCTGCAGACGCCTTAAAGGACTCACTGTGCCACACTTCTGAGTACTTTTACTGTCACATTACATTACTGTCACATTACATTTGTAGGAGTACTGGATTTTGCTGCTGATATTTTGTTTCTAACTCAAAAAGGACATTCCTTTCAGGAGCTAGAGTGTCTGGCCTCTAGTGACCCAAGGACAATGAATAAGAATGGTTATCTGCTTTCTGGTACCCCTCATGACAACTTTTGTTGACTTAAAAGTCATAAATACGCCATAAACTATTACGAATTCCAGGAGGACTTGAAACGTGGAGCGATACTGCTACCTAGTGGCCAGGACAGACTGTGGACACTAAAGTCTATTCAAGAGACAGAATTTATGAATACACGTTTTTCTTTACAGGAAAATGTCATAACTGTATTTTGTGCAAAAAGTTGAAATCATCATGTCTAATAATGGTTGAATATATGCTTATTCTATATCATTATTCACCAGTATTGTTTATGTTTGTTGCTACAACATGTTTCACTCATTTTAAATGTAACATGCCTTAAACTTAGTTAAATTGAAGTGGAGTAAAAGACATTTCTATGTATGGTATTTACTTTGCGTTTAGCAAAAGTAATTTTATATTCCCCACAATCAAAAGATTTATTACCATCCAGTGTTGCATTCATGTTTCACAGAGAGCTGGTATTGATGATGAGAGAGTGTGAGCACTGCACAGTCTTCTCCAGCACATCCCAAAGATTCTCAGTGAGGTTAAGGTCTGGACTCTGTTTGCCTGGGAATTCCAGCCTCACTGCTGTAACAGAGGATGAGTCTGGTCGCCATTGAATCAATTCAATTTCTAGAGCGGAGCAAACCCGTGTAAACTGACAGCGGAGTTAGCCAATCAGAAAATGGCGGACGTGACGTTAACAAAGTGACAAGAAATGAAGCAACGCGAAAAACATCTTTTTTTTTTTTTTTTTTAAGTAAAGGCTTCTAGTGCTGCAAGCTGCTGTGGTTTTAATGATTCGATATGTTTTTGGTCATTTAAAACGGAATTTACCACTGAATGAAACAAACTCTCGGCTCCTTGGTGCGCCATCTTGATTGTTGTTGTTGAGGAGTCGAGTGATGCTGCTCGCGAAAGAACACGTGACTTAAATAAACGAATCAAAATGCACGGTATAGTTAGGATTTGAATCCAACCACAGCGGACGGCAGTGGTGACCAGACTGATATGTCTCTGTATAATAATACAGAGACATATCAGTCTGGATTTTCCAGGCAAGGACTCTGTGGTGGCCAGTCCATGTGTGAGAATGACTGTCTCATGCTCCTGAACCACTCTTTCACATTTAGAGCTCGAATGAATCCTGGCATTGTCATCTTGGAATAAGCCCAGTGCCATCAGGGAAGAACAAACCCTCTGATGGAGTAACCTGGTCAATTCAGTATCTGCAGGGAGTCAGCTGACCTCAGTCTTTGGGCACAGAACTGAACCCAGACCTGAACAACTGCAGGAGGCTCTGACCTATTTACTTTAAATTTTATGTTAAATTCAGGTGGCGACTTTGTATATTTCCTTCTCTATTTATTTGTACAAAGGCCAAAAATAACAATTACAATAAATACGGCTCAATGAAACATATAAATACTACACATATTAAATAAATAATTTATAGGAAGAATTTATTTATTTTAGTATTTCAGTTTAAAAAGTCAAACATTATATGGTTTCTCTGCACACAGTAAAATATTTCAAACCTTTTTGTTGTGAAAGTGATAACTATTGTGACTGATAACAATAACCACATGGAGACAACATCTCCTTTAGCCTCCTGAAATGCCTGCAGGTCTGTGGCAGCTGCTGATCTGACCACAGAGGTGAGTGCAGGGACAGGATGACCCAGACATCATCCTGCCTTTTCATGCCACCTGTGGACAACCCCCACTGCTTTGAGGCACAGGAGATGAAGCCTCAGTACCCCTTCTTAGAAACACCAGTCTGTGGTGGGGTGCTTCACTGATAATGCTTATTTCTGCTGTGAATATTGCAGAGCTGTCACTGTTCCCCAGCAGCTTCTGAAGCTTGTAGTGCGGTGCTTGGCCAGTTCAAGGGGGCGCTGTGCCGTTCACCAGCAGCAGATTTAGGGAGGGCTACACTCTGCTCTGCTGTTTATCGTTGGAGACACAGTATAGAAGGCAGAAATATCCAGACCTGTCCCTCCATAGATCTAATACCAGTCTGTGTCTAGATTTACCAGCGCTGCCATTTATTGACACTTTAGGGACAGCTGCTGAGGTTTTAGATGAACCACAGGGTCACCAACATCAGAACAACTGAAGGTCTCAAAATAAAAGAAAATAATAATAATGCATTCTTTCTCCACACTCACAGTCTGTTTACCATCAGGAGCATTATTCCTTCTCACTCAACAGAGGTGAGCTGCTTCTGTAGCCACAGCTGCCCTGGGGCAGACTGACAGAGACATGGCAGCCGTACGGCACCAACGGCCTCTCCGACCACACCAACACAATCATACTCCAGAGCTACAGACGCTGGAGGTGCACGGGTGGGAGAAGTGTCTTGTCCAAGGACACAACAGCAATATGCAATGCTGGTGCAATGGGGATAGAGCCGACAACCTTCTGTTCACTGGGCCAATAGCTCTACCTACTGAGCTACTGCTGCCCAAAGGAAAAACGATGATATCCACGACCAGTTCAACTGCTGTAGAGCATGAATCTCAGACTCTTTAAAATCTAAACTGTGACCATTTTCCTGACAGCATCTTTACCAGCGCTGTGTATTTTTTGTCTTCATGCCGTACAGGATGGGGTTGATGAGCAGCTGCAGGACAGAGAAGTAGAGCACGATGCGCAGCGCAACGGGAATGGCGCTCATGTCGAAGCGCGTTTGCAGGATCTCAAAGAAGGAGCCCAGGATGTGCAGTGTACAGGTGTGGACGGCCTTCTGTCCTCTGTGAGAGCTGCGTCCGCTCAGGGACACTCTCAGGATGTGTCCGTGAGAGAACAGACAACAAAACCGTAAACAGTATTCAGCTGTGTATCGGAAGCACACCAGACGCTGCAAAGCGTTAGCCGTAAGTTTAGAGAAATGGTAATGAGACATCGCGTGATGGAATAGATCCAAATAAGAACAGAAGTGCAGTGTGAGTGTGTTTGGTGATCGTTCAGACTTCTGAACCAACAGTTCAAACACAAAAAGAACAAAAGTTGGTGAGAAAAGTTAAGTAGAATGAGGTTTACACACAGCAGACTCTCAGATTATTGGAGACACGAGCTCTGGTAGATTTCGACCGCAGGGCTGTTACGGTAGTGGTCACATATTCTGTATTTTACCTTCAAGTAAACGTTACATAACGTTACTGTCTGTGAGTATTTAGTCCAAAATCACTGTCACATAATGTGCTTCAGAGTTGTTTTTGTGCCACTTTTTCAAGATTTAATGAGAAATGATAAAAGTTCACAAAAAGAAAAGTCCAGATGCTGCGTCACAGTGGAATCAGATCAGAGATGTGATTTAAAAAGTCAGTGTTGTGTAAGCATCAGGTTTGTGTCAGAGCCAGGCCTGCCTCATGTACACAGATAATAATAATCAGAGCAGTTTGTGTGGGTTTGGGGTTGGTCAGATCTGTTTATAAAAGTCTCTGTGTTCCTGGAGCTGCCACTAAACGACCACCTTGATCATTCTCATCACAAACACATGGAACCAACTTTGTAACATGACTTTTGTTTTGTTTTGATCCTGCTGAAGTGTACTTTAGCTAATGGCCTGTTGTTGTCCCGATCAGTCCAATGGGACGTCATTAGCTCGTCCCCCTGTGACATGCGACCGGACTGCTGCGTCTGATTGGTCCCTCTGGTCACACTGTGTTTCAGTGGGACTGAGAGGACACAGCGGCTAAAGTTAGAGTCTGATAAACAAAGATGAAACAAGCTGCAACTGTCTCTGCTCCGCTGGGATTCAGCCGTTAGTCATTAGCCGTTAGCCGATCTGATGATGAGGAGATGATCAAGGAAACTGTGAAGAACAAAGTGAAGTGAAGTGAAGTGAAGTTGGCCTTTGACCCAACAGAAAGTCAAACTAAAAGTGCAGCTCACTGCTCGCTCCACAGTTTAACAGTTTCTCACAGGTTTGTGAAAAACATCAAGGACCATAAAGGTAAATGTTTTTAGAGCCAGACCTTCTGCAAAGGCATTGGCCCATTGTTAGAGATGTAGACCCAGACTGGGACTCAAACCAGGGATCTTCTAGTTCAGGGATAAATGCTCTTTCTGTTCAGTTACAAAACCTTTATACATCACAATGGTAAAGAATCTACAAAAACGTTCCTGGATCCAGACAGAGTCCTAAATAAACCAAGAACTCGTCTTTTCTTCATCGGCCCATTAATGACCTTTACTGAGAATGTAATGTAAAAGTGAAAACAGAAAACAAACCAACAACAGCAAAAACATGACCTTCATGGCAGACATCAATGACATTTTATAAACTTATGTGTTGGTTTCTTAAATTATAAGTTTATATAATTCTCCTGTGAGTTCCTCTAAATCCACAGATTCTTTTTCTGCTTTGCTACATTCAATATATAGAACACATTTATATTCTTTTATATCTGCGCCGGCTCAGGAGCTGCTGCACATATACGCCAGTTTCAGCTCAGCAACGAACTGGAAAACAAATAACAAGAGCATAAACAGGACTGCCACATTACATCTATTTAATCTTACAGTCCTGCGTAACCGTTTTAAAATCCTTTGGTTGGGGCAGATGTGGAGCAGCAGCAGCCATCAGGAGAGAGTGTGTGTGTTTTCTTAAGCTTTGATGAGGCTGCTTCTGATGAAAGCACAAAACTCCAAATTATTTTCCAGAGCTAAATAGGCCGGTGTGGTTGCTTTGAACATAAAAAACTACAAAGTGTAGCCAACCTGCCCAGAGTTGAGCAACCATGCTCTGACCGAGAAGCAGCAGCCAGCAGTGGTGAATGCTGGGACGGTCCTTGGACACAGGTAGGACGAGCTGCGTCTCAAATAAAGGACCACTGTCCACTTTTACATCGGCCGAGCTTTGGACAGGAACAGTTTGAATGCACTTCCTTGAGAAAGGTGAGTTTTCTCCGCCTCGAAGACAGAAACTGGCACATATACCACTGCTGGCCGCGCCTTTAATGGAATGCGCCCGGGTTTGAGCGCAGGGTCATTCTGGGTCCGGGCCCGGTCTGAGCGTAGCCCGTCCTCTGTGATGGCCCCTGGTCCCGGGGGCAGCTCGGGACAGAGACGCCTGGGCCACAGCAGAGTACGTTTTCCCCTTCCCTCCACTGAGTCTGGGCTGAAGCACAGCCACTCACCGCTGGGTCAGGCCTGGTCTGAGTCAGTTATGGCTATGGTCACACTAAATGTTCTGTATTTAACTCTCTTACCGCCTTGGTCCTGCATTATTAAACTATATTTATACGTTTCAAATGGTGAATGTATTTTAGATATTTATGCCAGTATGGGGTTTGACTCTAAAAGTAAGCCTGTAATAAGAGTTTCCATGTGTCAAAAATTATGTGTTTGTTGTTTTGAGAGCATTTTGTAAGAATGTTAATTTCTGGTGTAAGCATCAAAGAGGATGATGATTCAGAAAATTTATTCAGTCTCACACAGGTAAGGTTACAGCAGCAGGCCCTGCTGAACGGAGCGAGAGAGCACACTGCAAGAGAGGAGTTTCCTAAGTTTTTTATATTGTGTATGACGATCTCAGCATAGCATTATCTTCTTGTCTTTGAGAAACTCTCGTGCTTGGCAGGGTTCTTAGTTCAGCACAGCGTTATCTTCTTTGTCTTCCTGAACCTACCGCACATCGGGCAGGGCCATGGGGATCACACCTGCAGCCTTGAGTCTGATAACTTTGTAGCAGCTCTATTATGTTTGCAATTTTATATCTGAACAATGCACCCAACTGTAAGCTGACCGTACAGTGGAAAACATCACATAAGGACCCAAGTATTATTATTACTTAAGTGTTCAAGTGTTATTAACCTTAGCAGTAGTACATCAAAATATACGTTTATTTGTAATACGCAAAGCTATATGTAGAAATATTCAATAATTTATTTGTGGTTTTCTGCTCATGCCTCTTTCAAGCCTCCGTGCTGTAAACTCCGAGGGTGAGAGCACCTGAACCATTTCATTTAAATCACTTTCTGGCTGTGCGTATGCCGGGACTGATGTGGTACGCACAGTTTCATTAATCCCACTGCTTTCTGGAGTTTGCACAGTTTTACAAAAGAATCTGAAACATTTCTACTCAGCGTTGATTTGATTTGATTCACTGTGGAGCCCCTGAGAGGAAAGCAGCAGCTGAAAGTGACTTTATCTGCTCGACAGGAAACGGAGGGAGAGAGACCGGGGAACGACCCGAGCCGGGACTCCATCCTGAGTCGCTGCGGTGTGTGGTAGAGTCCACCAGGGGAGCCACTGAGGCAGTTTGTATTGAAGTTTTTATTGTGTGAACAGGTGCTGAAAACCGTGACGCCAAAAACAAATACATGAAAATACTTTTATCTTGTTAGTGATGCTGCTGCCGGCAGTGCTCAGGCGAGAGGGGGCGGAGCCTGGCGATGCAGAGATGAGAGGGGGCGGGGCCTGCAGGTGTCACATGACTGTCTGTCTTTCAGTGTGGAGTCCAGTTTAAGAGCAGCTGCAGGGTTGTCTCAGGTCTGCTCAGGTTCAGCTCCGACTCTGACCTTCACTCCATTTACTGAGCTCTCTTTGATTCTTGTGTTTCTGGTTTTGAACATTTTTTAGACGCAGACAATGTAAAGCTACTTTTTATTGAAGACGTTTTAATCCTTTCACCCTCGCCTCATCTCTGAGATTATTTTAGTAGGTTTAGGTTTTGCATATTAGTATTTTTAAATTGAACTTTTACATTTGTTCATTATTCTGTGGTCTGTTTTCACCAAAGTTCACTCTGACTCTTCAGTGATCAGTGGGATTTTTATCTAACTCAGTGTTTTGACTCTGTCCCTGTTTTTACAGAAATCCACTCAAATGTTTTCTGCTGAATCAGAGACATATCTGTGTTAAAGTGAACACTTCTGCTGTTTTTGTTGGAAAATTGAATTCAAAACAAACAATATCCACAGGACTCTAGGTCTGGTTTTAGAACGATTACTGAACTTAACCTTAAAATGTAATTTTATTCTATTTTTTACTGCATCTCTAACGTATAAGATACTTTTGTGAGACGCCTAGATTTGTTCAAATTATTTTAATTAAGCACATTTTAAGCAACAAAACTTTTTACTGTATTCTGTTGTTAATACTGTGGACATTTAGCAGATGAGAGTTTCCTTTTTTATACAGGGTTTGTCATCAGAGAGACTGAAAAAACTCAGTCTCCTTTCTGCCTGAGTTTAATATTATTTTATATCATTCATAAATATGTGATGGGATAATTAATCTGATGATGAAATTAATCTGACTGACATTACAGAATTACAGAAGTTTTATCTCTGATTTTGTGACTAACTCTGCTTCTGTGGTTTTAGTCTGTGTTGTTTTTTTAATATTATTTTTTTTTACAATAGCTCAGATTAAACTGGTTTGATCAATTAAAATGATTCACCATCGGCTGAAGACACAATAATATACTGTACTGTAACAAAAATGTCTTCATTTTGCCTAAAAACATCTTTAAACAAGTTTAATGAATGTTTAGGTCAAAGCTCTTTGTATTTTCTGAACACATCTTTTTACTGAGATCTTTATGAAAACTCTATTTTTGAATTTATTTCTATATTTTAGAAATGATTTTTGGTTAAATTAAATTTTTACTCTATTTTTACTTTGTTTTTTCAAAGTCTGGGAGTCTGATACAATTTTTGTTCTGCCAACTTATTTATATTTTCTCAATTTTTGTTTTTAAATGTAGTCATTTGTTTTTGTACTGTTCATTAAGGTTTATTTGTTTTTACAATAACAAAATATTTGATAATGGCCCTAAACTGCCTCTGGCACAGAAATGAAAATATTGTTTGTGTCTGAACCTCTGCTGCTAAAATTATATCTACATATTTTCATGTAAATGTTTGAAAAGTTACACATCAAGTTTAGTTTTCACTCATCAACTAAATTCACTCATTTGTACCAAACGTGGAAAACATATTGTTAAATTTACATAAAATAATTTATTGTTAAAGTGAACCTCACTTGGATTATTTCTTGTCCATGCTAACTCTGTGTTTGTAGAAGACAATGGAGAACTTGTGCAGTGGAAGGTTTTTAATGTGATGTTATTGTACGGATATGAGTCAGGAATTTTACTTTGTTTTAACAAGAACGTACTTGTATTTTTTCATTTGATCTAATAATATTTTGTTAGTATTGCAAAGTTAATAGAAAGAGCCATTTTATGTTAGAGTTTTAAAAGCCAGTGACAAAAAAAATGTATTTAGTTTTCCATTAACACTGTAAATATTTTTTTATGTGATGTTCTGTTATTGATATTGTAAACTTAAAAGAAAACCACCGTAATAAGGCCGAGTATAAAAAACAATGGAGAACTTGTCGTTACTCGTGTTCGAACTCGACGGCCTGAACGACTCACTAACGAACCGACAGATCTACTTCAGCTTCGCCTTGACTTCGTACGTCGTCACCATTTTCTTCAACCTCACTCTCGTCGTGACCATTGCGACGGAGAAGTCCCTGCACCAGCCCATGTACGTGTTTTTAGCCAACGTCTGCATCAACGGCATCTGCGGCGCCTCCAGTTTTTACCCCAAACTCCTGCACGACCTTCTCTCGGACTCTCACGTCATCACGTACTACGGCTGCCTGCTTCAGATGTGCGGCATTTACTGCTACGTTTTTTGCGAGTTCACCAGTTTAACGGTGATGGCGTACGACCGCTACGTCGCCATCTGCTTGGCCCTTACAGTATCACGGAGTCATGACGCGGTCCAAAGTCGTGCGTCTGATAATGCTGACGTGGGTTTTTTCGCTCTCTGAGATGGTAATCGGAGCGGTTCTCACCGGTCGCTTGCCGTTGTGTGGAAATCGTTTGCCTAAATTTTTTTGCACAAACTGGGAAGTGGTGAAACTGTCTTGTACGGACACGATGCTGAACAATATCTATGGCTTTGTGCTGGTGATATCGCACTTGTGTCAGACGGTGCTGATCCTGGTGTCGTACGTGGGGCTGGTGCGCGCCTCGTTACGGTCTCGCGCCAATCGCCGTAAGTTCGCGCAGACGTGTTTGCCGCACCTCGTGGCCCTGCTGGTGTTCACCGCCTCCATTGTGTTCGATACCATGTTTTCTCGCTACGGCCGAGTTTTGCCGGGGACCGTCGCGCTCAGTAACGCTCTCGCCGCTGAGTTTCTGGTCGTTCCGCCGCTCGTAAATCCGATCATTTACGGCATCAACCTGCAGCAGATCAGAGCGCCCATCACTCGCCACTTCAGCAGAGGAACACACAGCTAACAAGCTCCAGATACTGTTTATACTCTAATCCAGTCACTCTCAAATGGTTTAGACTGAGTACAGATAATATTTCCACTTAAATGGGCTGAACTGGACCTAAACCAGGACTGAACTGGGCCTAAACCAGGACTGAACTGGGCCTAAACCAGGACTGAACTAAACTAGATGGAAATGCTAAACTACTGGAGCAACACTAAAACAGAATAACCCAGGTTTTATCCCAGGACCACACCAGAACTAAACTTAAACTAAACCAGTCTGTAATTATCTATTGAATGGTTTCCATTTCCAAAAATTTCAGACCCTCCTGAGTTCCACTAGAAAGAACCTCAGTACCACCAGTGGGACCTTTACCGCAGTTTGAGAACCACTGCCATAATCTCTGGATGACCTTCCAAAATTTTTTTTACAAAAAACCTTCAGGTGGTCCCATTTTAATTTTACTTCTCATTAAAGAGGCCTTTGTACGATCCACAGTTGTTTGTACTGATGTTTCAATAAAAGTTACATTATTCTAACTTTAGTTTAAATGTGTTTGCTTTGGGTCAAAAACACATAAAATTCAAACAAAACTCTTAAAGCTTCACTGAGGAGACTTAGACCTGGATCAGACCTGGTTTAGTCCAGGTTTAGTCACAAAACAGTTTAAACTGAGGATTTGATTGCTTTAAGGGAGTTGTAAATTTTTATAATCTCATATTTTATTTGCTTTTTAAAATTATTTCTACATTAAAATCCACAACACAGACCATCTGAATGCATTAATTTTTTTATTTATAATTTCTTCAGTGAATTAATTTTACAGAAGTGCAATTAAACACAAAGACATTTGAAGAGAATCAGTATCTAAAGCCTAATAAGTTTCAAACTAAATGTACTCAGTTCTCTGAAGTTTTCATAGATTCCTGTTACAGAGTATAAGCATTAGTCCTGAGGTTAAATTCAATACCTTTTTAAGACTTTTTAAAGACCTTCCCAGAATATTTTCGGAGCTCATTGCCACCTCAAGAAAACAGCAAACAGTGGTACTTTGTAATCACGTAACTTTTGCATAGAGATGGGACAATATCGATATCCGGTAACTATCTTATGCTTACTCTATATTCACCGAGGTCGACCTTTCAAAAATAAATAACAGTGTTTCTCACACAGTTATCATATTTATCATAAAAACAAAATGTTTTTGACTTTTTTTTTTATAATTCTTGTGTCATGCCATTTATTACAGAGCCATATCTTTCTAAATTCAAGCAAAAGTAAAATATTGCACCGACTTTAAACAAAGCTGCAGTCATTGTTGTTGAGTTTGCAGTTTGCATTGTAGCCCTCATTAGCCTGATTACTAAAAAGGCAAATCTCATCTACAGAGGACAGACTGGACAAGGTTTCATCCTAGAATGAGAACGTAGCCTGTCTCCACTTTCATCTACTATGGGACATTTCGAGTCTCCAGTTCTGCTGCACATGCTCAGTTTGGACAAAGGTGGGAGGCAGAGGAGAGAGCCCACAGTAACACGGGGAGAACACACTGGTGTCCAGAGACACGCATGTACAGGTGAACCGGAGAATCTAAACAGTGGATTAAAACATGACTGCTTCTAAACTCGTTCATGTTTTATGTGTGATTTCTGTATTTTTTACAGAACATGTCCGAAAAGCCGTTTGTATTTTGTTGAGTTTGAGTCCGGGGTAAAAAAACGGCTGACAGGTTAAAAAAATAAAGAGATAAAATAATCACAACAAAAGGTTAAAAAAAAGCAGTCATCTAGATAGGATTTTTAAAGTTGAAGACGTTTTTCCTCTGATCCAAGAGGCTTTCTCAATTCTGAAACTGACCTGATGAGAGTTTATCTGCTCCTAGGAAGGAGGAGTTAGACCTGAAACTAACTTCTATTGGTTCAGGAGACTATGAGTAGCCTGAGTTTGGTTTGGGGTCATTAGGAGTCCTTTGTCCTCAGCTGGACTGAGTAGCAGAGTGGTTAACCCTGCTGGGCCTGGTCAGCTCCTTCAGATGTTAATGACCTGAGTGAAACTGGTTTGTTTTGTTTGGGTTTCAGGAGACTGTTGTAGACAGAAGGAAGGTTGTATCTGAGACCACCATTTCTGTTTAAAGAAGGTTTATGTTATTTGACAAAGATTGCTTCTTTCACTCCTCACTCAAACCATCCTTTCTCTCTGGCTAAGATTTGGACCTCACTGTCCTCAAAGTAGTGGTTTGTGTCCTTCAGGTGGAGGTGTACTGCAGATTCTGGTCCACTGGAGTTGGCCCTGTGGTGTTGGTATAACCTCTTGTGCAGAGGTTGTTTGGTTTCTCCAATGTACTGTTCATTACAGTTCTCACTGCAGTGGATGGAGAACACAACATTGCTCTGTTTGTAACTGGGACATTTGTCCTTGGGGTTTGTCTGAGAGTATTAACAGGTTTGAAATAAACCGGGATGTTGTGTTGGCTAAAAATCCTTTTAATTTTCTCAGACAGGCCGGAGATGTAAGGAATGACTACATTGCTCCGTTTTGGCTCTCGTTTTTTCCTGTCCGGTTTACTTGTCCTTTGGGATTTGGAGAAGGCCCAGTTGGGATATACACAGGTTCTGAGGGCTTGGTGGACATGTAGCTCTTCTTTCCTCCTTCCCTCAGAGTTTGTGGGAACCTCTTTGGCTCTGTGCTGCAGTGTCCTGATCACACCGAGTTTGTGCTGGGTGGTTTGGATCAAATAACAGGTCCTGGTCTGTGTGAGTGGTGTAGGAGATCTGGACCACTGCTGAAATTCTATCAAAAATGGACATTCCTTTAGGAGACGAGAAGTCTGCTCTTACCCATCAAGGATGCAAAACAAAGACATGTATCTGCCCTATACGAACTGCAGACCAATAAAAATGCCAGAAGAGGCCTCCTCTCTTCTCTGATAAGAACCAGAGACCTGGCACATCTCATCTGTTTAAAAGACTTTATATGCATTAACATGTTACTTTACAGGAAAATGTCATAGCTATGTTTTGTGCAAACTGTTGAATGTAACATGTTTTTAAAGGTATGTAAATTGAAGTGGAGTAAGACACATTTCTTTTTATGACATTTATTTTGTGTCTAGCAGAGGTAATTTGAATCCTCTCCACTATCAGTTCAGAGGGAAGAACCAGGGACACCCCTTTTACTCCAGTCTTATCTTGGGGTGCAGGCCCACATTCCTCAGTTTAGTTTAGTTTAGTTCAGTCTTGTCTTTGTCTTTGTCTTTGTCTCGTCTCCGTCTCTCCTTCGTCTTTTAAGTTTAATTTTTCTTTTCTTCTCGTCATTTTTGTTGCGTTAAGTTCACCTTGCCGGTGATAACATCTTTTCACAATAAGGTCGCCCAAACTTTTGTTCAAGTATCATTTTTGTAGTTTATTTTGAAAAGCCTCGCGCCGCGCAACATCTGCCAGCTTTAACAATCGCTGCCTTGACCAAAGCGGCTAATTTAAGAAGTTATACTTCTAAAGTTTCGAATCGCTGTGAAAGGATTTTTATTGAATTTTTCATTTGGCATTAAAAGGGACATTTGCCATACTCTGAGACTTTGACGCTGCCTTACGCTGAACAACAGCTAAACTCTCCCTGAGTGGCATCACGCTCGCTGTTAACGGGACACCTGGTGACTGTCTCGTTGAGCTTGGAGGACACACCACGGCCCGCAGCTTGGGACCGGGAAGACCAACCCTGTGACACCCTGCGGCTCTAAAGGACGAGGAAACAACATCCGAGCCCCTGGCTGAAACCGGAGGCTGGCTGTCGTCACCGCTTTCCCCTCCTGCTCCGAAGACGGTACCAGTGTTGTATATGTTGACAAAGTTGGCGCTTATAGTCTCAGAGTCTACTCCCTTATGCCTAAATTTCCAATAATTTAATAAGTCAATTTATTACTTACTCCACTGCAATTCATCATTAGTTAATAATTCTGCGTAACGGTTCCGTTCATAATTACATTCCTTTCAATATTTACCTGTGCCTCAGTACACTATTCCACCTTATTGTGTAAATAAACGTTATACTTAATCTAAATTAAGTTGAGTTTGGTGGTCTTTATTTATTAAACTGAGTCCCTCCTGGTCAATCCTTCCCTCTTAAGACATTAGTTTAGGTGTTTTAATCTGCACGTTAGCGCAAGGCTAACTGGTACCAATGCGGAGTTATTACTCTTAATCTTAGTCTTAGTTCAGTGTTTATATTTTTATATATGTACCCTACAGTGGACTTCCTGTACACTTCCACATGGAGCCGCCTGTCTTCTCCGATGATAACTGCACAGTCTAAGAAGGCTCGGCTGTTCTCCTTGGCATCCTCACGAGTGAACTTGATGTTCTGGTCCACAGCATTAATATGTCCTGTGAAAGCTTCCACTTTCACCCGCTACAGCACAAACTCGGTGCAACTATGACAGAATGGCCTTTGATTGGTCCAGACTCCACAGAACGGCCTCTGATTGGTCCAGACTCCACAGAATGGCCTCTGATTGGTCCAGACTCCACAGACAGAACAGAGCGCAACTCTTTGTCTCAATAAAAATTAGACAAAACAGTTAAAGGGCACACGCATGTATTAGGTTTATATTTATAAAGACCTTTGTAAATTTTGAGACCAAACTCTGAATCTTACACTGGTCGGCTCACATGTATAGAGCAGGAGTTGAGAGGACAGCTGTCTGTTCAGGTTTCCAACCAAAGACGACTCTGTTGCCCGGTCCTTCAGGTAAAAGCTCAACGTGTGTCAGCTGCCAGATGTCGTGACCAAAACAAGGGATGAGTGGGACCTTGTAGACGCGGTCTCCACTCTTCTGAGTGTTTAAAATAGGCTTGGTTAGTTTAGGAATACTTGGGCGTGGTTAGCTTATGCAAAAAAGTGATAAGTTAAGCATTTTTGCCACAGCTTGCAAAGATTTACAGAGTGGAAGTCTCTCGAGATCGTTCATGCTGTGTTGTGTATTAGAAACAGGTGCTGCCTGGAGCTGGGAGTAAAAATAACTAGACAAAAATGTAAAATAGCAAATTCAAAGGTGAGTGGCTTAAACACCGGAAAAGTGAGAAAAAGTTTGAAGCTGGGAGCCCCACTTAGTAGACAACATGGGTGGATGCTTCAACAGAGGAGACAACAACAAGAACAAAAGCCGAGGGGCGTAATTAACTTAGTTAGAGGTGTTCTTGGAGCATGTAATCAGCCTGGCAGGAAGAATTAGGTTATTATAAGATTACTATAAGAAATGCCATTAATGTCGCTATACTCCATTTCAAACAATAGGCAATAAGGCAATTCATCAAAATCATAACATCAAGAGTAAAGCAACTCATGTAATAATGTAATAGTGGTGAATAAAGCACACATCAACCCATTAATAACACGTAAATAAGTCCACTTATTTTCCAAAATGGATGAAGAAAATAATACAGTCAGGTTAATACAGGTTAATAATACAGGTGATTATTTCATTCCATCAGCTTCAGTTTCTGTCTGGTTACTCTTGCAATGGCCACTAGGAGGTAGTCTTGCTTCATGTAGCCAAACTTTTTAGAATCCAAAGGTGAGTTTTTATCAGAGATATGTGTCTTTGTTTTGTCATTGTGACAGTTAAGAGATTGACTTAACTAAAATAAAGTGGCCATATTTACAATCCACTGGTACAGGCTAACCCCTGGGTGAGTTTGATGCCAGGTCCTATAAGTGTAAGATTTATATTGGTGGGTTCATGAGGGCTCTGCCCTCTGACCATGGTGCAGGGGTTTAAGTGCTCGGGTGATCCTAAGAGCTCTGCTGTTGGGGGTTTAATGCCTCTGGAAGGGTCTCCCATGGCAAACAGGTCCTAGGTGACGAGTCTGTCTAAGAGCAGTTCAGAAGCCCTTTATGATGATGTCATGTCTTCTCCCTCGGGATGTGGCTGGGCCCCGCCCAAAAAGGCTATGTGGGACTGCCTTCCCATAGGCCCAACACCTGCAGGAAGGACCATAAGGGGCAGGTGTTGTGTGACCCGGGCGGCAGTCAAATGCGGGGGCCTCGATGACCCAATCGATGGACACACAATCCAGCCCTCGGGACATGGACTGGCACCTCACTGAGGGGGAAGGAACCTGAGCTTGTGCAAACGGTTGAGCAGTACCTGCTAGAGACAGTCAGGCTTGCCTCCACACAGCCTGGGCTCTGAAACTCAAATCTTCGAGAAGGGATGGATGGTAACGAAGCGATGTTCTGGTAACAGACTTCTGTGCTGTGTCCATAACCAACCCCGGTTCCAAGCTACAAGGTGTCCATCAGTGGCAACAGGCCTCTCTAGGCCAGAGGGCAGCGAGCAGGACCAGTCCAGGATTTCAACCAATCATGCTTCAAACTGAAGTTAGCGCCACCCACTAAATGTGCATTTATACATTTCACAGACCACTGACACAGAAATACATAAATAAATAAGATTGGAAATGTCAAAGTAAATAGAGAATTTTTACTTTTCTATGTCCAAAATGCATGCATTTATGTATAAATGTATTTATTTCCTTATACATATCTACATTTATTAATTTATTTATAATTAAGTCATTTTTAGTCCTCTATATGTTCCAACTACAGGGGGATCACACTTCTCAGCCTCCCTGGGAAAGTCTATTCCATGGACTGGAGAGGAGAATTCGGCCGATAGTCGAACCTCAGATTCAGGAGGAACAATGCAATTCTCGACCGGAAAAGGGTGGCGCCCTCTCCAGGTCAGAGGAGAGCTCCTGCCTCAGGAGGAATTTAAGTATCTGAGGTCTTGTTCTCAGTGAGGCAAGGATGGAGCTGAGACGAAGGATCGGTGCAGCGTCTGCAGTAATTCGTTGTATCGGTCTGTTGTAGCGAAGAAGGAGCTGAGCCGAAAGGCGAAGCTCTCGATTTACCGTCAATCTATGGTCCTACTCTCACCTATGGTCAGGAGCTTTGGGTCAGGACTAAAGGACAAGATCCTGCATACAAGCGGCCAAAATGAGTTTCCTCTGCTGGGCGCTCCTTTAAAGAGAGGGGGAGAAACCCGGTTACCTGGGGGGAGCTCGGAGTAGAGCCGTTGTTCCTCCACATTGAGAGGACCAGCTGAGGTGGTTCTGGCTTCTGTTTCAGAGGGTTAGACACACAGACGCCTCCCTGAGGAGGTGTTCATGTCCCACTGGGAGGAGGCCCCAGGGAAGAGCTAGGACACACTGGAGGGTCTGTGTCTGTTGGACTGGAAACGTATTGGGGTCCCCCCGGTAGAGCTGGAGGAAGTGTCTGTGGAGAGGGAAGTCAGGGCATCTCTGCTTAGACTGCTGCTCCCACAACCCGGCCCTGCGTAAGCAGACGGATGGGTGGTTCATGAGTGGTTTCCTTGCTTTGGCCCCACATCTGGAGAATTTCTGCTGAGTTCTTTCTACACTTTATAGTATTTTTAACCTTTATTTGTGTCTGTCCCAAATTTTTGTCATCACATTCAACATTAGCTCAGTGTCGGCACCTGATGTGTGTGATCTATTGTGAATAAAATTTTGTTTTTATTTATTTTACACAGTGTCCCAACTTGTGTTGTGTAAACAAGTCATTTCTAAGTAGTATAGTACATTTTCCTAAATCATACTAGATATGAAATTTGTTTATTCAGACATTATTTACATTCTTCTTATTATTATTATTACAATACAAAACACAACACTTAAAAATAGTCTGAAAAGGAAAGGCTGAAGCCTGAGCTTATTATGCTTACCCCCCAATCCATTCAAAACTTAAACTTTAAACAAAATAGCAGCCTTTGTTTTAAAGCACAACATACCATCCACAATGTCACCGAGTGTCAAAACAAAACAGTCCTTGGGCATTTTGCTTCTAACCTCAATATTCATTTTCTTCATAAGTTTTAATCACATTTCTCTTAAACAAACTTTTAAATTGAGTTAATGATGTACAATCTTTTAACTCCTGATCCAGTTTATTCCATACATTAACCCCAACCACAGAAATACAATGCTGTTTTACATTTGTTCTCACCATAGGTTTTTTAAACATATTCTTCCCTCTGAGATTATGCCCACTTTCCCTCATCTGGAAAAAGCCCTGGATATTTACAGGCAACTGTCTGTTTCTTACTTTATACATGAATTGTGCAGTTTTAAAGTCAACTAGGTCCTTAAATTTTATAGCATTTAACTTAATGAAAAACTGGTTTGTGTGTTCCCTTTAAGCTGCTTTATTTACAATCCGTATTGCTCTTTTTTGAGCAATAAAAATTTGATTTACTGTAGCTTTATAAGTGTTTCCCCACACCTCTATACAGTATGTCATATATGGAAGCACTAGGGAACAATACAACAAATATAAAGCTTCTCGATTTAAAAGATCTTTGACTTTGCATAATACTGCTAGTGATTTTGATAACTTGGCCTTAATATAGTTTGTATGTGATTTCCAATTTAACTTCATTTGTATTACTATGCCAAGAAATTTTATTTCATTTACTCTTTCTATCTCTGTGTCATTTAGTGTAAGATTTCTGTCCACAACACAATTTGCAAAAATTATATATTTAGTTTTGTTTACATTTAAGGTTAGTTTGTTTGAGTCAAACCAACTCTTTAAGGTCTTTAATTCTTGTTCTGTTGTGTCTATCAACGTTTTTAAATCTTTACCACAACTAAGTATATTAGTGTCATCTGCAAATAATATAAAATGTAAAGTTTTTGAAACTAAACCTATATCATTGATATAAAGAATAAACAACAAAGGACCCAACACTGACCCCTGTGGGAGACCACAGGTCACTGTCAGTAACTGTGAATCAGTGCTGTTAATGTGGACGTACTGAGATCTGTTCTCCAAATCACTCCTGATCCAAGAGAGAGCGACACCTCTGATTCCATATCTGTGTAGTTTCTTCAGTAACAATTCATGATTCACAGTATCGAAAGCTTTGGTTAAATCTAGAAACACCCCCAGAGCATACTCTTTGTTTTCAATCGTTTCAGATATTTTCTCTACAAGATCAATCAGAGCTAAAGAGGTGGTTCTTTCAGGTCTGAACCCATATTGCTGTCCACAAAGAATTTTATGTTTTTCAATGAAATCATATAATCTTTTATGAAATAATTTTTCAAGAATTTTAGAAAATTGGGATAATATTGAAATTGGTCTATAATTAGTAAATTCATGTTTGTCCCCAGCCTTGTAAATAGGAATAACTTTTGCTATCTTCATCTTGTCAGGAAACATACCTGACTGTAGGGACAGGTTATAAATGTGTGTAAGTGGCTTGACTATATATTTGATTATTTCTTTTAAAATTGACATATCTAATCCATTCCAATCTTCTGACTTTTTTCTTTTGCATTTTTTAATAATGGTAAGAATCTCATTTTCATCTGTGCCTTGTATAAATATAGTTTTATCTAACATGGGTATTTTACCCACAACATCATCTTGACTATAATTCCCTATCTCTTTAGCCAAGTTGGGCCCAATACTAATAAAATAATTATTAAATTGATTTACAATTTCGTTGGCTTGGTTGATTTTAGTTTTGTCTTCTGTTATAAAATAGTTGGGAAAGTCAGAAGTTTGGTTACCCTTTTTGATTAGTTTATTTAATACACTCCAAGTATTTTTAACATCAGTTCTATTCTTTTCCAAAACTTTACAAAAATATTTCTTTTTGCTTGATCTAATAATTCCTACTAATCTGTTCTTGTAAGTTTTATAAATACATTCTGCCTCCTTTGTCCTCTTTTTCAGAAAATCTTTATACAATTTATTCTTTTTCTTACATGCTTTTTGGATACCCTGAGTCAACCATGGCTTTTCAGAAAATTTATTTTCCTTGTTTTTATAAGCTAACGGACAATTTCTGTCATAAAGGGTGGTGATAATATTTAGAAAAGTCTCATAGGCAAGATTTACATTATCCACATAAACATCATCCCAATTTTGTTTCATTAAATCCATTTTAAATAAAGTTACTAATTCTTGCATTTTAAGTCTTGACACAACAATAGTTTTGCTATATTTAGTGGTTTGGATAGCCCTCTGTATTACTGTAAAAACAGGTAGGTGGTCCGATATGTCAGTTATCAAAAGTCCACTTGATATTTCCCTTTCAATAACATTAGTAAATATATTGTCGATCAATGTTGCACTACTTCTTGTGTGTATGATGTATGATTGTATGTATGATTAAAACACAAGCATTGATTGGTATTGTTCCCTTTATTAAAGCAGAAGTGTTGAGCAGAAGCTCACTGGTGGTGTGTTACAGCAGAACACAGCAGGTTTCTACACATCACTCGGACTTTGGTGAGTTTGAGTCCATACATTAAAGGGTTAAACAGCGGCTGAACTGACACTAAATACAACGACAGGACCACTCTGAGTAGACTGTGCACGTTTCTTGAGTCAAACCTGCTTTGTAAGACTTCAAAACACACTCCGATAGAGAAATGAATGATGGAAGCCAAGTGAGGCATGCAGGTGTTCAGAGCCTTCTGTCGAGTTTGTTTAGATCCAGAAAAACACACTTTTAAAATACAGATATATGTAGTAAACATGAAAATCAAAGGCCCAAAGACAGTTAGAACAGTTATAATGAGTCCGTAGATGTTGTTGACAGTAGTGTCAGAGCAGGACAGATTGATGATAGAGTAGTTATCACAGTAGACTTTAGGGATGAGGCTGCCACATAGTTTTAAAGAAGAACTTAGTGAAACCAGAATAAGAATGATGGCAAAAGCATAGAACCTAGGAAAAAATATTAGAAATAAAACTTTATTGGAGTTCATCCGAGTGTTGTACTGCAGAGGGAAGCATATGGCCAAATATCGATCATACGACATAACGGCAAGAATTGTGAACTCTATAGAACCGTAAGAGTGACCAAAGAAAATCTGAAGGAAGCAAAACAAAGTTGGAATGATGTGAACATCCTGGAGAATCTGAAATAAAATAAATGGATAAATTGCAGTGCCACCGTAAAGTTCATTCATCAATAAACTACAGATAAAGATGTACATAGGTTCATGTAGAGTTCTGTTCAAACAGATGACGATGATGAGAAGCAGGTTGGACAGCACTATCAGAGCATACACAGACATTAGGATGAGAAAATACAGCCATCTCAAAGGCCCAGGGTCAAAGTAGGCTCCCAGAGTGAAATAGGAAACCTGACTGGAGTTTCTCATGGTCTTCCTTTTGACAGACATAAGTCTGTTCACACAAATGGTTCATTCAGCCATTTAAATATCTCAGAATAAAGGTGCAGTGGAAAAACTCTTATTTGGTTAACAGAAGATGAAATATAACAAAGGATTTACAATAAAAGAACACTTTAGAACCCAGTGGACAGAGACTAAAGGAAGTGCTAAATGCCCAGCACTAGTGTAAGTCTAACATCGATTGAAAAAACACAAAAACATTAGTAAACCAGAGCTAACCCAGAACTACGAGAAAAGAGAGAAAACTCAGACCAAACACACCTCTGGAAGCTACTGTTTAAAATATTACAGTATAACTCTAACTGTATAATCTGTATAAAACAAGCTCTGAACCAGAACTGGATCATATCTGAAACAAAACAAACTCAGACTCAACCCTAAACTAAATCAGAACCAAAACCTGCAATAAATCTGTACATTAGGCTTTAATGGAATCAGAACAATAAAGGCAGTTTTATTAATTAACTAAAGCAAAGTTAAAGTTGATTTAATTCTGTATTAAATCAGGTATTTACCAGCACTAACCAAATAAAAGTGTCCAGACAAACAGAGAGAAACAGGACTAAACCACTGGTCCAGAACCAAGGAGGATGTCAGAAACAACACCTAAACTGAGGAAAAACAAGTTAGGTCTAATCTCAGAAATAAACAGAATAAAGGTTTAAAGGTTTGAGCCGAGAACTGAATCTGGATCAAGTCACATTTAGGCTTCAACCATTTGATAAGAAACTAATGTAAAATGAACTACATCTACAGTGAGAGTTAAAGACATTCTTAGAACAAGTCCACGAGCATCACAGACAGTTCAATGGTACAATGGAGCAGTAACAGTCGGTCCATTAATAAATACATTCTCGTGTTGTTCCCAGTAGAGACACAGCCAAGGTTACACTTCCTGTCTTCAGTCACTGGGCAGAATTTACACAGAATGTATTAGTAACTTTGTTTTACACTTTAAACCAGTTTAATTTGTGTGTTGACGTAAAAAATGTTCAGCAGTTCAGTTTGTAAGCTTTAAGGCCGAGATATACAGTTCAATAGAGAAACACAATGCAGATACAACTTTTTTGTGTTTATAGATGTACATGTTTGATATCAAAAAGCACACACAAGACAGAAACCTTTCAGCTGTTCATATATGTTTTAGTAATAGATGCAACTGCCTTAAATGAGCATATGATTTTATGTAAAAATTGAAAAGACTGATGTGATGTTTGAGAAGCCATTCAGCTGTCCAGTTTGAAGAGATGTGCAAGTCAGAGTTTCAGCACCAGGACAACAACAGCTGCTTTTTTACCATCGCTTTTGGGGCCCATGACTGGGCTCAAGGCCTGATTGATCCTTATTATACTGATTCAGTCCTCAATATTGATAAAAAAGTCATACTTAAAGAGTTTTATGTAAGTTGTAATAAATGACAGATTGTATTTTTAAACAGTTAAACTTAATATTGTTCAGATCATTCTTCAATGAGGCAAATAAGGCCCCACCCACTTTTACCATAAAAATTAGCCCAAATGTTTTTGTTTTTTTATTATTAAACCACATCAGGATGAAGAGGGATGAAGGTGCTTTGTTTGAGGCCAACCGTGTACGTGGATGAATGGATGAAAGGGTTGAAGTGTTCATCAGTGACTTGACTTAACTCACGGCTCACAGAGTACAAAGGCCACTAATACTGATTTATATTGGTGTTATAAATATATTACAGATTATATATAATGTAGTGTCCCACTGCTCTTTGTTAAAAATGAATCAAAAACACAATTTTGTTACTCCACCCCAACTGTTATTTTATTTTTAGCCTTCAACGATGAACTTTTCACACACTTCTGCTTTTGGACAGGTTCAGGCTGTACATGAGTGTGTTGAACAGAAGCTAACAGGTGGGATGATATAATGGAAAAAAAATATTCTCACAATTTGAGGCCAGTGGCTCAGGCCAAACCTTTTTTGAACCTTGTTTGAGTAACATGGAAAAGGCACCAACAGCAAAGTTTAGAAGTGATTAGAGGTGAGGCGTACAGATGCTCAGGGTCTTCTACCACAGGAGAGCAGCTTTCTCGTTTGGGTTTAACAAAGTTATCAAATGCCTCACACTACCACAAACCTGACTCAACAGTAGAAATGAGCTTTAGCCTGCCTTCGTCCTGCTGGGGGCGCTGTTTGTGGTCTTGCTTCACAGGTTCTGGCCTGGTTTTTGTCGTCTTCTTCATTTGAAATGTCGAGGGTCTGGTCCAGGACTTCCTTTCGTGTAATCCTTTTGGGGCCAGGATGTGTTGTGGCGCAGGCTCCGAGCACAGAGTGTTGCGTTCTGTCCTGTTGCTTCGTCGCTTGATTTTCATGTAGCTTGTACTGTATTGAGAGCACAGAGTGCACACACAACACCCTCTGTCAGGTGGAAATGAAAACACAGATTGCCGTAAATGTCTGAGATTGGCGGTGAAGTGTGATGTCATGAATGACGCAATGTTCAGTAACTGGCAGCCAACATGTTAATACATTTTAAAACTCATTATTGTTTAGTTTTTCACTGTAAACAGCTCTAGTGCTCCGAGTCTGTCCCTCCCTCATACCTTTGCAGTTCAGAATTCTTCACGGTGGTTTTCTGTTCACTCAGATCACATTCACTAGGAGCAGTTTATCCATTCCATGCCTGGAGCGTGACAAACCCGTCCCCCGTCCCACACTGCACACTGCCACAGGCCAAACCAAAGCCTGGGACGCCTTTGTAGCCCACCTCTTTAGTTTGTCTAGGTTGGGCACAGACAGACATGGCTCAGAGTATGTGAGGAGGTGCTTCTGAGCCGATGAGTCAAAATAAGTCGCTCCAAATATGAGAAATCTGTCATGGTTGCGTTGCTTGTGTTAAAAATTAGGCGCAGGGGGCTAATTTTTCTACAATAATAGGACTTTTTTAGGGATTTTTGAGGAATGTGAGAAATGTGAGGTGTGGGAGAGGTGAGAGCCCTGGTCTAAACCTTTTTTACTCATGCTCAGGTGGACGACTGAGAACCTTCACCAACATCAGGCCAAGTTAACAATAGCACAGTGGTAAGGTTGTAATGAGGGGCCCCAGTGCAGTCGGGGAGGCGTGAGCTGTAGCAGTGTTTCCTTAACAGGACTGGGCCATGAGTGGGGACTAGCGTGGTCATGTGGGCGTGGTCAGTGGGGAGGGGTGTGGTCAGATGGAAAAGGCAGACACCGATTAAAAAAGCCATTTTGGCCTCTCACAAACTCAAGCTAGAAGAATAGAGGATTTCTCAAACATGCATGAATGAAACAAAAACACAATTCTAGGTCTGTTGAAGTTGAGGAAACATAACATGGTAGAAAGCTCAGAAAAGTCGGTTTTGCATAATATAGCCCCTTTAACATGTCTGTGAAGACTCTCATTCATCCAGGGAATTGCATCGCAACAAAAGGTTCAAAGGCAGTCATCTGGATTAGATTTTTGACAAGTTAGCTTTGAGGAGTTTACCCACAGGAGAACCTCTGAATGTAAAGGGTCAGGAACAAAAAGTTTCCCCTCAGGACATAAACTCGGAGCAGGGTGAGTCTCTTGTGCTGCCAACCTGATGAGTATGGGAGAAAATCAGTAGGAATTTCCTCCTCTTGATACAACAGAGTGTCCAGCTTCTGATTACGGGACCCAGAGTCATGGAAGGCTAACCTTAACCTGCAGAAAGCTAACCTTCACCTGCAGAAGGCTAACCCTCACCTGCAGAAGACTAACCCTCACCTGCAGAAGACTAACCCTCACCTGCAGAAGGCTAACCCTCACCTGCAGAAGGCTAACCTTCACCTGCAGAAGGCTAACCCTCACCAGCAGAAGGCTAGCCTTCACCTGCAGAAGGCTAACCTTCACCTGCAGAAAGCTAACCTTCACCTGCAGAAGGCTAACCCTCACCAGCAGAAGGCTAACCCTCACCAGCAGAAGACTAACCTTCACCTGCAGAAGGCTAACCTTCACCTGCAGAAAGCTAAACTTCACCTGCAGAAGGCTAACCCTCACCTGCAGAAGGCTAACCCTCACCAGCAGAAGGCTAACCTTCACCTGTAGAAGGCTAACCCTCACCTGCAGAAGGCTAACCCTCATCTGCAGAAGGCTAACCTTCACCTGCAGAAGACTAACCCTCACCTGCAGAAGGCTAATCTTCACATGCAGAAGGCTAACCCTCACCCGCAGAAGGCTAACCCTCATCTGCAGAAGGCTAACCTTCACCTGCAGAAGACTAACCCTCACCTGCAGAAGGCTAACCCTCACCTGCAGAAGGCTAACCCTTCATCTGCAGAAGGCTAACCCTCACTTGCAGAGGTCTAACCCTCACCTGCAGAAGGCTAACCCTCATCTGCAGAAGGCTAACCTTCACTTGCAGAAGACTAGCCCTCACCAGCAGAAGGCGAACCTTCACCTGGAGAAGGCTAACCCTCACCTGCAGAAGGCTAACCCTCACCTGCAGAAGACTAACCCTCGCCTGCAGAAGACTAACCCTCACCTGCAGAAGGCCAACCCTCACCTGCAGAAGGCTAACCCTCATCTGCAGAAGGCTAACCCTCACCTGCAGAGGTCTAACCCTCACCTGCAGAAGGCTAACCCTCACCTGCAGAAGGCTAATCCTCACCTGCAGAAGGCTAACCCTCATCTGCAGAAGGCTAACCTTCACCTGCAGAAGGCTAACCTTCACCTGCAGAAGGCTAACTCTCAGAAGGGACCCAACTCCTGTCTTTTGTGAGCCACAGCCGCCTTGAACTTTTGTCAGCCTCTAAGACAATCTCTCCAATCTGTCTTTATTCTAGGCCGATCTTGTGAAGAACCCTCTGCAGCCCACTTCAGTTGGAATAGGGCTGCACACCATCCCCTGACAAGAGCTTCCTCCATCAGGTCCTGGTACTTGGTCTGTCCAAACACATGCATGTGTTGGTGAACTGGTGAAACGTCCCCTAGTGAATGAATGTGAGAGTGAATGGTCGTCTGTCTGTGTGTCTTTCAATCTATACAATTACAGTAGGGCTCTCGAGGCGGACGAGGTTTGCAGTCGGGCCCTAATTAATTTTGTCTGTGTTTTAATTTTTATTTAATATTTCTGTTTTTATTTCCCTCTAAAATTCCCCTCTGAAATTCTAAAGCACTTTTCTCTTTTAAAAAGTGCCCCAAAATAAATTCCATTTGGGGCACTTTTTAAAATGGGAAAGTGTCCTAAAATGAAGTCGAGTTGTTAGTCTTAGTACACTACTTCATTTGAGGACACTTTTCTACTTTAAAAAGTGCCCTTAAATGATGTCATCATGAGACACTTTAAAAAGTTCTTCATTTTGGGGCACTTTTTATTATTTTTTATTCAAAGATGGCCAGATACCGGTTGTTCGACATTATCACCAACGTCACCAGCTCTATGTTAACGTAAAAGTAGATGCTAAAGATCTGGAAGAAGCAGAACGCGTGCGAGAGCGTGTGCTCGTCTCTGAGGATCTGCACCAGGAGGAACGGTAACAGAGCAGCGCTGCTCCAGAGTTTGTTCACAAATAAACTAAGATGTACATGGGTTCGTGTAGAGTTCTGTTCAAACAGATGACGCCATCTCAAAGGCCCAGGGTCAGAGTAGGGTTAGGGTTAGGATTTAGTCCTGGTTTAGACCTGGTTAGTCACAACACGCAAAAAAACTCACTTTAATTATAATTTTAAACTTAACTCTGTCTAATTCACAAAACTTAAACTACGGAGTATATGCAGTAAATGGTGGAAACAGTGAAAAAAAAAGTCTATTTTGTGCGTTTATCAGTCTAACAATATGTGGAGATAAAGAGTTGAGAGCAGGAGCAGAGCTGCAGCAGAGGCCCTTGGTGGCTCTGAGGGCCCCCACACAAACTGGGCTTCATCAGACTGTGGCCCTCCTCTGGGGCTCCCACAGACAACAGCACAGTAGCCCAACTCCAAAAACACAGACGTCCCTGAGGTTTAGAGGACAGAACCCCTGGAGTCACTGTAACCTGCTGAGTCATGGAATAAAGACACCAACATGACAGAGTTTAATAATATGTGCCTCCTTGTTCTTCTATGTTTTTGAGGAACACCAATAACTCAAAAAGAAGCTCAGTAAGCAAAGACCTGGGTTTGATTCCCGGACAGGGCGGAGCCTTTCTGTGTGGAGTTTTCATGTTCTTTGCATGTCTGTGTGGGATTTCCCCCGTCAACCTAAAACATGCACAGTAGGCTTATCCTCCCAGCCCGGTTCCTGGCTCAATACCTGGCCCACTGCTGCTGAAAGGTTTACCCAGTGGTGCTTGGTCAAATGAAGAGAACAAATTTCTCTACGGGGAAAATAAACACAGTAACCTTAACCATAAATGTTCCCAGTTCACGCTGGACTCAGAGCTTCCCTTTGTTAACCAATACTAGGACCAAAATTACTCACTGCAGTCCTGAGTCGGTCAGATATCTCTGCTGTTTGATGTAGGCGTTGATGCCTTTTATTGGCTCAAACACACCTGGACACACCTGGACACACCTGGACACATCGCCTGGTGTTTCTGTGGTTCCTCTGGGTTTTTTTCTTCCGCTGTTGGAAACGGTGAAAACAAAAGTGCTCGATCTGTAAACGCCTCTTTCTCAATTGTTGTTGAGATGTTGGGGTAATGAAATAAAACTGAACTAGTTTATGTCAAACTTTTCACATTTACGTACAGGTGCTCAGAGCCTTCTGCCGTGTCTGTTTGGATCCATTAAAACACACTCTGAGAATACGGACATATGTGAAAAATATGACACTTAGAGGAATTACAACAAAAAGTGTTGCAGTGATGAGTCCGTATGTATTGTTCACAGTTGTGTCAGAACAGGCCAGTTTAACGATGGAGTAGGTATCACAGTATACCTTGTCAATTACATTTCCACAAAGTGGTAAAGAGGACGTGAGAAATGTTATGATGAAAATCCCCAAAAACGGAGGCAGCCAAATTAGAGCTAGGAGAAAAAACACTATGTTAAAGTCCATGCGAGTGTTGTACTGCAGAGGGAAGCATATGGCCACGTATCGGTCGTAGGAAATCACAGTGAGGTTTGTGAACTCAACAGAGCCATAGAAATACAGACAGAATACTTGAAGAAGGCACATGTGATAGGAGACAGTGTGGACATCTTGAATGATCTAAAATAAAATAAATAGTAATACTGCAGAGCTGCAGTAGAGTTCATTCACAAATTAACTACAGATATAGATGTACATAGGTTCGTGTGTAGAGATCTGTTCAAACAGATGATGACGATGAGAAGCAGGTTGGACAGCACTATCAGAGCATACACAGACATTAGGATGAGAAAATACAGCCATCTCAAAGGCCCAGGGTCAAAGTAGGCTCCCAGAGTGAAATAGGAAACCTGACTGGAGTTTCTCATGGTCCTGCTTTTAGTTTGGAAACACAGCATCACATAGTTTACAATAATATACTTTGGTAAAAGGTTATTGAAAAAGCAGCATTCAAAATATCCTCAACTACAGCAGGTATAAACAGGAATAAAACCACTCTGAAGATCAGGGCTAGAGTCAGCTATTACCACAGTGTATTCCTCAATATAGTTTTTAAGACATTACAGACATTTCAATCAAAATGCTTCATTTATACAGGCTGTTTATGGTCTCAACCTTTCAGGAGTACAGTTTGTCCCATCTAAAAACTATGGTTCAACTGATTTGAAAGCTGTGAAGCTGAGCAAAACCACCAAGACTAAACTGAGTTAGACAAGAATTAAACCAGTATACAACAACCATATTTCTCCATTGACTGAACCAGGCTTTCTGTAAAAACTGGCACTTTAAAATTTGGCAGATCAGTATCTGGAAACCTGCATTAGTTATTGTCTTACATTACAAGAATGACCTGCTAAAAACAGAAACAAGAACTACTGAATATATACTTTTTTTACAGGTTAGTTACTCACACAGAATTTTAACAGTATGTATTCCTGCTTCACTTTGGAATACAGTTAAACCAGAAAAGATGATTGCCTTAAAAAAAAAAAAAAAAAAAAAAGTAATAGAGTAGATCTACATGCAATTTCATATTTGAATGGAACTAAAAGCAAAATATGTTTAATGCAAAAATTAATATCAGTAAAACATCCTGAAGAAAATGTGTCTGAATTTAAACTGGTTTAATCTGGATTTGAACATAGAAAACCTGCTCTTGAATGAAGTCAAAGCCACATCTGAACATAGTTTTATATTACTGAGTATCACGATCAGTCTAAAACATTGTCTACAAGTTTAAAACCTGCAGAAAAGTCATGAGAAATATAAGAATCTCTTTTCATCCAAGACCATTCAGCTTTTCAGTTTGTAACAAAACAATTTAGACATTTTAGAAATCTTCCAGCTAGATACTCCTGAACAGGTTTCTGGCTCAAGATCTAGAGCAGGGTTGAGCTAGGTACTCCTGTCCAGAAACCTCAAGATCTGGAAAAGGTTCATTGGACACTGCACGGTGATGGTCCCCTGCTTCTGAGAGGTTTAACATCAGCGGCAGTGAAGCGTGGGTCAAATGCAGAGAACAAATTTCCCAATGGCGATAACAAAGCAGACCTTACCTTATTGATAGCTCAGAAAAACAGTGGTTCAGGGGTCCACGTTCACCCAGAATGGTGTATTAGCCTGTATTAGCTCCTGCAGGACGGTCCCAGGGCCAGAGCTGAATGGTCAGGGCAGGGGTCCCCTAAATTCCCTTAAATTTTTCTGTAGAGGAAGGACTGAGGACACTAAGGTGGACTCCTCCATTATCTAGACTATAGTTGCTGAAGGTTGAATCTCCTCAGTGGCACCAGGACTAGGTCCACCCCAAGGAGATCAAGTTTTTGGATGTTGCATCTGCCCTGCTCTCAGACGGAGGTGGTCCAAACAGTCCACATGTTTAGTGAATGTGGAGAAGGTATTTGACCATGTCTCCTGTTGGGGTCCACTCTGTACGACCGCAGCAGGAGCTTGTTTCAGTGCAGAAAGTCAGACCTGGTCCCTCACGTGTTCCAGGGCCTCATGGACCCTCCCTGCAGGTGTTCAGATCCAAACTGAATTTACACTGACTGCTTATCGTTTGAAGTCGTGAGTTCACGTGATAACAACCATGTACATAGAGCTACATGTAAACAAAGGCCACATTTGCCACTGACCACAATGTCCCATTTTTTGGATTTGTTCTCCGTTTTGTGCTTCTACCCTGGGTAAGGATAGCCTGGCTGGCCAGACAAATTATTTTCTTATTCTGTACAAAGAAGTTGGTCTGGTACCCCTTCACTTACATTTTGTTTCTATGGACGGAACAGTGACAGGTGGATTAAGGATTCCTGCTCAACTTTATGCATGAGGGCTCTGGCATCCGACAAAAATAAACTAGATACGTATTTCTGCTGGAGTGCCAGACACAGACATGTACGACCATGCAGCCAGTGTAAACTCACGTATCGACTATAACAGCGTCTTATTGTTACGGAGGTCGTACAAGACACGTATCACACACACACACACACACACACACACACACACACACTTAACCAGTCAAAAACATCTGACCAAGAAGTAATTGGTGCAAAACATATAGGATAAGTAAATCCTAATGTAAACTTTATTGAACTGTCAACACTGGTAATGTATGCATGTAATAAACAAAATAAAAATTATTGGCGATGTTGGTGAGATACAGGCTATAGTCACAGTTATTTGCAATAATTAGCATTAGTACAGTTAAGCCTTTTTTTGACCTGATTTTAATTTATCAGGAATTGATGGTAAAAATCCTATTTCTCCCCAGTCTATGATGACTATGGGCTCAACACAGCGGCATTGCAACAAATTTAAACTTTTTGTTTGTTTGTTTTATCTTTTTATTTATTTATTTATTTATTTATTTATTTTTTAAATCCATGTATGGTATGGTGTTTGGTTTTTCTGTTTCAAATTTAAAATCAAAAAACAGAGAAACAAACTGTTTTTTCAACATGAAGTCTATTATTTCTTTGACAAAAACAACGCAGAGACAAAGTTTATTACTCCATCACTATCATTATTTTATTTTTATGGTTCAAAAATAAATCTTTACAAGCATTTCTGATTTTGGACAGGTTCAGGCCGTATATGAGTGGGTTTAGCAGTGGTTCACAGATTAGGAAATATAACGATAAAATAATGGTCAATATTTGGGGCCAATGGCTTACATCGACTCTGGTTTGAATATTATGAAATGAAGCTCCAAAACAGAAGTTTACAAATGAACCGAGGTGAGGCGTACAGGTGCTCAGAGCCTTCTGCCGTGTCTGTTTAGATCCATTAAAACACACTCTGAGAATCTGGATATATGTGAAAAACATGACTCCTAAAGGGAATGTTATGAAGACAGTTGCAATCATCAGTTCATACAAGTTATTCACAGTTGTGTCGAAGCAGGACAATGTAACAACCCTGTAGTTATCACAATAAACATTGTTAATGAAGTTTCCACAAAGTGTTAAAGACGATGTGAGGAGAATCAAGACTAGAACAATCACAAACGGAGGCAGCCAAATTAAAGCTATGAGAAATGTCACTTTGTTGGAGTTCATGCGAGTGTTGTACTGCAGAGGGAAGCATATGGCCACGTATCGGTCGTACGACATGACAGCAAGGTTTGTAAAGCTGACAGCTCCATAGTAATAAAGACAGAATATCTGCAGAAGACACATGTGATAGTTAACAGTGTGGACATCTTTAAGAATTTGAACTAAGAGAAAAGGACATAACACAGTGCCGCCATAAATATCATTGATAAATAAACTACAGATAAAGATGTACATAGGTTCATGTAGAGTTCTGTTCAAACAGATGACGACGATGAGAAGCAGGTTGGACAGCACTAGCAGAGCATACAGAGACATTAGGATGAGAAAATACAGCCATCTCAAAGGCCCAGGGTCAAAGGAGGCTCCCAGAATGAAATAGGAAACCTGACTGGAATTTCTCATTGTCCTCCTTTTGGTTTGGAAACACAGCATCACATAGTTCACAATAATAACATACTTCGGAAAAAGGTTAGTCACAAAGCATTGTTTGAAATATCCTCAACTACAGCAGGTATAAACAGGAATAAACCCACTCTGAAGATCAGGGCTAGAGTCAACTATTACCACAGTGTATTCCTCAATATAGTTTTTAAGACATTACAGACAGTTCGATCAAAATGCTTCATTTATACAGGCTGTTTATGGTCTTAATCTTTCAGGAGTACAGTTTGCCCCATCTTTTCAAAGTATTTTCTCTAAATCAAACTATGGTTCAACTGATTTGAAAGTTGTGAAGCTGAGCAAAACCACCAAGACTAAACTGAGTTAGACAAGAATTAAACCAGTATACAACAACCGTATTTCTCCATTGACTGAACCAGGCTTTCTGTAAAAACTGGCACTTTAAAATTTGGCAGATCAGTATCTGGAAACCTGCATTAGTTATTGTCTTACATTACAACAATTACCCGCTAAAAACAGAAACAAAAACTACTGAATATATACTTTTTTTTACAGGTTAGTTACTCACACTAAATTTTAAAAGTATGTATCACTTTGCACAACAGTTATACCAGAAAACACACTCTGAAGTCTCAAAATGGGAACAAGATCATTGCCTTAAAATGAAAGAGTAATAGATCTACATTTCATATTTGAATGGAACTAAAAGCAAAATCCATTTAATACAAAAATTAATATCAGTGAAACATCCTGAAGAAAATGTGTCTGAATTTAAACTGGTTTAATCTGGATTTGAACATGGAAAACCTGCTCTTGAATGAAGTCAAAGCCACACCTGAACATAGTTTTATATTACTGAGTATCACCATCAGTCTAAAACATTGTCTACAAGTTTAAAACCTGCAGAAAAGTCATCAGAAATATAACAATCTTTTTTCATCCAAGACCATTCAGCTGTTCAGTTTGTAACAATTTAGTCGTTTTTCCTTCTCCAAACCCTGTTGTAGCTGGAGTTAGTGGAGCACAGAGTGGAGCATAAAGAGTGGAGAGTGGGACCAATGCTGCAGCAGTGGAGAGGCCCCTGGTGGCTCTGAGGGCTCCTACACAAACAGGGCTTTATCAGACTGTCCTCGGGCCCCTCCCAGTTCATATGGAACAGGAAAAATCCAACGACAAACCAGTGACGTCATGGAACAGCCTCAGTTCAACTTTACTGCCAGGTCAGAAGTCAGCTAAACTCAAACATTTACCTTTTAAAGGGACACGTCTCTTTAATCACATTATTCACATCTATCACCTTAAATCTCCCCTTTATATTTGTAGAAGAGCTGTGTGGTTGGGGGCTAAATGCTTCTGGTCAGGTCTTTGGCTGGCATGGTGGCACAGTGGTTAGCACTGTTGCCTCATATCAAGAGGGTACTAGGCTTGGTTCTAGGACCATGTGGGATCTTTCTGTGGAGTTTGCATGTTCTCTCTGTGTCTGTGTCTCCATCTTAAAACATGCACAATTAGCAAATCTTCCAGCTAGATACTCCTGAACAGGTTTCTGGCTCAAGATCTAGAGCAGGGTTCAGCTAGGTACTCCTGTCCAGAAACCTCAAGATCTGGAAAAGGTTCATTGGACACTGCACGGTGGTCGTCCCCTGCTTCTGAGAGGTTTAACATCAGCGGCAGTGAAGCGTGGGTCAAATGCAGAGAACAAATTTCCCAATGGCAATAACAAAGTAGACCTTACCTTATTGACAGCTCAGAAAAACAGTGGTTCAGGGGTCCACGTTCACCCAGAATGGTGTATTAGCCTGTATTAGCTCCTGCAGGACGGTCCCAGGGCCAGAGCTGAATGGTCAGGGCAGGGGTCCCCTAAATTCCCTTAAATTTTTCTGTAGAGGAAGGACTGAGGACTCTAAGGTGGACTCCTCCATTATCTAGACTGTAGTCACTGAAGTTTGAATCTCCTCAGTGGCACCAGGACTAGGTCCACCCCAAGGAGATCAAGTTTTTGGATGTTGCATCTGCCCTGCTCTCAGACGGAGGTGGTCCAAACAGTCCACATGTTTAGTGAATGTGGAGAAGGTATTTGACCATGTCTCCTGTTGGGGTCCACTCTGTACGACCGCAGCAGGAGCTTGTTTCAGTGCAGAAAGTCAGACCTGGTCCCTCACGTGTTCCAGGGCCTCATGGACCCTCCCTGCAGGTGTTCAGATCCAAACTGAATTTACACTGACTGCTTATCGTTTGAAGTCGTGAGTTCACGTGATAACAACCATGTACAAAGAGCTACATGTAAACAAAGGCCACATTTGCCACTGACCACAATGTCCCATTTTTTGGATTTTTTCTCCGTTTTGTGCTTCTACCCTGGGTAAGGATAGCCTGGCTGGCCAGACAAATTATTTTCTTATTCTGTACAAAGAAGTTGGTCTGGTACCCCTTCACTTAGATTTTGTTTCTATGGACGGAACAGTGACAGGTGGATTAAGGATTCCTGCTCAACTTTATGCATGAGGGCTCTGGCATCCGACAAAAATAAACTAGATACGTATTTCTGCTGGAGTGCCAGACACAGACATGTACGACCATGCAGCCAGTGTAAACTCACGTATCGACTATAACAGCGTCTTATTGTTACGGAGGTCGTACAAGACACGTATCACACACACACACACACACACACACACACTTAACCAGTCAAAAACATCTGACCAAGAAGTAATTGGTGCAAAACATATAGGATAAGTAAATCCTAATGTAAACTTTATTGAACTGTCAACACTGGTAATGTATGCATGTAATAAACAAAATAAAAATTATTGGCGATGTTGGTGAGATACAGGCTATAGTCACAGTTATTTGCAATAATTAGCATTAGTACAGTTAAGCCTTTTTTTGACCTGATTTTAATTTATCAGGAATTGATGGTAAAAATCCTATTTCTCCCCAGTCTATGATGACTATGGGCTCAACACAGCGGCATTGCAACAAATTTAAACTTTTTGTTTGTTTGTTTTATCTTTTTATTTATTTATTTATTTGGTGTTGGTATGGTGTTTGGTTTTTCTGTTTCAAATTTAAAACCAAAAAACAGAGAAACAAACTGTTTTTTCAACATGAAGTCTATTATTTCTTTGACAAAAACAACGCAGAGACAAAGTTTATTACTCCATCACTATCATTATTTTATTTTTATGGTTCAAAAATAAATCTTTACAAGCATTTCTGATTTTGGACAGGTTCAGGCCGTATATGAGTGGGTTTAGCAGTGGTTCACAGATTAGGAAATATAACGATAAAATAATGGTCAATATTTGGGGCCAATGGCTTACATCGACTCTGGTTTGAATATTATGAAATGAAGCTCCAAAACAGAAGTTTACAAATGAACCGAGGTGAGGCGTACAGGTGCTCAGAGCCTTCTGCCGTGTCTGTTTAGATCCATTAAAACACACTCTGAGAATCTGGATATATGTGAAAAACATGACTCCTAAAGGGAATGTTATGAAGACAGTTGCAATCATCAGTTCATACAAGTTATTCACAGTTGTGTCGAAGCAGGACAATGTAACAACCCTGTAGTTATCACAATAAACATTGTTAATGAAGTTTCCACAAAGTGTTAAAGACGATGTGAGGAGAATCAAGACTAGAACAATCACAAACGGAGGCAGCCAAATTAAAGCTATGAGAAATGTCACTTTGTTGGAGTTCATGCGAGTGTTGTACTGCAGAGGGAAGCATATGGCCACGTATCGGTCGTACGACATGACAGCAAGGTTTGTAAAGCTGACAGCTCCATAGTAATAAAGACAGAATATCTGCAGAAGACACATGTGATAGTTAACAGTGTGGACATCTTTAAGAATTTGAACTAAGAGAAAAGGACATAACACAGTGCCGCCATAAATATCATTGATAAATAAACTACAGATAAAGATGTACATAGGTTCATGTAGAGTTCTGTTCAAACAGATGACGACGATGAGAAGCAGGTTGGACAGCACTAGCAGAGCATACAGAGACATTAGGATGAGAAAATACAGCCATCTCAAAGGCCCAGGGTCAAAGGAGGCTCCCAGAATGAAATAGGAAACCTGACTGGAGTTTCTCATTGTCCTCCTTTTGGTTTGGAAACACAGCATCACATGGTTCACAATAATAACATACTTCGGAAAAAGGTTAGTCACAAAGCATTGTTTGAAATATCCTCAACCACAGCAGGTATAAACAGGAATAAACCCACTCTGAAGATCAGGGCTAGAGTCAACTATTACCACAGTGTATTCCTCAATATAGTTTTTAAGACATTACAGACAGTTTGATCAAAATCCTTAATTTATACAGGCTGTTTATGGTCTTAACCTTTCAGGAGTACAGTTTGCCCCATCTTTTTAAAAGTATTTTCTCTAAATAAAAACTACGGTTCAACTGATTTGAAAGCTGTGAAGCTGAGCAAAACCACCAAGACTAAACTGAGTTAGACAAGAATTAAACCAGTATACAACAACCATATTTTTCCATTGACTGACCCAGGCTTTCTGTAAAAACTGGCACTTTAAAATTTGGCAGATCAGTATCTGGAAACCTGCATTAGTTATTGTCTTACATTACAACAATGACCCACTAAAAACAGAAACAAAAACTACTGAATATATACTTTTTTTTACAGGTTAGTTACTCACACTAAATTTTAACAGTATGTATCACTTTGCAATACAGTTATACCAGAAAACACACTCATAAGTCTCAAAATGGGAACAAGATCATTGCCATAAAATAAAAGAGTAATAGATCTACATTTCATATTTGAATGGAACTAAAAGCAAAATCCATTTAATACAAAAATTAATATCAGTGAAACCTCCTGAAGAAAATGTGTCTGAATTTAAACTGGTTTAATCTGGATTTGAAGATGGAAAACCTGCTCCTGAATGAAGTCAAAGCCACATCTGAACATAGTTTTATATCACTGAGTATCACCATCAGTCTAAAACATTGTCTACAAGTTTAAAACCTGCAGAAAAGTCATGAGAAATATAAGAATCTTTTTTTCATCCAAGACCATTCAGCTGTTCAGTTTGTAACAATTTAGACGTTTTTCCTTCTCCAAACCCTGTTGTAGCTGGAGTTAGTGGAGCACAGAGTGGAGCATAAAGAGTGGAGAGTGGGACCAGAGCTGCAGCAGTGGAGAGGCCCCTGGTGCCTCTGAGGGCCCCCACACAAACAGGGCTTTATCAGACTGGCCTCGGGCCCCTCCCAGTTCATACGGAACAGGAAAAATCCAACGACAAACCAATGATGTCATGGAACAGCCTCAGTTCAACTTTACTGCCAGGTCAGAAGTCAGCTAAACTCAAACATTTACCTTTTAAAGGGACACGTCTCTTTAATCACATTATTCACATCTATCACCTTAAATCTCCACCTTATATTTGTAGAAGAGCTGTGTGGTTGGAGGCTAAATGCTTCTGGTCAGGTCTTTGGCTGGCATGGTGGCACAGTGGTTAGCTTCTGCTGCTGTCCCCGTTCCAAAATAAAGACAGAGTTGCTCATAATACGCTGCATTCTAGTGTTTTATGGCAAAACTGGCAAGAATCCATCATTTTTGTTTTGGTTACAGAATTGCACAAAACTTTAGGACACGGACCTTCATAGGACAACCTCAGCTTTACAATGAAAAACAAGACATTTCTTCATAAAAGACTATAAACAAATGGATGTCTTTATTTATTAAAAGTGAACTTGCTTTGGTTGTGTTACGACACCAGCTTCTGAGGCATTATTAAAGTTTTGCTTGGCTGGAGAGTTTTCTTAATGGAGCTGTTTCAGGCTTTCACACTTGAGCTGCCTGTTTTAACTCAAGGTCAGTTGGTACTTTTCTGATGTTGAACTAAATTCTGAAAGTAAAAAAGGCACAAAAAGTCTGTATTGTCTCAAAAAAAAAAAAAAAAAACACATGACATTGGGCTAAAATCATCAAACCTACAACCTAATCTGACATGTTTAATTGGCCAAAAGAAATGAGAGGTAGTCTGAGTTGTGGACACAAAAAACTGTGGCGCTGAGTACTCAGTCATTCATCTTTTATGTCTAATTTACACTGACTGCTTAATGCTTGAAGTCGTGAGTTCACGTGAGGAGCTTGTTTCAGTGCAGAAAGTCAGACCTGGTCCCTCACGTGTTCCAGGGCCTCATGGACCCTCCCTGCAGGTGTTCAGATCCAAACTGAATTTACACTGACTGCTTATCGCATGAAGTCGTGAGTTCACGTGATAACAACCATGTACAAAGAGCTACATGTAAACAAAGGCCACATTTGCCACTGACCACGACGTCCCATTTATTTGGATTTTTTTCCATTTTGTGCTTCTACCCTGGGTAAGGATAGCCTGGCTGGCTGTTGGAGCTGGTTAATCCAACTATATAATACTAAAACAAGAAGAAACATAGACACATTAAATTTTTTACTTGCAAGGAGAGCAGACAGAGATAAAGACCCAGTGACATGCACCGGGGACATTCCCTCCATGTGCTCTGGGCTCCCTGGTACTCTCTCATGCTTTTTATTGAAAATCACGCCCCTGATTACATGCACCGTCTCTGTCCGATAAGGGAATTGGGGAACTAGGACAGAGACAGTCATTAACTCTACATATGATAATTTAACATAACAACGCTGGTTATCAGTTCTGAGGCCGCACTTTCTTATCCAGTTGGTCATTCTTCTGCGGCCACGCCATGCTTAATCTATACGGTCAGTATAGATTAAGCAGTCAGTCATGCGTCAGCATTATCTACTGGAACACTCTGTAACTCAGCACATGATTAATACATTCACAACACACATATTGTACTTAGGATTTATGAGACATATAAAAGTAGATAACTTATATACACATTTCTCTAACAATTCCCTCCTGTTTATCAACATTTATTTTATCATCTCATAACCACTTCTAGTAGATTTTTAGTTACTGAATCATTGTGTTTTACACTCAGAGGGGTGTTTAGACATTGTCTTCATTGAAAAGTTCTGCTAACTGCTCGTGAACGTCCTCGGGGTCCTTGTTAGGAACGGAGTACCCATACCAATAATGGGGTTCACCCCATCCCTGCAACACTAGTTGCTCTGATATTGGTCGTTGTGGTCTAATCCTTACTACCTTCATTTTCCCATTAGGTTGTGGCAACAACGCTATATATAGGGCGCTCATAAGGTCCCTTCCCAGTAAATTTACAGGGCAGTCTTTCATAAATAGGACTGTTCCTTCCACAGTCAGTCCTTCTGGGTCTCGTACTGTCACTGGTTTAGAAACACTCAGTCTCTCTAAGTCTCCAGTTGCTGCTTTTACCAATAAGGTGTCTGGTCCAAACTGGAGGTTTGGAACTCCTTCGTTTATGCAAGTTTTGCACGCTCCTGAGTCACAAAGGAAGGTCATAGGTTTGTCATTCACGAATAGATCAATTTGTGGTAGGTCATCTGCGAAATGTATTGCTGCATAGATATCCGCTACTACTTCCTGATCTTCCTCATTGCCATCTTCCTCATCGTACCCCAACTCTTTCTGCAACTTGTCTAGTCATTCTATTTTCTCTCTCTCTGATCTCTCTTTGTCTCTCTTCAGCTTTCTGCATTCTGCTTGCCTATGGCCTAGTTTTCCACAATACCAACATTCAAGGTCCCCACTCATTGCTTGTTTGACCTTTTCCTCGTCCTCTGCCTGCACTTCCTCGTCCTCTTCCAAAATTTCCTCGTCCTCTTCCTCTTCTCTTACTTACTCCTTCCATGTAGTAAACTTGTGCTTCACCTTCTTCAGAGGTGAGCACCAGGGCTGCACTTTCTCTTGCCTTTTCTCTTTTTCTTTCTCTGATGTTTCTATCTGCGTGTATAGCTTGTTCAATGTACTGGTCTAATGTCCCTGTACCAAAACCTACATAGTATTTGCTTATCCATTTTTGTATATCTGGCAGTGATCCTGCATGCATTGCATTTTTTAATTGTTGTCTGTATGGACAATCTTCATCGTTGGCATCGGTCAGTCCACTATTTACCTTAAAAATATTCTTCATTCTCAACTGATAGTCGTCAAAAGTTTCATTGTCCTTTTGTTTTGTGCAGCTAATCACTGCATAATTTGGTATCCACTGTCTACAATAGTTAGTTAGGCCTAGGAACGACATCATCTGCTTTTTGTTTAAGGGTTTTGGTGCCTGCAGTACCGCTGTCTTCCTATCAGCAGTTCAAGCATTGCCTGTGGTCCATTATATGGGGGTGGAACATTATCAAAGAGTTTATAACCTGAAGATCCTGGTTCCTCACTCTCAAATCTCACATTTACTGGTACTTCTCCCTTTTGTACTGGCATTCCCTGTGGTATATACGGGTTAGTCAATACACTAGGGTCAATTTGAGGTGGCCATGCGGTCCATGCTTGTGGTGGTGGCTGTATTGGAACTGGGGCCGGTGGTTGCTGTTGAGGCTGCGATGGAGGTTGTGGTGGAAGCACACACACTGGGCCTGTTTCTAAATCTTCATTGCGTTTCAATAACATTGCACCTTTTTTTTTGTTGTCCCTGTTATCTTTCGCTCTCTGGAGGCCATTTTCTCTACTGTGCGCTAAGACCATCCAGCCTTTTAATTCGGTTAGTCCTTGTTTTCTCATTTTCCCTTCATTTCCCTTACATTTTGTATGTATTTTTTCTTGTAGCTGCGCCAGCTCTATTGTGCTGAGTTTACCATTGAAGTTATATTTTTCTATCCATTTGCGGAAATATTTATTTAATTTAGGGTCATGGTTTTGTACTACTTTGTAATCTTTGTGTTTTAGTTGTTCTGGGTCGGCCGCCCTTTTTTCCTGGTTGTTTCCCATTTTTATAATTTAGTTCCTCCTGGCGGGACCTAAGGTCCCTCTAAAGAGGAAAAGATTTCAGTCAGACAGTGACAATAGTTAATACAGTATTTCTCAAGCTTCTACCTGTGGTCAGGCGGAGAAATCTTGTCTAGCACATCTGTATTACTTCACTGTATTTTTCTGACTGTTTTACATGAACTGTTTTCACTGTTGTAGTTCCTTTCACGCTCACATGCATGGCCTGTGTCTACTTATCCGTTTTTTTTATTTATTTTTTTAAAACGCGATATTTTAGAAGACCAACATTTACCGATCTGCCGTCAGAGGGTGGTTCAGCCCTTTTTTTTTTTTTGCATTTACCAACTACTAGTAACCTCGAGTTACTTGTTGGATGACTACCCTGCCAGAGTCTAGGATGCCACAGGTTTCTTCTTTACTGCGCGTCGCGTCTTTTCTCCCCCATTCACACTCACATTCAGTCTACAACGGTTACTCACTCTTTGTGTGTCTGTCTTTCTCCTTCGGATTCTCGTCAGCCGTCAGACTCCAGTCGACAACGAAGAGCCAGCCGGTCAAACGGTATTTGTGCAGCGGCCGTTGTCTTCCTGGGTCTCCGTTGCCCTCCGGAGTCCTCAGGCGTCTTGAGATCCGGCTTGAAGGACCAATTTGTTGGAGCTGGTTAATCCAACTATAATACTAAAACAAGAAGAAACACAGACACGTTAAATGGTTTACTTGCAAGGAGAGCAGACAGAGATAAAGACCCAGTGACATGCACCGGGGACATTCCCTCCATGTGCTCTGGGCTCCCTGGTACTCTCTCATGCTTTTTATTGAAAATCACGCCCCTGATTACATGCACCGTCTCTGTCCGATAAGGGAATTGGGGAACTAGGACAGAGACAGTCATCAACTCTACATATGATAATTTAACATAACAACGCTGGTTATCAGTTCTGAGGCCGCACTTTCTTATCCAGTTGGTCATTCTTCTGCGGCCACGCCATGCTTAATCTATACGGTCCGTATAGATTAAGCAGTCAGTCGTGCGTCAGCATTATCTACTGGAACACTCTGTAACTCAGCATTGTACTAAGGATTTTATAAGACATATAAAAGTAGATAACTTATATACACATTTCTCTAACACTGGCCAGAGAAACTATTTTCTTATTCTATGCAAAGAAATTGGTCTGGTACCACTTCCCTTACATTTTGTTTCTATGGATGGAACAGTGACAGGTGGATTAAGGATTCCTGCTCAACTTTATGCATGAGGGCTCTGGCATCCGACAAAAATAAACTAGGTACGTATTTCTGCTGGAACGCCAGACATAGACATGCACAACCATGCAGCCAGTGTAAACTCACGCATCAACTATAACAGAGTTTTATTGTTACAGAGGTCATACAGGACACGTATCACACACAACATATTCAGAGTAAATTAGACTTCAGTGTTGATATTTGTACATTAAACCAGTAAACAAGGGGGGTTTATGGTCTGTAACGCTTCATAAAATGTGTTCAGTGCAATTCTTATTTATGGAATCATAGAAGATTGAGACCTGAACATGGCACAGATGAGCGCACAACAGTTCTTTCTCTGCACTTAAATACACAAAACCAATCAAAAACATCTTACCAAGAAGTAATTGTTGCGAAACGCATGTGATAAGTAAATCCTAATGTAAACTTTATTGAACTGTCAACATTGCTAATGCATGCAAGGAATAAACGGAATTAAAATTATTGGCAATGTTGGTGAGATACAGGCTATAGCCACAATTATTTGCAATAATTAGCATTAATATAGTTAAGCCTTTTTTGACCTGATTTTAATTTATCAGGAGTTGATGGTAAAAATCCTATTTCTCCCCAGTCTATAATGACTATGGGCTCAACACCACGGCATCGCAACAATATTTATTTATTTATTTATTTATTTATTTATTTATTTTATTTTTATTTTTTTTTTGGGGGGGGGGGTGCTTTAGAAATTTAAAGAAAAATTACAAAACATTTATTTTTTGTTTTCTGTCTTTTTTTAAATCCATGTGTGGTTTGTTCTTTGTTTTTTCTGTTTCAAATTGAAAACCAAAAAACTTAGAAACAAAAATTTTTTCAACATGAAGTCTATTTTTCGACAAAAACAATGCAGAGACACAGTTTGTTACTCCATTTCTATCACAATTATGTTTTTTTTGTGGTTCAAGAATAAACCTTTGCAAGAATTTCTGATTTTGGACAGGTTCAGGGCGTATATAAGTGGGTTTAACAGTGGCTCACAGATTAGGTGATATAACGATAAAATAATGGTCAATATTTGGGGCCAATGGCTTAGATCAACTCTGGTTTGAATAACATGAAATGAAGCTCCAAAACAGAAGTTTACAAATGAACAAATGTGAGGCGTACAGGTGTTCAGAGCCTTCTGCTGCGTCTGTTTAGATCCATTAAAACACACTCTGAGAATCTGGATATATGTGAAAAATATGACTCCTAAAGGGAAAGTTAAGAAGAGAGTTGAAAACATCAGTTCATACAAGTTATTCACAGTTGTGTCGAAGCAGGACAATGTAACAACCCTGTAGTTATCACAATAAACATTGTTAATGAGGTTTCCACAAAGTGTTAAAGACGATGTGAGGAGAATCAAGACTAGAACAATCACAAACATAGGCAGCCAAATTAAAGTTATGAGAAATGTCACTTTGTTGGAGTTCATGCGAGTGTTGTAGTGCAGAGGGAAGCATATGGCCACGTATCGGTCGTACGACATGACAGCAAGGTTTGTAAAACTTACACCTCCATAGGAATAAAGACAGAATATCTGTAGAAAGCACATGTGATAGGAAACAGTGTGGACATCTTTAAGAATTTGAACTAAGAGAAAAGGACATAACACAGTGCTGCCATAAATCTCATTGATTAATAAACTACAGATAAAGATGTACATAGGTTCATGTAGAGTTCTGTTCAAACAGATGACGACGATGAGAAGCAGGTTGGACAGCACTATCAGAGCATACACAGACATTAGGATGAGAAAATACAGCCATCTCAAAGGCCCAGGGTCAAAGTAGGCTCCCAGAGTGAAATAGGAAACCTGACTGGAGTTTACCATCGTCCTCCTTTTGGTTTGGAAACACAGCTTCACATAGTTTACAATAATATACTTTGGAAAAAGCAGCATTCAAAATATCCTCAACTACAGCAGGTATAAACAGGAATAAACCCACTCTGAAGATCAGGGCTAGAGTCAACTATTACCACAGTGTATTCCTCAATATAGTTTTTAAGACATTACAGACATTTCAATCAAAATGCTTCATTTGTACAGGCTGTTTATTGTCTCAACCTTTCAGGAGTACAGTTTGTCCCATCTTTTTAAAAGTATTTTCTCTAAATAAAAACTATGGTTCAACTGATTTGAAAGTTGTGAAGCTGAGCAAAACCACCAAGACTAAACTGAGTTAGACAAAAATTAAACCAATATACAACAACCATATTTCTCCATTGACTGAACCAGGCTTTCTGTAAAAACTGGCACTTTAAAATTTGGCAGATCAGTATCTGGAAACCTGCATTAGTTATTGTCTTACATTACAAGAATGACCCACTAAAAACAGAAACAAAAACTACTGAATATATACTTTTTTTTACAGGTTAGTTACTCACACTAAATTTTAAAAGTATGTTTTCCTCACTTCACTCCTCTTCACTTTGCACTACAGTTATACCAGAAAACACACTCTGAAGTCTCAAAATGGGAACAAGATGATTGTCTTAAAATAAAAGAGTAATAGAGTAGATCTACATGCAATTTCATATCTGAATGGAAATTAAAGCAAAATATATTTCATGCAAACATTAATATCAGTGAAACATCCTGAAGAAAATGTGTCTGAATTTAAACTGGTTTAATCTGGATTTGAACATAGAAAAACCTGCTCCTGAATGAAGTCAAAGCCACACCTGAACATAGTTTTATATTACTGAGTATCACCATCAGTCTAAAACATTGTCTACAAGTTTAAAACCTGCAGAAAAGTCACGAGAAATATAAGAATCTTTTTTCATCCAAGACCATTCAGCTGTTCAGTTTGTAACAAACAATTTAGACATTTTTTCTTCTCCAAACCCTGTTGTAGCTGGAGTTAGTGGAGCACAGAGTGGAGCGTACAGAGCTGAGATTGAGACCAGAGCTGCAGCAGTGGAGAGGCCCCTGGTGCCTCTGATGGCTACAAACAAACAGTGCTTTATCAGAATTTCCCGGGCCCCTCCCAGTTCAGAATATCCACCAACAAACCAACGACATCATGGAACAGCCTCAGTTCAAACCATACGACCAGGCCAAAGTCGACTATACTCAAATATTCATCTCGAAAGGAACATGTCTGATGGACAAATTCATTTATTATTTTTATTATTCTGTATGTGGCATCATGGCAGAATCGTTAGCCCTGACAACTCATAGAAAAAGGTCCTGGGTTTGATTCCCAGACAGAAAAGTAAGCTTTTTGTTGAAACTATGTTCCAATTTTGCTAACCCTAATGTTAAACTCTTTTGTGTTGGCTTCATATATAGTCTCCTTAGTTTAGGCCAAATGATTCTCATATTATGTTAATGTTTTAGTTCTTGCCATTATAATATATGAGTTTTAATAAAGTCTACTTAGTTACGACACATTTTGTTATGCTCTGTTAGATTATGTTAGCTACATGTGATATATTTGTGTGCAGTGTTTTGTCAGGGGTTGAACATGTTTCCATCCTATGCATGTCCTGTGAGGCACCATCCTGATGTTCAGCCTGACCCACAGGGGATTTAGTTCCATCAGGCCACTTCTTAGGCATCTGCATATCCCCAGGAGGTAACGTGAGGACATAGTGTGCTCAAAATCACCAGTTATGTACGAGATGGAACATGCCGTAGATGATGTCATGATAAATTATGTCATTGTTTGTTTTGTCACTAGTAACTCGAGTTCGGTACCACCTGAGCCTGCAGAGACCGGGGGATTGCTTTGGTGCCGGGCCCTTCCTGTCTTATTGTAATTCTCCTTTGTGATTTACTAATATACTTTTGACTTGTTAATTGTAAATAAATCAATTTGAGACCAAACTTGCAGGTAGCTGAACTAGCTAATGTTATATTAAAAATTCCGGTGAACAAAACCATTCACCTGCTCAGTTTGTACCAAAAAGGTTAAATATAAAGAAACAGGAGCGAAGCCTTTCAGCTGCTCAGCTTAAACAAAAATGGACTGACTTAACACATTTGGTAAAAGACACTAACACCAGCTGATGTTGGAAAATCCAAGTCTAAGCTTATGTTAAAATAAACTTTGAGATCTATGCAGACACTCGTTTTAAAATCTGATTTACTTCGATTTAATATACCACTGATTTTGTTACTGTTCAGAAAATGACACAAAGACATTGTTTGTCACATTGTTTTATTTTTGGATTTATATAATAAAGTTTTAGACTTAAAAATAAACATTTACACACTTCTCTGGTTTTGGACAAGTTCAGGCCATACATGAGAGTGTTGAACAGCAGCTCACAGACTCCATAATATAACAACAAATTATTGTCACTTGTGCACACCTGTTGTTGGAACTAACCCTGATGAAGACTGATTAAGTCGAAATGCATTTGTTCATCACAATTAAAGATCCACAGCAATACTTCAGAGTGCTTCAGTTTTCTGTTTCTAAATATTGTCACTGTTTGGGGCCAATGGCTTAGATCAACTCTGGTTTGAATAAAGTCAAATGAAGATCCAAAAGAGAAGTTTAGAAGTGCACAGAGGTGAGGCGTACAGGTGCTCAGAGCCTTCTGCCGCGTCTGTTTAGATCCATTAAAACACACTCTGAGAATCTGGATATATGTGAAAAAAATGACACTTATAGGGACCATTATGATGACAGTCGCAGCCACCAGTTCATACAAGTTATTCACAGTTGTGTCAGAACAGGACAATGATACAACACTGTAGTGATCACAGTAAACTTTGTTGATGAAGTTTCCACAAAGTGTTAAAGATGATGTGAGGAGAATCAAGACTAGAACAACCACAAACACAGGCAGCCAAATTAAAACAATGAGAAATGCAACTTTGTTGGAGTTCATGCGAGTGTTGTACTGCAGAGGGAAGCAGATGGCCACGTATCGATCGTACGACATGACAGCAAGGTTTGTGAAATTTACACCTGAATAAAGACAAAATATCTGTAGAAGGCACATGTGATAGGAAACAGTGTGGACGTCTTTACGAATTTGAACTAAGAGAAGAGGACAGAATGCAGTGCTGCCATAAATCTCATTGATAAATAAACTACAGATAAAGATGTACATAGGTTCATGTAGAGTTCTGTTCAAACAGATGACGACGATGAGAAGCAGGTTGGACAGCACTATCAGAGCATACACAGACATACAGCCATCTCAAAGGCCCAGGGTCAAAGAAGGCTCCCAGAGTGAAATAGGAAACCTGACTGGAGTTTACCATCGTCCTCCTTTTGGTTTGGAAACACAGGGTCAATAATAAAAAGAAAAAATAATTAAAGCCGCAAGTGGCAATAATAGGCCCTCAATCTTCACAAATTTCTCTTGGACTATTATTTTTTCTCTTCATAGAAATTTTTGTTTTAATCCCATTGAAATAAAATGGCATGTTTCAGTCATTGCTTTGGTAACACATTAAAAAATATAACATGGGTCTCTGACTTTTTTGATCAGGGTCACAAGTATTTTTCTGCCAAATTGTGTACATTTTTTAAAAAACTACATTTTTTACTCACCATATAAATATGTGTCTCATTCTGTAGGGGGTGCTATTGCCCCAAATCTGCCCCAAACCTCTTGAGGTCCTTGAGCTTATGCGCTCGTCATTGACCTGCACATGGGCTTCACCCCCTGACTTCCATTCATTCTGAGCAGATATAAGTATTAAGCTTTGTTGTTTAAGTTCTTTGCTGTGACCTAGACACCGGTGCACAATCAATGATAAATGGCTATAGCTTGCTCCTGTGTGTGTGTGTGTGCTGCCGAACACAACTGCAGGCTGTGTGTGAGTTTTGTCCTCCGTGAATCCGTGTTCCCAGCTTTTTAAAGGATGTCTGCGTCAACAGGTTCTGGGCCCAGTAAAGAGTTTGGTAGCCAATGGAACCATTTATGTTTTGACGGAGATGAAAAGAATTATGAACTGTAGGGAAACTAAATTTCTGGCACACCTTCGTCTGCTCGACTTTAAAAGCACCACACTGGGTGAACCGCCCAGTGAAGGTGGTGAGGGTGCGCAGGGAGGTGCCAGGAAAATTAAGAGGCGTGCGCAGTTCTAATTCAGCTGCTGGATGATAAAAGTTTGTTCCTCTTAATGAGAGACAATGATGGTATGAGGGCGTTACAGATCCAGAGATCATTACGCTGATTTGTACACGGAACTGACTCTCTTCAGAAAGGTGTTAATGAGAGTGTCACAGTTTACATAATCCACGCAGAGACTGCTATTACAGCAGGAGAGAGTTTGAGTGATGGTTTATTGACCGCAATGATTTTAAAGGGTCTGCCTGAAGTAAACCATTCACTGTTCATGTTACACAGAGTGATGAGAAGTAAACTTTTACTGGAGAGGACGGCGTGACGAGCTGTAAAAGGAAGAGACAACATGAACATGAAACTCACCTGTAGTCAGCTGCTGGTGAGCGGAGCAGAGACAGTGGTCGAGCTTCTGTAAAAGCACCACACACAAAGACGTGCACTGTCGGCGGAGAAAGCAGGAGAAACTGAAGCAAGCGGTGGAACAGGAGGACTACAAGTTCACTTTCAAGGTGGAGCAAGTGGACGACACCCGGTCTGTGGAGGTGAAAGGCCTCACGGTGGACTCGGGGACATCGTCACAGACATCGTCACAGACATTGTCACAGACATTAAGAAGCTCGAGGATTTTGACTCATTTGACCACATTTTGGAGCTGGCTAACAGAGTGAGGGCCAGCATTGAAGAAGGCCACTGCTAAGAATCGACCGTCATGTTCAAAGAAGGACAGAACCGGCTCATTCACAAAAATGGTACGACCTTTGACTGTTTTATTTAAGTTTTATTTAAGTACTGTTAAGAATGAGGTTGATGAATGTAACGGCTGCTATGACACTCAGACGTGGCATGAGATTTTAGACCACTGTAACCCTGAGGCTGTGTTAAAGTTGCCAAGTGTTACAGAGAGGATAAAATTAAAGGGAAAACTGAGAAGTCAACCGTGAAATGTGAAGTGTGTATAAAAGATAAATTTGCTCAGAGCAGGAACAGAGCTCCAGATGAGAAAGCAAAAGATGTACTTGAACTTGCGGATCTGGCTGGACCTACAGAGCCAGCAGGAAAAGATGGTTTCAGATATGCCCTAGCCTTCACAGATGATTATTCAGGAGCTGTCTTTACCTATTTTCTAATAGTTAAGCATGACACTGTTAAAGCCAAAGAGAGGTTTATTGCTGATGTTGCACCTTATGAAAAAAATTAAATGTATAAGGTCAGATAGTGGAACAGAGTTTACATCTTCTGTATTCCAGTCACTGCTCAGCTAAAATGCCATTAGGCATGAAACTTCAGCTCCGTCCAGAATGGGACGGTGGAAAGAGCCTGGAGAACTTGTTTGAAATGGTGAGTTGCATGTTAGTTGAGAGCAAATTACCAAAAGAGTTGTGGACATATGCAGTACAAACAGCTGCTATTATTTTGGAAGAGGGCAGAGTTACACACCGGCGCACAATCAACAATAAATGGCTATAGCTTGCTCTTATGGGTGTGCATGTTGGCCAAGAGCAACTGAAGGCTGTGTGTATGTTTTGTCCTCCGTGAGTCTGTGTTTCCAGCTTTTTAAAGGATGTCTGCGTCAACAATAAGTATGTGGCTTCCATAGCTGAGGTTTTTACTGTATGTTCAGATAGTGCTTGATACCATGAGTGTGCACATGGGAAAGCGATTCATTCTTTGTTTTTGTGGGCTTTGTGCACTGCTGGCCATGTGCCAGTCTTGAGGCTTGGGCCTAATAATTACCACTGTAGTGTGACTATATCCAGTTTGGTTAGGTCCATCTAGACGACAGTTATAAATGTTAAACAGGACTGATCAAAGACTAAAGTAGTAGTAGTAAAATTTGTAGAAAAACATTAGTTAAAAAAACATCTCAAGTTTCTCCTCTTCCTCATTTTTAGTTGTGTTACACTGGTCTCAACAACAGCCCCACACAGAACAGTACAAGCATTTCTGCCAAACACCTTAAACATACATGTGGTTACTGTTTGTAAAATTAATTTTCACATTTAAAACAGTAAAGAAGAGATTATTTAGATAAACAAACAAAAACAATAAAAAGCAAGTTGGAGGCCAATATACAATATATATGCTTTATCATGTGCCAAGTGCTGGCCAGGCAGAGGCGCTTGTTTTGTTCAAAGGGCTGTAGCAGCAACACGGCTACACAGAAAACTCTGGGGATGGTCTCGTTTTGAAAACCAGAGTCAAAAGAAAACAAGCATAACCAACATCTTGCATAGAAGGTTGACAAAGTTTTAGCAGAGGAGGAAAAAAGGACAGAATAATTTTAATTCACTCATTAATTCGTTAATACGGACAGAGCTTTACTGGATTATTTCCCCCCATGGAATTACTTTATGGAAAAAACAATTTGATATTCTTTTTCTGTGCATTGTTATGGACTAATTGAGCACAGCTATTCCTGGACTGAACCGGTTTTGGACCTACAGAACCGGCCCAAAGGTAGGAAATGCGTAGTCATTAGTTTGATTATTATTATTATTTGTTGGGCTCAATGTTTGGCATACAATGAATGATATGTTTGTTTTCTTGAGAATGTAAGCTTTCAAATGATGTATGGCATGCCAGTAGTGAAAAAAATAATGTTGATGTAAATCCAGCATGAATTTTTTAACATTGCACAATCGCCTGTGGGTGGGCGCTCTGTCAGCATCAGAGGCTCTGTAGATTTGGGCTGAACACCTGGGAATTGAACCCCTGACCTCCCAAACTAAGACCAGGGGAATCTTCAGTCACAGGTTTAGATTCTGTAAAAATACTGAACAGGATCAGTGACAAAGACCAGAGTCCAACACGCTCCAGGACCAGGTCTGGACTTACTGCAGTGAACCAAGCTCCTGCTGCGGTCGTATAGAGACCAGCCATCAGCAGAAATAAGTTTAGGTTTTTGATTGGAAAACAGGAAATAGTTGTTTTCTGATTTTGGATTTATTATTATAAAGCAAAAATCAAATGGCCACGAGGTAAATGAATCATTTGAATCATCTTAACCCTCTGGGCACCCTAGGGTCCAAACGCGTACTTTTTGCTGTTTTTACTTTTTTGATCCATAATAAATCAGTCAGTTTAAAAGCTGTTGGTGAGAAACTTGGCCAGAATATTTTTTTTTTAGCTGGTGTTTAAAATGCCATGACCCACTCTGTTCTAAGGTGTATAGAACAGGAGATATGCATTTTCTGTTTTCCGTTTTCTGTATGCATTTTCTATGCTGTTTTTCTTCTACCTTGCAAAATGCATGGGAATAAAAACACTGAACACCAATAAATTGGTCTTGGTGTGTTAGGATCGATGTAACAGAGCGGTGGGAGTGTGGCTGAGAATATATTCTGTTTGTGTGGTCATGAGAGAGTCTGTGAAACTCATGTATAAAAAGGCCAAATGAGCTCTGTTTATAAACAAGTGGAGTCAGTGAACCTGAGAATACTCTTCTGTGTGTGTGTGTGTGTGGGGGGGGGGGGGGGGGGGGTCAGTGTGTGTGTGTGGGTCTGTGTGAGATTCAAGTGATCAGAGTCAAAAACAGGCTGTTGACATTTTTGTTCTTGACCCAGAGAGAGCCTCCTCTCTCCCATTGGACCTTGGTACAGCAGGTTTCTGCTGAAGTCTGACTGATGTTTCCTTTACCTTGTCATGTTTCGACTGACACCAACAGTCTCCCTCAGAAGTGTCACCTGACTGCTGTGACGTGTCTTTATCAGCTGTGGGTGGTCAGCCTGAAGGACCTGACCTTCTGACCCTGCTAGTCTATCAGACTGACCACGCCCCCTGCTGGTCTATCAGACTGACCACGCCCCCTGCTGGTCTATCAGCCTGACCACGCCCCTTGACACTGTTTGGTCTCTGTAGAAGAGTGTCCCAGGTCTGAGAGAGCATCAGCGCTCCCTCATCCTGGTCGATGGGGTCTAATCCCTGCTTCCTGATTTCAGCTGCCTCCTTGATCCAAAAAATACCATGGAAACGATGCAAAAAAGAGTATATATGTGAAACAGGATGAAATTCTGATATTTGCACACACAAAAATAGAAAAAAAAACTAAACAACAGAAGTAATGCAAAAGGGGTAAAGCAGGAAGACTCACAAGAACAAAGAAAGAAAGAAAAGGCAGAGCAGGAAAACTTAAATTTGGCCATATTTGATCTTTTGAAGAGACCCCGCAGGGCGGCTGGGTGCTCCCTGAGACCTATGAGAAAGAGTGAAAAGTTTGGTCACCAGAAGGAAGCTTGGCGTAAAGCTCCTGCTCCTCTACATTGAGAGGATCCAGCTGAGGTTGATGGTCTCTTGGACCTGGGACACTTTTCTCCAGAGACCACAGGGCATCAGGCTCAGTCTGATAGACCAGCAGGGGTCTGGCGTGGTCAGGTCCTTCAGGCTGATAAAGACACGTCACAGCAGTCAGGTGACACTTCTGAAGAAGACTGCTGGTGTCAGTCAAAACATGACAAGGAAATAAATGATAAAGGAAACATCAGTCCTGCCTCTGTCTGAAAAGAAATGATTCTGACTGACAGACTTAAGCAGAAACCTGCTGTACCAAGGTCCAATGGGAGAGAGGAGGCTCTCTCTGGGTCAAGAACAAAAATGTCAACAGCCTGTTTGACTCTGATCACTTAAATCTCACACAGAACAAAACCTGTCTTTTCTCCAAAAATAAAAATGCATCAAAATCAATGTTGTTATTAATTATTGACTTAGTCAAAGCTCTAATAACTTTACCCCAAGTGATTCACTCTGCAACTCATTTTTGTATAATATGGCAAATTTTGTGTTTTTGCCATCTAAAAAAGTTGGGATTTTGATGACAAAAAGGACATAAAAACATAGATAACCTTAATAAATGAAAATAAACTTCGTATCTATGGTTAGGGCTGAAGTAGTAGAAAGGATTTCATGCAAAAAAAGTTAAAAAAATAATAATAATAATATTTGACATTTTTATAGCTATTTTATGAGAGGTCCCAAACAGGTCCCTAAGGTAATGAGTGTATGTACATTTTTCATGTCCAAGGTAATTGTTGACACTTCTGATCATTATTTTTTTCCTTGAGGATGACTGTTCTATGACAGTCGTTGGTTTGTTGGTGGATATTTTGAACTGGGAGGAGCCCCAGGACAATGTGATAAAGCCCTGTTTGTGTGGGGGGCCCTCAGAGGCACCAGGGGCCTCCCTACTGCTGCAGCTCTGGGCCCACTCTCAACTCTTTATGCTCCACTCTGTGCTCCAATAACTCCAGCTACAACAGGGTTTAGAAAAATAGATTAATGAACTAAATTTTGTACAGGTTTAGAGTTTGGAAGCAATATGTTTTATATCCAAAAATCATTAACAACAGAGTTAATTTGTGGAGTTTTAAAACTGTTTAAAATTTAAAGTTTTGAAAGAATTTGTAAAGAAAATTCTAAACCCACTTGTCATTTTTCTGCCTCCAACTCTTTTTCTGTGGCTTTAGTTTGAGCAGTTTTATCTGGATGACCTCTCCTTCTCTAATACTGTTTGTGAGAGTGAACTGTTCTAAGGTGAAAACAGTAACCACATGTATTTTTAAGAGGCTTGACAGAAATGCTTGTACTTTTCTGTGACTTGGCTGTTGTTGAGACAAGTGTCATGTTTTCATTTGTAAAGTGCCTCTGTAACAATTTAAGTCATGGTCCATAGAACGACAATAGAGACTGTTAGTTTAGTCCAGAACAAAAATGTAGATTTAGTCACTGTCTAAACTGATAATTACTATTTTGAAGCTGTGTTTCCAAACCAAAGGCAGACGATGAGAAACTCCAGTCAGGTTTCCTATTTCACTCTGGGAGCCTACTTTGACCCTGGGCCTTTGAGATGGCTGTATTTTCTCATCCTAATGTCTGTGTATGCTCTGATAGTGCTGTCCAACCTGCTTCTCATCGTCGTCATCTGTTTGAACAGAACTCTACATGAACCTATGTACATCTTTATCTGTAGTTTATTTATTAATGAGATTTATGGCAGCACTGGGTTATGTCCTTTTCTCTTAGTTCATATTCTTAAAGATGACCACTCTATTTCTTATGACATGTGCCTTCTGCAGATATTCTGTCTTTATTCTTATTCAAGTGTAAATTTCACAAATCCTTGCTGTCATGTCGTACGATCAGATATGTGGCCATCTGCTTCCCTCTGCAGTACAACACTCGCATGAACTCCAACAAAGTTGCATTTCTCATAACTTTAATCTGGCTGCCTGTGTTTGTGGCCGTTCTAGTCTTGATTCTCCTCACATCGTCTTTAACACTTTGTGGAAACTTTATCAACAAAGTTTTCTGCAATAACTACAATGTTTTATCATTGTCCTGTTCTGACACAACTGTGAATAACTTGTATGAACTGATGGCTGCAACTGTCATCATAGCGGCCCCTTTAAGTGTCATTTTTTTCACATATATCCAGATTCTCAGAGTGTGTTTTAATGGATCTAAACAGACAGCAGCAGAAGGCTCTGAGCACCTGTACGCCTCACCTCTTTGCACTTGTAAACTTCTCTTTTGGAGCTTCATTTCACTTTATTCAAACCAGAGTTGATCTAAGTCATTGGCCCCAAATATTGACAATAATTTTGTCATTCCATCATATAATCTTTGAGCCGCTGATGAACGCACTCATGTATGGCGTAAACCTGTCCAAAATCAGAAAAGCGTGTAAAAGTTTATTTCTTAAGTCTAAAACTTCATATTTAAGTCCAAAAATAAAACAATGATGGAGATGAAGTGACAATGTCTTTGTGTCATTTTTTGGAACAAGTAACAAAAACAGCTGTACATTATATCAAAGTAAATCATATTTAAAAATTAGTTTCTTTCTGTAGAACTCAAAGTTTGATAAAACATAAACTTAGACTTGGATTGTCTAACATCAGCTGTGTACAGCAATAATAACTTGCTTTGGAACTGTTTTCTTTGGAAGGACATGGTCTAAAGTTGTAATAGTTGAAAATTAAGACGGGTAAATGTTGGTCCTAAACTGTCTTGTACTTAAGTCAGGATAAGAAAACTATTTCTTCTGCCCCCATTTTATTGTCTAAAACGTACTTTACTCTGAGCAACTCACTTAAACCCAGAGTAAATCTGAATTTGGTTTTGGCTGTTAGTGTCTGTTACCAAATGTGTAAAGTCAATCTCTTTTTGTTTAAACTAAGCAGCTGAAAGGCTTCGCTCTGTTTTTAATATTTGATCTTTGTGTACAATGGTACAAACTGAGCAGCTGAATGGTTTCAACAAAAAAAACTTAAAAGTGAACCCAGGAATCAAAGCCAGGACCTTTTTCTGAGTCAGCAGTGCTAACCACTCTGCCACTGTGCCACATATGAAATAACAGTAATGAAGTTATTTGTCCAACAGACGTGTTCTTTTGGAGATGAATGTTTGAGTGTAGTCTGGGTTGACCTGGTCGTATGGTTTGAACTGAGGCTGTTGCATGGCATCATTTTGTTTGTTCGTGGATATTTCCTGTTCCTTATGACCTGGGAGGGGCCCGGGGACAGTCTGAAATAAAATCTTGCTTGTGTGGGGCCCTTAGACTCACCAGGGGCCACGTCATTGCTGGTCCCCTGCAAAGTTTGAAGATAGTTTGTTTTATATCCAAAAAGTATAAATCGTATTTCTTGTATATTCATATTTACCTGGGTATGTTAAATTTAAAAAAATGTGGAAAGTGGTTGCCCTAAAAATTTTAAGTAATGAAAAAGAAAAACTCAAGTCTATATAACCCTTTAGGCACCAGAGTTTTTTCCCCCACAGTGCTGAGCTGACTCCTGCTGTCAAATTCATTTATTAACTCCACTACTACTAGGTTTGTGTACAAAGTTACACAAGGAACAAAATAAAATGACATCCAACACCCCAGAGTCTGTGTAACATTTTACCAAAGAATACTGCAGTTATATATTGTGCTAGAGTCTGCTCTTTTGATTTCTTTATTCTTGCTGTGAAGTGTCAGTGCTAACCACTGCACTAACTTACCATGCCAGGATACATAAGAACAGAAAAGTATCAGAACATAACAACTGAAATACCAGAAAAAATACCTTCATATGAGCCAATAACATCTAAAATTTTAACCAGGAAAGGTACACCCTGGCCGGGTTAGCTAGAACCAGAAAATGGGCCTTGGAAGTATCTAATTAGACTCCTTGTCTTGCTGTTGAAGACAAACCTGAGAAACTACCAGGGCCCCTCCCAGGATGGGAATCTGAAAGCAGGCGTCCTTTTAGTCTGTTGTGACAAATCAATCCCCCCGTGGATGAATTGTCTCACCCTCGGGACAACATTCTCAACATTCTGTTTGGCAGATGATGAAGATATTTGTTCAGTCCCCTGAGGTTGAGAGTTGGGCAGAGTTTGCCATCCTTTTTTGGGATGGGAAAATACCAGGAGCAAAAACCAGCCTGTCGGTTGCATGGTGGCACCTCCCTGATGGTCCCCTTTTTCAGCAGAGTGGAAATTCCTGACTGGAGTATTGTCCTGTACTGGCTATTCACCTGAGAGACAACCACAGGAGTCTCAGAGGTGAGAGGCCATCGAGCAAACTGGATACGTTACCCATGAGTCATGCCAAAAATCACCCAGGGGGACACACCCAGTGCCCTCCAGGCGGACCAGTGTGCCTCGGTTGTGGGGAGGCAGGCCCGGTCTGTTCTGGCATCAGGAGCAAGATTGGGGTTTTGACCGGCTCTTAACCTGAGCCACCAACCCCTTTTTGCCTTTGCCCTTGTTCCTACGACGCTGGGCCTCACTAGTGGCTCTAAGGTCCCCTTAGCCCCAGTCTTGTTGCCAACTCTGTGCAGAAGACCTGTGTCTTATAACTGCACCAGACACTTCCCGTGCACAACATTGTGCTTCCCGGGCCTGCTGCAACATAGCAGTAGCTCCTGAGCCAAACATGGCTAGAGGGTCGACTGGCAGCTTCAACAAATTACTCTGATCCTCTGGCTGCAGTCCTGGCTGGGAGAGCCATAGTTAATGCCTGGTCACCCAGAGTGATGCTATGCCCTTCCCTGCAACCAGTTGCCTGCTCCTTGATAAGCTGAGGTTTAACCACAGAGAAGAGGTGGAGCTCCTTTGTGAGATCTGTACTGTGACCCATGTCCAGCTCACGCACTAGCAGACAGTTATACAAGGCCAGAATGGACGCAGTGTAAGCTAACTTAGAATTTACATTTTGCATTGTTGGATCTTAAGAAGGTGCTAAGTAGAATATCAAAACAACAATTAACCCTTTAGGTGCCAACATTTTTTTCCCCCAGACTGTGCTACACTGGTACTACTAGGTTTATGTACAAAGTTACACAAAGATCAAGCTAAAATGACATCCAACATCCCAGATTCTGTGTAACATTTTACCAAAGAATACTGCATTACATATTGTGCTAGAGTCTGCCCTTTTGATTTGGATACTGGATATTTGGATTTTGGCTTTTTGCAATGCCCTGTGCAGAGGTCAACACCACTTTAGTGCAGCAGATCCAAGCCTTCAGCCCTAAAACCGGGTGTAACATTTGCAACTACAAGATTTTTCTGAAGTTGCTGCATCAAGTTTGGATCCTGTTTTCGGCTGACTCAGCGCCGGGAGGACGACAAGGGAGGCGTGTGCATTGGACTGTGCAGCTTTGCAGCCCCCTTTTTTTTTTTACCTCTGCCTGGCTGTGGATAACAAGTTGGATTGCAAACAATAGTGGGGAAACTACTAGCCAGCTGGGCTAGCTACCAGCTGGCTAGTGGATGGCTAACAGCTGATCAGTAGAGCTAGCAGCTAACATTGTTGCATATAGCAAAGAAAATGCCAGATTGTGTGACAATGTGCTGGTGTGGTAAATCACGCCATGAGGCTGAAATCGAGTGCTCTACTTGTCAAAAGTACATGCACTATGAATGCCTTGGGCTCTCTGTAATGCAAATAAGTAGCCTGATAAACCAGGAACCAGGACTGTACATATGCAAACTCTGCACCCAAAAGATATCCAAAAAAGACATTAACACCCTGAAGAGGCAACATCCAAACAACACATGTTTTGAATATGATCACGCCACTTATGATGCAGTTTCCCACAACTCGTGTAATAAGTCCACAACTGAGTTTATCGAGAAGATTGATCAAAGAGTGTCTGCCTTAGAAGTCAAGCTTCTATCTAGTGTTGTGGATATTTCAACTGATGTTCAAACTAAAATTAAGTCATTTGCTGACGCTGTGGGCAGGGGCAGAGTGGTAACCCTGTCTCAACAGTCAGCAGCACCGCGCACAACAGATGCGCTGTACCGGGCAGATCCATTACGCTCAATATTAGTAACTCTCATATCTGGCCCCAAGAGATTTGCTGTACCAACTGAAATCAAGCGATTAATCAGTGAGAGCCGCCCTGACGCAGTCCCTTTGATTTCTTACGCCAGAATGTTAAATTCAGGGAAGCTACTTGTTGAATTAAAAGATGGGTCACACAGAGACAAGTTGCTTACAGGTTGGGATTCCCAGCTGTTTGGAGATAATGCAGTCCTACTTCCAATGAGCGGTCGCCCTAACCAGCGCCAACAGAACTGGGTTGTCATATCACGTCTCGCCCGAGACACGGATCCGGTTGAGCTTGAAAACGAGCTCAAGGTGAAATATCCCTCGGCAAATCAGCTGACCAAGTTTCCTCCACAAGAGCAAAGTCAATATGTCTCATTTAAGTTCATCTTAGCTGACCAAGGTGAATACTCCAGAGCTCTTCAGTACGGGTTCCACTATGATTTTTGTTTTCATCGGGTTCAGCCCCTTGCGCCCCATCACACGCGTTGTTTCAACTGTCATCGATTTGATCATGTCGCAAGTGTTTGTCGCTCACAACGCCGCTGTGTCAACTGTGGCTCCATTGATTCCAACCATACATACCCCTGTATAAGCGACCCAAAGTGCTGCAACTGTGGTGGGACTCATGCAGCTATGAGCTCCTCCTGTCCCATGTACATTAAGCGCTTTGCAGAAATTAAGCAATCATTAATTCATGGTTAATGTAATCGTCACCAATATCAGAGGCCTCCACTCTAATTATGATGAGCTGTCCTATTTTATCCTACTGCATAAACCTAGTGTTTATTTCTGAAACATTTCTTACCAAAGTAATGCCTGATAAAATATTTGTAATTGACGGTTATGATTTTAATCACAAAGACCGTTCCACATTTGGTGGTGGCCTAGCTGTTTATGTGCGCAGTAGTGTAAAATTTAAATGGCACATACATTTGGAAGATAAGGACTTTGAAAGTCTGTTTTTTACATTTGATTTTGGCCATGTGAAATTGTTTACTGCTTTCATTTATTGCAAACCAGATGATGACGTGTCAATTCTATGTCACATTGAGGAGTCCATGGAAAATTGTCCTGTCAGTTTTAACTCTGCTAATCTTATAATTGGTGATTTTAATGTGCATAACTCCAAATGGTGGCCAGAAGACAAAACAGATCAGCAAGGACTAGAAACAGAACTGTTCTGTACGTCACATTGCTTATCCCAAATCGTCACCTCACCTACTCGGTTTCCTGACAGACTGCATGAGACACCCTCTCTTATTGATCTAGCATTAACTGATACTCCTGAAATATTCTCTGGTTTGACTGTCTCTGCCCCTATTGGAACCTCTGATCATGGTGTTATTAATATTACATTGTCACAAGTTGAGCCTACAACTGAAACACCTGAAGTACAATTGTCAGCAAACAGGCCAAATGAATCGGCTTATTTTATTTGTAAATGCATTTTTGACTGGACAGCAGTTCGTCAAGCAGTCAGAGATCACGATTGGTCTGCTGTGTACTCGAGTGTTGATGTTGAGTCTGCATCAGAACATTTTTATGTCGCAGTCACCTCAATACTATCTTGTTTTGTTTCTAACCAACATCATCATGTTTCAAAACCAGAAAGACAGCATTTACCTTTTATTACACCAGAATTTACGCGTCTAAAGTTGCTTAAACATGCATGCTGGTCAAACTTTAAGACATCAAAAAATGACTATGACTTAAATGCTTTTAGAAATGCCAGAAATGCACTGCGTGCTGAGATAAGTCATATTAAAAGTCTGTATTATACTCAGCAAGCTCAGAAACTGGCCTCAAGTTATTCACCAAGACATTACTGGGGCCTGCTGTCTGATCTATATACATTTTCTAACTCTGGTGATAAAATACCTTGATTTGATTCATGATGGACAAATATTTGTAAATGATGCTGCGAAAGCTGACATCTTTAATCACTTGTACACTAGTAAAGGCCACGTTGGAGGGCAAAACTTGGATTATTTTTTACCCCAGACTTTACCCCAGACTCCGTATGGCTTATTAACTGATGTGGATGTGTCTCCAGATAATGTATACAGTAAACTCAACAAACTTGATGTCACAAAAGCGAGTGGGCTTGATGGCATATCAAATTTATTTCTTAAAAATTGTGCAGCTGAGCTCACACCTGTGCTAACTTATCTCTTTAGATTGTCTTTCAGCACATCAAAATTACCTCAAATCTGGAAAACAGCTTATGTGACACCGGTTTACAAGCGTAAGGGAGATCAAGCCCCTCCAGTTATCAGCCGATATCACTGACCTCTTGTACTGGAAACATTTTTGAGCGCATCGTAAATGACAAACTAATGACATTTTTGCTGGAAAATTCATTAATATCTACACATCAGTTTGTTTTTTTACCTAAACATTCTACATTGGACCATCATAATTGGTTAAAAGCTGTTGAAGAAAAGAAAACTTGTGTGGCAGCATTTTTGGATCTAAGTGATGCGTTTACATCAGTACCACATGAGGCCATTCTCCAAAAACTCCCTGCTTTTGGTATCCGTGGAAAAATGTTGGCTTGGATAAGAAATTGTTTAAGCAATCGTCTTCAACAAACCAGAATTGGTCAATCTTTTTCCTCATCTTTACCAATGCGATCCGGGGTACCCCAAGGTAGTGTTATTGCCCCAACTTTGTTTATATTGTTTATAAATGAGCTACTGACTGTGTTGGATTGTGTATCCGCGGTTTTACCCCAAAGTGTTACATTAACTCCGGCAACATACGCAGATGATACATTAATTACTGTCTCCTGTGCATACCCAGCTCTAGCTATTGCTGGCTTGAACTATGCATTAGCCATTGCAAGTGATTGGGCTAATAACTGGGGCATGAGGTTTAATGCCTCCAAGACTGTGTGTTTGTGCTTTACAAAGTCATCTGTCAGTTCTCTGAACAATCAGGTTATCTTTCAAGGTCATGCAATTTCTTTTTTAAATGAAGTAAAGCATCTTGGTGTGCTATTTACAAGTGACTTAAATCTTAAGCGCCATATTGAAGAAGTATGCAAAACGGCTCGAAAGGAAATCTTTGTTTTGAGATTGCTTAAAATGAAGCTGCCACTGAGAAACAATGAACTACTCTTACGCATATACAAGGCCTATATCAGATCTCGATTGGAGTACTGTTCAGTTTTGCTTTGCGGCACTGGAAAAACATTGGCAAATTGTTTAGAAATTCTGCAAAGGCAGTGCATTCGCTTAATTCTCAATTTGCAATATCAGAGATCACTTCTAACCATTACATCACACTGGGCCTAATGACATTACAAGCAAGACGAAACTTTGTATTGTCATGTTTTGCATTTAAACTGTGCCGCGGCCTTTCACCAACTGCTCTGGGACCTTACTGCCCTACACAAAAATGTTTACCCTATAATGTGCGGAGAACTTTTTATGTGTCTCCCAATGGAGAATTGCCTGGTGCCGGCTGCAGAGGTCATGCTTGACGCTGGCCATAAGAGTGCTAAATGTGTTGGATGATGGCTGTGTTGTATGTAATGGAACTATGGGAGAGTTTAAGGAGTATTTAAAAACTAAATGTAACAAAATGTACAGACTTAGAAAAACGGTCAATAATGGTCAGGATGACTGTTTTACCTTGAGACACAGGGAGTCCAGAGACGAAATCAAGTGCTATGTGAGACTATGGACGGCTGGGAACAGGTAAGGGGCGTAGCTCTCCAGCTGGTCTTCGAGTAGAGGTCTTACCTCTGGCACACACTGTGCAGGCTAGCACATAGTCCCGGGTATCTTTCTCCATCGTAGGCCACCAGAAGTGGCATCGGAGCAAGGCGAGGGTACGTCCAACTCCAGGATGGCAGGCGAAGTTGGAAGTATGGCCCCACTGGAGGACCTGTGAACGGACAGACTGAGGAACATAGATACAATGTGAAGGACCATTACCCGGATCTGGTTCTGCTGCCTGTGCCTCAGTGATGTTGGCCTTTATCTCCCAGGTGACAGATGCGACCACACAAGCCGGAGGTAAGATGGTCTCCATAGGATCAGGTAAGTCTGTAGAGGAAAACTGTCGAGAAAGAGCATCAGGTTTAGTGTTCTTTGAGCCAGGTCTATAGGTCAGTGTGAAGATGAAACGTCCGAAGAATAGTGCCCATCGAGCTTGACGAGAATTAAGCCGTTTTGCAGACTGGATGTATGACAGATTTTTATGATCTGTCCACACAAAAAAGGGAAGTTCTGCTCCCTCCAGATAGTGCCGCCATTCCTCCAATGCCATCTTGACAGCTAGCAATTCCTTGTCCCCTATGGTGTAATTGCGCTCAGCTGGGGATAAGCGCCGTGAGAAGAAAGCACAGGGGTGCAATTTCTGATCCAACGGTGATCGCTGGGACAATACAGCGCCAACTCCGATGTCAGACGCATCAAACTCCACTATAAATTGAAGAGAAGGGTCTGGATGGACAGGCACTGGAGCAGAGGTGAAGCCTTGCTTGAGGTTCAGGAATGCCTGCTCAGCTTCTGGATTCCAAACAAAAGGGATCTTGGAAGAGGTTAGGCAAGTTAAAGGAGCTGCTACTTGACTGTAGCTCCGGATAAAGCGGCGGTAGAAATTAGCAAATCCAAGAAATCTCTGTAGTTGCTTACGGTTCTCTGGTCTTGGCCAATCTGCTACTGCCTGGATCTTGCATGGGTCTGGCTTCACCTGCCCGCTGCCAATGATGTAGCCCAAAAAGCTTGTGGAAGGGACGTTGAACTCGCGTTTTTCGGCCTTGACATACAGCTTGTTTTCAAGTAGCCTTTGGAGAACCTGATGGACATGGTTAGCATGATCTTCTGGGGAACGAGAAAAAATCAAAATGTCATCCAAATAAACAAATACAAAGCGATTCAAGAAGTCTCGAAGAACATCATTGATTAGGGCCTGAAAAACTGCGGGTGCATTCGTCAACCCAAAAGGCATGACAAGGTACTCAAAATGTCCGAGTGGGGTCTTAAAAGCAGTTTTCCACTCATCACCACTGCGTATCCGAACAAGATGGTAAGCATTTCTAAGGTCTAACTTAGAAAAGATGGTGGCATCATGTAGAGGTTGAAAAGCGGAGTTTATGAGGGGAAAAGGATACTTATTTTTGATTGTGATGTTATTTAGGCCTCTATAATCAATACAGGGGCGGAGAGTGAGATCTTTTTTACTCACAAAGAAAAAAACAGCACCAACAGGAGAGGATGAAGGGCGAATAATACCTGCAGCCAGTGAATCTTTGATATATTTCTCCATGGCTTCATGCTCAGGACGAGACAGGTTGTACAGCCGGCTAGAGGGCAGTGGAGCACCAGGAAGAAGATCAATAGCACAGTCGTATGGCCTGTGGGGAGGAAGGGACAGAGCACGCTCCTTACTGAACACTTCAGCCAGGTCATGGTATTCAGATGGTACATTGGTTAGGTCAGGAGGCTCAGGTGGAGTTGTGGTGACATTAGTTGGTGGAAGAGCTGACTGCAAACAAGAAGAGTGACAAAAGGAACTCCAACTTAGCAGTTTTCCATTAGTCCAGTCAAAATGAGGGTTGTGTGTCTTCAACCAGGGATAACCAAGGATTACAGGTGAGTGTGGTGAGGATATTATGTTAAACTGTATCCGTTCTTGGTGGTTACCAGACAACAATAACTTTAATGGCTGAGTACAGTGTGTTACCTTAGAGATTAGTCTTCTATCTAGAGCACTGGCAGCTAGAGGCATATCCAAAGCAATCCTCTCCAAACCAGCCTGCTGGGCAAGATTACTGTCCAAAAGATTGTCTTCGGCTCCAGAATCAACAAGAGCAGTCAAGGGCAGGGTAATGTCATTTACACAAATGGTTTCTGGAAGTAACATTTTAGTTCTGGGGTTTAGAGAGGAGCTATTGTGGCTCACCAGCGCCCCCATGTTCACTGGTGAGCCCTGTCTTTTTGGGCGAGATGGACAGGTTGCAAGAAAGTGTCCTAATTTTCCACAGTAAATGCACTCACCAGCTTGAATTCTTCGCAGTCGCTCAGTTGGTGTTAATCCAGCCCGTCCCAGCTGCATAGGTTCTTCATCCGATGCTAGTTGACTAGTCTGACCTGTTGCGGGAGCAGGGCACATGACTGGATTACGTGGCGGGGCACGAGCATTAGAGGAGGAGAGAACATGGCGGTTAGACCTCTCTCTGTGGCGCTCACAAAGCCGGTTATCCATCCTAATAGCTGTAGAAATCAGAGAATCATGGTTGTCAGAGTCGTCCTTCAAAGCAAGCTCATCTTTTAGTTGTTCCGAGAGACCATTTACAAACATACTCTGAAGAGCCAAGTCATCCCACCCTGCTTCTGCTGCCAAAGTTCTAAATTCTATGGAATACTCAGCAACACTGCGTGTCCCTTGATGGATGAAGAGAAGTCTCTTTGAAGCCTCTTTACCCTGGACAGGGTGGTCAAACACTTTTCTAAGTTCATATTCAAAAGCAGTGTAATTATCACGGATGGAAGCATTATTTTGCCACACAGCAGAGGCCCAGTCCAAGGCTTTTCCTTGGAGTTGGCCCATGATGAAGGCTATCTTGGCATATGTAAAAGGTCTTTGACTAAATACTAGTGAACATTGTAGCAAAAATGCCCCACATTTCCCCATATCACCTGTATAGTGGTCTGGATCTGGCACATGTGGTTCTCTGGAAGGCTGGACTGGAGGTGGGGGAGATGGAGGAGCAGCTGAGGCCTGAGGTGGAGCAGGTGAGGCTAACGATCTAGAGAGGCTGGTGGTTAGCTCCAGCAGCATGGCATTAAGTTGGGCAATTTGATTGGAAGATGTCTGCTGGCTCTCCATTAGTCCACGTAGAAGGTGCTCATGCTGACCAAGCAAAGCTCCTTGATTAGAGACGGCTCAGAGTATTCTGTCTGGATCTGTGTCTGCTGGGTCCATGTGGCCAGTTTGTTCTGTCACGGTTCTAAAATAGGACCCAAAAGCAGAACAAAACAGGTAAGTGGTTCAAACAATTTATTAATCCAAAGTAGCGTTGAGGGGTTGAGGCGTCTTCAGACAAAAGCAGGAAAGTATTTGGGCTGGCAGGCAGGCAGGATAGTGTTAATAGTTCAACAAACTCGCGAGGAGTGGCTGGAGAGCTGCTCCTCTTGTAGTGGAGTTGATAGTAAATTGCTGCCAGGTGTGTGCTCTACAGCCAGGAGTAGCCACGCCTCAGGTAGGAGGTAACAGACACAAGGGAGGGGGAGACAGAGGGAGACAAAAACACAGAACAGCCAGAGACCATGACACCTCCATAAGACCCACAATGTCTGACATTTTACCCAGGAAAGGTTCACCCTGACTGGGTTAGGTAGATCTGGAAAATGGGCCTTGGTAGTATCTAATTAGATACTAAAAAATCCTGGGTTAAAAATAACCCAAATTGGGTTGTTTGGGTTGTGCTGGGTAACTGTTGGAGTAACACAATGCTGGGTTATTTTGACCCAATGATAGATATAACCCAGGCTGGGTTATACTCAATTACTCTGCTGGGTTATTTTTACCCATATGATTAGTTAAATGCTTATAACATTATGACATTATTCAGTTAGAAAACATTTATTTTCGCAAAACCAATGAAACAAAAGAACTGTTCTGGATTTAAAACACATCACAACATCGTCAGCTGTATAATAATTCATCAGTAAAAAGTCCATTAGATATGTCACATAAAGTCCTCCTTTACTTTCCACTTGCTGTAACTCTGTTAAAGGACAGATGCTTGAGAGCTGCTCTGGTCCTTGTCCCAGAGTCAGGAGGCAGGACTCTGGTGTGGACTTCAGCTGGGGCAGGACGTCCCACTGTGGGGGGAAAGGAGAAAGAGAGAAAATAAAATGAAATTCCTAATTAAGAGTTAAATTCCTCCTAAAATATGTATGGTGACACTTTCTCTAACAGGGACACCATTTCTTCCACAAACTACAAGTGCAATAAATAAATGAAATAAATAACATTTTTAATCGCAATCAATCGAAGTCTTGCTATAAAATTCAATTAATAATGTATTGGGGCTCTTCCAGCTCCTAAATGGCTCTTTATTTGATAACTTGTAGCTTTTACAATTCAGCCAAAATGTGCAGTTTTGAGGTCACTGCCGCCTTTGGCTGAGGAGGCTGAAGTTTGAATCTGACCCAGGACGCTGGGTTGTCTGATTAACCCAACTTCTACACAGCAGCTGGGTCAAACAAAACTACCCAACTCTCTGTAAGTAACCCCCCAAAAAAGGACCCAACAGTCATAACCCAGCGTTTGGGTAGAAAAAATAACCCAGCATTTTTGAGGTTGTAGACACCTCCATAAGACCCACAATGTCTGACACTTTACCCAGGAAAGGTAAACCCTGGCTGAGTTAGCTAGAACCCCCCCCCTCCCCCTTAACTCCAAGTGTAAAACTAAAATAATGATGGAGATAAAGTGACAAACTGTGTCTTGGAGTGGTAACAAAAACAGTGGTACATTATATTGAATTAAATAATACTAAAACAATTAGTATCTCGCAGTAGAACTCCAAGTTTATTTTAACAGAGACTTAGACTCAGTGCCCTTTTTATCGTCTGTTTGACTAAAACGTATTTTACTCTGAGTGACTCACCTTAAAGTAAATCTGAATTAGTTTTTTTGCTGTTATGTGTCTCATGAGTCTCTTTCTGTTTAAGCTGAGCAGGTGAAAGGCTTTGCTCCTGTTTAATATATTTGATCTTTATGTAAAATGGTACAAACTGAGCAGGTGAATGGTTTCAACAAAAAACTTAATATTCAGTCCAGGAATTAAACCCCAGGACCTTCTTCTTGTGAGTCATCACTGCTGACCACTGTGCTACTGTACCACATTGTAAAATAATAGGAATTATGAAGTTATTTGTTCATTAGACGTGTTCCATTGGGAATAAATATTTGAGTGTAGTCGACTTTGACCTGGTCGTATGGTTTGAACTGAGGCTGTTCCATGACGTCGTTGGTTTGTTGGTGGATATTTCCCATTCCATATGAACTGGGAGGAGCCCTGGGACAGTTTGATAAAGCCCTGTTTGTGTGGGGGGGCCCTCAGAGGCACCAGGGGCCTCCCCACTGCTGCAGCTCTTGTCCCACTCTCAACTCTTTATGCTCCACTCTGTGCTCCACTAACTCCAGCTACAACAGGGTTTAGAAAAATAGATTAACGAACTGAATTTTGTACAGGACCACACCAACAACAGCACACAGTGATCTTTAAGGAAGCATGACACAAGTAGGGGTGTCATGGTATGAAAATTTAACCTCATGGTTATTGTGATCAAAATTATCATGGTTTTCGGTATTATTGTGGTATTTTTGTGTGTAGAGCAGGGGTTGAGCACCAGGTAGCCCTTCTGGAGCTTGTCTGGTGCCCGCGAGGGATATTTATAAATAGTGACTACTGCAGTCTTTTAGTCATAATTTATTTTTTTTATTAAACTTGTTTTCATGTTTAATTATCACTAATGCAATATCTCCAAATATTTCAAGAGATGTGCATATTTATTGTCAGCTTGCACTCTAACAGGTAACTGCATATTATTTACATGCAAATTAGGGACTTCATTGGCATGTGTTATTATGCATATATTTGTTGAATAAATGTAAAAAAAAAGCTCCTGCTCTGAGATGACTGCAGCTGACAGGCCTGTAAAAACCCACGGCAGCAGCCGATTCTATTTGCAGATTGGTCATGTGGAAGAGGGAAAGAGGCGGAGTTAAGTGCGGCAGCAGCTGTTGGCCGGCAAGAAGAGACGGAGGAGGAGGAGCTCACAGCCACACGCAGGTAGCTCCAAGAGTAGAGTAGTGAAGTGCTTTCACGATTTTCATGAGTCGCCAAAGTCGCGAGCAACACCAGAAAAAGTCGCTAGATTTGTCACTTGTCACTTTTTTGAAAATAAGTTGCTAGGGAGGTCTGAAAAGTCGCTAAATATAGCGACAAAGCCGCTAAGTTGGCAACACTGCACAAATGTTCAAACATTGTGTAGATAACTCTATTTCCCTTTCCACAGGGTCGTCCATCAGTTCAGGTAAGGAGTTTCCAGGTTCTTCCACCTCAGACTCTTCTACAGGAGTACAGGCCTTACAACTGGATATCAATAGATCTTCATCAGTGATTGGCCAGGACTCTTCAATGTCAGGTAAGTGGGTTTCAGGTAATGCTGCAGTTGAAGTTCCTATTGCAGGGATTTGGGGAGAAGAATCGGTGTCACTTGGGGCTGTTGGTAAGGCAGACCCCACAGGGTCACCAACCTCTTGTTCCCATCCACTCACCCTTTCCACACTGAACTTCAGTGGGAACTGAGGAGCACTCACAAGAAAGACAATTTCAGCATCTTCTGTATCCTCGCCGAGGGACATCAATTGGATCAGTGTGGTTGTGACTCTGGCAGGCAAATAGGTGCCACTGGAGAGTCCTCTATAGCCGGCAGAAACCCACAGGGCAAGAGCACATCATAATGGAGTGTGCGAGTAGGTCCATCCCTGGTCTCTGGCCGCAAGATGTAAACTGGGAGATCCCCGGCATGCTTAACAACCACATACACCCGTTGCTCCCAATTGTCAGTGAGCTTGTGTTTTCCTTGGATTTTGACATTCCTGACAAGGACTCGGTCGCCAACCTCCAGGCTTGCAGGTTTTACACATTGATCAAACTGGCTTTTGTTTTTTTCAGCTGACTTTTGGACATTCTGGGATACAAGCTTGTAACTCTCCTCAAGATGTAATCTTAAAGATATTAGGGAGAATCTTTATAAATTAATTTTTTGCAATATTTATTAAAACTACCTTCATTGCCCTGTATAAGGCTTATAAATTGGTGTATTAGAAAATACAATAATAATATTAATAAACTGTGGACTCTGTGGGACTTGAAAAACCTCAACCAATTGTTTTCGTCATGAGTACAGTAACCATTGTTCCATGGACTTGCCAATCATTCTGACTTCCTGGTTTCGGCGATACGTGCACGTTCTTGTGCCTGCGCATGTGTATACACTATGTTTATGTAGTCCTGCGTAAGCCGAGCCTCATCGTAGCGCAGCCTGACTTCAAAGAGCACAATGGCTGAGGAAAACCGTGAACCGGGCGGTCGCAAAAGGAAAACTATTTTTGAAGTGTACCAGAGGAGGAGAAAAATCATAGAAGAGCAGAATAAAACCTGTGTGGTTCTTAGCGATTCTTTCAAATGATGGCGTGCGCTGAAGGAACAGAAAGGGCTTCAGACCAATGCATTGGTCGTCAAGTTTCTGCTGGACAGGTACGTTTATCTAATCATTTGAAAAAAAATGCCTTTTTTCTTTATCTGTTAAATCATTTCAACTGTACAACCGTCAGTTTGCTAATACTACCAACAGCAGGAGGACAGATATTTTTGCTGTGCATGTGATTGGGGCTGTGTGGGGAACTAGGTCAAAGGTTGCGTAGACAAACAGCGCTGGTCTAGGTTTAGGTGAATCTCTGCTGATGCCGGCTGTAAACAAACACTCGTGTTCCAACGCTCGTGCACGTCGCTGTGGAGGAGTTTCTTGGAAAGGAACAGTGAAGGGCGGGGGAGGGCCTGATGCATGCGCAGTATTCAAAAAAGGACAAACAGTCGCAGGTTTCTCAGCAGTTGAAAAAAAAATCCTCCCTAATGTCTTTAAGTCTTTCACATTCTGGGAGTGTGAGGGAGATGCAGATTTGCGGACTGGCAAGCCAAGTGTTAAGTCAACCGGGAGCCGGGGAGACCATCCAAATAGGAGTTCATAAGGCATGACCCCCGTCACCTCACTCCACCTACAGTTATATGCATCGACAAGAGGTTTAACATATTCCCTCCAGTTGGACTTCTGCTTGCTCTCAAGCGTTCCCAGCACATTCAACAACGTCCGGTTGAACCACTTGACAAGGTTACCCCTAAGATGGTATGGAGTGGTTCGAGTCTTCTTAATACCAGCTACATCACAGAGCTCCTTAATCAGCTTAGATTCAAAGTCTGGGCCTTGATCAGAATGTAGATGCTCTGGGATGCAGTAGACCACAGTTTGGCCTTCTGATTTGCAATTGGAATAGCAACAGCAAATTTGGTGAAGTGATCAGTAAGCACCAAGATGTCCTTTGTGTTGCTGCTGTCTGGCTCAAGTGTTAGGAAATCCATGCATAAGAGTTCCAGCAGATGAGTAGTTTGGCTGTTCACTAAAGGAGCCGCCTTCTCTGGAAGAGTCTTGCATCTTACACCTTACACACCGACCACAAGTTTTTATGAAATTCTCAACATCAGCTGCCATCTTTGGCCGAAAGAACTGCTGTTGCACCAAATCCAGAGTTTGCTCTATGCCCATGTGCCCCATGTCACTGTGGAGACGCTTCAGGACAACAGAATGCAAGACTGGGGGCAGGACAAGCTGAAGAACAAGTTTACGGTCATCCCGTTTCCTCCTATACAAAACTCCATCCTCCAGCTCTAACCAGTTCCACTCCCACAGCAACAATGAGAGCTCAGGAAGTTCCTTTCGAGCAGTGGAGGGAACCTTTTCTCCTGTCTCGAGCTGGTAGATGACTTCCTGGAGTGCTGCGTCGGCACGGTCAGACAGGAAATGACAACAAGGCCATGTATTTCCTCCTTAGCAAAACAATCAGGGATTATATTAGCATGGACTGAGAGAGACTCAGCTAAGGTTATATCAAATTGAGCAAAGTCAGCAGGATAGAACAATCTGACAAGAATGCAAATAGCAGCCACAATGTCCGGGGAGATTTCTACAAATTGTGTTTGCCAGCACAGTATTGCATCTTGAAGGGATATGTTGACAACGCAGCTAACCACCGGTGGCTCGTCGCATCCAGTTTTGCTGATGTCAAAACGTATGTAAGAGGATTGTTGTCTGTGACAACCATGAAGTTAGCACCATAGAGATAATCATGGAACTTCTCCGTGACACTACATTTTGAGGCCAAAAACTCAAGTTTGTGGGCTGGGTATTGAGACTCACTTTGACATAAACCCTGGCTGGCACAGGCAATGACCCGGAGGTGACCATCCTGCTCTTGGTATGGAACGGCTCCCAATCTGGTTGCGCTGGCATTCATGTGCAAAATGTAGGGCCACTTTGGATTGGTGAACCCAAGCACAGGAGCAGATGTTAGCTTGGAAATCACGATATCAAAAGCAGTCTGACAGTCAGATGTCCATCTCTCCCTAAAAGACTGCTTCGGGTCCAGAAACTTCCCAGCAGAACTTTTGTCTTTGGTGGCCCAGCGGAAAGGTGCATAACCTTGAGTAAGGGCATTGAGTGGTTACTATGGTGGCATATTTCTTGATAAACCTCCGACAGCACCCTGCGAACCCCTGGAAGAACCATAGCTCTTTAAGATTTCAAGGAACTAGCCAGGATTTGAGAGCAGATATTTTCTCAGGGTCTGTTTCAATGCGAAAACCAACTACTGCTCTAAAGAGGGTCGTGACTCAAAAAGGTTAAGAACCACTGACTTAGTGCAGGGAAACATTGCTTTTTAACAGACTTCATTGTTTTCAGAGCATTTTAGTAAATTAACATTTAGTCCTAAAATCCAAGCAGCTGCTCCTAATCCTGAAATCTGTCCCGGGTGATCAGGAAATAATATCAGTGCAGAGTTGCGAGTAGTTATTGTCGGATAAACATTGAGGCCAACTGTTGCTAACTGTGTTAGCTGCTTTATGTTGGGGGCATTGGCAATCTCAACTAATTGTGCTAAGGAGCTCACTCTGACTGTAAAATTTATTTAGTGACTGAACTGTGGACAACTTTCAAACAAGGTATAGCATGTCCATGTTGACTTGAAGCTAATATAAGTTGTTCGTGTATTGTCATTGCCCATTCTGTTCAGGAATCATAATTTGTCCGGCGAGTATATTTGCACATGTGCAGACACAATTACTTCCTGTAAGGTATTTTTGGCGATTAATAGTGCATTTACTTATTTTTATAAACCGTCTATGAAGTGAGAATCTTTTGAGTCACTTTTATTTTTATATATGAAATAAATATAATTTTTTTTTCTGGTTTGTTTGTTGTCTTATGACCCATGTTATAAATAACAATTTATATAACTGTTACTGAGAAAGTGTGGGCAATATTGTTTTGATTTAGACTGCAGTGTCATAATCAAACTAGTAGGAGCGCTACTGCTTCTAGCATCTTTACGCTGACGTCGTTGGTTTGTTGGTGAATATTTTGAACTGGGAGGAGCCCCGGGACAGTCTGATAAAGCCCTGTTTGCTGTCATGTCGTATGACCGATACGTGGCCATCTGCTTCCCTCTGCAGCTTCCCTCGCATGAACTCCAACAAAGTTGCATTTACCATAACTTTAATTTGGCTGCCTGTGTTTGGGGTTGTTCTAGTCTTGATTCTCCTCACATCATCCTTGATACTTTGTGGAAACTTCATCAACAAAGTTTACTGCGATAACTACAGTGTTGTATCATTGTCGTGTTCTGACACAACTGTGAATAACTTGTATGAACTGATGGCTGCGACAGTCATCATAACAGCCCCTGTAAGTGTCATTTTTTTCACATATATCCATATTCTCAGAGTGTGTTTTAATGGATCTTAACAGGTGCGGCAGAAGGCTCTGAGCACCTGTAAGCCTCACCTCTGTGCACTCTTTAACTTCTCTTCCTCTATCTAATTAGATACTTCCATAAGACCCACAATGTCTGACATTTTACCCAGGAAAGGTACACTCTGGCGCACCCCTAGTACTCCAATGTATTTTATTCAGAATGAAATACATTTTACACAGGGATGGGTGCTTAAGAATGTGTCCCTGGGTACAATCGCAGGGCCTGGTACTTCTGGTACTCCCAGATCACCTTTTTGGTTCAATCTAATCCAGGCAGGGTGCACCTTTCCTGGGTAAAATGTCAGACATTGTGGGTCTTATGAAGGAGTCTAATTAGATACTTCCAAGGCCCATTTTCTGGTCCTATGTAACCCAGCCAGGGTGTACTAAGTGACATGGTGAAATAAGGCACTGATTATGGGTACAGATCTGAACATAGATCTTTATTATTAATGATTCTCAGTTTTTGTAGTTTTTTTAGTGTGGTACCTCTCATTGCAAGGTACAGCACACAGACCTACACCACACTGTTGGCACATGTACTTTGTCTTTTGCCTGCCTTTAGGGCAAAAGTGATCAGAACAAACAACACAATCTGGACGTTCATCAGTTTCATAAAGTCAGTGGCGTTCAGTCAAACTTGTAGGCAGCTCTCCCTTTCTGCTGAAGGCCACCTCCCTTTTCCACTTTCCCTTTTCATGTAACCTGATAGTAATCCTGAAATAATGTCCTGAATATAGGCCTTTAGTGACTTGTGTGGGGCTGGGGTGCACTTAGTGTAAAGGACATGTGAGTTGACAACACACTGAAAATGCGGTTGTACCACTTCTTTGACCGCTGTGGAAATAGGTAGGTTTTCATTCTCTGATCAGATCTATCCACTCCCCCCATTAAACTGTTGTACTGGTCTATCTATTGTGCGAAAATCCACTCTCATTTTTCTTTGTCCTGATTCTTTTCTGAACATAGGCATTCCCATGAATGGTTGATAACATTGTGAGATGTTTAGTGTCGTGCCACGCGCAAGCCAACAACTTTCGCTTCCTGAGAAACACTGGGTCATCTCCACTTTTCAACTTCAGAGCAGTGGGTCTCAGGCATTTTGGCATTCCTTGCCTTGTGCTTCTCAATGTTCCACACAATCCAGTGTTGCTTTCAGCTAATTCACAGGCAATGGCTGGTGATGTGTAATAACTATCCATGTAAACTTCATGTCCCTTGTCTGTGTATGGGGCCATGAGTTCACGAACATCAGCGTGGGTGGCACTGATGCAGCTGGATTCTTCACTACGCTGACCAGTGTGCATGGACCACTGAAAAAACATAGCCTGACCGACTTTCACTTATATACTCTGTAGCCATACTTATCTGGTTTCTTGGGATTATACATTTTTAGAGTTGATCTTCCTTTGAATGCTATTGTCATCTCATCTAATGAAAGTTCTCTGAGTGGGCTATAGACTTCTGCAAAGCGAGGTATTATAATTTTTATTATTGGACGCACTTTGAAGAGCTTATCATATCCTGGCTGACCAACTTTCGCATACTCACTATTATTGGCAAAATGCAAGAATGACAAAATCATTTCAAATCTGTTTCTAGACATTACTTTGCCAAAACCAGGGGTTTATGTTGCCCAAAAAGTTGCCTAATAACCCTCAATCTCTGGCTTCTCTACCAGGCCCACAGACAAATGCAAAGACAGGAATGCTTTCATTTCAGGGACTGATACATCACACCAGGAATGGAATCTGAACTTTGGCTTGAGCTGTATTGAGGATAAAACTTGATGAGGATATATGTTAGTCTCATTTGTAATGAGGTTTCAAAAATCATCAGTTAGAAAGAGAGATAAAGAATTTATTGTATCAGCACCAGTCAGATCCTTCTCTCCTGTATAACCAACAGGCTCAAACTGCTTTATCCACTCCTGATAAGTTTCTAGGTGGCTCAGTTGATCCCAGCCATCTTCCACATTGGTGTTTATGCTGCTACAGCCTCTCCCCTGCCTTCCTCTTCGACCATACCTGCCTCCTCTCCTACTTCTGTCAGTACAAACTCCTTCATTGCCACTTTCCCTGCTATCATCGCTTACACTCACTTCAGAAGGTAGATGTTCTCCCTCAGAATCAGAGTCAGCAGTGAATGAAACATCTGCTTCATCACACATGCCCTTAGCCATTACTATAGCCTTCGCTCTCAGTGCTTCTCTATCAGATGTGGTGTGTGTATCTACAACTGAAAACTGACATATTTATACACAGCTGAAGACTGTCATCAACAAGTAGTCGCAATTTAGCGCCTCTGGCACCTGAAGGGTTAAACTGAAATAGGCTGTTCACCAGCTGATCAAACATTGAGGACCAAAAAAACCAAAACCCTTTCAAAACAAAAATAAAACTTTTAAAAAGGACTCAGTAATGTGTATCTCCACCGTTTTTGTTGATCACTTTAAAAATTTGTTTTGCTTCAAGCCTGATGTGTTTCCATGAGGCTGTGGGAACGTTGCTTCATGTGGTGAAGATGGCTTCACGAAGGGCATCCACTGTCTGGAACTGATGTCCATTTTTGTGAACATCCCATGCCATCCACCCCCAAATGCTCTCTATTGGATTTAGATCAGTGGAACACGTAGGATGGTCCAAAAGATTGACGTTATTCTCCTGAAGAAATCCATTGTCAGGTGGGCATTGTGACCTGCAGCGTTGTCGCGTTGACAAACCCAGTCATTACCGCACAGACGAGGGTCCTCAGTCGTTATTGCACAGACGAGGGCCCTCAGTCATTACCACACAAACGAGGTTCCTAAGTCATTACCGCACAGACGAGGTTCCTAAGTCATTACCGCACAGACGAGGTTCCTAAGTCATTACCGCACAGACGAGGTTCCTAGGTCATTACCGCACAGACGAGGGCCCTCAGTGGTTACCGCACAGACGGGGGTCCTAAGTCATTACAGCACAGACGAGGGTCCTCAGTCATTACCGCACAGACGAGGTTACTAAGTCATTACCGCACAGACGGGGGTCTAAGTCATTACAGCACAGACGAGGGTCCTCAGTCATTACTGCAGAGACGAGGGCCCTCAGTGGTTACCACACAGTTGAGGGTCCTCAGTCATTACCGCACAGACGAGGGTCCTCAGTCATTACCGCACAGACGAGGGCCCTCAGTTGTGATTGCACAGATGAGGGCCCTCAGAGGTTACCGCACAAACGAGGGCCCTCAGTCATGAGAGATGCTCGCTGCAACATCTCCACAGAGCCAGCTGCTGTTTGACGCCACTGCAGAACCTGAAGCCCCATTGATCCATTGAAGGAAAAAGCAGCCCAGATCATGATGAGGCCTCTCCACTGTGCCATGCAGAAAACATCTCCAGTAGGATCTCCTTGTCATCCCAGTAACATTGGAAGCCATCAGGACCATCAAGGTCACATTTTTTTTCTCATCAGAGAATAAAACTTTCTTCCACCTTTCAGTGCCCCATATTTGATGCTCCTTTGCAAAGTCCAAACGAGCAATTTTGTGACTTTGAAGGAGACGAGGCCTTTGAATATGTTTTTTTTTTTTTTTTACTTTTTTCCCATAATCCTCAAGATCTTTTAAGAAATTCAAAATGAGTTTCTCATTGCGTCCAACTTCAGCAGCAAAGGCGCTGCAGAGGCCTTGCTTATGCAGCTCAACAATCACAACATCTTCAAAGAGAGAAAGCTTTTTTGCCGTTGCCATCAGGAGGTCATGACAGTGTGAATACCTGACAGAAAATGACACTGAATCCACATTTTTGAGCAGATTTTGTCTTTTAAAGGCTGTGGTCTTAAACTTTTTATCAGCTGATGAATAGCCTGTTTCAATGTAATTGTTGTTTTTAATAAATTGCTTACTTAAACTTTTTTTTTTTCTTTCACTCCCATTTCTTCTTTTTGCATTTTGAAGCCCTGCTTAGAACCTCCTTAAGATCCAACAGTGCAAAATGTAAATTCTTGCAATTTTTCATCTGGTCTTAAAATTCTGGCAGTAAAGTTGAACTGAGCCTGTTCCATGACATCATTGGTTTGTTGTTGGATTTTTCCTGTCCCATATGAACTGGGAGGGGCCCCGGGACAGTTTGATAAAGCCCTGTTTGTGTGGGGGCCCTCAGAGGCACCAGGGGCCTCTCCACTGCTGCAGCTCTGGTCCCACTCTCCACTCTTTATGCTCCACTCTGTGCTCCACTAACTCCAGCTACAACAGGGTTTAGAGAAGAAAAAATGTTGAAATTGTTTGTTACAAACTGAACAGCTGAATGGTCTTGGATGAAAAAAGATTCTTATATTTCTCGTGACTTTTCTGCAGGTTTTAAACTTGTAGACAATGTTTTAGACTGATGGTGATACTCAGTAATATAAAACTATGTGCAGATGTGGCTTTGACTTCATTCAAGAGCAGGTTTTCCATCTTCAAATCCAGATTAAACCAGTTTAAATTCAGACACATTTTCTTCAGGATGTTTCACTGATATTAATTTTTGCATTAAACATATTTTGCTTTTAGTTCCATTCAAATATGAAATTGCATGTAGATCTACTCTATTACTTTTTTTATCTTAAGGCAATCATCTTGTTCCCATTTTGAGACTTCAGAGTGTGTTTTCTGGTATTACTGTATTGCAAAGTGAAGCAGGAAATTAGGAAAGCAGGAAAATTAAGTGTAACTAACCTGTAAAAAAAAATATAAATTTAGTAATTTCTTTATCTGTTTTAGCAGGTCATTCTTGTAATGTAAGACAATAACTAACGCAGGTTTCCAGATACTGATCTGCCAAATTTTAAAGTGCCAGTTTTTACAGGAAGCCTGGTTCAGTCAATGTAGAAATATGGTTGTTGTATACTGGTTTAATTCTTGTCTAACTCAGTTTAGTCTTGGTGGTTTTGCTCAGCTTCACAACTTTCAAATCAGTTACACCATAGTTTTTATTTAGAGAAAATACTTTTAAAAAGATGGGACAAACTGTACTCCTGAAAGGTTGAGTCCATAAACAGCCTGTATAAATGAAGCATTTTGATCAAACTGTCTGTAATGTCTTAAAAACTATATTGAGGAATACACTGTGGTAATAGTTGACTCTAGCTCTGATCAGAGTGGGTTTATTCCTGTTTATACCTGCTGTAGTTGAGGATATTTGAATGCTGCTTTCTAAATAAGTATTGTCCAAAGTATGTTATTACTGTGAACCATGTGATGCTGTGTTTCCAAACCAAAAGCAGGACGATGAAAAACTCCAGTCAGGTTTCCCATTTCACTCTGGGAGCCTACTTTGACCCTGGGCCTTTGAGATGGCTGTATTTTCTCATCCTAATGTCTGTGTATGCTCTGATAGTGCTGTCCAACCTGCTTCTCATCGTCGTCATCTGTTTGAACAGAACTCTACACGAACCTATGTACATCTTTATCTGTAGTTTATTAATCAATGAGATTTATGGCAGCACTGTGATATGCCCGGTTCTCTTGGTTCAGATTCTTAAAGACGTCCACACTATTTCTTATCACATGTGCCTTCTACAGATATTCTGTCTTTATTTTTATGGAGCTGCAAATTTCACAAACCTTGCTGTCATGTCGTACGACCGATACGTGGCCATCTGCTTCCCTCTGCAGTACAACACTCACATGAACTCCAGAAATGTTGCATTTCTTGTAGCTTTAATTTGGCTGCCTCCGTTTGTGACCATTCTAGCCTTGATTCTCCTCACATCGTCTTTAACACTTTGTGGAAATTTCATTAACAATGTTTATTGTGATAACTACAGGGTTGTTACATTGTCCTGCTTCGACACAACTGTGAATAACTCATATGAACTGATGATTGCAACTTTCTTCATAACAGTCCCTTCAGGAATTATGTTTGTCACATATATCTGTATTCTCAGAGTGTGTTTTAATGGATCTAAACAGACGCAGCAGAAGGCTCTGAGCACCTGTACGCCTCACCTCTGTGCACTTGCAAACTTCTCTTTTGGTGCTTCATTTCACTTTATTCAAACCAGAGTTGATCTAAGCCACTGGCCCCAAATGTTAACAATAATTTTATCATTATATTTCATAATCTTTGAACCACTGTTAAGCCCACTCATATACGGCCTGAACCTGTCCCAAATCAAAAATGCTTGTAAAGGTTTATTCTGGAACCATAAAAATAAAATGGTGATGATAGAGATGGAGTAACAAACTGTGTCTCTGTGTTGTTTTTGTCAAAGAAATAAGAGACTTCATTTTGAAAATTCAAGTTATAAATCAAGTAGTTCAGTGAATGTCAGGATAATCTGTGTATGGTTTGTTTAGAAAAATGTATTAGGCCCGAGCATCAAGGATTATGTAGCGCACTGACCCAAAAGTATGCAAAGCGCACCAAAACAGAGCACTAAGCACTCATCATTAATCAAACACTAATAGCCACACTCATGGGGTCATGCTGGATCCAGTGATATAGGTGTGTGCCGCGAACGCAGCATATTTCTAATTGTTTGGAAAAAAGTTTGGTAATGGGCTAAAGACTTTGTGAGGTCAATGCAGATTGCTCATGTCACACCCTTCCTAAAAATATTATTAGGCCCGAGCCCCCAGAGATGGCTTGGCAGAACAGCAGTGCGTAAAGCAAAGCACACATAAAACAGAGCGAAGTGCTCATCCCTCACCAAACACGTGCACACTCATGGCATCGTGCACTTTCAGTGCATATAGGTATGTGGTGGGAAAAACACATATTTATAATTGTTCAGAGCTAAAGTAGCTCAATGGGTGAAGCCCATGCGTAAGTCACTCTGGACCCCCATGAACAGGTAGTGCACGCTTTCCAAAAATATATATATCACGGTAGCCGCAAAAGCAGCTATATTGTTATTGAAAGGAATATTATTATTATTATTATTATTATTAGTATTAGGCCCGAGCCCCAAGAATTGCACAGGGCCTATTGTGTCTGCACAGCAGTGCGTGACGCCAAAAATTTGGTGCGATAGCGCCCCCTACAGAGTGAGAGAAATATTTATATGGTGAGTAAAATATTTAGTTTTTCTAAATATACAAAACTTGGCAGAAAAATATTTTATGTGACCCGATCAAAAAAGTCAATGACACCCATATCATATTTTTTACTATGTTGCCATGACAATGACTGAACCTAACCTAATTTTATTCCAATGGGATTACAACAAAAATTTCTATGGACAGAAAAAATAATAGTTCAATTAAAATTTGTGAAATTTGATACAAACGTTTGATACAAATGCTCTCCTGATAAAAAAAAAAAGTTCAATGGGACACATGGCATATTTTGTACAGAGTTGCCATGGCGATATTTGAATCCTGACGTTTTATTTCAATGTAAAGTCCATTCGGTGTAATACTATGGCACAGCCGATGTAACATTTGGCAGTTTTTTAAAAGGCAGAAAATAAATTTTTTCGAAGCTTGCGACTTTAATTAGGCCCGAGCCAAGCAATGCTGCCGCAGGGACTCATTATTATCTTGCAGATTCTTCTTATTATCTTAGGACTCTTGGATTGCAAATTTAACCCCTTGAACATAGCTGAAAACTCATGAAACTTGGCACAGTGCTCAGGTCTGGTGAAAAATAGATGAAAATAGCCAAATTGGACATGCATAAAACAAAATGGCTCGACAGCGCCCCCAGGAATTTGACCCCTATGGGATTTGGGACACCTTTACTTTGGCAGAGAGCAATGAAATTTGGTACAGTGATGGTTCAGATTGAAGCAAACCTAAAACTGTATCCTCCAACAAACAGGAAGTTGTCCTACAGCCAGACTTGCATGGGTCTTGTGATTACATGGCTGCTGTAGAGGCCGGCTCAATCGCGCAGCTGCGATGGGGCGAGGGCCACTTATTGCTGCTTGCGGCTATATATCCATCCATCTTCTTCCGCTTTATCCGGGGCTGGGTGGCAGGGGCAGCAGTCTAAGCAGAGATGCCCAGACTTCCCTCTCCACAGACCCTTCCTCCAGCTCTACCGGGGGGACCCCAAGGCGTTACCAGGCCGAGAGACATAGTCCCTCCAGTGTGTTCTAGGTCTTCCGTGGGGCCTCCTCCCGGTGGGACATGCCCGGAACACCTCCCCAGGAAGGCGACCATGAGGCATCAGGAACAGATGCCCGAGCCACCTCAACTGACTCCTCTTGATGTGGAGGAGCAGCGGCTCTACTCTGAGCTCCTCATGGGTAACCGAGCTCCTCCCCCTCTCTCTAAGGGAGCACCCAGCCACCCTGTGGAGGAAACTCATTTCGGCCGCTTGTATCCGGGATCTTGTCCTTTCGGTCATGACCCAAAGCTCATGACCATAGGTGAGAGTAGGAACGTAGATCGACGGGTAAATCGAGAGCTTTGCTTTTCGGCTCAGCTCCTTCTTCACCACAACAGACCGATACAACGACTGCATTACTGCAGACGCTGCATTGATCCGTCTGTCAATCTCATGCTCCATACTTCCCTTACTCATGAACAAGACCCCAAGATACTTGAACTTCTCCACTTGAGGCAGGAACTCTCCCCCGTCCTGGAGAAGGCGCCACCCTTTTCCGGTGAAGAACCATGGTCTCGGACTTGGAGGAGCTGATTCTCATCCCAGTCGCTTCACACTCGGCTGCAAACCACCCCAGCACATGCTAAAGGTCCTGGCCTGAGGAAGCCAACAGGACAACGTCATCTGCAAAAAGCAGAGATGAAATCCTGTGGGCCCCAAACCAGACTCCCTCTGGCCCCTGGCTGCACTGAGAAATTCTGTCCATAAAGAAAATGAACAGAACCAGAGACAAAGGGCAGCCCTCAGTCAAACTGCACTGGGAACAGCTCTGACTTACAACCGGCAATGCGGAACCAAACTCCTGCTCCGGTCATACAGGGACTCCCAGAGCACCCCCCACAGGATACCACGGGGTACACGGTCAAACGCCTTCTCCAAATCCACAAAGCACATGTGGACTGTGGGAAAACTCCCATGAACCCTTGAGCCCTGACAGAGGGTATAGAGCTGGTCCACTGTTCCACGACCGGGGCGAAAATCACATTGTTCCTCCTGGATCCGAGGTTCGACTATCGGCCGAATTCTCCTCTCCAGTACCCTGGAATAGACTTTCCCAGGGAGGCTGAGGAGTGTGATCCCCCTGTAGTTGGAACATATCCTCCGGTCCCCCTTCTTAAAAGGAGGAACCACCACCCCGGTCTGCCAGTCCAGAACTTGAAATTAAATTTTTGAAATTAACTTCTTTAGAAATTCAGCCAACTGCCAGTAATATCTGGCATAGCTCTGGGTCGCGGCGGGTGAGGGCCTATTGTTGCCACTTGCGGCTGTATTATGCATTAGATTTATTTATTTTATTTAGCTTTAGCTAAATTTGTTTACCTTAAATTTCATGTAAACTTGATGTGCTAGCAGAGCATGGGGAGAGCTACAAAACACATTTAGAATTTTTGTTCCATGCAGAGAAATTTGCAAAATATTTTTGTTGCCTTTTTGAGTTTTTCAGACCATGAGAGGGTTTGGGGAGTTTCCTATGAACTGCAGAGTCAGAGCCAAACTGCTGGGAAACACTCTGAGTTGGTGCCAGCGCCCTCTGCTGGACAAATAGCTGTAGGCCATCATTTGCAAGTAAACAGGTCTTATTCCAGCACACAGTAACAATAGTATTGTTTACATTAGCGGATATCGACCAGATTTTGGCAGATAATTTTCTCATGAGTTATATTGGTCGCTAATATTGGCCAGCCAATATATCAATCAGGCTCTACCTTCCCTTTAGCTCGCTGCTAACAAAAAGCTACTTTCTGAATGAGCGCTGTGTGCGCTCCTCTGTCTGTGCGAGAGGTGAGGGAGTACTCTTCCAAGCCACTCTGAGTAATGAAGCTTTTTTCACGAGTCCTGTAAACTAAAACTTTATATAAATTCTTTATATCAATACTTTTATATCCCAAGGCAGTCATCTGGTTGCCATTTTGAGACTTTAGATTGTGTTTTCTGGTTTATTGGAAAGAGAAGCAGGAATGCGAAGTTTTAAGTATGCTCTGATAGTGCTGTCCAACCTGCTTCTCATCGTCATCATCTGTTTGAACAGAACTCTACACGAACCTATGTACATCTTTCTCTGTAGTTTATTACAGATTATTTTAGGTCAAATTCTCAAAAACATCCACACCCTCCTTCTCTCTGTTTTCTTCAAATACTTTGTATACGTACGAGTCAGTTGAGTTCACAAACCTTGCTGTCATGTCGTACGACCAATACATGGCCATATGCTTCCCTCTGCAGTACAACACTCACATGAACTCCAACAAAGTGGCGTTTCTCTTAGTTTTGATTTGGCTGCCTCCGTTTGCAGCTGTTGGAATCACAACCATTCTCAGGGCATCTCTAACGCTCTGTGGAAACCTCATCGACTCAGTTTACTGTGATAGTTACTGCATCATTAACTATTGCTGCTTTGATACAACTGTGAACAACTGGTACGAACTGGTGGCTGCATCTGTAACAGTTTTAATTCCTCTAAGTGTCATATTTTTCACATATATCCAGATTCTCAAAGTGTGTTTTAATGGATCTAAACAGATGCGGCAGAAGGCTCTCAGCACCTGTACGCCTCACCTCTGCTCACTCATAAACTTTACTTTAGGAGGTTTTTTTGACATTCTTCAGACCAGATTTGATCTGAGCCATCTGCCACAGATGCTGAGAATAGTTTTATCATTGTATCATCTCACCTGTCAGCCTCTGTTCAACACACTCATGTACGGCCTGAACCTGTCCAAACTCAGAAATGTGTGTAAAAGCTTATTATTGAAGCCTTTAAATAAAGAAACTATTGAGATGAGCTGACAAACCTCGTCTTTGCTTCATTGTAAACAAACAGTGCTGCAGTACAGGAAAAAAAAACAGTTGTGGTATTTATTGTTCTGCTGTATCAATGTGACTGAATGATTCGCAGGGGGCGGCCCATGTTCAGGGTCTGGTTCTGGGTTCTCTGGTGAGCTTCTTATGTCCAGGTCTTTCCCATCGACACCAAGTCCAGCCTGAAAAGACAACGTTGGCCTCCTTCCCACAGACCTCTCAGTCACAGCCAGCGCCGTCAGCGGTGGGTGCCGTGCGATTGCGGCAGCGGTCAATGGCACCCAGAGGAGTGGTCCAAGCAGGGACTCAGTTGTTTTTTTGACTAGAGAACTTCAGCACACACATGGGCCACAACAGTGACTCCTAAATCTTCTCCCCAGACACTTCCTCACATTTTATTCTGGTCACTTCACACACATGCCACCCCAGGACAGTGAGTGGACTCCCCGGTCTCCGGTGGAGAGCCCCAGTAACTGCAGAGTGAGTCCCCCTGGAAGTTCTGGAGGCTGGGTGAACTTATGTGGCATGTCGGTGCTGCACACCTGTGAGGTGATTGACGAGTGGCACTTCCGAGCCTATAAAGCAGCATGGGTGGTCCATGCTTACCGGTACCAATCTCCAGTGGCCTTGGTGTTGGCGGCGGCATGTAGTGTGCCACATGGCTAAACTGTTTGTACCACGTTGTCTTTAACAAGCACGGTTTGGATTCTTTGCTACCTGGAAAGTTTATTGCTTTCCCTCCGCACATTGTATGAGCTTTTGCAGTTCCACTGACCAGGATGATGCCTCGGATCTGTGGCTGCTGTTGTGGCTAGCCGTGGCTGTTGTGCAGCTTCCTCTCTTCCCTCCGGTGAGTGCGTGCTGTCGGGCGCGCGTCGTGGATCAGGGCCTCGTGACCTCGGTGAGTCAGCTCGTTGTCTAGCTTTCACTTTGGGCTTTATGCCAGGGCTGATCCAAATCTAAATTTCTTTAGCTCCTGGGCCATTGCTGGGACCAGCCGTGGTTCATTGTGGCTCTCCCCCTCCTCCTGCTGCCCGCATGCGTGCAGAATACAGATGCTTATTGTATTTTATTAATTCCTATAGGCCTATAGAATTTTTACTGATTTTGTTAAACAAAAATGTACTTTTGATCATTGTACTTTGCTTCATGTTCTCTCTTTTTGATGTCCAGACCTGGTACGGCCTTTTTCTTTTTTCTTTTTGTACAGTCATGTTGGTCCCAGGGCCTTATCCCCGGGTGGTGTTGTTGGTTTTGTTAATTCAGATTTATTTATTTAAAAACACCCTCCCACCACACTTAATTCTCAAGATCTTCTGACTAACTCTGGCTCTGACCTGTCACCTGGGACCTGTTACCTGATTTTTGGCTGCTTCTTTTTGCCACAGGAGAACAATCGCACAGAGATTTAGCAAGTTTTTTCAATGGGTGCCCTTCTTGTTCCACCCAGCCACATACTGTGACTGCAGTGAGCAATGTGGGTGAAGAGTCTCGCCCAAACAAACAACAACACTGCTCTGGCTCAGAGCAGACGTTTGAACCACCTCCCTCCAGTTCATGGGTGCCCCGCTGGAACTCCTGGGCCACCGTTCCATTATCAAAAAAAAAAAAAGTCTCAGAGTCTCAGAGACTGGTTCTGGTCCACAACAAACTCCTGTTCCTTCCTCCACAGTGACGTCTTTATTTTTAGAATTGTGCTGTTGTCAGTGTGAGTCCCAGAGGAGGGCCACAGTATGATAAAGCCCTGTTTGTGTGGGGCCTTTCAGAGGCACCAGGAGCCTCTCCACTGCTGCAACTCTGCTGCCATTCTACTCCCCACTAACTCCAGCTACAGCAGGGTTTACCTTCAGAGTCTTAATATTAAATAGATTTTCTACTGAAGTTAAATGTTTGAACTGATGCAAAATCTGACTGGACATCAAAAATCTAATCTCACTCACTTAAGCCATGGATTTGAGATTTCTTTGGCAGTTTTTATAGTCCTGCATAAATAAGATTATATAAGAATTTAAAAATGTCTTAATCCTGTTTTATTTTGTCTCTTGTTGCTGATCAGATTCACCTTTTTCCAGTCCATCTACTTCCATACACTCAGCTTCTAACCTGCTTTGTACTGACGCTGTTTACTCGACTTTTACTCAAACAATGTGAGAATAACTAAAACTTTGTTCCATTTGAAATACGTAACATGATCTAAAGCTTGTGACTTTTTACTGGACGATTGAGATCTCCCAAAACATCACAACATTATTTTTCATGACAAAAATAATCTGAGTTTAATCTGGTTTGAATGAGTCAACATTTTAATGCTCTGTTATCAAATAAAACTAAAGGTGATGAAAGACTAGGCATGGTTTATATTTTACACTGAACCTACTTTGCAGCATTGTTTTTCTTTTCTTTTCAATGTTTACTTCTAGTTTATTCTAGTTTTGTTAAACTTTTTTCAACTCACTTTGGACATTTCCTACATGACTGGTTGGATGTAAACAGAAACTGAACTGAGAGCTTCTCAAACTGAGCCATCCATACATTTTTAAATAAACCAGATGTGCATTTTTGATTGCATGGAATATTAGAACAATTAAAACAGTTGTAGGCAGACGGTTAAGTGAACAATTGTTGCTGTTTCTGTTTAAATTCTTGTCTGAGCTGTCGTTGTGAATGGTTTAGTCTTTCCAAACCAAAAGCAGGATGATGACAAACTCCAGTCAGGTTTCCTATTTCACTCTGGGAGCCTACTTTGACACTGGGCCTTTGAGATGGCTGTATTTTCTCATCCTAATGTCTGTGTATGCTCTGATAGTGTTGTCCAACCTGCTTCTCATCGTCGTCATCTGTTTGAATAGAACTCTACACGAACCTATGTACATCTTTCTCTGTAGTTTATTCATCAATGAGATTTATGGCAGCACTGCATTATTCCCGTTTCTTTTAGTCCAAATTCTCAAAGACGTCCACACTGTTTCCTATTCTCTGTGTCTTCTTCAGATATTCTGTCTTTATTCTTATGGAGGTGTGAGTTTCTCAAACCTTGCTGTCATGTCGTACGACAGATACGTGGCCATCTGCTTCCCTCTGCAGTACAACACTCGCATGAACTCAAACAAAGTGACTTTTCTCATCATTTTGATCTGGCTGCCTCCCGTTATGGCAGTTTTCATTGCAATACTTCTCACGTCCTTTTTGCAGCTCTGTGGAAATGTAATTGATAAAGTTTACTGTGATAGCTTCTACATTGTTAAACTCTCCTGCTTCGACACAACTGTGAACAACTGGTACGATATGGTGGCTGCATCTGTCACAGTTTTAATTCCTCTAAGCATCATATTTTTCACATATATCCAGATTCTCAGAGTGTGTTTTAATGGATCTAAACAGACGCGGCAGAAGGCTCTCAGCACCTGTACGCCTCACCTCTGCTCACTCATAAACTTTACTTTAGGAGGTTTTTTTGACATTCTTCAGACCAGATTTGATCTGAGCCATCTGCCACAGATGCTGAGAATAGTTTTATCATTGTATCATCTCACCTGCCAGCCTCTGTTCAACACACTCATGTATGGCCTGAACCTGTCCAAACTCAGAAATGTGTGTAAAAGTTTATTGTTGAAGCCTTTAAATAAAGAAACTATTGAGATGAAGTGACAAACCTCGTCTTTGCTTCATTTTAAACCAGGGCTGTCAAACTCAATCAGAGCTGGGGACAAAATTAGAAAACCAGTCTTGGTCACGGGCTGAATAAAAGTGGATTGTATAAATTATAAAGCCAGCCTACTGTATTTTTGTTCTCAGTCAGGCTGCAGTGGCTTTTTAACACAGAATAATACTTCCCCACAGAACTGCAGGGGTAGTTTTAAGGAGCTTGGTAATTTTGTTTTAAATCAGAAGTTAGAACTCAACAAATAGCAAACAGGCCACAGACTCACACTGACCTATTATTTATTCATTAAGTATTATTTATTGCCACAGTTTCCTAACTCCTCATATAAGACAGGAGTTTTCAGCAGGGTTTTACAGTGAATGTGCTACAGCAGAGAAAAAATTTGGTGCAGGCCATGTCCCTTTAGCTCAGCACAACTTTAAACCTGCAGAGTCAGCTCCTCCACACAAACACGTACTGTAGGCCTGCTTTACTTTTACTGAGCTGTCCACTGTCCCCCTCTCTGTCCTCTGCAGGACACAGTGTGAGCAGATTTAGCTCTGTTTGCTGTGTTAATGAGAGCATCAGAGCAGCGACAGAGAGCGGGGAAAGTGACGGAGGGCAGTGCTGTAAATGAACTCAGACAACTCTTCTGCTGAGAACTTGGTTTTGCTGACACAGCGTGAGGCTCCGGTTAAACTGCTGCTGTCTCTAGCTTCTGTTTTTGGAGACGGAGTTTGTTCAGGTGATGCTCCACTGCTGTGGGTTAGAGTTGTTATTCCTACCACATGAGCTCAACAAACACAGTTAGGGTGTTTACAGACTGCCCCACTGTCACTGACTCCTCTTTGTCTTTAGTAGAAAATTTAAATGTCCTCTGCCTCTGCCGCTCGCTGAAACAGTGAGGGAGGTGCAGTGGGAGATGGAGTTCAGGCTGGGACGCTGGAACGTTATTAATATAAATTGAAAATTATCTTGCAGGCCATAAGAAATGATCCTGCAGGCCACATTTGGCCCGCGGGCCGTTTGTTTGGTTTAAACAAACAGTGCTGCATTGGAAACAGCAGCAGAAGTGTTTATTTACTGCTGTTTCCCAGTGACCGAGCTCACAGCCCTGCAGTCTGCAGCCAGGCTGAAAACTACGGTGGCCCTGAGGTGCAACATCAAAATTGTTTTAGTCCAGTAGAAAAATAAAAATAGAGGAAGATGTTTAAATGTATTCCCTCAAAAATGAAACCTGCTTTTAAAAATTAAAAATAAAGTCAATTAAAATACAGCCATGTCTCATTTTTAAAAAAGCTTCTTTATAAAAACCTTACTCATCAAAAAAAATGATTTTTAGACTATCTTAGACATGTAAGTTTTTTCCAGGTTTCCCCTGTCTTTGTTCTCGTGTTTTGGATTGTTTGTGGACTTTATGTGATTGTTTGGATTCGACATTTCATTCAAAATGAACATAAGCTTTGGTGTCCTGAAGTCACTGAGGTGGTTGGAAAGCTCCTCGGTTGCAAGGCTCCGGGGGTGGATGAGATCCGTCCTGAGTACCTCAAGTCTCTGGATGTTGCGGGGCTGTTGTGGCTGACACGTCTCTGCAACATCGCGTGGCAGTCGGAGACAGAACCTCTGGACTGGCAGACCGGGGTGGTGGTCCCTCTTTTTAAGAAGGGGGACCGGAGAGTGTGTTCCAACTATAGAGGGATCACACTCCTCAGCCTCCCCGGGAAAGTCTATTCCAGGGACTGGAGAGGAGAATTCGGCCGATAGTCGAACCTCGGATTCAGGCGGAACAATGTGGTTTTCGTCCTGGCCGTGGAACAGTGGACCAGCTCTACTCCCTCTATCGGGTGCTCGAGGGTTCATGGGAGTTCGCCCATCCAGTCCACATGTGTTTTGTGGATTTGGAGAAAGTGTTTGACCGTGTCCCTCGTAGTGTCCTGTGGGGGGTGCTCTGGGAGTATGGGGTCCGGGGCCCTTTGCTAAGGGCTGTCCGGTCCCTGTATGGCCGGAGCAGGAGCTTGGTCCACATTGCCGGTTGTAAGTCAGAGCTGTTCCCAGTGCATGTTGGACTCCAGCAGGGCTGCCCTTTGTCACTGGTTCTGTTCATTATTTTCATGGACAGAATTTCTAGGCACAGCCAGGGGCCGGAGGGTGTCAGGTTTGGGAACCACAGGATTTCATGTCTGCTTTTTGCGGATGATGTTGTCCTTTTGGCTTCCTCAAACCAGGACCTTCAGTGTGCACTGGGGCGGTTTGCAGCCGTGTGTGAAGCAGCTGGGATGAGAATCAGCACCTCAAAGTCTGAGGCCATGGTTCTTGACCGGAAAAAGGTGGCTTGCCCTCTCCAGGTTGGGAGAGAGCTCCTGCCTCAGGTGGAGGAGTTCAAGTATCTCAGGTGTTGTTCTCAGTGAGGGAAGGATGGACCGTGAGATTGACAGATGGATCGGTGCAGCGTCTGCAGTAATGCGGTCGTTGTATCGGTCTGTTGTGGTAAAGAAGGAGCTGAGCCGAAAGGCGAAACTCTCGATTTACCGGTCGATCTACGTTCCTACTCTCACCTATGGTCATGAGCTTTGGGTCATGACCGAAAGGACAAGATCCCGGATACAAGCAGCCGAAATGAGTTTCCTCCGCAGGGTGGCTGGGCGCTTCCTTAGAGATAGGGTGAGGAGCTCTGTCACCCGGGAGGAGCTCGGAGTAGAGCCGCTGCTCCTCCACATCGAGAGGAGCCAGCTGAGGTGGCTCGGGCATCTGTTCCGGATGCCTCCTGGACGCCTCCCTGGGGAGGTGTTCATGTCCCACAGGGAGGAGGCCCCGGGGAAGACCTAGGACACGCTGGAGGGACTATGTCTCTTTGCCTGGGTCCCACTGGTAGAGCTGGAGGAAGTGTCTGTGGAGAGGGAAGTCTGGGCATCTCTGCTTAGACTGCTGCCTCCGCGACCCGGTCCCGGATAAAGCGGAAGAAGATGGATGGATGGTATACATTTGGAGATGGCCACATTAGTGTTTGTATAAAGTATAATGTATTTCTTCTGCCACTTCACAAAAATTTAAAATCCAATAAAAACAATCACGATGCCAATTTTTGACACTCCCCAGCTCTGAATATCCAACACAAAAAATTCTAATTTGCATTTACAGAAAGGAAAAAAAAACATTTGTTTGTGATTTTTGGCATAATTTGAAATCAACTTTTAATCACAAAAACTAGCATTTAAGGGGTTAAATTATATAAACAGAATTATTTTTTGCTGTGTATGATGAGGACTGAAGTTAATAATTGTAACCATGAAAAAACTATGACTATTAGATAATTTTTCTATGGCAGTCTTTATTGGTGCATTTTTTTGTGCTTAGGGCAAAAGGTGAGACTAAAAAGTTACAGCTGTAGGAGGGATAAAACACTTGTGACCTCTGTTTTATCTGACTGTTGTAACTCTTATGTCTAAGTGTTGTTTATTGTGTTTTGGCTTGTATGAAGTGTATGTCTTTTAAATATTTATGCATTTTATCTGCTTTGTACTCAGGACTCTCTTGTAAATGAGATTTCAATCTCAGTGAGACTTCCTGTTTGGGCACCCACCGCTGACGGCGCTGGCTGTGACTGAGAGGTCTGTGGGAAGGAGGCCAACGTTGTCTTTTCAGGCTGGACTTGGTGTCGATGGGAAAGACCTGGACATAAGAAGTTCACCAGAGAACCCAGAACCAGACCCTGAACATGGGCCGCCCCCTGCAAGTCACTCAGTTACTTTGATACAGCAGAACAATAAATACCACAACTGTTTTTTTTTCCTGTACTGCAGCACTGTTTGTTTACAATGAAACAAAGACGAGGTTTGTCAGCTCATCTCAATAGTTTCTTTATTTAAAGGCTTCAATAATAAACTTTTACACACATTTATGAGTTTGGACAGGTTCAGGCCGTACATGAGTGTGTTGAACAGAGGCTGACAGGTGAGATGATATAACGATAAAACTATTCTCAGCATCTGTGGCAGATGGCTCAGGTCAAATCTGGTCTGAAAAATGTCAAAAAAAAAATCCTAAAGTAAAGTTTATGAATGAGCAGAGGTGAGGCGTACAGGTGCTGAGAGCCTTCTGCCGCATCTGTTTAGATCCATTAAAACACTTAGAGGAATTAAAACTGTTACAGATGCAGCCGCCAGTTATTTTTGTCGGATGCCAGAGCCATCATACATAAAGATGAACAGGAATCGTTAATCCACCTGTCACTGTTCCATCCACAGAAACAAAATGTAAGCGAAGGGGTACAAGCCTAACTTCTTTGTATAGAATAAGAAAATAGTTTGTCTGGCCAGCCAGGCTATCCTTACCCAGGGTAGAAGCACAAAACAGAAAAAAAATCCAAATAAATGGGACATCGTGGTCAGTGGCAAATGTGGCCTTTGTTTACATGTAGCTCTCTGTACAAAATGCTTGTAAAGGTTTATTTTTGAACCATAAAAATAAAAAAAATCTTGATAGAGATGGAGTAACAAACTGTGACTCTGCGTTGTTTTTGTCAAAGTTGAAAAAAATTTTTTTTTCTCTGTTTATTAGTTTTCAATTTGAAATAGAAAAAACAAAGAACAAACCATACATGGATTAAAAAAAGAAAAAAAAAACAATACAGAAAACAAAAAATAAACATTTGATTTTGCTTTAAAGCAACACACACATACCCTGCTGTGTTGAGCCCATAGTCATTATAGACTGGGCAAAAATAGGATTTTTACTATCAACTCCTGATAAATTAAAAAGAGGTCAAAAAAGGCTTAACTGTATTAATGATAATTAATGCAAATAATTGTGGTTATAGCCTGCATCTCACCAACACTGGCAATGATTTTTATTTTGTTTATTACATGCATACATTAGCAATGTTGATGACAATGTTGATGTTAGGAAAAGTATGAGTACTATGTACTACTACAAATACAAGTACTACAAGTAAGTACAAGTATTACAAGAAAGAAAGAAAGAAAGAAAGAAAGAAAGAAAGAAAGAAAGAAAGAAAGGAAGGAAGAAAAGGAAAACTACAAGTGGTTGCATTGTATCCAATGCAACCACTTGATAAGGCTGTGAGACAAATAAACAAGTATATTTTAAACTGCCTGTGGGGAAAGCTGGCATCTAAGTCCTCATTGCCACTGGTAGAATTAATCTCTGACCCTTCCAGATTCACACAATTAATGTACAGTGACCATTATGATGTGAAGCAGTTCTGTTTTATCACCAATGATGTTGCCATGGTTCAGTGATGTCATCCTGAGGGTGTGGGGTGCAAGGCAAGGGATGTCAATGTGTTTGTTGGTGCTATGACAACTGCATATGCTAGACTCATGCTTTACAACCTTTTGGACAGTTGGCAGCAGTGAGTGTTATACTGTGACACAGGTTTAATTGTTTTTACATTCAGATCTGGAGAGTGGATTCCTCCCACCAGCCCCTATCTGTGTGATCTAACGGATGAACTAAATGATGGGAGCACTGAGGTGGAGGATAACATCACAGAGTTTGTTGCAGGTGGTCCAAAATGTTATGCCTATCGCACTAATAATGGTAACACTGTATTTTAGTGTAAAGGGATGACACTCAACCCTGTGAATGCTAAGACTGTCACCCAGGATTCATTGAAAGACTTGGTACAATCCTTTGTGGCCAATAGGACCACACAGACACATCTGATGGCTGTATCTGACACCATCAAGCACGATAAGAAAAAGCTTTACTTAAAAAATTAAACAGTTGTGAAAAAAGTACAAGTTGTGTATAACAAGCGCAGATTATTGCCTGATTATACTGCACTTCCTTATGGATATTAAAATGGATAAAGCATTTGATGGGAGGCTACAACACCCATCTAGCCTTGTGGTTAGTGGACCTTCTAATTGTGGTAAAACATTTTTTGTCAAGGATGTCATTGAAAACGCAGCAAGCATTATTTCGCATAACACTGATAATATTGTTTACATTTATTCATGCTGGCAGCCTCTGTATGACCAACTCCTACGTGTAAGAGATATCAACTTTGTAAATGGGCTCCCAGAATCTCTGTGTGATGACACATTGCTCCCCACAGATAAAAATAATTTACTCATTATAGATGATTTAATGAACGATGCTAGTAATAATATAGAAGTGCAAAATGTGTTTACCAAATAACAAAACCACAGAAATTTAAGTTGTATCTACTTTGTTCAAAATGTATTCATTCAAATCAAGTCGTACAATTAGTCTGAATACAAATTACTTGGTTTTATTTAACAACCCTTGGGATAAATATCAAATGTCACTATTAGGCAGACAAATGTTTCCAGGAAACACCAAATATTTTTTGGAGGCATTTAATAATGCGGCTAGTGTACCATTTGGGTACCTTCTCATTGACTATAAAGCTAAAACACCAGACTATTTGAGACTCAGAATCAATCTGCTTTCAGACCATCCGGTTGTCTACATCCCCAAAAAGAGATAAAAAGTCATGTGTCCAGGCATGCAGAGAAATCTGGTCGTGTTGGAGTTGTTATATATGTTGTCGCCGAGTGTGAGAAAAGTTATTTTAAGCAAGGCCAACGCAGACTTAATTAAAGAGTAACCCACCCCTGGCCCAGGCCTGTACTCCGCCCACTGCCAGAGATTGAAAACTGCTCAAAAAGTGGGCAGAGACCTGGCAGAGACAGAGGAGGAGAACTGAGGGAGGAACGAGGCCTGGTCCTGTGACTGACAGCTGTCAGAGATGTCATGGACGTCCTTTACAGCAGGGGGCGCCAAGTCCCAGAAAGGGGGAAAAAAATACAGAACATCTGGACTAATGTTTTATGTTGCTTTTATATTAACACAGCTGAAATATTGTGAGAAAGGCGTTGTGCACCGCCGCAGTAACGTGTGCTTCAGATCGCGTCTTTATTACTGAAGGTATTATTTCAGCTGAGAGCTGTTTGTGATCGTATCTCTACGAGTAAGAAATTGATTGTCATCCAACAAAAAGTGACTTAAAGCGTGGCAAGACTAAAACACATCTGTGGAGTCAAAACTCTCCCCAGTGTCACTAATTTGTAGGTATATACTGTCATTGATCAGGCTCATTATGCCTTATTGAGTGCGGGGGAGAGAGACAGCGAGGGCGTGGAGAGCATGGGCCGTGGGAGGTGGTAACAAAGTCAAATACTACGTCACACTTGCCTATCTGGAACTATTGTTTGACCCTAGGAGCGCAGCACTCTGATGGTTTTCACTACAAAATGTGAATTTAGACCTGTTTTTACAAAATGGTCAAACAAGACTAAATAGTGAAATGTAGCACTAAAGCCCTGTTTGTACAGCTGATCAGCTAAAAAAATTGGTTTAGGGGTGAACTGCTCTTTAATGCTCTGTGTAAAATAGCGCTCAATGTATTGAAGGGCAACATACTGCTAAATGACAAGCAGTATCATCAGTTAAAAAAAGAAGAAGGCAGTAATAAGGAGGATGGCTGACAAGAAGGTCAAAACCCAACAAAAAAGAAAGACCATTAATCAGTCTGGAGGATTTTTGTTACCGCTGTTAGGCGCCGCAATACCACTTATAACCAGTCTTATTAGCAGTCATAATGGGTGACATACAGCATACACAGAAAATATTCTTGGTTCCCCAGCACCAGCTGGATTTGTTGAAGCAGCAACAGCAGAACCCCATGTCCATCAGGCAAGCTGCTCAGAATGAGCTGGACAAGGCTATGATTGATATACTACAAATGCCAGACACGGATGTATATGAGAAGGCAGAACAATATGCTGTTGTTTTCCAGAGATACCTGACATTGGGGAAGCAGGGTGAACATGAAAAGGCAGTTTTACCTCAATCTCTGCCTGATACTGATGAGGGTGGCACTGATCAGAACAGTAACCATTTTGTGAAGCCCTTTGAGGTGACTTTTGTTGTGATACTGGGCTATACAAATAAAACTGAATTGAATTGTAGATAGCAGTGTTAAGGATCCTGTTGATGATGAAGTTTTGAGGCATATTCCTACCAGAAGTAGGAGGTTTGCAGCGCATGTTTTATCAGCGCTGCGCAAGGCATTAGATGTGCTATCTTGAACAGGTTAGGGTCAAGTCATCAGTAAACAGTCACCGGATCTCATCTTTATGATCTGCTATATCCTGGGGAGTGACCAAAACTGTCAAAGAAGCATCTTTCTTTCTCCTTTGTGATATAGATGGCAAGCCAATGCTCGCCAGGCTTAAAAGACGGGTGTGTGTTCACGATCAACATGGCAAGGTATTTAACAATGTTGATTTCTGGTTGTTGGTCACAGGCTAAGACACCCACAAAGTTTACCCCATTAAAAAATCCTCCTTTTAACAATACTGGTTAGCTCTGTGTTTATGTTTCTTTTAGTAGTAGTCCATTAGAACCTGTCTTCTGTTTGAAATTTCAATGACTGATTCGAAAACAGAATAGCATATCAGGTTAACAGTGCGAGGGAGGGGCACCCTGAAACGCACTGTGTACCCAGCTCCAAAATCTTTGCGGGTAATGACTAGCGACCTGTCCTTTAGGTATTGGCCTGTGGTCTGTATCAGCTGGTAATACGCTCTAGCATACTGACCCCTCTGAAAATAAGATTGAAATGGTTTAGCAGGGTAGGGATTTTTGGTGTAGCAACCAGTGTACGGCTCATTATCGATAAATCCTATGATGACAAATTTGGGGATCTGACCCATGTAGAGATTCTTCTGATTGCACTCTCTTGTTCCAGATGGGATGGAGAATGTTTTCAGGGCCACTCTTTCTATACCATACTTGGTGTTGGTGTGCTGGAGGGCTCTGCTGTGTGCCAGTCTGACAGCAGGGGTGACTGCAACCTTTTTGACAAACAGGCTGGCCGGCATGATCTTGATGCGGTAATCATTGTCTGCGGGTCTCATCAACACAAACTAATTTTTTGAATTTATAAACTTTAAAGATAAGTCTAAACCATTAAGCAAAAGTTTTTCTTGAAAAAACAAATCAGCATGTATAGGGCCTATTAGCTGTAATATATGGCTGATTTCTGTGTACATGGCCCTCTCCTCCAGTCCTTTATTATTTCCAGTCACCGACGCTGCATTCATTTCACTGCTTGTGTCCTTACAAAACAATGTGTCTTTTCCATAATTTATCAGACACTCAATTATCCCACGGTATGGGTATGTGTTGGAAAACTGTTATGAGTCGGTCACCTAGCATTATGTCAATTTGTGAAAAGAGAGAACGTGTCGGGTAGTTCACCAAACCAACATCCGCGTTAGGTGCCAGGGATGAACCATCTGCGTTTATGATCCTAACATGTGGATACAGATGTGTGTCGTTCAGGTCCATGTAATCTTCACCGCTGCCTGATATGTGAAACTCGATAGGTCCTGTCAGTTATTGCTGAAATTGGTGGAATTTCAACGTATGAAGATCTTTCAATGGATGTTTGTGTGTATGGAACTGTAAACAAGTCCAGCTCCATCTTGACACATTCCTCAGACTGGCTGTGTCTGAGAGCTGAGAGCCATTTTTTCCTAGAATATATCTTTGACTAAGACGGTATGGCGTTTACCAGCTCTTCTCCCTCTGGAGGATGATCTCTTTCTGGTCGGATTGCCCGTTTTGACTGATACTTTACGTCTTTTAGGGACACGTGTTTTACGCGTGTTGGGGGTCTTTTTCTCGGTCTCGGTGTGTACACCATCAGGCCGCTCACCTCTTGCTTATCAGAGAAGTGCACTAGTTGCAAGCTTTGTTACAACAGCTCCTGCAAAAGGTATATACGTGTTCTGGTCATTTTTTTAACGAAATTTCAATGTCGTCTATGACTGACGTTGAGAGAGATGTGTAGTGTGTCTTGTCGTAAGTCAAAGTGGGCATGGTGCGTGACTCCTCTGAGACATTTATACACCTGAGGAGCGGTACAAGGCTGCCACCCACCAGTTGATAATACACAATGTCGCTATAGATAAATATATTATAGCTACTACCGTGAATATCTGCAGGGTGCGGCGCTTTAACCTGTTTCCCATAAACTGTTTCAGGGGGATTATGAATACCTTGTCTGGTTTAAAACCTAGAATTTCAGCTAACCGTCCTTTAAAAGTTAGACTAGAACCTTCTGCACCAGTTACATAAACTCTGTTAGTAATATTGTTGTATTGTAGGTTCATAAGCAATGTTACCGACTGTGTATGCATTTGAAATTAAATTCTGGCATTAAGTGAGCATTCTCACTATCGAATCATATAATCCAACTGAAAACATTACTGTCACAGTCTGTTCTAATTTGGAATCACAAACAATCATGCTAGCATCAGTACTAGGAAAACTTGCCCACACTCGGGGGTATTGTATCTCAATGCGACCAACCTCATACGGTTCATTCAAAACAATAGGTCTTGTTAGCTTTGTTCTGAAATGCCATATCTTATTGTTTGGGTACACATGCGCCGAAGCATTACTTGGCAGTGTAACATAAAATTCCGTTCTTCTTATCCATGGTGAAGCATTAAAAGGATGTTGAAAGTAAGGTGTCTGTCTTTTATCGGGCTTTTTATCTCTTCCTTTAAATAATCAGTCAGTCTGTATACAGGCAGATCTCTCGCTATGCGCTGCTTTATATAAAATACTCATCTGTGTATGTCTGCTCATATCTCTTTCTAAACAGATCCATCAATTTAGATATCCTCACTGTGACACCTACATTAAATTTAAAAGCCACAGTTTCTCGACCCTTTGACCTGTATGTATTGTTAAAAATTGTCCTCTCATTATCTTTAGCCACTGCTGACATTTTGATGGTCCTATGGTATGAGTTGTTATAGGCATGGACCAGATCCTGGACAACATCGATATACCTCCTTAAATTTACAGAAGTTAAACCACACCACATTCGGGTTTTAAATCTCCTGTTAAAGCGCTCCACTATGCTTGCTTTTGTCTCATTTGCGGTGGAGAAATGACAAATTTTATACTGATCCAATAGACATTTAAAATGCTTATTATAAAATTCTGTGCCTGCATCTGTTTGAAGTTTTATTGGGACACGCCCCTCCGCCAAAATGTCTTTGAACACATTTGTTACAGCAGGCCCCAACTTTGACTTAAGACATCTAACCCACGTATATTTTGAAAACACATCAATACACATAAATAGAGACCTAATACCATCAACTACTTAACACACTCGACTCTTTGGCAGCATCATGGAGCTTGACTACACTCCCCAATCCTCCTGGATGGGCAGGGTCATAATAAATTTTCTCTAACATGTTTTCCATTGCCGTAGAATGACACAAATGCCAAAATTTAGATTGAAACAAGCTTTTTATTTATTTAATAATGAGTAGAGCACAAGGGACAGTACTGGCCCCTCTCCTCTTTACCCTTTGCACGCAGACCTCAGGCACAGCACTAACTGTGTCATGTGCAGAAGTTCTTGGATGACAGTGCCATTTTCGGCTGCATCAGAGAGGGAGGGGTGTGGGTACGAGGGGGCGTACCGGTCCATTGTGAAGGCCTTTACCACCTGCAGTCACCTGAACCACCTGCAGCTCAATACCTCCAAAACTAAAGAGACTGGAATTTAGGAGGTGCCGCCCATCTCCTCTCTGTGCAACATCGGCAGCGAGGAGATTGAGGTGGTTGCCTCTAAGTATCTCGGGCTGCAGGTGAATGACACCTGGACTGGTCAGAAAACACTGACCATGCCCAAGAAAAAATGCAGAGCAGGCTGTACTTTCTGAGGAAGCTAGCATCTTTTAATATCTGTGGAAAAATGCTGATTCTGCTTTATCAGTCAGTGGTGGCTAGTGCTCTCTTTTATGGGGTAATTTCAATTCATAATGTAAAAAGTAATAGTCATAAAGTAAAAAAGGTGGTTCAGGTTTATTTCAATTTATTAAGATTATGGCTCAAGCGTAAACATTTTATCCAAATACAACGTTGACTCAAACATGGTGTTAACAGTGCAATTCTTCCAGTGTGACCAGAACATATTGGAAAAAGGGAGAACAGAGAGGAACAAGACAGAACTTACCATATAACTACACTTTAATTAATGTGTAACTACACATGTATGAGGGCTGTAATCTAGAGCAAGACTTTGCCACTTATTCCCAGTAAATACTGGGAACATGGATGAACAAAGGGGAACAAGGGGGTTCAGAGAGGAACAAGGGGCTTCAGAGTGGAACAAGGGAGTTCAGAGAGGAACAAGGGGCTTCAGAGTGGAACAAGGGGCTTCAGAGTGGAACAAGGTGGTTCAGAGAGGAACAAGGGGCTTCAGAGTGGAACAAGGGGGTTTAGAGAGGAACAAGGGCCTTCAGAGTGGAACAAGGGGCTTCAGAGTGGAACAAGGGGGTTTAGAGAGGAACAAGGTGGGGCAGAGGGTAAATAAGGGGGAACAGAGCTGAACAAAGGGGTACAGGGTGTATGAAGGGTGAACTTACCATGTAACTACATTTAAATAAATGTTTAAAGAAAGGAAGTACTGGGATCAAGGAAGAGCAGAGTGGAACAAACAGGATACGGAGTGGAACATGGAGGAACAGCATAGAATAAAGGGGTTAGTGCTGTGCTTCTCAAAGTCTGTAGCACACCTGCCAGGACCTGGTTGGGGTGGGGGGATGTGTACCATCTGGAAAACATACGTATATATATTGCATCCTGGACTTGTTTTGGATAATACGATGAAGGACCCGTGCTTGCACAGTGATATTCCTTTAGACTGATGAGTCCAGCAGTATGGAGAGAAGCAGCAGCTGCCTCTGGTTTGACTTTAGGACAAGCTGCGCAGCACTGGGCTTGTCCTGCACAAGTCTCATTTGTACAACCTGTTAGCAAAAGCATGTTTGACTCATACATGTTATGTGTGCATTCCTTTCACTATTCCTATCCGTTTCCTGTGTATCGTGTACTTGTGGTGAGAGCGGCATCGATCCGTGGCTGAACTTATGGAGCCCCAAGCCCGCCAACTCCCACAAACAGTTCATTCACGACTGTGTTTTTTCTTAAAGCACCAGTTCTCAACTCAGAGCACAGAGGCTGTCTGCTCTGAACAGCTGACGGTGATCCGGCCACTGTCTGCTGAGCTGAGAGGAGCAGAGGTGTACTCAGAGATCTCATGCTTTACATTTAATGGAGAGCACAGTTCCTTCTCAAAACAAATAATCTGTTGGCCAGTTAATACACAGAACAATTACAGGCTCTCTCAGAATATTCAGAAGTTATTTTGAATATTATCTAAAATCCAAACACACATTTGGTCTCTGGCATAATTTAAGGTAATGATATACATGAAAAAAATGCAATTTCTTTTACAGACATTCATGCCAACTAAGCTATAAGGTTACTATGCGTTTATTATTTTATGCATTTATTGGTGCATTTATTTTATTTTATTCATTAAGTTTGTATTATTTTCTTTTTGAGGGAGCTGGGGGACTGGAATTATTTTTCTTTGCTCAAAGGGGGTTTGCCAGAAAAAGTTTGAGAAGCACTGGGTGTATTCATTGGGTAACAAATTCTATTCTGTAGACTTGCACAAATTACAGACTGTAGACTGTTGGGTTTTTATGTAAAATCCATTAGCCCCTACATACAGAGGCAGTTCGTAAAAAGAGTTACGTATAGTTTATTATTGGTTGTTTTCAGATTCTGTGATGATGTCACACTCTCAGATGGGGGAGGAGCCAGTGTTACTGTATTGGTTATAAACTATTTTCATGAGAAATATCCAGAAAGAAAATTCACAAATGCTAAACCTGATCATTTATATTAGTGACAAGGTCCATTATCCCTACATGTATCCTACCACACCAAAACATCTGCATGTTAATGGTTGCAAAGGCAAGGTTCTGTGCAACATAGAGGCCTCACTGGAGACGCCAGGGATGGGGCCCCTCCCTGCCCTGGCCCTGCTCCAGAGGACATTGGTCAAGAGGAGATACTCTCGCTCCAGGAAGGATGTGTAGAGAGTAGAGGTAAGATCGGGCCTAAAAAATCCAGCCCGACCCGACCCAGGCCCGCGGGCATTAAAGCCCAACCCAGCCCAAGCCCGACCAATTAACTTGATTTGCAGGCCCGAGCTCGAAGCAAACCCGAAATTTCAATTTATCCCATAGTATTTTTGGCGGAAAAAAACGCAAGATTTCTTATGGTTAAAATAATCTACATATTTTTATGATCATGATAAATGCATTTGCACAACGAAATAACGCTGGAACACAGAATAAGAGGCCAGACAAAGAGAGTGAAAGAGAGATCTTGATGCGCACTCGCTTAATTACGCGGAGAAATACTGCAGCCTCACTCTTACCGGCGGTGCGTGTTTGCCTTTTCAGTTCCCCTGTCTTAAGTTTATCCTTGACTTCTTGCTGCTCCATATCAGGGATACCTAAACAAAATAGATGCAGACTTGCGGAGGGAAGATTACATTCACGACACGTGCGCAAAGCGTGCCCTGGCTCTGCGCTTCCTGTTTAGTAGTAGTTATATAGCAATTACCTTACAGCGCCTTCTCTGTTTTAACCAAATTATTTATTTATAACAAGTATTCCTTAGTTTAGTATCCACACATCGTTTTAGTATACATTTTTATAAACATATATTTATTAAAAAAGTCAGCGAGAGAGAAGCCCGGCCCGACCCAAACGTAATGATTGTCATTTTAGTCCCTACCCGACCCGAATTTCGGGCCGGGTCGGGTTCGGACTCGGGCTCGGGCTTAAGATCTTACCTCTAGTAGAGAGGTGTGCTCCCAGAAGGTGCTCTAACATGGTGTGACTGACGAACTCTCTGAGGGGTGCATATCCAGACATGGAACTGTGCTGAAATGTTTTCTTAAACTGTACGTTCCACCTGAAGTGTTGACCTTTGTAAAATGTTGAAATATGTTGTGTAACCTGAGGTTTTGACCTTTTGGAAATGGTTTCTTAGAAGCGTGCAGGTGTAGATGTTATGAACTTTGCTGAATGAAAAATGTAGGAGACGATGGAGGGAGGAGGTGAAACCACAGGCGGTGGAAGGTGTGGCTGGGTTTAACCACACCATGTGCTCTCCAGGGTCTGTGATTTCTGGTCAGCAGCAAGGTTGCAAACTGTGTATAGGTGATTCAGGGGAGCCCAGCAGCCCAGAGACAAATATTTTGACTGATGTATTTTGCCCCATGCATACTCAGCAAGGGGGAAGTTTATAAAAAGAGTGAAAGAACCAGAGAAAGTCAGAGCAGCAGGACCCACTCTCGGCTCGCACAGCTTTCTCTTCTTCTCTGCTCGAGTCTTATAGATCCCATTTTTCCAGGAAGCCATGCATATCGAGCAGACTCTGAGCTTGAGTCATATAAATCACTTCTTTGTGATTTAGACACATCAGGCCTTCTATCTTTTTCCTCTGGTGTTGTCGCCATATTCCTTTCTCATATTGGCTGCGCTCCACTTTAGAGAATTTAATCATGCTCATCATCTTATCCTCCATATTTGTCTGCACAAATATGTACAGACAAAAAATTAGCACATTGTCAAGAATACATTTCCATATTACACACACTACTCGCCTTACTAACCTCACATTTACCGTTTCCTTTCTGCCTCAGTTATGTGAGGCATAAGCCCAAGACCCTATGGATAAATAAAAAAACGTTTACTGCAGGCTGTTTTGCATTTCACAAAGTAAACAACCCGACAGTTATTTTCTCCTTATAGTTTCAAGTTTCAGTTGTGGCCTTTGTCATTTTGTTGTTCCGTTAACCTGGTGCCACTGAGGAGCTTCTGACCTCAGCGACTACAGTTTAGATCAGGGGTTTTTAACCTTTTTGACCTCAGGGCACAACTTTTCCAGGACAAAGTGGCCTGGGACCCATTCAAATATTAAAACTGTATTAATGTTATAGTATATATAATAGCCTATATTAAATATAGTAATTTTAAAATAAAACATTGAACTGTTTGTTTTTTTTTTTTAAATAAAGTGCTTAGTTTAAGGGAAAGAATTTCTCTTTACTATCAGTCTTGACTTTATTAACCATAGCTGCTGGTAGGTAGGTAGGTAGTTTATTGTCCCCGTAGGGAAATTGGTCTGCAGCGAGCTAAAACATGCAACACATAAAAACAAAATCAGAAACACTCACATGCACACAACATACAATAAATGCAACATATATCAGTTAAAAAAAAAAAAAAAAAACTCTGACCAGGCCACACAGTTACTAAAAGCAACCTCAAGATCCCCTGCTACATTTCATACAAGACTTGGCTTACTAAAAAAAAAAAAAAAAAAAAAAAAGATCCTAAACCTATAAATTTGGTTTGTCCTGTGCAGACCAGCTGAACACAGAGCTAATAATTTAATATTAAGAATTTAAACTTAAAGATTTATTCAGTAAGCTAATTACCTGTGGGACAAATGATTTTCTGGTTCTATTTTTGCTGATGGCTGGATAGCGATACCTCCGCCTGAGGGGAGCAGCTCAAATACATTAAAGAGTGGGTGATTTGGATCGGATAAAATTTTCTCCGCTTTGTTCTTAGATCGACCTAAATAGATGTCCAGCAGACTGTTTGGAGCGATACCTTGAATTTTGCTAGCAATGATGACTATTTTTCTGAGTGAATTTTTTTGTGCCTCAGTTGCAGCCCCAAACCAACAGACAATGCAAAATGTCAACACACTCTCCACAAAAGCACTGTAAAACATTTTTAGCATTGCTTTGTCCACATTAAAAGACACCAGTTTTTTAAGAAAGTATAGTCTCTGTTGGCCTTTTTTAGTTAAGTGGTCTGTGTATTTGTCCCACTTCAACTTGTGGTCGAGAACCACACCCAGATATTTATGCTCAGAGACTGCATCGATGGATTCTCCTTTGATGATGGTGGGACAGTGAGAAGATTCCCGTCTGAAGTCGATGGCCATCTCCTTTGTCTTAGCTGTATTCAGGAGGAGCTGGGACTCATCACACCAGGAGATGAACTCATTTAAGACAGGACCATGTTCATGCTCGTCCACCTGGAGCAGACTGATCAGAGCTGTGTCATCAGTGAATTTAACCAAGTACCTACCGGGATGAGAGCTGGTAGAGCTGTTGGTGTATAGGATGTACAGCAGTGGTGACAAGACGCATCCTTGGGGAGAGCCAATACTGGTGGTTATCCTGTCTGAGAGTGCAGAGCCCATTCGAACCTGCTGCACCCGATGGTTGAGGAAATCAAGAAGCCAAGAAACAAGTCCCTCCTCTAGGAAAAATTCATCAATCAGTCTCTGAGCCAAAATGTTAGGTCTTATTGTATTGAATGCTGATGAGAAATCAAAAAACAAGACTTTAACATGATTTTTTGGTAAATCCAGATGGGACAGCACCAAGTGCAACAGTGTAAGAATAGCATCATCAACACCTCTATTGGGTTGGTAAGCAAACTGAAAGGGATCTAATAAATGATGAGTTTGCTCAATGATATGTTTTTTAATTATTCTTTCAAAGCATTTCATTGCCAGTGGAGTTAAAGCTATAGGATGGAAGTGGTTTGGATCACTTGGCTTTACAATTTTTGGTACAGGGATAATAATTGATGTTTTCCATAACCGTGGTACAATGTGCTGGTCCAGAGATAACTGAAACAAGTTAGTGAAGACTGGGGACAGTTGTTCAGCACAGTGTTTCAACACGTTACCACAGATCTTATCAGGGCCAGGGCTCTTTCGTGGATTGATTTTTTTAAAAAGAGAACGAACTTCAGCCTGGTGAACAAAAATAGAGTGAGTGCCTGATAAAACTGTGTTTACTTGCTTACAATTATATCCATTTCCAAATCAGGAAAAAAAGCTGTTTAGCTATTCGCTGTCTCTAGTTCCTCTCCTCTCCCATAGCCTATGATAGGCTTTGTTTTTCCCTTATGGGGGACATTGGTCATGGCCTTAATGCCCTGCCATGCTTCTCTGGAATTTCCTACTGCCATTGTATCCTGCACTTTTTGTTTAAATGCTAGCTTATCAGTTCTCACCTGTCTTTTAATTTCTTGTTGTATTTCTTTCTTAGCTTTTTCATTTTTATGAATATGAGCCACTTTCTTTTTATGTAAAAGATATTTCAGTTTTTTAGATACCCATGGTTTATCATTTGGGAATATTTTAAGAGTTTTACTGGGCACAACTGTATCTACACAGAAATGAATATATTCAGAGATGACATCAACTTGCATATTTAGGTCTGAACAGTAAAAGGTGTCCCATGAGGTACACTCAAAACAGCCTTGAAGAGCCATGATACTGCCCTCATTCCACATTTTGACAGTTCTTATTTGAGGCTTTTCTCTCTGAAGCAATCTCTGATATAATGGTTTAAGATAAACCACATTATGGTCTGATGCCCCCAAAGGGGGTAGGGCAGAGGCAGAGTAGGCTGATTTTACAGAGCCATAGCAGAGATCTAATGACTTATTTTTCCGTGTGTGACAGTTTACATACTGATAATAGGTACGCAGAGTGTATCTTAATGAACAGTTATTAAAATCTCCCAGGAAAAATTTGGGGGCGTCAGGGGAGAGGGATTCAAGTTTTTGTGAGAGGTTGAATATTTTCTCTATTGCTTTAGAATTGTTAGCTTGAGGGTGAATATAAACCACTGTAAAAAACAACTGTGGGAATTCACGAGGTAAATAATAAGGTCGGAGCGACACACACAGCAGTTCAACGTTGGGGGTACAGAGACGCTTCCTCACTACAACCGAGCCGCACCAGTTGTCCTGAACTAGAAGACATACTCCTCCGCCACGAGATTTCCCCGTAATGTCAGGATCCCGGTCCAGACGAAAGGCCGTGAAACATGGTGGCTCCACGTCAATGGAAGGAGTATTATTATCCAGCCAAGTTTCTGTGATCGCCAGCAAACAGGCTCCGCGGTACTCATGCAGGTAACGGAGGTGAGCTGACAGCTCATCTGTCTTTCTGTGAAGGGAATGGGCGTTCAGCAGCAGGCAGGTAGGCAGAGGAAGACGGTGTTTAAGTTTTTTGAGTCTCTGTCATAAGCCTCCTTTCCTTCCACGTTTCCGTTTACGCTGTGGCAGAAGCTTGTGTTCCTGAATTTTAGAAATGAGGTTACAATCCGCGGGAGATTTAACATTGTATTGAAGTAAACACTCCCGTGAGTAGTGGATTCGCTGGATAACGCTGCCAGCAGCATTTCCGTGATTCAGTCCGACAATCAAACTGAATAAAAACGTCAACAAAAAAAATTCAACAATCCACCAAGTAGTAGAGGCCATAATTTTAGCCGAAGTTTGTGTCAGGCCTGATAGATTTACACACCGCAACCCAACAAACAGGTAACGAGACAGGACGAAAGTTCACACAGTGCAGCGCCACCTGTGGGGGTATCTGAGCAAGGGTTGTGCTCTGTCTCATGGTGCTGCTTATTCTGCTGCTTTTATTAGAGGGCAATGACTCAGAACATGGAACAAACTGGTTTTGAGCAGGTCTCTGTAGGATGAAGAGGTCATTTTCAGTCCATTCTGGCTCACCTTTCTCCATCTTCATTCTTTCCTTTAGTTTTTCTCCCTCTCTCTGTTCTCTGTGTCTCTCACTCAGTGAAGTCGCTTCACAGTGGCTCTCACCACAGAGTCTTCTCCTCGCTCACTGGTGATCAGTGAAATCAGGAAAACTTCAGTCTGTTGTACACTGAACAGTCTCTGCACAAAGTTTGAGGTTATTTGGCTTATCTTGTTGTACAAGACACCAGCGCTGTTCCAGTAGAGCTAAAGTGCTGACTTATCGCTTGCAGAGAGAGGAGCTGCTGTGCTCCCGGTGAGTGCAGGGCCAGGCGGGACAGGTTCAGGTCTGAGGTGGTCCTGTAGGGACAGCGAGTGGGTCTGGATCTGGACCACTGTCTAACTTTTAGTCATCCAGACACTGAGCAGTAGGAAAGTAGCCTGTTCTAAGTGAGCATATCATGGATAAAGTAGGATAAGTTTCGATAGATAACACCTGTAGTCCGCAGCACGAACATGACATTTTTTGTGTGGCGCCAGCATGGGCCGCAGCCCAATGGTAAAGAATCACTGGTTTAGATGATTTTTTAAAAATTTTATTTAACTTTTATTTAACCAGGAAAGTCTCATTGAGATTAAAAACCTCTTTTCCAAGGGAGTCCTGGCCAAGAGGCAGCAAAGTTCAACACTGAGTTACAAACAAACAATGTTAAAATAACACAGGTCATGAAAAACAACTGCAAAATATTGAGGCAGTCTCTGATGCTTTCATTTTGTTTTTGAAGGAATTGAAGGACAATAGCTCAGACAATTTCCAGTCTTTGTGCAACATGTTCCAAGCAAAAGGAGCTTGCTGGACAAAGGCTTTCTTCCTGAGCCCTGTGTGGGCAAAAGGAACAGAGAGCAACAGCGGAACATGTGATCGTACGGAGTAGGAGTCAACACTTCTCTGTGTAATTAAAGTACAAAAGTAGGGAGGCAGTAATCCAATGGAGGAGTCCACTTCTGAGTCCTCAGTCTTACCTGAGGAGACCCCTGCCCTGACCGTTCAGTACCAGCAGGTCCCTCCTGCAGCTGCTGGGCACATGGGGAAGTCTCAGTCCAGCCCCAAACCCAGGCTAATGCACCATTCTGAGTGAACGTGGACCCCTGAACCACTGCTTTTCTGCGCTGTCAATAAGGTAAGGTCTACTTTCTTATCGCCATTGGGAAATTTGTTCTCTGCATTTGACCCACGCTTCAATGCTGCTGATGTTAAACCTGTCAGAAGCAGGGGACGAGCACCGTGTAGTGTCCACTGACCCTGCTCCAGATCTTCAGGATTCCTGGTCAGGAGAACCCAGCCTGGAGGATTCCTGTGCATGTTTCAGGTTGATGGGGGAAACCAGAGGAAACCCACACAACCCTGCCAGCCAGGAACTTCACCGGAGGCATTTAACCCCCAACCACAAAGCTTTTCTACGAATATAAGGTGGAGATTTAAGGCGATAGATGTGAATAATGTGACGTGTACCTTTAAAGGTAAATGTTTGAGTCTAGCTGACTGTTGACCTGGCAGTAAAGTTGAACTGAGCCTGTTCCATGATGTCACTGGTTTGTCGCTGGATTTTTCCTGTTCCGTATGAACTGGGAGGGGCCCCGAGGACAGTCTGATAAAGCCCTGTTTGTGTGGGGGCTCTCAGAGCCACCAGGGGCCTCTCCACTGCTGCAGCTCTGGTCCCACTCTCCACTGTTGGTCCTCCACTCAGTTCTCCTACTGCAGGGTTTTGAAAACGTGTCTTAAATTTAAATGGTTGAGAAGAGATTCTTAAATTAAATTGTACTGACATTAAGACAGAATCAGATCACTTTTTTTTCTGTCTCAAAATGTGAAAGCTTTTTGAAAGAAGGTCTGAGTGATTCATTAAAACCAATGCAAATCCAAGCTTAGTTTGGGCAGTGATGTGTTTGTAATCAAATGTGATATTATACTTTCTCTTTTCTGCAAACTGAGCAGATAAAAGTTTTTTCCCCCTCATTTTAATATTTATTTTTTGTGTGAAATCTTTCTTACAAACTGAACAGCTGAAGGGTCTTGGATAAAAGGAGATTCCTGTGAATTTTCTGCAGGTTTTAAACTTAAAGATCCATTCTTAGTTCTTCTAAAATAATCGGATTGTAAACATGTTTGAGACTGAGTCGTTTCTGCCCGTGTAGGTCCTCGGTTGTTTCTGTTGAGTGATTCTGAAACACTGTATTCTGCATTTACATTGTGTTAAGCATGGGTCAGAAGAGAAGTTAGACCTGAGATTATGAGAAAAACTGTTGATCAATAAATGTCACTAAAGAAGAACAAGATAAACCTTTGACTAAACCAGGACTAAACCAGGACTAACCCAGGACTAACTCAGGTCTAACCCAGGTCTAACCCAGGTCTAACCCAGGACTAACACAGGTCTAACCCAGGACTAACCCAGGTCTAACCCAGGTCTAACCCAGGTCTAACCCAGGACTAACACAGGTCTAACCCAGGTCTAACCCAGGACTAACACAGGTCAAACCCAGGTCTGAGTCTCCTCAGTGACCTGGTGCAGACCTGTGTTGGACATGGACAGTGGCTCAGAGCTGGTCCCAGTGATTCTGTATATTTGAGAACTCACTGGTCACAGCTCCAACAGTTAAAATGCTTGTGTTAGTTTGATTTGGGCTCTGACCGAGCAGTTACAGTTTGATGCTGTGTTTCCAAACCAAAAGGAGGATGATGAGAAACTCCAGTCAGGTTTCCTATTTCACTCTGGGAGCCTACTTTGACCCTGGGCCTTTGAGATGGCTGTATTTTCTCATCCTAATGTCTGTGTATGCTCTGATAGTGCTGTCCAACCTGCTTCTCATCATCGTCATCTGTTTGAACAGAACTCTACACGAACCTATGTACATCTTTCTCTGTAGTTTATTAATCAATGAGATTTACGGCAGCACTGCTTTATTCCCGTTTCTGCTGCTTCAAATTCTCAAAGATGTCCACGCTGTTTCCTATTCTCTTTGTCTTCTTCAGATATTCTGTCTTTATTCCTATGGCGGTGTAAATTTCACAAACCTTGCTGTCATGTCGTACGACCGATACGTGGCCATCTGCTTCCCTCTGCAGTACAACACTCACATGAACTCCAGAAAGGTGGTGTTTCTCTTAACTTTGATTTGGTTTCCTCCGTTGTTAGGAGTTTTCATTGCAACTCTCCTCACAGTCGTCTCTAACACTTTGTGGAAACCTCATTGACTCAGTTTACTGTGATAACTACTGCATCATTAAACTGGCCTGTTCTGACACCACTGCCAACAATATATATGAACTCATTGCTGCGTTCCTCATAATTATAATTCCTTTAAGTGTCATATTCTACACTTACACCCACATTTTTAAAGTGTGTTATAATGGATCTAAACAGATGCGGCAGAAGGCTCTGAGCACCTGTACGCCTCACCTCTGTTCACTTGTCAACTTTGCTTTAGGAGCTTTGTTCCAGATAATTCAAACAAGGTTTAATCTGAGCCATTTGCCTCAAATACTGAGAATAATTTTATCATTATATCATCTCACCTGCCAGCCTCTGTTCAACACACTCATGTACGGCCTGAACCTGTCCAAAATAAGAAATGTGTGTAAAAGTTTATTATTGAAGTCTAAGAATAAAATAAAAATGATTGAGATGAAGTGACAAACTGTGTCTCTGCTTTGTTTTTTTAGCGTTACGTATCTAATATTGAAGTATTTTCTATGGACAGTCCTTGCTGTTGTCAACAACAAACAGGAGTTGTCTCTGTGGGATTTACAGAATGACCTTTGTCTCTGAGTCAAAGGGCCAAAGAATGGATAGAATCAGTGACAAAAGGCAGAGTCCAGCATGGTACTGGACCAGGTCTGGACTTGCTGCAGTGAACCAAGCTCCTGCTGCTGTACAGAGACCAGTCCTTTGCACAGTGCCCCCTACAGGAGCCATGAGGGACATGCTTAAACCCTTTCTCCAGATCCACAAAACACATGTGACCTGCTGCTGGGCAAACTCCTGTAAACCCCTGAGCAGCCCATGCAGAGTGCAGAGCTGCAGTGTTCCTCCTGGATCAGAGCTTCCACTGTGGCTGAACCCTCTCCAGAGTTCAGAGCACTGTCCCTGACCTCCACAGTTACACATCCTCAGACCCACAGGGATCTCATCCACACCCGGCTCAGTGACTTCAGCGCTGGCGATCCATTCATACTTCCTTCGGTCGTTCCTCCATTTTGCTGCCGCCAACGATTGGAACGAGCTGCAAAAAACATTAAAGCTCCGTACCTTGATCCCTTATCATCCTTCCAGTCCTCATTAGGATCTGAAGTTTCTGATCAGTGCAGCTGCTTCTGATGTTTCCATGGATCTCTTGTTTGTATTGTAAATATTGTTTAATAGTTGCCTTCATGTTTGATGTTAGTTTTTGTATTGTGATTATTGTTCTGGTTGCCAGCTCTATACCCACCATAGGGTGCTTGAGTGTTCGTGGGAGTTCGCCCAACCTGTCCACATGTGCTTTGTGGATTTGGAGAAGGCGTTCGACCGTGTCCCTCGTGGTATCCTGTGGGGGGTGCTCTGGGAGTATGGGGTCCAAGGCCCTTTGCTAGGGGCTGTCCGGTCCCTGTACGAACAGAGCAGGAGTTTGGTTCGCATTGCCGGTTGTAAGTCAGACCTGTTCCCAGTGCATGTTGGACTCCGGCAGGGCTGCCCTTTGTCACCGGTTCTGTTCATAATTTTCATGGACAGAATTTCTAGGCACAGCCGAGGGCCAGAGGGAGTCTGGTTCGGGAACCACAGGATTTCATCTCTGCTTTTTGCAGATGATGTTGTCCTGTTGGCTTCATCAGGCCAAGACCTTCAGCATGTGCTGGGGCGGTTTGCAGCTGAGTGTGAAGCGGCAATCTCAACACTTTGTGGAAACTTAATTGACAAAGTTTTCTGTGATAGCTACTGCATTATTAAACTGGCCTGTTCTGATACATCCATCCATCTTCTTCTGCTTTATCCGGGGCCGGGTCGCAGGGGCAGCAGTCTAAGCAGAGATGCCCAGACTTCCCTCTCCACAGACACTTCCTCCAGCTCTACCGGGGGCACCCCAAGGCGTTCCCAGGCCAGCCGAGAGACGTAGTCCCTCCAGCGTGTCCTAGGTCTTCCCCGGGGCCTCCGCCCGGTGGGACATGCCCGGAACACCTCCCCAGGAAGGCGTCCAGGAGGCATCCGAAACAGATGCCCGAGCCACCTCAGCTGACTCCTCTCAATGTGGAGGAGCAGCGGCTCTTACTCTGAGCTCCTCCTGTGTAACTGAGCTCCTCACCCTATCTCTAAGGGAGCGCCCAGCCACCCTGCGGAGGAAACTCATTTCGGCCGCTTGTATCCGGGATCTTGTCCTTTCAGTCATGACCCAAAGCTCATGACCATAGGTGAGAGTAGGAACGTAGATCGACCGGTAAATCTTTACCACAACAAAGCGATACAGCGACCAGATTACTGCAGACGCTGCACCGATCCGTCTGTCGATCTCACGCTCCATCCTTCCCTCACTCGTGAACAAGACCCCATGATACTTGAACTCCTCCACTTGAGGCAGGAGCTCTCCCCCAACCCGGAGAGGGCAAACCACCCTTTTCCGGTCGAGAACCATGGCCTCGGACTTGGAGGTGCTGATTCTCATCCCATTCACACTCGGCTGCAAACCGCCCCAGCACATGCTGAAGGTCTTGGCCTGATGAAGCCAATAGGACAACATCATCTGCAAAAAGCAGAGATGAAATCCTGTGGTTCCCAAACCAGACTCCCTCTGGCCCTCGGCTGTGCCTAGAAATTCTGTCCATAAAAATTATGAACAGAACCGGTGACAAAGGGCAGCCCTGCCGGAGTCCAACATGCACTGGGAACAGGTCTGACTTACAACCGGCAATGCGGACCAAACTCCTGCTCTGTTCGTACAGGGACCGGACAGCCCCTAGCAAAGGGCCTCGGACCCCATACTCCCAGAGCACCCCCCACAGGATACCACGAGGGACACGGTCGAACGCCTTCTCCAAATCCACAAAGCACATGTGGACAGGTTGGAGGATCTGAACCTGAGTGGTGTTTTGTTATTGGACTTCTGTGCTAGTCACAGTTTGTCCATAACAAACACCATGTTCGAAGGCACAGGGGTGTCCATCAGTGCACGTGGCACCAGGACACCCTAGGCCGGAGGTCGACGATCGACTTTGTAGTCGTGTCATCTGACCATCGGCCGTGTGTTTTGGACACTCGGGTGAAGAGAGGGGCTGAGCTGTCAACTGATCACCACCTGGTGGTGAGTTGGATCCGCTGGCGGAGGAGGAGGCCGGACAGACTCGGCAGACCCAAACGTATTGTGAGGGTCTGTTGGGAACGTCTGGCTGAACCTCCTGTCAGAGGTGTCTTCAACTCCCACCTCCGGGAGAGCTTCAACCAGATTCGGGGGAGGCTAGAGACATTGAGTCCGAGTGGACCATGTTCTCCACCTCTATTGTCGGTGCGGCTGTTCGGAGCTGTGGCCGTAAGGTCTCTGGTGCCTGTTGTGGCGGCAACCCCCGAACCCGGTGGTGGACACCGGAAGTAAGGGATGCCGTCAGGCTGAAGAAGGAGTCCTACCAAGCTTGGCTGGCTCGGGGGACTCCTGAGGCAGCCGACGGGTACCGGCAGGCCAAGCGTGCCTGCTGCCCGGGCGGTTGTGGAGGCAAAAACTCGGGTCTGGGAGGAGTTCGGGGAGGCCATGGAGGTGGACTATCGGTTGGCCTCGAAGAAATTCTGGCAAATCGTCCGGCGCCTCAGGAGGGGGAAGCAGTGCTTTGCCAACACTGTTTACAGTGGAGGTGGGGAGCTGCTGACCTCGACTGGGGATGTTGTCGGGCGGTGGAAGGAATACTTCGAGGATCTCCTCAATCCCACCGACACGTCTTCCGTTGAGGAGGCAGAGGCTGGGGACTCAGAGGTGGACTTGTTCATCACCCAAGCTGAAGTCACCGAGGTGGTTAAAAAGCTCCTCGGTGGCAAGGCACTGGGGGTGGATGAGATCCGCTCTGAGTACCTCAAGTCTCTGGATGTTGTGGGGCTGTCGTGGCTGACACGTCTCTGCAACATTGTGTGGCGGTCGGGGACAGTACCTCTGGACTGGCAGACCGGGGTGGTGGTCCCTCTTTTCAAGAAGGGGGACCGGAGAGTGTGTTCCAACTACAGGGGGATCACACTCCTCAGCCTCCCCGAGAAAGTCTATTCCAGGGTACTAGAGAGGAGAATTCGGCCGATAGTCGAACCTCGGATTCAGGAGGAACAATGCGGTTTTCGCCCCGGTCGTGGAACAGTGGACCAGCTCTATACCCTCCATAGGGTGCTTGAGGGTTCGTGGGAGTTCGCCCAACCTGTCCACATGTGTTCTGATACAACTGTGAACAATATTAACAGACTCATTGTGGCATTCCTAATGGTTTTGATTCCTCTAGGTATCATATTTTTCACATATATCCAGATTCTCAGAGTGTGTTTTAATGGATCTAAATAGACGCGGCAGAAGGCTCTGAGCACCTGTACGCCTCACCTCTGTGCAGTTGTAAACTTCTCCTTTGGAGCTTCATTTCATATTATTGAAACCAGGTTTGATCTGAGTCATTGGCCCCAAATTTTTGGAATTGTTTTATTGTGTATTATCTCACCTTTCAGCCTCTGTTCAACACACTCATGTACGGCCTGAACCTGTCCACAATCACAAATATATGTAAAAGTTTGTTTTGTTTTTTTTTAAGTCTAAAAATAAAATAATCATAAAGAAAATATATTTTATGAAAAGTAACAAAAAACAGTGGCACATTAGGTCAGTATGTAAGGAAATCTAATTTAAAAATTAGTATCTCTGTGTAAAACTCAAAATTTGTTTTAACATAAACTTAGCCTTGGATTGTCCAACATCAGCTGTGTACAGCAATAACAACTCAGTTTGGAGCTTTTTTCTCTGGAAGGACATGGTCTAAAGGTGTAATAGTTTAAAATTAAGAAGGATAAATGTCGGTCCTAAATTGTCTTGTATTAGAGTCAGAATAAGAACACTACTTTTTCTGCCCCCATTTTATTGTCCGTTTGACTAAAACATACTTTACTGTGAGTGACTCACTTAAACCCAGAGTAAATCTGAATTTGGTTTTGGCTGTTAGTGTCTGTTACCAAATTTGTAAAGTCAGCCCCTTTTTGTTTAAACTGAGCAGCTGAAAGTCTTCGCTCTCTTTCTAATATGCGGCCATTGTGTAAAATGGTACAAGCTGATCAGCTGAATGGTTCAAACAAAAAACTTAATTGACTGTCTGGGAATCAGACCCAGGACCTTTTTCTATGAGTCAGCAGTGCTAACCACTCTGCCAGTGTGCCACATATAGAATAAATACAATAATAAATGTATTTTTTCAACAGACGTGTACTTTTGGGGATAAATATTTGAGTATAGTTGATTTTGGCCTGGTCGTATGGTTTGAACTGAGGCTGTTCCATGACGTTGTTGGTTTGTTATGGATATTTTGAACTGGGAGGAGCCCCAGGACAGTTTGATAAAGCACTGTTTGTGTGGGGGGCCCTCAGAGGCACCAGGGGCCTCTCCACTGCTGCAGCTCTGGTCCCACTCTCAACTCTTTATGCTCCACTCTGTGCTCCACCAACTCCAGCTACAACAGGGGTTGGAGAAGAAAAAATGTCTCAATTGTTTGTTACAAACTGAAAAGCTGAATGGTATTGGATGAAAAAATATTCTTATATTTCTCGTGACTTTTCTGCAGGTTTTAAACTTGTAGACAATATTTTAGACTGATGGTGATACTCAGTAATATAAAACTATGTTCAGGTGTGGCTTTGACTTCATTCAAGAGCAGGTTTTCCATGTTCAAATCCAGATTAAACCAGTTTAAATTCAGACACATTTTCTTCAGGATGTTTCACTGATATTAATTTTTACACTAAACATATTTTGTTTTTAGTTCCATTCAAATATGAAATTGCATGTAGATCTACTCTATTACTTTTTTATCTTAAGGCAATCATCTTGTTCCCATTTTGAGACTTCAGAGTGTGTTTTCTGGTATAACTGTAGTGCAAAGTGATACATACTTTTAAAATTTAGTGTGAGTAACTAACCTGTAAAAAAAAAATATAAATTCAGTAGATTCTTTTTCTGGTTTTAGCAGGTCATTCTTGTAATGTAAGACAATAACCAATGCAGGTTTCCAGATACTGATCTGCCAAATTTTAAAGTGCTAGTTTTTACAGAAAGCCTGGTTCAGTCAATGTAGAAATATGGTTGTTGTATACTGGTTTAATTCTTGTCTAACTCAGTTTAGTCTTGGTGGTTTTGCTCAGCTTCACAACTTTCAAATCAGTTACACCATAGTTTTTATTTAGAGAAAATACTTTTAAAAAGATGGGACAAACTGTACTCCTGAAAGGTTAAGACCATAAACAGCCTGTATAAATGAAGCATTTTGATTGAAATGTCTGTAATGTCTTAAAAACTATATTGAGGAATACACTGTGGTAATAGTTGACTCTAGCTCTGATCAGAGTGGGTTTATTCCTGTTTATACCTGCTGTAGTTGAGGATATTTCGAATGCTGCTTTGTGAAAAACCCTTTTCCAAAGTATGTTATTATTATAAATGCTGTAATGCTGTGTTTCCAAACCAAAAGGAGGACGATGGTAAACTCCAGTCAGGTTTCCTATTTCACTCTGGGAGCCTACTTTGACCCTGGGCCTTTGAGATGGCTGTATTTTCTCATCCTAATGTCTGTGTATGCTCTGATAGTGCTGTCCAACCTGCTTCTCATCATCGTCATCTGTTTGAACAGAACTCTACACGAACCTATGTACATCTTTCTCTGTAGTTTATTAATCAATGGTATTTATGGCAGCACTGGGTTCTGTCCTTTTCTCATAGTTCAAATTCTTAAAGACGTCCACACTGTTTCCTATGAAATGTGCCTTCTACAGATATTCTGTATTTATTCTTATGCAAGTGTAAATTTCACAAACCTTGCTGTCATGTCGTACGACCGATACGTGGCCATCTGCTTCCCTCTGCAGTACAACACTCGCATGAACTCCAACAAAGTGACGTTTCTCATAACTTTAATTTGGCTGCCTATGTTTGTGATTGTTCTAGTCTTGATTCTCCTCACATCGTCTTTAACACTTTGTGGAAACTTTATCAACAAAGTTTACTGTGATAACTACAGTGTTGTATCATTGTCCTGTTCTGACACAACTGTGAATAACTTGTATGAACTGATGGCTGCAGCTGTCATCATCACAGTCCCTTTAAGTGTCATATTTTTCACATATATCCAGATTCTCAGAGTGTGTTTTAATGGATCTAAACAGACACGGCAGAAGGCTCTGAGCACCTGTACGCCTCACCTCTGTGCACTTGGAAACTTCTCTTTTGGATCTTCATTTCACTTTATTCAAAACAGAGTTGATTTAAGCCATTGGCCCCAAATATTGACAATAATTATATCGTCATATTCACTAATCTGTGAACCACTGTTAAGCCCACTCATATACGGCCTGAACCTGTCCAAAATCAGAAATGCTTGTAAAGGTTTATTCAGTTATAAATCAGAATTAGTAGTTAACTGAACGACAGGATAATCCGTGTGCGGTCCATTCTTTGGTTTTTCCGTTTCAAAATAAAATACAAAAAACAATAAACCGTGTTTTTTTTTTTGTTTGTTTGTTTGCTTTTCAGTTGTCAAAACCTAAAGGTAAAAATATATTTAACTAAGACAAAAAAAAACAAAAAAACACAACATTGGATTTATGCTTTAGTCTTTTAAACCGAAATACAAAATAGGGCTATGTTGTTTTAAATGTGGAACGCTGTAAATGCCGGCAGTTGCTGTAAGTTTAGAACGGGTCCGCGAAAAATAGAAAGGCTCCAGTACAGCCATCCGGTTTAACTTAATTTGAAAATGAAACAGTATTAGCGTACTACAAAGCCCCTAATGGGACATGAAAAATGAAAAAAATGAAAGACTTTCTCGTGCTCTTGAGAAACTAAGACGCGCGCACGAGAAAGAAACTCCTGTCAATGAGAAAGTCGTGGTCCCGTGAAAGAAACTCGCGTGCACGAGATATTCTATGTGCACACGCAATGTCTAGGCCTACTACTACATGGCCTACAGCACAGTGGCCACAGTGGGAGCAGTGTTGTGAGTTGTTGGGAGACCCTAACAACATTCTAAGTGTGCAGTAGTGCCCTGGCTGAGTGTGAGAGGATTCCCTGCTGTGCCCGCACACAGCTGCTCCACTTCTGCTCCACTTCTGCTCTGTTCAGAGAAAAGCGCTGAAGCAGCGCTCCTCCACTGCCGTGCTGTCACCTGACCCAGAGGCACACAGCAGCAGAGCAGGCCACTGAACGGCAAACGCACAAACACAAAATGAACTGAAGAGTTTATTCATTTCCAAACAGGTGGACCACACACTGTCTCAGATCTGGCTGTGGCAGAAGAGTGCAGTGAGGGACCAGGAGGGAATCAGGCCCCTAGAACAGATAAACTGGTTCCAGTGGAAGTGCAAACACAGGGGACAGAATGGTATAAGTGCTGAAGTCACCGCTGCTTAATAGGCACATAGAGAAAATCTTTACTCGACATAACTTCTAATAAAAGAACCTGTGAACAGGCTTCAGGGGGATAGTAAAGTGCTGGTATTGTGACAATCTGAAGACGTGTGAACACCTCCTCTTCATTCTGACTCATGTAGACCGAGGATCATTAACAAGACCTGACGTTCAGCACACCGTAGATGCCACACACGCACGTCGCACTTTCTCAGGATCCCGGGATCCTATCTAGAGAGCACGAGTTTCTTTATCGTGAGCGCAACTTACTTTCTCGTGTGCGTGTAGCATATGTAATGTAGATGCTGCTATTAAGGTGTAATAACACAAGTTTTAAAAGGCTAGATTCAGAAAACCTAAGGTTCGGCTCTGGGAGGATTTGGGTTATATTTAAAAACACACAGACAAACAGAAATATGGTGCAAGAGGTGAGTTGTATTAAAATTGAAGATATTTACAATATTTACACAAATGAACTGGTTCACTATTTCAATAAACACAATTTTAAAGTTCTATGATTCATGTTCTTTCAAAAAGTTCTTTCCACAAAGACTCAACTCCAGACACTGATACGAGTCACAGTTCATAAAGCCCACAAGGGAGCAGCAGTTCGTGTGAGTCATTAAAGACTGAAGATTTTTAGGGGGCAGTGTCAGTGTATGTGAGTATGTGGTGGGGGGAGCAGGCAACAGCGCCTCCTAACACACAAACAGGAGTTGCAGTTTGTCTCCAGGTTCTTCAGGCCCAAGGCCGAGTGGAAGCTCGCCATCTTAGGAACCACAGGAATCATGGGAACCATAAGAACCCTGGCCTGTACAAACAGGACCAAATGTTAACACCATTTTCTAGCATTAACAACATTCACTTACTATTACTACCATAAACACTTTCATAAATAAATGGTATTAAATTAGTTTGTACATGCACATCATTAACTTCAGATTGTTTGTAACAAACAAACATACAATTATTTAGAAGTAGAGTACTCTTCATATTAGTAGGCATTGTAGTACTAAATATTTCAATACTGCACATAACACAACATATACAAATGTTTCATAATTAAATAGTATTTAACCATTTAAATGTGAAGGCTAAAAGCCCGTTCTTTATAGGCTTTGGCATTAAAACCAACCAACTATACATAAACAATAATGTTGGCTCTAAACCAGTTACGCACATCACTTTACCCAAATGACAAGTGACAATCAGGTAACATTCAGTCATGATTCAGTCTAATGTAGCTGTTAGTGGTTCAAAAATACAATGGAAGTGAATGGGAAGTGAAGCTAGCGCCCGCACTATGCTAACACAGCCCAAACACCATACAAACAATAGAATTTAGCATTAGCATGCTTGTGCTAGCATTAGCATGCTACTAATAAACAAAGCAAGCACTCACCAGTTCCCATTTGTATTCAACCTCATGCAGCACAAAGAAAGGCGTTTTCATAAATGTGTAGAGGGATCTACAAACTGAGAGCAGACCAGTGAGAAAAATGACAGTTTAAGGTGAAAAGTAACATATTTAAGTGGCTTGAGGCCTTACCTGCAGCAGCTCCAAACTCTCCCAGTCCACACACGCTCTACCAAACAATGAGGTGCCGCCATGTTTGTAGAAGCTACAGCGGAAGTCCCGCAAAGTCTCGTGGCAAATCCCATGGGAAATCTTGCGCTATTTAAGATTTAGGTTATGAACGTCTGGGATGGGAAAAAGGTAAAGACAAAAAGAATGGCCTAAAAAACAGCTGGGTTACACCCGCGAGTTACTTTCTCGTGTGCACGACTTACTTTCTCATGCGCAAGAGTTACTTTCGTGTGTCCGAGAGTTACTTTATCGTGAGCGTGACTTAATTTCGCGTGAGGGCGAGTTATTTTCTCCTGCGTGTGAGTTACTTTCTCAGGAGCATGAGAAAGTCTTTCAAATATTTTCTTTATTCATGTCCCCTTAGTGGCTCCATAGCATCCCAACGAGGCTTTGCCAAATCTCTGTTGGGAAGATAAAGTGAGGGTATGTTAGCATTAGCATCATTGTTGTTTCACATCTTTCTTAATTTTTCCAAATTCAAAATAAAAAATACTGCTGTTTTAACTTAATGCAATGGCGCATTGTTGTGTAATAGTTTAAAATTAAAATGGATAAATGTCGGTCCTAAATTGTCTAGTATTTGAGTCAGAATAAGAAAAATATTTTTTCCGTCCCCATTTTATCGTCTGTTTGACTAAAACGTATTTTACTCTGAGTGACTCACTTAAACCCAGAGTAAACGTGAATTTGGTTTTGGCTGTTAGTGTCTGTTACCAAATGTGTAAGGAGCAGGATTTGTTTTTTATGTTTCATAAAAATTACCCACGTGTCCCAAGATATGAGGTAACCATGTTTATATTAAATATTAGTTTTACTGATAATAATGTTACAGCTGATTTATTCACAATTACAAAATACTGAACGTAACGACCAAGGAGTTTATGTTTACATTTTTTGCTATGGTTCTAAACCAACACATCACTGATCGGCCAATAGAGATCGGGATCGTAACGTCACATCGATGGTCACAAAAACTATTGTCAATAGCAAAGCAATGGAGCAGTTTAGGATGTAAATTACTGGAGTTAGTGTTCACACAAAAGTATTCTGATTCTTTAGTGAGTGATAAATATTCACCAAGAGTGACAAAGCAGTAAAAAAAGTTGTTTCAAGGCTTGTTTGTTTACTTTTTATGCCGCTGTTATTAATGCTACTCTATGGCATTTCGCTGTCTGTGACCACTCACGAAGCAGATTCATCGCTCAGCGGTCGCTTCGTGACGTAGGTTCCTGATCTCTATCAGAAAAGAGGAAAGAGCTCCGTGCTCAGGTTGCCACACAGGAAATCTGTACAGCAGCAGGACACAGCTAACAGCAGAGCTACAAAACCAGTTGGCAATAAACCTAAAGGTTTCTCTGAGAGAAAATAAAGTAATATATAACAAAAACATATGACAGTGCTGCGCCTCCAGTAGCGTTAGTTGTCGTTCAATAAAACATTGAGGAGTACTCTTTTGTGGAAATTCATACTGTCTACACCCTCATACACCCTCATACACTCTCATACACTCTTCTACACCCTCATACACCCTCATACGCCCTTCTACGCCCTCATACACCCTTCTACACCCTCATACACCCTCATACAGCCGCATACGCTCTTCTATACCCTCATACACCCTCATACACTCTTCTACGCCCTCATACACCCTCATACGCCCTTCTACGCCCTCATACACCCTTCTACACCCTCATACACCCTCATACAGCCGCATACGCTCTTCTATACCCTCATACACCCTCATACACCCTTCTACGCCCTCATACACCCTCATACACCCTTCTACGCCCTCATACACCCTCATACGCCCTTCTACGCCCTCATACGCCCTTCTATACCCTCATACACCCTCCTACACCCTCATACAGCCGCATACGCTCTTCTATACCCTCATACACTCTTCTACGCCCTCATACACCCTCATACGCCCTTCTATACCATCATACACCCTTCTACACCCTCATACACCCTCATACAGCCTCATACGCTCTTCTATACCCTCATACACCCTCATACACTCTTCTACGCCCTCATACACCCTCATACGCCCTTCTATACCCTCATACACCCTCATACACCCTTCTACGCCCTCATACACCCTCATACGCCCTTCTATACCCTCATACACCCTTCTACACCCTCATACACCCTCATACAGCCTTATACGCTCTTCTATACCCTCATACACCCTCATACACCCTTCTACGCCCTCATACACCCTTATACGCCCTTCTATACCCTCATACACCCTCATACACCCTTCTACGCCCTCATACACCCTCATACACACTCATACGCTTTTCTATACCCTCATACACCCTTGTACACCCTCATACGCCCTTCTACACCCTCATACACCCTCACACATTTATACATCCTGGTACACCCTCATACATCCTGATACACCCTCATACACTCTGGTACACCCTCATACATCCTGGTACACCCTCATACATCCTGGTACACCCTCATACACTCTGGTACACCCTCATACATCCTGGTACACCCTCATACACTCTGGTACACCCTCATACATCCTGGTACACCCTCATACATCCTGGTACACCCTCATACACTCTGGTACACCCTCATACATCCTGGTACACCCTCATACATCCTGGTACACCCTCATACACCTTTCTATGCCCTCATACACCCTGGTACACCCTCATACATCCTGGTACACCCTCATACATCCTGGTACACCCTCATACACCTTTCTATGCCCTCATACACCCTGGTACACCCTCATACATCCTGGTACACCCTCATACATCTTGGTACACTCTCATACATCTTGGTACACCCTCATACATCTTGGTACACTCTCATACATCTTGGTACACCCTCATACATCCTGGTACACCCTCATACATCTTGGTACACCCTCATACATCCTGGTACACCCTCATACATCCTGGTACACCCTCATACATCCTAGTACACCCTCATACATCCTAGTACACCCTCATACATCCTGGTACACCCTCATACATCCTAATACACCCTCATACATCCTGGTACACCCTCATACATCTTGGTACACCCTCATACATCCTGGTACACCCTCATACATCCTGGTACACCCTCATACATCCTGGTACACCCTCATACACTCTGGTACAAGTGACAAACTGTGTCTCTGCTTTGTTTTTTTAGCGTTACGTATCTAATATTGAAGTATTTTCTATGGACAGTCCTTGCTGTTGTCAACAACAAACAGGAGTTGTCTCTGTGGGATTTACAGAATGACCTTTGTCTCTGAGCCAAAGGGCCAAAGAATGGATAGAATCAGTGACAAAAGGCAGAGTCCAGCATGGTACTGAACCAGGTCTGGACTTGCTGCAGTGAACCAAGCTCCTGCTGCTGTACAGAGACCAGTCCTTTGCACAGCGCCCCCTACAGGAGCCATGAGGGACATGCTTAAACCCTTTCTTCAGATCCACAAAACACATGTAACCAGCTGCTGGGCAAACTCCTGTAAACCCCTGAGCAGCCCATGCAGAGTGCAGAGCTGCAGTGTTCCTCCTGGATCAGAGCTTCCACTGTGGCTGAACCCTCTCCAGAGTTCAGAGCACTGTCCCTGACCTCCACAGTTACACATCCTCAGACCCACAGGGATCTCATCCACACCCGGCTCAGTGACTTCAGCGCTGGCGATCCATTCGTACTTCCTTCGGTCGTTCCTCCATTTTGCTGCCTCCAACGATTGGAACGAGCTGCAAAAAACATTAAAGCTCCGTACCTTGATCCCTTATCATCCTTCAAGTCCTCATTAGGATCTGAAGTTTCTGATCAGTGCAGCTGCTTCTGATGTTTCCATGGATCTCTTGTTTGTATTGTAAATATTGTTTAATAGTTGCCTTCATGTTTGACGTTAGTTTTTGTATTGTGATTATTGTTCTGGTTGCTGTATCTCATGTTGCTGCCTCTGGGCCAGGTCTTTGTTGGAAGTGAGAATTGGTTCTCAATCGACTTTATTAAAATTTTATTTATCTGGTTAAATAAAGGTTTAATAAATAAAATAAATAAAGTGATAAATGACTCCTGTTCCCAGCCTGTTCTTCCTCAACAGAGGGTGTGACGTTGGGATTGACGAAATCCTAGAAATATTCTCAATTCTCAAAATCTGCCTTCCTCAAAGCTTCAACTCCTGGATTCCTCCGCTGTAAGATGCGCTCCAAGTAACGCTAGTTGGTATCTCACCACGTCCTGAACAACCTCAGGCTCCTTTCCCAATGAGGTGAGCTCCGTGTCCGAGTCTCCAGATCTGTGACAGGAGCTGAGTCACAGAGGCCCCTGGTGTAGACCATAGTCCGGATCACACTGGGCCCTTATCCCTGCTGTAGGTGCTGGGACTGAGCCCCAACACCACAGCTCCAGGTTGGGGTCACTATATTGATGTTCTGGGAAGGCTGCAATACCTTATTTCTTAAGATCTTCTGAACCTTGAACACTGAACACCTTACATCAGAAGGCCCTGGGTTCAATTCCTGGACCAGATCCTGATCAACATGTCTTATTACAACATGTCCAGTGTCTTCTACATTTTAGTTCCTGATATTCTTTAAAGGCTTTATCAAAACTCAGAGACTCACAGACAACAAACTCCTGTTCCTTCCTCCACAGTGACGTCTTTATTTTTGGAGTTGTGCTGTTGTCTGTGGGAGCCCCAGAGGAGGGCCCCTCAGAGCCACCAGGGGCCTCTCCACTGCTGCAGCTCTGATCTCCCTCTCGACTCTTTATTCTGTTCATATCAATATCTTACTGTGATAGCTGTGATTATAACTTATTGCTTTGAAAACATGAGAATCTCTTTATTTTCAAAAAGGTTCTCAGTTTAATGAGGTCAGATTTATTATTGCAGAGACTTGTTTTGTGCTATTTTCAAACTTTAAGGAGACCAATGAGAAAGTCTGTGCATACTTCAGTGCTTAAGTTATAAGTTATACATGTTTAAGTTCATGCTTTATTGTTTTCTCTCTCTAATGTTAAGGATTGCTTGGTGTAGAGTCACTCTAAACATAATATATTTATAATTTTTTAATTGAGACTTAGTTTTCTCTCATCATTAGACCTTGGTCTTAATCCTGGTTTAACACAGATTTAGCCTCAGTTTAACCTGATTATTAAACATTTATTTGAACTCAGATGTCCTTCTTTGACTGTTTAACTGTCTGATCGAGCTGATAGCCTTTTTTGTTTGTTTGTTTTGTTTTTCATTAGTAGTTCAAAATACAACAGAGACAAAGCCTTCTCATCTGTCTTTTTCTTTTTACAAAACTAAACCAGAGCTCATCTCACTGCTTTTCTGTATTTGAGACTCAAACAGCTGCCACAGTTAAAATGTTTGTGTTAGTTTGAGTTGGGCTCTGACTGAGCAGTTACAGTTTGATGCTGTGTTTCCAAACCAAAAGGAGGACAATGAGAAACTTCAGTCAGGTTTCCTATTTCACTCTGGGAGCCTACTTTGACCCTGGGCCTTTGAGATGGCTGTATTTTCTCATCATAATGTCTGTGTATGCTCTGCTAGTGCTGTCCAACCTGCTTCTCATTGTCGTCATCTGTTTAAACAAAACTCTACACGAACGATCTTTCTCTGTAGTTTATTAATCAATGAGATTTATGGCAGCACTGATTTTCATCCTTTTCTTTTAGTTCAAATCCTTAAAGACGTCCACACTGTTTACAATCACGTGCCTTCTACAAATGTTCTGTATTTATACTTATGCAGGAGTACATTTCACAAACCTCACTGTCATGTTGTACGACCGATACGTGGCCATCTGCTTCCCTCTGCAGTACAACACTCGCATGAACTCCACAAAGGTGTTGTTTCTTATAGTTTTGATTTGGCTGCCTGTTTGTGACCACTGGAGTCTTGATTATTGTCACAACATCTCAACACTTTGTGGAAACTTAATTGACAAAGGTTTCTGTGATAACTACTGCATTATTAAACTGGCCTGTTCTGATACATCCATCCATCCATCTTCTTCCGCTTTATCCGGGGCTGGGTCACGGGGGCAGCAGTCTAAGCAGAGATGCCCAGACTTCCCTCTCCACAGACACTTCTTCCAGCTCCACCGGGGGCACCCCAAGGCGTTCCCAGGCCGAGAGACGTAGTCCCTCCAGCGTGTCCTAGGTCTTCCCCGGGGCCTCCTCCCAGTGGGACATGCCTGGGACACCTCCCCAGGGAGGCGTCCAGGAGGCATCCGAAACAGATGCCCGAGCCACCTCAACTGACTCCTCTCCATGTGGAGGAGCAGCAGCTTTACTCCGAGCTCCTCCTGTGTAACTGAGCTCCTCACCCTATCTCTAAGGGAGCGCCCAGCCACCCTGCGGAGGAAACTCATTTCGGCCGCTTGTATCCGGGATCTTGTCCTTTCAGTCATGACCCAAAGCTCATGACCATAGGTGAGAGTAGGAACGTAGATCGACCGGTAAATCGAGAGCTTCGCCTTTCGGCTCTGCTCCTTCTTTACCACAACAGACCAATACAACGACTGCATTACTGCAGACGCTACACCGATCCTCCTGTCAATCTCACGCTCCATCCTTCCCTCACTCGTGAACAAGACCCCATGATACTTGAACTCCTCCACTTGAGGCAGGAGCTCTCCCCCAACCCGGAGAGGGCAAACCACCCTTTTCTGGTCAAGAACCATGGCCTCGGACTTGGAGGTGCTGATTCTCATCCCAGCCGCTTCACACTCGGCTGCAAACCGCCCCAGCACATGCTGAAGGTCTTGGCCTGATGAAGCCAATAGGACAACATCATCTGCAAAAAGCAGAGATGAAATCCTGTGGTTCCCAAACCAGACTCCCTCCAGCCCCTGGCTGCGCCTAGAAATTCTGTCCATAAAAATTATGAACAGAACCAGTGACAAAGGGCAGCCCTGCCGGAGTCCAACATGCACTGGGAACAGGTCTGACTTACAACCGGCAATGCGAACCAAACTCCTGCTCTGTTCGTACAGGGACCGGACAGCCCTTAGCAAAGGGCCTCGGACCCCATACTCCCAGAGCACCCCCCACAGGATACCATGAGGGACACGGTCGAATGCCTTCTCCAAATCCACAAAGCACATGTGGACAGGTTGGAGGATCTGAACCCGAGTGGTGTTTTGTTATTGGACTTCTGTGCTAGTCACAGTTTGTCCATAACAAACACCATGTTCAAGGACAAGGGTGTCCATCAGTGCACGTGGCACCAGGACACCCTGGGCCGGAGGTCGATGATCGACTTTGTAGTCGTGTCATCTGACCTTCGGCCGTGTGTCTTGGACACTCGGGTGAAGAGAGGGGCTGTGCTGTCAACTGATCACCACCTGGTGGTGAGTTGGATCCGCTGGCGGAGGAGGAGGCCGGACAGACTCGGCAGACCCAAACGTGTTGTGAGGGTCTGTTGAGAACGTCTGGCTGAACCTCCTGTCAGAGGGGTCTTCAACTCCCACCTCCGGGAGAGCTTCAACCAGATTCCGGGGGAGGCTGGAGACATTGAGTCCGAGTGGGCCATGTTCTCCACCTCTATTGTCGATGCGGCTGTTCGGAGCTGTGGCCGTAAGGTCTCTGGTGCTTGTCGTGGCGGCAACCCCCGAACCCGGTGGTGGACACCGGAAGTAAGGGATGCCGTCAGGCTGAAGAAGAGTCCTACCGAGCTTGGCTGGCTCGGGGGACTCCTGAGGCAGCCGACGGGTACCGGCAGGCCAAGCGTGCCGCTGCCCGGGCAGTTGTGGAGGCAAAAACTCGGGTCTGGGAGGAGTTCGGGGAGGCCATGGAGGTGGACTATCGGTCGGCCTCGAAGAAATTCTGGCAAACCGTCCGGCGCCTCAGGAGGGGAAAGCAGTGCTTTGCCAACACTGTTTACAGTGGAGGTGGGGAGCTGCTGACCTCGACTGGGGATGTTGTCTCCTCAATCCCACCGGCACGTCTTCCGTTGAGGAGGCAGAGGCTGGGGACTCAGAGGTGGACTCGTTCATCACCCAAGCTGAAGTCACCGAGGTGGTTAAAAAGCTCCTCGGTGGCAAGGCACCGGGGGTGGATGAGATTCGCCCTGAGCACCTCAAGTCTCTGGATGTTGTGGGGCTGTCGTGGCTGACACGTCTCTGCAACATCGCGTGGCAGGTCGGGGATAGTACCTCTGGACTGGCAGACCGGGGTGGTGGTCCCTCTTTTTAAGAAGGGGGACCGGAGAGTGTGTTCCAACTACAGGGGGATCACACTCCTCAGCCTCCCCGGGAAAGTCTATTCCAGGGTACTAGAGAGGAGAATTCGGCCGATAGTCGAACCTCGGATTCAGGAGGAACAATGCGGTTTTCGCCCCGGTCGTGGAACAGTGGACCAGCTCTATACCCTCCACAGGGTGCTTGAGGGTTCGTGGGAGTTCGCCCAACCTGTCCACATGTGTTCTGATACAACTGTGAACAATATTAACAGACTCACTGTGGCGTTCCTAATGGTTTTGATTCCTCTAGGTATCATATTTTTCACATATATCCAGATTTTCAGAGTGTGTTTTAATGGATCTAAACAGACGCGGCAGAAGGCTCTGAGCACCTGTACGCCTCACCTCTGTGCAGTTGTAAACTTCTCCTTTGGAGCTTCATTCCATATTATTGAAACCAGGTTTGATCTGAGCCATTGGCCCCAAATTTTGGGAATTATTTTATTGTGTATTATCTCACCTTTCAGCCTCTGTTCAACACACTCATGTACGGCCTGAACCTGTCCACAATCACAAATATATGTAAAAGTTTTTTTTTTTTTTTTTTTTTTTTTTTTTTTGTCTAAAAATAAAATAATCATAAAGAAAATATATTTTATGAAAAGTAACAAAAAACAGTGGCACATTAGGTCAGTATGTAAGGAAATCTAATAATTAGTAAAAATTAGTATCTCTGTGTAAAACTCAAAATTTGTTTTAACATAAACTTAGCCTTGGATTGTCCAACATCAGCTGTGTACAACAATAACAACTCAGTTTGGAGCTTTTTTCTCTGGAAGGACATGGTCTAAAGGTGTAATAGTTTAAAATTAAGAAGGATAAATGTCGGTCCTAAATTGTCTTGTATTAGAGTCAGAATAAGAACACTACTTTTTCTGCCCCCATTTTATTGTCCGTTTGACTAAAACATCCTTTACTCTGAGCGACTCACTTAAACCCAGAGTAAATCTGAATTTGGTTTTGGCTGTTAGTGTCTGTTACCAGATTTGTAAAGTCAGCCCCTTTTTGTTTAAACTGAGCAGCTGAAAGGCTTCGCTCTGTTTCTAATATGCGGCCTTTGTGTAAAATGGTACAAGCTGATCAGCTGAATGGTTCAAACAAAAAACTTAATTGACTGTCTGGGAATCAGACCCAGGACCTTTTTCTATGAGTCAGCAGTGCTAACCACTCTGCCAGTGTGCCACATATAGAATAAATACAATAATAAATGTATTTTTTCAACAAACGTGTCCTTTTGGGGATAAATATTTGAGTATAGTTGACTTTGGCCTGGTCGTATGGTTTGAACTGAGGCTGTTCCATGATGTTGTTGGTTTGTTATGGATATTTTGAACTGGGAGGAGCCCCAGGACAGTTTGATAAAGCACTGTTTGTGTGGGGGGCCCTCAGAGGCACCAGGGGCCTCTCCACTGCTGCAGCTCTGGTCCCACTCTCCACTCTTTATGCTCCACTCTGTGCTCCACCAACTCCAGCTACAACAGGGGTTGGAGAAGAAAAAATGTCTCAATTGTTTGTTACAAACTGAACAGCTGAATGGTCTTGGATGAAAAAAGATTCTTATATTTCTCGTGACTTTTCTGCAGGTTTTAAACTTGTAGACAATGTTTTAGACTGATGGTGATACTCAGTAATATAAAACTATGTTCAGGTGTGGCTTTGACTTCATTCAGGAGCAGGTTTTCCATGTTCAAATCCAGATTAAACCAGTTTAAATTCAGACACATTTTCTTCAGGATGTTTCACTGATATTAATTTTTACACTAAACATATTTTGTTTTTAGTTCCATTCAAATATGAAATTGCATGTAGATCTACTCTATTACTTTTTTATCTTAAGGCAATCATCTTGTTCCCATTTTGAGACTTCAAAGTGAAGCAGGAATACATACTTTTAAAATTTAGTGTGAGTAACTAACCTGTAAAAAAATATATAAATTCAATAATTTCTTTATCTGTTTTTCGCAGGTCATTCTTGTAATGTAAGACAATAACCTAATGCAGGTTTCCAGATACTGATCTGCCAAATTTTAAAGTGCTAGTTTTTACAGAAAGCCTGGTTCAGTCAATGGAGAAATACGGTTGTTGTATACTGGTTTAATTCTTGTCTAACTCAGTTTAGTCTTGGTGGTTTTGCTCAGCTTCACAACTTTCAAATCAGTTACACCATAGTTTTTATTTAGAGAAAATACTTTTAAAAAGATGGGACAAACTGTACTCCTGAAAGGTTAAGACCATAAACAGCTTGTATAAAAGAAGCATTTTGATTGAAATGTCTGTAATGTCTTAAAAACTATATTGAGGAATACACTGTGGTAATAGTTGACTCTAGCTCTGATCAGAGTGGGTTTATTCCTGTTTATACCTGCTGTAGTAGAGGATATTTCGAATGCTGCTTTGTGAAAAACCCTTTTCCAAAGTATGTTATTATTATAAATGATGTAATGCTGTGTTTCCAAACCAAAAGGAGGACGATGACAAACTCCAGCCAGGTTTCCTATTTCACTCTGGGAGCCTACTTTGACCCTGGGCCTTTGAGATGGCTGTATTTTCTCATCCTAATGTCTGTGTATGCTCTGATAGTGCTGTCCAACCTGCTTCTCATCGTCGTCATCTGTTTGAACAGAACTCTACATGAACCTATGTACATCTTTATCTGTAGTTTATTACTCAATGGTATTTATGGCAGCGCTGGGTTATGTCCTTTTCTCTTAGTTCAAATTCTTAAAGATGTCCACACTGTTTCCTATGAAATGTGCCTTCTACAGATATTCTGTATTTATTCTTATGCAAGTGTAAATTTTACAAACCTTGCTGTCATGTCGTACGACCGATACGTGGCCATCTGCTTCCCTCTGCAGTACAACACTCACATGAACTCCAACAAAGTTGCATTTTTCATAGCTTTAATCTGGCTGCCTGCGTTTGTGGCCGTTCTAGTCTTGATGCTCCTCACATCGTCTTTAACACTTTGTGGAAACTTCATCAACGAAGTTTTCTGCAATAACTACACTGTTTTATCATTGTCCTGTTCTGACACAACTGTGAATAACTTGTATGAACTGATGGCTGCAGCTGTCATCATCACAGTCCCTTTAAGTGTCATATTTTTCACATATATCCAGATTCTCAGAGTGTGTTTTAATGGATCTAAACAGACACGGCAGAAGGCTCTGAGCACCTGTACGCCTCACCTCTGTTCACTTGGAAACTTCTCTTTTGGATCTTCATTTCACTTTATTCAAAACAGAGTTGATGTAAGCCATTGGCCCCAAATATTGACAATAATTTTATCGACATATTTACTAATCTGTGAACCACTGTTAAGCCCACTCATATACGGCCTGAACCTGTCCAAAATCAGAAATGCTTGTAAAGGTTTATTCAGTTATAAATCAGAATTAGTAGTTAACTGAACGACAGGATAATCCGTGTGCGGTCCATTCTTTGGTTTTTCCGTTTCAAAATAAAAAACAATAAACCGTGTTTGTTTGTTTTTTTTTTTGTTTGTTGTTTGTTTGTTTTTCAGTTTTCAAAACCTAAAGGTAAAAATATGATATTTAACTAAGACAAAAAAAACAAAACAAAAAAAACAAAAAAACACAACATTGGATTTATGCTTTAGTCTTTTAAACCGAAATACAAAACAGGGCTATATTGTTTCAATTTGCAACGCTGTAAATGCCGGCAGTTGCTGTAAGTTTAGAACGGGTCCGCGAAAAATAGAAAGGGCTCCAGTACAGCCATCCGGTTTAACTTAATTTGAAAATGAATCAGTATTAGCGTACTACAAAGCCCCTAATGGGACATGAAAAATGAAAAAAATGCAAGACTTTCTCGTGCTCTTGAGAAACTAAGACGCGCGCACGAGAAAGAAACTCCTGTCAATGAGAAAGTCGTGGTCCCGTGAAAGAAACTCGCGTGCACGAGATATTCTATGTGCACACGCAATGTCTAGGCCTACTACTACATGGCCTACAGCACAGTGGCCACAGTGGGAGCAGTGTTGTGAGTTGTTGGGAGACCCTAACAACATTCTAAGTGTGCAGTAGTGCCCTGGCTGAGTGTGAGAGGATTCCCTGCTGTGCCCGCACACAGCTGCTCCACTTCTGCTCTGTTCAGAGAAACAAGCCGCTGAAGCAGCGCTCCTCCACTGCCGTGCTGTCACCTGACCCAGAGGCACACAGCAGCAGAGCAGGCCACTGAACGGCAAACGCACAAACACAAAATGAACTGAAGAGTTTATTCATTTCCAAACAGGTGGACCACACACTGTCTCAGATCTGGCTGTGGCAGCAGAGTGCAGTGAGGGACCAGGAGGGAATCAGGCCCCTAGAACAGATAAACTGGTTCCAGTGGAAGTGCAAACACAGGGGACAGAATGGTATAAGTGCTGAAGTCACCGCTGCTTAATAGGCACATAGAGAAAATCTTAACTCGACATAACTTCTAATAAAAGAACCTGTGAACAGGCTTCAGGGGGATAGTAAAGTGCTGGTATTGTGACAATCTGAAGACGTGTGAACACCTCCTCTTCATTCTGACTCATGTAGACCGAGGATCATTAACAAGACCTGACGTTCAGCACACCGTAGATGCCACACACGCACGTCGCACTTTCTCAGGATCCCGGGATCCTATCTAGAGAGCACGAGTTTCTTTATCGTGAGCGCAACTTACTTTCTCGTGTGCGTGTAGCATATGTAATGTAGATGCTGCTATTAAGGTGTAATAACACAAGTTTTAAAAGGCTAGATTCAGAAAACCTAAGGTTCGGCTCTGGGAGGATTTGGGTTATATTTAAAAACACACAGACAAACAGAAATATGGTGCAAGAGGTGAGTTGTATTAAAATTGAAGATATTTACAATATTTACACAAATGAACTGGTTCACTATTCCAATAAACACAATTTTAAAGTTCTATGATTCATGTTCTTTCAAAAAGTTCTTTCCACAAAGACTCAACTCCAGACACTGATACGAGTCACAGTTCATAAAGCCCACCAGGGAGCAGTAGTTCCTGTGAGTCACTAAAGACTGAAGATTTTTAGGGGGCAGTGTCAGTGTATGTGAGTATGTGGTGGGGGGAGCAGGCAACAGCGCCTCCTAACACACAAACAGGAGTTGCAGTTTGTCTCCAGGTTCTTCAGGCCATAAGAACCATAAGAAGCGTGCTGCAGCCCGGGCCGTTGTGGAGGCAAAAACTTGGGTCTGGGAAAAGTTCAGGGAGGCCATGAAGGAGGACTATCGGTTGGCCTCAAAGAAATTCTGGCAAACCGTCCGCCGCCTCAGGAGGGGGAAGCAGTGCTTCACCAACACTGTTTACAGTGGAGGTGGGGAGCTGTTGACCTCGACTGGGGATATTGTCGGGCGGTGGACTCGTCCATCACCCAAGCTGAAGTCACTGAGGTGGTTGGAAAGCTCCTCGGTGGCAAGGCACCGGGGGTGGATGAGATCCGCCCTGAGTACCTCAAGTCCCTGGATGTTGTGGGGCTGTTGTGGCTGACACGTCTCTGCAACATCGTGTGGACTCCGGCAGGGCTGCCCTTTGTCACCGGTTCTGTTTATTATTTTTATGGACAGAATTTCTAGGCGCAGCCGAGGGCCGGCGGGAGTCTGGTTTGGGAACCACAGGATTTCATCTCTGCTTTTTGCGGATGAAGTTGTCCTGTTGGCTTCCTCAAGCCAGGACCTTCAGTGTGCACTGGGGCGGGTGTGAAGCGGCTGGGATGAGAATCAGCACTGCCAAGTCCAAGCCATGGTTCTCGACCGGAAAAGGGTGGCTTGCCCTCTCCAGGTTGGGGGGGGGGGGGGGCTCCTGCCTCAAGTGGAGGAGTTTAAATATCTTGGGGTCTTGTTCACGAGTGAGGGAAGGATGGAGCGTGAGATCGACAGACGGATTGGTGCAGCAGTCTGCAGTAATGCGGTCGTTGTATCGGTCTGTTGTGGTGAAGAAGGAGCTGAGCCGAAAGGCGAAGCTCTCGATTTACTGTCGATCTACGTTCCTACTCTCACCTATGGTCATGAGCTTTGGGTCATGACTGAAAGGACAAGATCCCGGATACAAGCGGCCGAAATGAGTTTCCTCCGCAGGGTGGCTGGGCGCTCCCTTAGAGATAGGGTGAGGAGCTCTGTCACCCGGGAGGAGCTCGTAGTAGAGCCACTGCTCCTCCACATTGAGAGGAGTCAGCTGAGGTGGCTCGGGCATCTGTTCCTGAGCCTCCTGGACGCCTCCCTGGGGAGGTGTTCCGGGCATGTCCCACTGGGAGGAGGCCCCGGGAAAGACCTAGGACACGCTGGAGGGACTATGTCTCTCGGCCTGGGAATGCCTTGGGGTGCCCCCGGTAGAGCTGGAGGAAGTGTCTGTGGAGAGGGAAGTCTGGGCATCTTTGCTTAGACTGCTGCCTCCGCGACTCGGTCCCTGGATAAAGCGGAAGAAGATGGATGGATGGTATACATTTGGAGATGGCCACATTAGTGTTTGTATAATGTATAATGTATTTGCCGCTTCACAAAAATTTTAAATCTAATAAAAATAATCATGATGCCAATTTTTGACACTCCCCAGCTCTGAATATCCAACACAAAAAATTCTAATTTGCATTTACAGAAAGGGAAAAAAAAATTTTTTTGTGATTTTTGCCATAATTTGAAATCAACTTTTAATCACAAAAACAAGCATTTAAGGGGTTAAATTTTATAAACAGAATTATTTTTTGCTGTGTATGATGAGGACTGAAGTTAATCATTGTAACCATGAAAAAAAAAAGGAATTATTGACTATTAGATAATGTTTCTATGGCAGTCTTTATTGGTGCATTTTTTTTAATTTGTGCTTAGAGGCGAAAAAAGTTACAGCTATCGGAGGGATAAAACACTTGTGACCTCTGTTTTATCTGACTGTTGTAACTCTTATGTCTAAGTATTGTCTGTTGTGTTTTGGCTTGTATGAAGTGTATGTCTTTTAAATATTTATGCATTTTATTAATGAGATTTCAATCTCAGTGAGACTTCCTGTGTGGGCACCCACCGCTGACGGCGCTGGCTGTGACTGAGAGGTCTGTGGGAAGGAGGCCAACGTTGTCTTTTCAGGCTGGACTTGGTGTCGATGGGAAAGACCTAGACATAAGAAGTTCACCAGAGAACCCAGAACCAGACCCTGAACATGGGCCGCCCCCTGCAAGTCACTCAGTCACTTTGATACAGCAGAACAATAAATACCACAACTGTTTTTTTTCCTGTACTGCAGCATTGTTTGTTTACAATGAAGCAAAGATGAGGTTTGTCAGCTCATCTCAATAGTTTCTTTATTTAAAGGCTTCAATAATAAACTTTTACACACATTTATGAGTTTGGACAGGTTCAGGCCGTACATGAGTGTGTTGAACAGAGGCTGGCAGGTGAGATGATACAATGATAAAACTATTCTCAGCATCTGTGGCAGATGGCTCAGGTCAAATCTGGTCTGAAAAATTTGGAACAAACCGCCAGTGGAAAAGTTTAGAAGTGCACAGAGGTGAGGCGTACAGGTGCTGAGAGCCTTCTGCCGCATCTGTTTAGATCCATTAAAACACACTCTGAGAATCTGGATATATGTGAAAAATTAAAACTGTTACAGCTGCAGCCGCCAGTTATTTTTCTCGGATGCCAGAGCCATCATACATAAAGATGAACAGGAATCGTTAATCCACCTGTCACTGTTCCATCCACAGAAACAAAATGTAAGCGAAGGGGTACAAGCCTAACTTCTTTGTATAGAATAAGAAAATAGTTTGTCTGGCCAGCCAGGCTATCCTTACCCAGGGTAGAAGCACAAAACAGAAAAAAAATCCAAAAAAATGGGACATCGTGGTCAGTGGCAAATGTGGCCTTTGTTTACATGTAGCCCTCTGTACAAAATGCTTGTAAAGGTTTATTTTTGAACCATAAAAATAAAAAAATCTTGATAGAGATGGAGTAACAAACTGACTCTGCATTGTTTTTGTCAAAGCTGAAAAAACAGTTTGTTTCTCTGTTTATTAGTTTTCAATTTGAAACAGAAAAAACAAAGAACAAACCATACATGCATTTAAAAAAAAGAAAAAAAAAACTACAGAAAACAAAAAAATAAACATTTGATTTTGCTTTAAAGCAACACACACATACCCTGCTGGGTTGAGCCCATAGTCATTATAGACTGGGGAAAAATAGGGTTTTTACTATCAACTCCTGATAAATTAAAAATAGGTCAAAAAAGGCTTAACTGTATTAATGATAATTAATGCAAATAATTGTGGTTATAGCCTGCATCTCACCAACACTGGCAATGATTTTTATTTTGTTTATTACATGCATGCATTAGCAATGTTGATGACAATGTTGATGTTACAAAAAGTGTAAGTACTATGTACTACTCCAAATACAAGTACTACAAGTACAAGTATTACAAGAAAGAAAGAAAGAAAGAAAGAAAGAAAGAAAGAAAGAAAGAAAAGGAAAACTACAAGTGGTTGCATTGTATCCAATGCAACCACTTGATAAGGCTGTGAGACAAATAAACAAGTATATTTTAAACTGCCTGTGGGGAAAGCTGGCATCTAAGTCCTCATTGCCACTGGTAGAATTAATCTCTGACCCTTCCAGATTCACACAATTAATGTACAGTGACCATTATGATGTGAAGCAGTTCTGTTTTCATCACCAATGATGTTGCCATGGTTCAGTGATGTCATCCTGAGGGTGTGGGGTGCAAGGCAAGGGATGTCAATGTGTTTGTTGGTGCTATGACAACTGCATATGCTAGACTCATGCTTTACAACCTTTTAGACAGTTGGCAGCAGTGAGTGTTATACTGTGACACAGATTTAATTGTTTTTACATTCAGATCTGGAGAGTGGATTCCTCCCACCAGCCCCTATCTGTGTGATCTAACGGATGAACTAAATGATGGGAGCACTGAGGTGGAGGATAACATCACAGAGTTTGTTGCAGGTGGTCCAAAATGTTATGCCTATCGCACTAATAATGGTAACACTGTATTTTAGTGTAAAGGGATGACACTCAACCCTGTGAATGCTAAGACTGTCACCCAGGATTCATTGAAAGACTTGGTACAATCCTTTGTGGCCAATAGGACCACACAGACACATCTGATGGCTGTATCTGACAGCATCAAGCACGATAAGAAAAAGCTTTACTTAAAAAATTAAACAGTTGTGAAAAAAGTACAAGTTGTGTATAACAAGCGCAGATTATTGCCTGATTATACTGCACTTCCTTATGGATATTAAAATGGATAAAGCATTTGATGGGAGGCTACAACACCCATCTAGCCTTGTGGTTAGTGGACCTTCTAATTGTGGTAAAACATTTTTTGTCAAGGATGTCATTGAAAACGCAGCAAGCATTATTTCGCATAACACTGATAATATTGTTTACATTTATTCATGCTGGCAGCCTCTGTATGACCAACTCCTAGGTGTAAGAGATATCAACTTTGTAAATGGGCTCCCAGAATCTCTGTGTGATGACACATTGCTCCCCACAGATAAAAAAATGATTTACTCATTATAGATGATTTAATGAACGATGCTAGTAATAATATAGAAGTGCAAAATGTGTTTACCAAATATGTACACCACAGAAATTTAAGTTGTATCTACTTTGTTCAAAATTTATTCATTCAAATCAAGTCGTACAATTAGTCTGAATACAAATTACTTGGTTTTATTTAACAACCCTTGGGATAAATATCAAATGTCACTATTAGGCAGACAAATGTTTCCAGGAAACACCAAATATTTTTTGGAGGCATTTAATAATGCGACTAGTGTACCATTTGGGTACCTCCTCATTGACTATAAAGCTAAAACACCAGACTATTTGAGACTCAGAATCAATCTGCTTTCAGACCATCCAGTTGTCTACATCCCCAAAAAGAGATAAAAAGTCATGTGTCCGGGCATGCAGAGAAATCTGGACGTGTTGGAGTTGTTATATATGTTGTCGCCGAGTGTGATAAAAGTTATTTTAAGCAAGGCCAACGCAGACTTAATTAAAGAGTAACTCACCCCTGGCCCAGGCCTGACTCCGCCCACTGCCAGAGATTGAAAACTACTCAAAAAGTGGGCAGAGACCTGGCAGAGACAGAGGAGGAGAACTGAGGGAGGAACGAGGCCTGGTCCTGTGACTGACAGCTGTCCGAGATGTCATGGACGTTCTCCACAGCAGGGGGCGCCAAGTCCCAGAAAGGGGGGAAAAAATACAGAACATCTGGACTAATGTTTTATGTTGCTTTTATAATAACACAGCTGAAATATTGTGAGAAAGGCGTTGTGCACCGCTGCAGTAACGTGTGCTTCAGATCGCGTCTTTATTACTGAAGGTATTATTTCAGCTGAGAGCTGTTTGTGATCGTGGGCTGTGGGTGGTGGTAACAAAGTCAAATACTACATCACACTTGCCTATCTGGAACTATTGAGCAGAAATCCCACTGTTTGACCCTAGCAGGGCAGCACTCTGTCGATTTCCTCTACAAAATGTGAATTTAGACCTTTTTTTACAAAACGGTCAAACAAGACTATAAATAGTGAGATGTAGCACTAAAGCCCTGTTTGTACAGCTGATCAGCTAAAAAAATTGGTTTAGGGGTGAGCTGCTCTTTAACGCTCTGTGTAAAATAGCGCTCAAGGTATTGAAGGGGAATATACTGCTAAATGACAAGCAGTATCATCAGTTAAAAAAAGAAGAAAGCAGTAATAAGGAGGATGGCTGACAAGAAGGTCAAAACCCAACAAAAAAGAAAGGCCATCAATCAGTCTGGAGGATTTTTGTTACCGCTGTTAGGCGCCGCAATACCACTTATAACCAGTCTTATTAGCAGTCATAATGGGTGACATACAGCATACACAGAAAATGTTCTTGGTTCCCCAGCACCAGCTGGATTTGTTGAAGCAGCAACAGCAGAACCCCGTGTCCATCAGGCAAGCTGCTCAGAATGAGCTGGACAAGGCTATGATTGATATACTACAAATGCCAGGCACGGATGTATATGAGAAGGCAGAACAATATGCTGTTGTTTTCCAGAGATACCTGACATTGGGGAAACAGAGTGAACATGAAAAGGCAGTTTTAACTCTATCTCGGCCTGATACTGGTGAGGGTGGCACTGATCAGAACAGTCACCATTTTGTGAAGCCCTTTGAGGTGACTTTTGTTGTGATACTGGGCTATACAAATAAAACTGAATTGAATTGAATTGTAGATAGCAGTGTTAAGGATCCTGTTGATGATGAAGTTTTGAGGCATATTCCTACCAGAAGTAGGAGGTTTGCAGCGCATGTTTTATCAGCGCTGTGCAAGGCATTAGATGTGCTATCTTGAACAGGTCACCGGATCTCATCTTTATGATCTTATAAAGAATGTCACTGCTCCTCACAATGTCTCAGAGCATTCAAAACTGGTGGGATGGTGCAGAGAGCCATATTAGATCTTAACCCTCTGGGCACCTTAAAAATGTACATACACTCGTTACCTTAGGGACCAGTTTGGGACCTCTCATAAAATAGCTATAAAAATGTCAAATATTAATATATTTTTTTACTTTTTTTCGCATGAAATCCTTTCTACTACTTCAGCTCTAATCATAGATATGAAGTTTATTAACATTTATTTATATTTTCTGTTTTTATGGCCTTTTTGTCATCAAAACCTCATTTTTTTAGATAGCAAAATCACAAAATATGCCCTATTATCCAAAAATGAGTTGCAGAGTGGATCACTTGGGGTGAAGTTATTAGAGCCTTCACTAAGTCAATAATTAATAACAACATTGGTTTTGATGCATTTTTATTTTTGGAGCAAGGACAGATTATTGAAGAAACTTACACTCGTTACCTTAGGGACCCATTTGGGACCTCTCATAAAATAGCTATAAAAATGTCAAATATTAATATATTTTTTTACTTTTTTCGCATGAAATCCTTTCTACTACTTCAGCCCTAACCATAGATATGAAGTTTATTTTCATTTATTAATAATTTATATGTTTTTATGGCCTTTTTATCATCAAAAAACAACTTTTTTAGATGGCAAAAACACAAAATATGCCCTATTATCCAAAAATTAGTTGCAGAGTGGATCACTTGGGGTAAAGTTATTAGAGCCTTGACTAAGTCAATAATTAATAACAACATTGGTTTTGATGCATTTTTATTTTTGGAGCAAAGACAGGTTTTTGTAAAAATTTACTCGTTACCTTAAGTACGTGTTTGGGCCCATTGACTTCCATTATAATGACAGATTTTTGACATTCTGCAATCCTGATATATTATAATACTTTTTTCATGGAAACCTAATAAATCTAAGCCTTTACCTTCAAAATAAAGGGAAATTAAGTTTTTGGTCAGATTGACCCCTAAACCACCAGGGGCAGCAGAGCTTTATTACAGACAGTTTCAATGGAGGCTGTTTTTCTTCTACCTTGCAAAATGCATGGGAATAAAAACACTGAACACCAATAAATTGGTCTTGGTGTGTTAGGATCGATGTAACAGAGCGGTGGGAGTGTGGCTGAGAATATAGTTTGTTCATGAGGTCATGAGGGAGTCTGTGAAACTCAAGTATTCAAAGCCAAATGAGCTCTGTTTATAAACCAGTGGAGTCAGTGAACCTGATAATACTCTTCTGTGTGTGTGTGTGGGTCTGTGTGAGATTCAAGTGATCAGAGTCAAACAGGCTGTTGACATTTTTGTTCTTGACCCAGAGAGAGCCTCCTCTCTCCCATTGGACCTTGGTACAGCAGGTTTCTGCTGAAGTCTGTCAGTCAGAATCATTTCTTTTCAGACAGAGGCAGGACTGATGTTTCCTTCATCATTTATTTCCTTGTCATGTTTCGACCGACACCAACAGTCTCCCTCAGAAGTGTCACCTGACTGCTGTGACAGTGTCTTTATCACTGTTTTGATATTAACTGTTCAATTCCAGCTTTATGTATTTTAAGGGGTAATGGTACATGTTAAACCTAAAATAGTTCCATGAACACAATCAGCACAAAACAGAAAAATACAAAATGATGTTAATATGCAAATACCTTTATATATCTAATGAATATGCATGAACCAATATAATGTAAAACATAAACAAAGTGTGATAATGTGAGGTCCTGCTCTTTTCACTGAGCAGCGTTTACACGCCTCTGTCGCCCTCTGGTGCCCTGAAAAAAACATGGAACAAAACAGGTTAGAAAACCAGGACTAAATCAGAACTAAACCAGGTCTAACACAGGTCTAAACCAGGTCTATAGCAAGACTAAACTAAGTCTACATCAAGACTAAACCAGGATTAAGCCTGGACTAACCCATGTCTAACCAAAGACTACACCAAGACAAAACCAGGCCTAAATCAGTACTAAATTTAGGTCTAACCCAGGTCTAAACCAGGACTACAACAGATCTAACCCAGATCTAACCCAGGTCTACAGGGGCCAGTACCTTACAGTAGTAGTACAGAGCAGGGATATAGATGAGCATCAGCAGGAGAATGAGCAGCGCTCTGATGATCAGCTCAGAGTCCAAGGCTGGAACACATCACATGGAGACAGAGACATGAGGCCTTTTTAAACCATTATTATCACGGCTCTGAAGGAAAAACCAGAAGAACTTACCTCCGAGAGAGAGATAGAGGCTGTGGCTCTGAGAGGAGAAGTTATGGGAGAAAACATGGAGGTGGTAAACGCAGGCGTAGCCTCCTTTGTGGGCGGGGCCGGCGTCAGAGAACAGGAAGTGGGCGGAGTGATTGACGGCCGGCAGGGTGCGGTTCTGAGCCGGGTCCACAGTGGGAGAGATGAGCTGGAAGGAGCCTCCTGGGTACTGTGGTTCAACAGAGCACCTGACACTGAAGTCTGAGCCCAGCAGCACCCGGAGCCCCTGCGGCTGGGCCTCGGAGACCCCGTCAGCAGAGATGGACAGGGAGATGTCGGGGCGGGTCAGTAAATCTGTGGAGAGAGGAAAAGATGGAAAAACAGGGCTCAACTAAAGAAAAATCCCAGGAACTACTGTATCTTCACTGATGATAATGTTTACCTGAGCACACCAGTTCCACACCAGACGAGGTCTTTGTGCCATTGTCCTGCTCTACACAAATTGGTAGGTTCATTGTCAGCTGGACGCAGGCCGGTGAGACGACCCAGGCTGATCTGACAGAAAACTGTGTTCTGTTTATTCCAACAGCTGAGCCGCAGTCCAGATGTTCACAGACAGCAGCAGTGGCCGTATGGTTCCACTCCTCATCGAGGTAGTAGGCAACTGGTCTCCACTGGTCCTGGTGCCTGACCTCCACTGTCCCAGCACAGCGACTCTGCTGTCCCACCAACCTCACATTACTCTGGGGCTCTGAGTAGAGACAATAGCAACCGTCAGAGCTCTCAGTGAAACATGGAGGCAGCCATTTTGAATATGAGCCACAGTGATACAGTTTAGGTCAGGGCTGTCAAACTCAATCGGAGCTGGGGCCAAAATTAGAAAACCAGTCTTGGTCGTGGGCCGAATAAGAGTATTGTACAAATAATAAAGCCAGCCTACTGTATTTTTGTTCTCAGTTAGGCTACAATAGGCTTTTTAACATAGAATAATACTTCCCCACAGAACTACAGGTGTAGATTTGTGGTTTTAAGGGTTAGCTTTGTCAGAACTTAGAACTCAACAAATAACAACAAATAGGCCACAGACTACTGACTAACACTGGCCAATTATTTATTTATGAAGTATTATTTACTGCCACAGTTACCTAACTCCTCATAAGACAGGTGTTTTCATCAGGTCCACTCTGTTTTACTGTGACAGTGTACTACCAGCAGATAAATATTTAGGTGCATGCCATGCCCCTGATGTAAGCCCAGCACAACTTTAAGCTGAGTCAGCTCCTACACACAAACACGTATTATAGGCCTACTTTACTTTTATTGAGCAAACTACTGTCCACCTCTCTGTCCTCTGCAGGACACAGTGTGAGCAGGATTATACCTCTTTCTGGGCAGGTTTAGCTCGCTGTGTGTTAATGAGAGCATTAGAGCACAAGTAGCGACAGAGAAAGGACAAAGAGCGACGGAGGGCAGTGCTGTGAATGAACTTAAACAACTTTCTGCTGATAACTTGGTTTTACTGACACAGTGTGACACAGGCTGTGTTTAAACCGCTGCTGTCTGTAGCTTCTGTTTTTGGAGACGGGGTTTGTACAGGAGATGTTCTTACACTGCCGTGCGGTTGGAGCCTGTTTTTATTACTGCCACATTAGCTCAACAAACAGCGTTAGCGTGTAGAGCGTTTACAGAGAGTCCCAGTGTTTAAGAAGCTCCTGCTCTCACTGACCCCTCTTTGTCCATTTATTTTGTGGAAAGTTAAAATTTCTTGTCGGAGAATCCTTCACTCTCTCTCTGCCTGCTCCTGCGGCTCGTTAAATGCCGCTCGCTAAAACAGCGGGGGAGGGGCAGTGCCGGTGCGGCGCCACTTCTGCAGTGCATTATGGGAGATGTAGTTCAAACAGAGCAAACACAATATATCGCCAGGCCATTATTAATATAAAATGGAAATGATCTCGCGGGCCAAAAGAAATTATCCTGTGGGCCACATTTAGCCCGCGGGCCTTGAGTTTGACATATGTGGTTTAGAGCAAAGGTTGCTTTGGGCAAATACACGATCAGACATTAAGGATCATTACTTAGTTTATACCTAGTTTTACCTGAGCAGGTGAAAGCCCCGCCCCTTTTTACCTGAGCAGGTGAGCTCCACAGCTGTTCCAGATGAGCAGGTGTTCCCTGAGCTGGACCTGGGACAGTCCATCAGAGCAGACTCATGGCCCTGGCACTGGAACTGTCCCAGAGCCCCGCCCTCTCCATAGAGCGCCCCCTGGAGGAGAGAAGGAGACCCACAGCCCAGCTCCCTGCAGACCACCTCTGCATCCTGCTGGTCAAAGTCCCCTTCACAGACTGGGCTCCAGGACTGGTTCTGGTGGAGCTCCAGTGATCCTGAGCACAGGCTGGGCCCCCGGAGCCTCACAGAGTCTGTGGACACACACACACACACACACACACACACACACACACACCATTATTTCAATACAAAATAAGGTTTTATTTTTTGAGTTTACCAAGTTTCAGAATCTTGAAATACTCAAATTAAGAACTGAAGACTGAAAGAACTCAATTTCCTTCACTGATATCTTTTTTTCATTATACATATATCCACAAAAACAATATGTACACCACACAACAGAGATATAAGGCAGGCAATCTGCTCTTCAGCAACCAGTCAAGAAACGGTATTGACACAGTCACAATTTAAAAAATACTCAACATAGTTTATAATTTTGCCATTGTGTGTCATTTGTTCTTGTTGATACCTGGCAGATACTCAGAGCTAACTAAACCGGTAGGACAATACCTGAACAGGTGAGCTGTTGAATGAATTCCAAGCTCCCTTCTTCTACCGTCACACACTCCCTCAGTGAAGACGCAGACTGAGCACAAGAGGATCTGATCAGCCAGATTGGAAGTTTTGGGGCATATTTCACTTTTGAAGAAATCACAGAACCGCAGTCCAAACGACGACACATTTCAGCTGCTGCCCTCAGAGTCCAGTCAAGCATCTCCACGTCTCTCCATTCTCCATTGTGTTTGAGCTGCAGAGTCCCATCACAGCGACTGGCTCCGCCCACCAGCCGCACCTCGTTATCTGACAGACAACAGTCTATGATGAATACAACTAATCAAAGTTGAATTTACATTAGACCTCACCTGAGCAGGTGAGCTCCACAGCTGTTCCAGATGAGCAGGTGTTCCCTGAGCTGGACCTGGGACAGTCCATCAGAGCAGACTCATGGCCCTGGCACTGGAACTGTCCCAGAGCCCCGCCCTCTCCATAGAGCGCCCCCTGGAGGAGAGAAGGAGCCCCACAGCCCAGCTCCCTGCAGACCACCTCTGCATCCTGCAGGTCAAAGTCCCCTTCACAGACTGGGCTCCAGGACTGGTTCTGGTGGAGCTCCAGTGATCCTGAGCACAGGCTGGGCCCCCGGAGCCTCACAGAGTCTGTGGACACACAGAAGTTTGTCAGACGCCAGTGTCTGAGAGGGAGAATAAGTGTATTCACGCAAGTCCGTTGGTGGTTCTTTGGTCCGGCTCGAGTCCGGACTTGATTTTGTTCGTTTGGTTCAGATCATATTTTCATTGCACTTTTTGCAAATGGACTCAAGTTTGTAAACAGAAGCATGTGTGTGATCGCTGCAGCCATTGGCCAGAAATGACGCGGCCGGGGGGAAAACAATTATGGGCACTTGCGTGCTGCACTTGTTACTGGGATATTTATTCTGATTTTACAGCTACAAATCTGTGAAAAACATTTTCAATGTCAAAAGCAGCTAATTCAAAGTCAGTTTCACCGCGCCGTACTTGATATTTAGCAACGGCTGTAAGTGAGAAGACATGCTCTGTGCCCTAACCCACAGCCTGTAGTGGAGCGGTGCTGAACAGAAAACCACAGAACAGGTCGGCTATAAGTGCAGATATCAAAGAGGCACTGTATCGTCACTGTTCCAAGTTTGTCCACGGCTCGTGGCTTTTAGCGCAACTTCCACTGCTGTTTTATTTTCCTTAATGCCTGGCTACGGTGGCTCGTTAACTCCAAAAAGACTGGTGACGTTTGTAGCTGGGCTGGATCATATTCACACCGTAAGCAAACCGTACCAGAGTCTGTTTGGAACCGGACCGAGACCACCTCTTCAGACGGGTCTGGGTCCGTTTGTTTGGTCCGGACCTGAGTTCGCATGAGCGCATTCGCACCTGCACTTGGTCCAGACTAACGTGGGAAACAAACTCTGGTCCGTTCTAACCGGACCAAACGAGGCAGGTGTGAATACGACCTAAGACTCCACGCATTATAACAACATTGTTTACATGAGCTTACATATGACTCACTCTCCTCCATAAACAAGAAAAGTAATACAGAAATAAATGAGAAACGATCGACTGAACTGTGCTCGTTAAACATAACCTTTATCCAAATGCTGTCACCTGAGCAGGTCACCTCCACGTGTGAGAAGTAAATGATCCCAGGCCAGATACAGTCCTGCAGTGAGGTTTCATCACACTCAGTCTTTATATCCCACAGCTCCGTGCCCCTGTCATCCTCTTTAGTTCTGGTAGAAACAGCGGATCCACAGTCGACCGCTGCACACGCGATGTTTGCAAACTTCAGGCTCCAGTGTGGTCCATTCACCAGTCCCCAGTCTCCTGTATCTTTCTGTTTCATTTCCAGTTCTCCCTCACAGCGACTGGCTCCTCGCACCAGCCGCAACTCAAAAACCTCTGGAGAAATTTTAAAAAGTCAAATTCTAAATCTTTTAACCATAAGTAATATACTTTTTATAGATTACAGTTCTCAAATTGTACCCATGCTAACCCAAATACATGTGTACATAACTGTACCTGTTAAACTGGAAAGGTTTTCTGCAAAAGAACCTGCAAAAATATGTAAAAAAAAACACATAATAAATTAGATAAAAGCACATTTGTCAGTTTTTTCTTACCTTTTATGTTAAAACAAGTGGTTACATTAAAAACAGCTACATAAACTAAATAATTAAAAGACAGGAGAAAGGTTTAGTAGAAGAGTTTGCACCATTTCCTGTTTCCCTTTTATTAAAAAAAGAAAACTGAATCAATTCATTGTCATGAAATGCTAATGAAACATCCAGACTCCTTAAACACAAAACTCTGAGCTCAGTGCAGTCCAGCATCTGTTCTGCTGAACACTGTGTGACAGATATCACAGTGCCCATATTTATCAGTGTTTGATTCAGTGTTGATACGCAATATATGGAGTTTTAGATATAATGAATGTTTGATGTTGATAGAGTTAACGCTGTGTAATGCTCTGCCCTGCTCTGCCTCCACTCAGCAGCAGCACAGACTGCATCAGAGCAGAGTCACATGAAGGTGGACTAATGCTGCGTTCATGATACATCAGAATCTCAGAAGTCCCCACTTAAAAAAGCTTCCGAAAAACGTCCGTTCACAAGTTCAGCTCGGAAAACACACGTGGATCAGCACAATAACAATAAAACCATATTTGCATTTTCATGTTGTTTTGTAGGAAACAAATAAATCCCTTGATAAAACTGGTGTGGCACTGAGTTATATCAGGGGAGGTTTCTATTTCTACTTTAATCATTTTCTGATAAATGAGCACTGAGGACTTCATTCATTTTATAAAGATGAGGACATTTTTGCAGAAGTATGAGATCTCTTGTTTTAAAAACGATTATTTCCCCGTTAGTAACCACACTGTTCACCTCTCACAGTGGGAGTCTATGATTGTGATGTCAACTCAGGAACTCGGAGTCCAACACTTCCAGAGTTTCCCAGCAAAAATTCCAACCCGAGACTGCGTTCAAGGACGTTTTTCCGACTCAGAGGTCGCAATTTCTGAGATTCTGATGTATCCTGAACACAGCATTACACCAAAACGTCCCGCCCAGACACGGTAGACACACATCTGTTCAGTCAGCTACAGTCACCACAGGTAAAGGCCAGGACACAGCGGGCGATCATCGGCCGTTGGGCGCGGTCGGTGACGTGAGTCTCTTTGGTGAGTTCTGCACCATCAGACGTAGTGGGACACAGTTGGACATAGTTCTGAGTGAACTGTGTTGAATCTGTGTCAGGTGTCGTGCTCAGCTCTGATTGGCTGTGTCCCATTCACAATTTGTCAAACAGCTCGAGTTTAACATCAAAATATAAGGAACTTTCTGTTCTACAACTACTTCATCATGTTTCCCACATCTGTAACACTAATGTGCTGCAGTTAGCTTAGCTTAGCTTGTAGCCTCGTGCTAATGTGCTGCAGTTAGCTTACCTTAGCTTTAGCCTTGTGCTAATGTGCTGCTGTTAGCTTACCTTAGCTTTAGCCTCGTGCAGATAAAAATATAATCCTCCTCTGAGGCAAACAGCTGCAATAATCCAGTCTCTTTTCTTCATTACTGTGATCAGTTTAATCTAGTGTGTATAATTATTATTGACCGATAAATACTTGAGTTAAACACGTGTGTGTTGCTGAGTTTTATTTACTAGAGTTTAAATAACCGCGGAGTTTAGTGACTAGCGCCGCCTGCTGTTGTAAATAGTTATTAGGTTTTGCACATGTGCACTGCTTGGTGTCTGCAGCGCCTCTCAGTGGCGACAGAGGAGACAGCAGTGGCCTCTGCTGACAGCAGTTGGGTGTTGGTGAGTCCCAGGGTTAATCTGTGGCTGTACTTTTATACTGACTGTGAATGCTTTTCTGTAGAGGAGCTGCCAGTGCCTCGCTCATGAGCTGAGCAGTGTGCGGCTCTGACTCTGACGCGCAGCTGAGGCTTAGGAGGCGTTTCTTCCTCTGCTTTAGTAAAAACACCAGGGGGCCATGTGCCCTATTCGCACAGGATCAGTTTTACCCAGGGACCTCCAGTAATTTGTAATAATCGCTGATGTCGTCTGTGATTTTTATCCTGTGTGAATCATCCATGTCTGTAAAAATGTCTGTACAAATTCTCCCGAAAATGACCGACCATATCTCGGCCAACACAGAGGTCCTCTGATAAAACCAGTCCTGTGTGAATCCCTGTGTCTGTGATTCAGGCTGATTTTGTCGTCAGATTGTTTCCTAAAGTTCCTAACAGTGATCCAAAATGTAACGCTCCATTTTACCTCTGGATTTAAACTCTCTTCATAATAAGACGTCTCTTTTGGTCTTGCTCCGAAATTATAATTTTTTTTCTCTGATAAAAAAAAAAAAAGAGTAAACAAACTACGTTGAAGACGTGGCCCTGAAGCACACCTCCCGTCGTCATGGCAACGTTAGACTAAGTTTTTGGAGCAACATGGGGCTGTTTTGGAAAGTTAGGACACTTTCAGTGCTAAAGTTAGATCCAGAGATGAATCACAGGTGAATGGATGAATAAAGAGCGCCGCCTGCTGTTTAAGAAGAGAAATCTGCACAGATAATGGATGACCTGCGCCGTAGCCTGAGGTAAAGTTTGTTTTTGTCAGGACAGGAAATCAATAAAAGATAGTAGCTTAGGATTAAGTAGAGCTAGAAATATAAACGAAATCTGGGATTTTTATTATAAATCTGTGTAATTTCCAATACGTCATATCTGGAATAAAGTTTGTAAAATCGAGTAAATTACAAACATTGTTTATCCCATGCAAATGCCAATTAAAAACACTGACGTCAAGGGTAATTCACAAATTACAGAGGTCCAGGGGTAAATGCTTATCTCGTGTGAATAGTGCTATAGTTAAAGCCACACAAATAAAGCCACTAATAAATGCAGAGTAACTGAACAATTTCATTCTTCCTCAGATTAAATATTAGTTCAGTTCTTTAATATTTCAAAGCCATGGTTATGACATTGTTCACCCTGCAAACTCAACAGCACAACTACTTTACTTTGATTAAAGAATGTGGAAAACACCAGATGAAAATTCAATCATAAGCATCTCTTAAAGCATTTTCTTAAGTTTTCGCCAATAAACTGCATTTAGGGCAAAACACTGAAGCCTTTACTGGAAGATTAGTGCAGAGAAAGAAAGAAAAAATACAACAACATTATTTTAATATACATGTAGATATGACAGACTGTTATCTTTTAATTCAGGGGTGTCCAAACTTGAGGGCCACGTACTGAACAATATATGTGCAGGAGGGCCACTCAGTCAAGCCGTCATATTTTGCATCACCACAGAAGAAGATGTTGCTTTTTTTTTTGGTGCCACCAACCACTAATTTCCATTTTTTCTTTCTTAATGCCAGGTACAACTCACACAAATGAAGTTTTTTACCTGCGTTTCAAACCTTGCAGTAAACAGTGCTACCTGTGGCAATTTGGACCAATTGTGAATGAAGTCCGAGGGCCAATTAAAAAGTAGTCTGCGGGCCGCATTTGTCCCCCGGGCCATAGTTTGGACACCTCTGTTTTAATTTAATGATTCACTATTAATGCAATACCTAAAGTGCTACAGAACCCAGTGCAGCTGTGTGTATGCGTGCACTGAAATAATATCGTATCTGAATTTGTCATTTACAGCAGAATATTCTCTCACAGACATACAGCAAGTGTTGCCATAAACATAAACATAAACATATCAAAGTTCATCCATCATTAGACTCACCGAAGCTGAGGAGGGACAAAAACTTGGCCAGCAGCCTGTAGTCCATGTTCAGGTCTGGATCAGGTCTGGGTAAGAACTGGGTCTAAATAAAAACCAGTCAGGATTTCCGCTGCTCGCTCTTCTCTCTTATCTGTCCATCGTTTGTGACTCTGCTGTCTCAGATCGCTCTGCTCTACTACAAATCTGCTTTAGACTAAACCTGAACTTATTGATATCATTTGGATATTTAGTGCATGTTTATGTAAAGCCAGTAGTTTTTTTGTAAATTGTTCATACATCACTTTTGTTTCTTAGATGGCTGCTCAGTCACATGTTGTGTGTTTGTGTATCTAAGTTTTCCATCTGTGTGGTGGCAGCCAGCCGTGGGTGTACAGAAAAGAAAACCTTATCTTTATGTGGTTTAGAGCTATAACATGAGAAATACTGACAAACTGAGTATTAAGGAGAGGCGCTGACAGATGTGTTCAAAAGTCTCCTTTAAAGCTGCACTACCTCATTTCTTTTTCCTTGTATTTTGGTAAAGATAATGATTTAGTTATTAGTGCAGCATCTGAGGAAAAATGAGACTCTGAGGTCACTGTGGGCTGTGTTATAAGGGTTTTTGTTTTAACCAATCATAAGCTTTCATAGGACAGGAGCGCTCTGATTGGTCAATACATCCTTTATCTATCCAGAACTAGAATCTATCAGGAATAATGTGAAGGAGCGATTGTTTTAGTTCAAAATTCATAGCTTATTCACAGTATTTTTATTTTTTATTGTAAAGAATTAAAAGCAGACTCCAGATGTGTGCTGTGTTATTGTGACAGCTCCTGGCTGTGGACAGACTTCAGGTTTGTGTGAGACTGTGAGGAATTAGGAAAGAGAAGTGTATCATTCAAACTTTTTTAGACGCATCACTTTTACAGTCACAAAATCAGGCAGTGCAGCTTTAAACGGCTCACTGCGTACGGTGTTTTTACAGCGAGCAGTGGTATTTCCGGGTCTGGAGCCATGTTCACCATCCCCTGAGGAACTCAGTTTTTATGTGACACTATCCTAACTTACCCCACTGGTACAACTGTGACAGAACAACAAACTGTGAAAATGGCATTCAAATACTCAAAATACTAATAAGTTATAGATTTTTGAAATGTATGAAATGGTATTTTCAAAATTAAACCTCTGCAGGTTTTTCTCTTTCTCATTATCAGTTTAGACTCGACAGAGACAGACACGATTTTTAGTTCAGAGGAACAAAAGTGAAGAGCGGCAGATTTTAACAAAGTTAAAATCACAAGAAGAAGAGAAGAAGAAATGATGGAGGACATGAGGTTGTTCAGAGGAGGCGATGGATGAGGAGCAGATTTCCAGGATCTACTCACCGCTGTCTGAGATGGAACTGGACGACTGCGACTACTCAGACTTTCTGCCATTTGAGGACAACGAGACCGAAACCGAGAGAGAAACCGAGAGTTCTTCAGGTGGAGCGGAGCCTGAGGACCATGAAGACACGAGTCCCAGCTCCTCACTCTCACTGGTCCTCAGGTCCAAGTTTCAGAAACATCTGAAATATTTCAAACAGAGCAAGAAGTCTCTGAGGATGGAGATCCAGCGCCTCACTGTCCAGATGGAGAAGAACAAGGCCAGCCAAAAAGAGGTCTATGCTGAGGGGGAACAGCTGAGATCCAGGAACTGCCATCTTGAGGACAAGGCGGAGTGTGTGAAGATGGAGCGAGACCAGGTCCTAGACGATGTCGAGTTGTCGGAGAGAAAACGCAGAATCCTAACAAAGGTTGAAGAGATCTCCACTGCCATCTGGAGGGAGCGGATGAGTCGCCTTGTTCGCTTGTGCGCCTACTAAACCCACACAGCTGAGGCACTTCTCCTCCACGACGACGTCACGAGGAGGAGGTAAGTCCAGACTTTAACCCGACTCCTGAAGTTTCAGGAGCTGGTACAGCGTTACACTCACGCACACACAAACCTGTTTTCATCTGTGTTCACATGAATTTTGTCTCATTTGAAATAAATAAATGTATTTGTCCACAACAAAAATCCAAAATACTTTTTTTTCCTCTGCATTTTCTTTAGAAAGGTACCTCTACTTCTCTCTCTACAGTCTCAGTCACATGTTTAGACCTGGTTTAGACCTGGTTTAGACCTGGTTTAGACCTGGTTTAGACCTGGTTTAGTCCTGGTTTAGTTCTGGTTTAGACCTGGTTTAGTCCTGGTTTAGTCCTGGTTTAGTCCTGGTTTAGACCTGCTTTAGACCTGGTTTAGACCTGGTTTAGTTCTGGTTTAGACCTGGTTTAGTCCTGGTTTAGTCCTGGTTTAGTTCTGGTTTAGACCTGGTTTAGTCCTGGTTTAGTCCTGGTTTAGTTCTGGTTTAGACCTGGTTTAGTCCTGGTTTAGTCCTGGTTTAGTTCTGGTTTAGTCCTGGTTTAGCCCTGCCTTCAGTCCCATGTTAAATCCTGGTTTCAAAGTAATATTACTGTGGCAGAAGAGAAGTACTGGAGGAGTTGTTACTTGATTCAAAGTAAAACAGGACTGAGAGTTAAGTTTCCTTCCTGCTCCTACGACTCACATCTCTCTGGTACATTAGAAACATTTAACACACATCACATGAAAGATCTCTCCATTTAAAGCACTCAGAATATAACAGAGGTAACTGTATCCTCAGGTCAGAAGCAGAAGGACCAGGGCTTAGTCTGGTTCAAACTCCTCTAAACTATTTCAGTAAAGACGTGTCTGTGAAGACTCTCATTCATCCAGGCTGATATAATCACAACAAAAGGTTAAAAAGAAGTTATCTGGACTTGTTTTTTCAAAGTAGAACATTAAATGATTGGAATGAAGCAATAAATAAAAATAACAACAGTGAAAAGTGAAGTTGACCCTGAGTTCAACTGAACTCACAGCAGTCTCTCGCTCTTTTAATCTCTTTCGATACTATTGACCACGCCCATCTGCTAAAAAAATATGAACACTATGGCTTACAGGGTATAACCAATCAGTGGCTAAAAAGTTATTTAAATAATAGATTTCAGTTTGTTCAAATTGAGAACACAGAATCTCAGTTTGAGAGAGGAATATGTGGACTTCCGCAAGGCTCGGTCTTGGGACCAAAATTATTCACATTGTATGTAAATGATATTTTTTTCAGTATCAACTATGTTGAAACTTATTATGTTTGCAGATAATACTAATTTATTTTGTTCGGGCAAGAATACAGATGAGTTATTGCAAGTTGTAGAGAAAGAATTAGTTTTGATAAAAAAGTGGTTTGATTATAATAAGCTATCTTTAAATGAAAATAAAACAAAATTTATAATATTTTCTGGTAATAGAAACCTTTGTAATGTAAAGTTACTATTAAATGGCATAGAAATTGAAAGAGTTTATGAAGCAAAATTTTTAGGTGTGATCATAGACAGAAACCGCACATAGAATATATTAAACATAAGGTATCAAAATCTATTGCCATATTGTACAAAACAAGAGACTTTATAACTAAAAAAGGTTTGTATGTGATATATTGCTCTTTGGTTGTGCCCTGTTTGTCAGATTGTGCAGAGATGTGGGGTAATGCAGGTAAAACAAGTATAGATGTGTTAGTTAAATTACAAAAAAAGGCTATTAAATAATTAATAAAGTGGGGTATTATCTAAAACTTTAAATTTAAGGGATATTGTATTAAAATATTAGAGATCGTTTATAGAGTTAAAAATGATACTCTTCTGATTTGCATACAAGGACTCTTTAAATTAAGAGTAGGTCATTTTAATTTAAGAGGTTTATTTATGTTTGAATGTGCTAAAGTAAGAACTAATGTGAAATTAAAATGTATTTCAGTTCTATGAGTGAAATTATGGGATGGATTAAATGATGAGTTAGAACAATGTACTTCCCTGGCAAGGTTTATAACATGTTTAAAGTATAAAATCCTTAATGGCTATTGTCTAAATGTTGAGTAAAATTGAGTGATAATGTTTTTTTGTTTGTTTGTTTGTTTTTTGTTTGTTTCTATAATTGTTATTGATGTTGTTATTGATGACCCCTGCATTCAGCTCTGTGAAATTTAGAAACATTTTTGGCCAAGATTATGCTGCTTTTTCTTTTCAAATCCATGTTCTCAGTCAGCGAACTAGCAACCGGAAACAACTCACCCTACTTAGAGGTGTCTCTGCTGGTTCAGCCTTGGGAAGAGCCAATAGGTCAATAGGTCTTCTTGTAAATGTAGACATGTTTGAAAACATGACCTACATTTTTTTCCTAATGTGATATCACTTCCTGTGGTGAACCTCATCCAACTCTCTTATGTACCTTTTAAGGTGGTTTTGGACCTCTCTTTGGTTTGGTGTCATTAACACTGGGAATTGAAGTAGTCCCACTACTTTTTTAGGAATAGGTTTATAGTTGTCAAAGATCTTAAAAAGCTCATTATGGTTAAAAGTGATATTTGATATTACCACTTCCTTCCAACAATCGATTACAAACATAGGCCTCTGTATAAGCTCTGTGTGCTGTCTCCTCCAGGATGTCTCTGAGTGTTCCACATGTAATTCTTGGGTGGCATTTATAGTTGGCTAGCACCTCTAGTAGCTCATCAGAATCGACTCAGGTGAAATCACTGAGCACCTGCTGCAGGATGTCATGATCTTGAAAACTTATAAAATAAATTACTGGACACTCCATACAAAAAGGCAGCTTTATTGGCAGATATTGGCATATTTGGTAACATCTGATCAGAATTCTTCCTATAGCCTTCCAAGTTTCACTGTTGAAGCCGTGCCATATAAAAGGTATTTTTACAGTTATTCCTACTCTACATCATTTGTAGAATTCCTGGCAAAATGAGGAATACACATCTTCACAACACCTGAGCCAACAGCATTTTCCACAGTGTTATCAGGAAGTAGTTGTGTAATGATCAAGTCCTGTGTCAGCACTGCTGGATCTGAAAGTTCCTTGATCATTTCATTTAGATAGTTGCTGTGATGAATGGTTATGATCTTTGCAGGTCTTAACATGGAGGATGACGGCACTAAAGTTAATTCACTGTTCACGCTGGAGGTGGTGGGCAGCTGTGGTGTGGACCAATGAGAGGTCGATCACCGCCATCGTTGTTCTCGTTATCACTACAGTTCAGTAACTCATCACTATAATTTAACTGCTCTATGTCACTATCACCTGGTTCTGTTTCAAGTGTGCCTGTAGGACTACGCAGCTGCTCTTTGGGAGAAGTTGCAATGTAGAACCTTGGTATAAATGTGGTCTCATAGATGACACCAATGGTTACATCCTCACTGATTGGATTTTGTTTGTAATCTCACGCTTCAAATCTGAAAACACTTTGATGGCCTTTTGTTGACGTACCACTAGGGAAGAAGAAATCCTTTCCTTTTTCTCAGATGGTATGCTTCCTACATTGTACATCAAGACTCAGTGTTCAAGTGCCGCCTCCTTGTTTAGCTCTTATTTGCTTTTACTGCCCCTTCTTAAAATTAATCTGCCCTTTTTCAATTTTGCAATGACTTGCTTTACCTCCCCTTTTTTGCAGGACTATGGCATTCACTGTGTTGTGCTTTATTATCTTTTTTTCCCCTCAACTTTGATCTGAGCTTTTCAAAAACTCCAGTCTTTCTCCCCTCGAGTGATGTTTGATTTTTGGAGAAGTTCCTTGATGCCAGAGGTTTACCATATGATGGACCGCATTTAGCTAGATCATTGTCCTCCCTAAAGGGGATGACATGTTTATCAATCTGTTGAGGTAGCAGATATAATATAGCATCAGTTACTAAACTTATTATTATTCACAAAATGGAAAACATAATTAGGACAGCACATAATATAATATATGACTTGTATTGAGCGTTTGCATATTATGTTCATCATATATAAATATATGGGCACCTTTTCATCCTCATTGACCATCTTCATGCTCTTTTGTTTTGCTGTGAAACAAAAGCACAGTAGAAGAAATATTAGAGAACAATAACAATCATACAACTAGAGTCTGTCACAATGTATCGAGAACTCTGTTTGTTCTATTTTTCTTTTTAACTTTGGATAATATTTAATTGGACCTACTGACCAATGCCTACAATACAAATATGAATCCACAACGTATAAAATGGGTTTTTCATGGGGCCAGAACAATTGCCCTACATTTGATTTATTTTTTCCACATATACATATATAAAAAATCATAACCCAACGTGAAGACAATGATTTTATTTAATTAAAAATATAAAAAGATTAAGGACCTATCTAAAATTTTCTTGGAAACGTGTTTGTTTATGCATGCTACTGGCCATGATATTACTTTACTAAAATGCACACCGATGGAACCTTGCGTACAACCAAGTAGTAGCCTGTTAGAGCCATATATATTAATTAATGCTGTTCAAATTTATTTTATTGACAGGTCAGGTATTAATGTGCGTGGACATCTGGAAAATTTGAGCACAATATGGTCGCTAACTAATGTTGCATGAACCACCAACACAGATAATTAAGTAGCCTGACATTTTCCTTTGTTAGAAATTAGATATTCAAAACCCAAGCAAATTCATCCACTGTAAAACTTACAAGGTTCAGCCATTGTTCTGTCTCATTGCTGCTCGATGCCTTGTTATGTACATGTGCCTATACTTGAAGCATAAAGTTTTTTCTCATAAATTTGCTACTTTTTTCTTGCGGATTTGTGACTTTAAACTTGAAAATATACTCTTCATTTTTTTCTTTGTCTTCAAATAGGCCTAATACATCGTACTGTATAAATAAACTTGAATTGAAAAACATTTTAGAAACATTTTGGAAAAATTAATTTTTCTGCCAGGCAACAACAGAGGCAGTCATCATTGCCAACTTGGACACTGGTACAGTATGAAGCTTCAACAGTTATATAATAAGGAGCATTTTCATTAGCTCATTATTCTGTCTTTATCTTGTAGTTGGTGCACTAGTTTCTGTATGGCCTGGTTATTTCTGTCACACTCCAGTAATCCATTTCTGCTTCGGTGGAAGAGAACTTCAGTCTGAAACTCCACATTTTTATATTTGCTGCTCCACTGGGTTTCTTCTGTTTGATGGTTCTCTTCTCTTGTGTGAAACATCAGCACCAGAGCCACAGGCTTCTCCTTCGCTGCTTCTGGAAATAAAGTTTAAACAGGTAGGTTTATTTTCACCACAAGATGGCAGTAATGACCAGGATTCATATTTACAGTGTCTATAAAGTGTTACCTGGAATCCTCAGCATTACTGCCTCCACGTCTGATCCAACACGAGAATTAACCACACAGAAGATCAGGACCAGATCACAGTCTGCTGGGTCTGCACGGATCAGATTCACTTTATCCTTCAACTTCTGAAGGATTTGTTCATCAGCTCCAAATGTTTTTGCTGAAAAAACAGTGAGGACTTTCACTGAAGGCTTCCCACTGCTGACCGAACCCGACACATCTGAAAGATAACAATAAAATATAACTTAGAACAGTTGTTTTAATCCGTTCTCAAACTCTATATCTTCAACATGAAAATTAAATGTTAGAAATAAATTAATATAAAGACTAAGAACAGAAAAGCCTTTTTACAGAATCACTGATGCCAACCATATTTGGCTCCATATCTTTCTAACATGTCTGATTTAAGACACATATGAAATTAATTTTGATAATTACAGATGTGCTTATGTCAGAAAGTGTAGTTCAATAACGTCTCTCTGTTTACATGGCCATATTTGTTTTAATTTGTGTTTCTATCATATTTATTATTGCTGTTTTAAATCCTTTTACTTTGTGTGCAGTTTTATATTTCTCTGGATTTTACTGTGATTACTACGCTCTGTACTCAGTGGGAGAACATAGGACCTACAGTCAAACTCCTGACTCTTGTTATAGGCCATTGCTCTGGGAAATCAAAATCTAAAAGTGCACCTGAACGCAGCGGAGGAGGAGATCTCGCAGGAGATGAAAACAAGGAGGACACCACACTCAGGACGGCAGTGGAGGAAGCAGAGGGACAGCAGTAAAGACGCTGAATGGACAGGGATCAGGATGCACAGGAAAAGTGTCTGTCAGTGTACTGTGGTGTGTTTGTCCACTCAGTGCGTTCTCCTCGCCCCACAGCTGACTGCAGCGAGTGAGTGGAGCAGAAGCTGGGACGCAGGTGAAGTGGAGCTCATCAGATCCACAACCTGAGGAACCAACCCAGGCTTTCACCACCAAAGTGTCTTTGTCAGGGCATTGTTTGCAGAACTGTTCTAACTTTAGTGCTCAGAACAGTTCTGTTATACATGTGAGTAGATGTAATGTTTTGATTTTATTCTGTTGTAAATATTTTGGTGAGGTGATGGTGAAATGGTCACATGATGTGGGACATGTGACCTCAACAGAGCAACAGCCGGGGCTCATTCACAAACAATGCCCTGACAAAAACACTTTGGCGTTGAAACGCGTCCCTGTGCAAACAAGGGACTTTATGTTTTTCAAAAATGATACAGAGTGCCTCAGATGTTTTATTCGCCTGCTGCCTAAGACTCTAACGGTTCATGTGTGACTCTTAGCAAGTCATCTTCTCCTGTCTTTAAAATGTTTAGATTTTATTAATTCAGAAGAAGTATAATACTCTGGTCAACTGCATAAGAGAGATAATGCCACCAAAATCGTGTGCTAAGAAGGACACTGAAGAAAACCTTCCCCATATCGCAGACGCAGTGGAGAATGATGGCGTCAGTCAAATGTCGGTACTGACAGCTATTGAGGTACTCTGTGAGGAACTTTGCTTTATGAAACAAGAAATATGTGCCAAAATTGACGCGCGAGTTCAGGAGGTAACCACCACTTTTAGAGGCAAAATTGCTAGTTTGGAAACAGATATGAATGATAAGCTAGCTTCTATGCTAGCCAATTCTCAAGTCCAAAACAAAACTATCCAAGAGTTGGAACTAGCAGCCACAGCTATTTCAAACCAAACCGAGGAGCTGAAAAGCGAACTACATCATGCCTCCAGCTTGGTGGCCAGACTTTCAGAGAAATGTCTGGACCTAGAGGGAGGTTCCAAGCATCAAAATCTGAGAATAGCAGGAGTAAGAGAAGGAAAAGAGGATGCCCAAATCTGTCGGGATTTCGCTGCGCAACTTGTTAAGGATGTACTCGATTTGGAGGAGAAGCCTTTGCTCGACAGAGCACACCGGCTTGCGAGAACCCGTCCAAATGAGGATGCACCCCCAAGACACCTCATCCGGCGAGTCCACTACAGCCATGAGTTTGAGGAAATACTCCAGAGAGCTTCCAAGAACTGAATGAATTTACATTTTTTGGGATTTACCGCCTGAAATTGCTAAACAACGATCTTTATTCTCTAGGAGAGTACTCTACAAGAGTAATTCTATGGGGCATACCAAAAGTTCTGTTTGGACTTCTGTATCCCGCCAAGCTTCGAGTCACATACAGGGGCTCGGACTTCATGTTCATGGATCATAAGGAAGCACTAAAAATACTCTGAGAGCATTGCAGATGCAGCTAATGGATAAGTATAAGTACTAAAAAGGACTCCATCAAACTAAATAGCATGCTATTTGCTCAAATGTGATAAGGCCAATATGAGTGTACAGTGGGGCAAAAAAGTATTTAGTAAGCCACCAATTGTGCAAGTTCTCCCACTTAAAAAGATGAGAGAGGCCTGTAATTTTCATCATAGGTCTCTCATACCTCAACTATGAGAGACAAAATTAGAAAAAAAAATCCAGAAAATCACATTGTCTGATTTTTAAAGAATTTATTTACAAATTATGGTGGAAAATAAGTATTTGGGCAATAACAAAAGTTCATCTCAATACTTTGTTATATACCCTTTGTTGGCAATGGCAGAGGTCAAACGTTTTCTGTCTTCACAAGGTTTTCACAAACTGTTGCTGGTATTTTGGCCCATTCCTCCTGCAGATCTCCTCTAGACCAGTGATTTTTTGGGGCTGTCGCTGGGCAACACGGACTTTCAACTCCCTCCAAAGATTTTCTATGGGGTTGAGATCTGGAGACTGGCTAGGCCACTCCAGGACCTTGAAATGCATCTTACGAAGCCACTCCTTCGTTACCCGGGCAGTGTGTTTGGGATCATTGTCATGCTGAAAGACACAGCCACGTTTCATCTTCAATGCCCTTGCTGATGGAAGGAGGTTTTCACTCAAAATCTGACGATACATGGCCCCATTCATTCTTTCCTTTACACGGATCAGTCGTCCTGGTCCCTTTGCTGAAAAACAGCCCCAAAGCATGATGTTCCCACCCCCATGCTTTACAGTAGGTATGGTGTTCTTTGGATGCAACTCAGCATTCTTTCTCCTCCAAACACGACGAGTAGAGTTTTTACCAAAAAGTTCTATTTTGGTTTCATCTGACCATATGACATTCTCCCAATCCTCTTCTGGATCATCCAAATGCTCTGTAGCAAACTTCAGACGCCTGCACATGTCCTGGCTTTAGCAGGGGACACGTCTGGCACTGCAGGAGGCGTAGTGTGTTACTGATGGTAGCCTTTGTTACTTTGGTCCCAGCTCTCTGCAGGTCATTCACTAGGTCCCCGTGTGGTTCTGGGATTTTTGCTCACTGTTCTTGTGATCATTTTGATCCCAGGGGGTGAGAACTTGCGGGGAGCCCCAGATGGAGGGAGATTATCAGTGGTCTTGTATGTCTTCCATTTCCTAATAATTGCTCCCACAGTTGATTTCTTCACACCAAGCTGCTTAACTATTGCAGATTCAGTCTTCCCAGCCTGGTGCAGGTCTACAATTTTGTTTCTGGTGTCCTTTGACAGCTCTTTGGTCTTGGCCATAGTGGAGTTTGGAGTGTGACTGTTTGAGGTTGTGGACAGGTGTCTTTTATATAGATAACCAGTTCAAACAGGTGCCATTAATACAGGTAACGAGTGGAGGACAGAGGAGCCTCTTACAGAAGAAGTTACAGGTCTGTGAGAGACACAAATCTTGCTTGTTTGTAGGTGACCAAATACTTATTTTCCACCATAATTTGCAAATAAATTCTTTAAAAATCAGACAATGTGATTTTCTGGATTTTTTTTTTCTCATTTTTTCTCTCATAGTTGAGGTAAACCTATGATGAAAATTACAGGCCTCTCATCTTTTTAAGTGGGAGAACTTGCACAATTGGTGGCTGACTAAATACTTTTTTGCCCCACTGTACCTGTAAAAATGTAACTGTGCTACTTGCAGATAATTAACATGGATGTTTAGGTTCATAAATGGGTCCATATCACCTACTGGCTTGGTTAATATCAGACACATATTGGTGCAGAGCTACGCAGGAGTGTTAAGTTGTAAGAAACATTACACAAATAGATTGTGCTAGGGACTAAACAAAGTCATCTTTTTTCTTTTTCTTTTTTTAAGTTATATATACATTTTTTCTGTATGTTGTCCCTAGGACTGAGCAGGCGAAGCTCTAGCCCAGGGGTCACCAATTAAAATTCACTGAGGTCCAAGACACCGAGAGGAGAGGGGTGAGCTGTGGGACAGAGGGACACCGAGAGGGGAGGGGTGAGCTGTGGGACAGAGGGACACCAAGAGGAGAGGGGTGAGCTGTGGGACAGAGGGACAGACAGAGGAGAGGGGTGAGCTGTGGGACAGAGGGACACCAAGAGGAGAGGGGTGAGCTGTGGGACAGAGGGACAGACAGAGGAGAGGGGTGAGCTGTGGGACAGAGGGACACCGAGAGGGGAGGGGTGAGCTGTGGGACAGAGGGACACCAAGAGGAGAGGGGTGAGCTGTGGGACAGAGGGACAGACAGAGGAGAGGGGTGAGCTGTGGGACAGAGGGACACCGAGAGGGGAGGGGTGAGCTGTGGGACAGAGGGACACCAAGAGGAGAGGGGTGAGCTGTGGGACAGAGGGACAGACAGAGGAGAGGGGTGAGCTGTGGGACAGAGGGACACCGAGAGGAGAGGGGTGAGCTGTGGGACAGAGGGACAGACAGAGGAGAGGGGTGAGCTGTGGGACAGAGGGACACCGAGAGGAGAGGGGTGAGCTGTGGGACAGAGGGACAGACAGAGGAGAGGGGTGAGCTGTGGGACAGAGGGACACCGAGAGGGCAGAGCCGCTCACAGCCTGTGTCGCCTCCTCTCTCGCCGCTCCGTAAAAACAAAACTTAGGTCTGTTGTAAAGGGAACAGTCCTGTCCCTCCGCACTCAGTCTGGACCTACTCCTCTCATTTTGTTGGACAGTAACAGAAAACACAGCTGATTTAACCCCGCACTGTTCATGTTAAAGTTTTAAAGCACCAGGATACGATGCTGTTGACGCGCCGCAGCGGCGCCTCTGTCGTGCCGCTGCGCTCCCGGGGAGTGAACAGGCTGAACGGGTTCGGGTCCGCGGAGTGGGACAGAGGTTTGGGTCCGGATGGGAGGGCATCTGGGTCCGGATTCGGACCGTGGTCCTCCTGTTAATGACCTCTGCTCTAGCCTATTTTGTGTTATTGTATTATATTATTTGTGTATTTTGTTTTTTGGTTATGGGGATTAGCTGCCTCCTGGTGGCCTGAAAGAAAATGGCAGCATCTCCAGTTACTTTTCTGCTTCAACAAGATCCAGACTCAAATTCACAGGTTTACAGAATAAAGACATGAGCAGTACCTTGCAGTAGAAGTACAGAGCACTACAAATACAGAGCAGTAGCAGTATAGATGAGCTTCAGCAGGAGAACCAGGACCACTCTGAGGACCAGGTCTGAGTCCAGGACTGGGGCAGGACTTAAACAACAGCGATGGAAATAATGCAGCAGCATCAGTCCTCAGTCAAAACAAACAATAGCTAACATTAGGGTTTGTTTACATGACCACAGTGTCCCGGGACAGTGCCTCTGCTGCCCCACCCACCTCACATTACCATCAGGACATGTAGTAACCCTGTGTGGCCAGCAAACGGCGCTGTTCACCCACCCAACAGAGTCACCGCTGCAGAAGGAGAACTCTGCTCTGTCAGTTTCACTCCAGCTTTAACATCCTGAGTGAGGATTTATACATCTGTTACTGAGAATTATCACAATATAAAGGCTTCTGGTTATTTAGTCCTCTGTCCCTCCATCCCACTGATTCAGATAATGTCCCTCTTTTTTATTGGTGCTCAGTGGAGCTTATAAAAAGCGAGACTCAAGTTATAAACAAAGTCAGGTCAGTGTTACTTGTGTAAAATTTAGAATAAATATCAAGAAAGTTCGTTGGTGCGCCTCTTTGGTCCAGATCGAGACCAGGCTTTATTTTTTTTGTTTAGTTTGGATCATATTCTCATTGAACTTTTTGCAAGTGGACTCAAGTTTGTAAACAGAAGCATGTGTGTGATCGCTGCCGCCATTGGCCAGAAACAACGTGGGCGGGGCAACGCAAAGACGAGGAACTTGAGGAAAACAATCATGACATCTTGTATGCTGCACTTGTTACCGGGATATTTATTCTGATTTTACAGATCTGTGAAAAACATTTTCAGTGTCAAAAGCAGCTAATTCGAAGTCAGTTTCATTGCGCCGTACTTGTTATTTTGCAACGGCGAAGGCGCGGTGCAAGCCGGCTGCAGGTGAGAAGATGCTCTGTGCCCTCCCCTCAGCCTGTAGTGAAGCAGAAAACCACAGAACAGGTCGGCTGTAAGTGCAGATATCAAAGAGGCACTGTTTATTTTATTTATTTATTTTATTTAACCTTTATTTTACCAGGCAGAACATTAAGAACAAATTCTTATTTACAATGTTGGCCTGGGCGGGCCAGAAGCAGCCAAGGGAAGGGGAAGGGGAGTTAAAACAATTAGATATTCAACATCATTCATTAACAAAACAAATATTTACATCAGCCTGGTTTAGACCTGGTTTAGTCCTGGTTTAGACCTGGTTTAGTCCTGGTTTAGTCCTGGTTTAGACCTGGTTTAGTCCTGGTTTAGTCCTGGTTTAGACCTGGTTTAATCCTGGTTTAGACCTGGTTTAATCCTGGTTTAGACCTGGTTTAATCCTGGTTTAGACCTGGTTTAGACCTGGTTTAGTCCTGGTTTAGACCTGGTTTAGTCCTGGTTTAGTCCTGGTTTAGTCCTGGTTTAGACCTGGTTTAATCCTGGTTTAGACCTGGTTTAGACCTGGTTTAGTCCTGGTTTAGTCCTGGTTTAGACCTGGTTTAGACCTGGTTTAGTCCTGGTTTAGTCCTGGTTTAGACCTGGTTTAATCCTGGTTTAGACCTGGTTTAGACCTGGTTTAGACCTGGTTTAGTCCTGGTTTAGTCCTGGTTTAGACCTGGTTTAATCCTGGTTTAGTCCTGGTTTAGTCCTGGTTTAGTCCTGGTTTAGACCTGGTTTAGTCCTGGTTTAGACCTGGTTTAATCCTGGTTTAGACCTGGTTTAGACCTGGTTTAGTCCTGGTTTAGACCTGGTTTAGACCTGGTTTAGTCCTGGTTTAGTCCTGGTTTAGACCTGGTTTAATCCTGGTTTAGACCTGGTTTAGACCTGGTTTAGTCCTGGTTTAGTCCTGGTTTAGTTCTGGTTTAGTCCTGGTTTAGACCTGGTTTAGACCTGGTTTAGACCTGGTTTAGTCCTGTTAGTCCTGGTTTAGTTCTGGTTTAGTCCTGGTTTAGACCTGGTTTAGACCTGGTTTAGTCCTGGTTTAGTTCTGGTTTAGTTCTGGTTTAGTCCTGGTTTAGTCCTGGTTTAGTCCTGGTTTATTTCTGGTTTAGTCCTGGTTTAGTCCTGGTTTAGTTCTGGTTTAGTTCTGGTTTAGTCCTGGTTTAGACCAGGTTTAGTCCTGGTTTAGTTCTGGTTTAGGCCTGATTTAGTTCTGGTTTAGTCCTGGTTTAGTTCTGGTTTAGTTCTGGTTTAGTCCTGGTTTAGTTCTGATTTAGTCCTGGTTTAGATCTGGTTTAGTCCTGGTTTAGACCTGGTTTAGACCTGGTTTAGTCCCGGTTTAGACCTGGTTTAGTTCTGGTTTAGTCCTGGTTTAGATCTGGTTTAGCCCTGGTTTAGTCCCGGTTTAGACCTGGTTTAGTTCTGGTTTAGTCCTGGTTTAGATCTGGTTTAGCCCTGGTTTAGTCCCGGTTTAGTCCTGGTTTAGTCCCGGTTTAGACCTGGTTTAGACCTGGTTTAGACCTGGTTTAGTCCTGGTTTACACCTGGTTTAGTTCTGGTTTAGTCCTGGTTTAGACCTGGTTTAGACCTGGTTTAGTCCTGGTTTAGTTCTGGTTTAGTTCTGGTTTAGTCCTGGTTTAGTCCTGGTTTAGACCTGGTTTAGACCTGGTTTAGACCTGGTTGAGTCCCGGTTTAGACCTGGTTTAGTTCTGGTTTAGTCCTGGTTTAGTTCTGGTTTAGTTCTGGTTTAGTCCTGGTTTAGTCCTGGTTTAGACCTGGTTTAGTCCCGGTTTAGACCTGGTTTAGTTCTGGTTTAGTCCCGGTTTAGACCTGGTTTAGTTCTGGTTTAGTCCTGGTTTAGTCCTGGTTTAGTTCTGGTTTAGTTCTGGTTTAGTTCTGGTTTAGTCCTGGTTTAGTCCTGGTTTAGACCTGGTTTAGTCCTGGTTTAGACCTGGTTTAGTCCTGGTTTAAACCTGGTTTAGACCTGGTTTAGTTCTGGTTTAGTCCTGGTTTAGTTCTGGTTTAGTCCTGGTTTAGTTCTGGTTTAGTCCTGGTTTAGTTCTGGTTTAGTCCCATGTTAAATCCTGGTTTTAAAGTAATATTACTGTGGCAGAGAAGAAGTACTGGAGGAGTTGTTACTACAGACAAAAACTTAGTCTAACGTTGCCATGACGATGGGAGGTGTGTTTCCGGGTCACGTCTTTGTTTACTCTTTTTTTTTTTTTACTTTTTACTCTGAGAAAGAAAGTATTCATTTCGGAGCAAGACCAAAAGAGACGTCTTATTATGAAGAGAGTTTAAATCCAGAGGTAAAATGGAGCGTTACATTTTGGATCACTGTGAGGAACTTTAGGAAACAATCTGACGACAAAATCAGCCTGAATCACAGACACAGGGATTCACACAGGACTGGTTTTATCAGAGGACCTCTGTGTTGGCTGAAATATGGTCGGACATTTTCGGGGGAATTTGTACAGACATGGATGATTCACACAGGATAAAAATCACAGACGACATCGGTGATTATTACAAATTACTGGAGGTCCCTGGGTGAGGGTGACCACATGTCCCGATTTAACCGGGACAGTCCCAATTTTAGGCTCCTTGTCCCAACAGATATCTCTAAAAACACTTGTATGTCCCAGTTTTTAACAAACCATGTCCTAGCTGTCCCCATTTTAACCAACAGAAAAGCACAGGACATTTAAAATCATTTGTATACTTTTGTCACAAAAATTATGCACAATGTCATTTATTTTATCAGTTATTATCGATCATATTTAAAGGTTCATGTATTTTGAATTACATGACTGAAAAATATTTAGATTTCAGAAGCTTTTTTGTTAATTGATAAATAAAAATGCACCATTATTTGCACCCAACCCTAGATGATACTGATCCCGGGGCTAATGTCGACGAAACGTTCTGCACCGACAAAAGCACCTGCGGTCGCTCCCAAAACGCAGAGGAAGATGCTAACCATCGCACAAAAAGTTGGACTTCAGACGCGCTGAAGGAAGGAAGAAGTTACACAGCTGTAGGGCGCCATTACAGAATCAATGAATCTTCAGTTTGTTACATAAAGAAGGAGGAAAATAACAAAAAGACGACAGCAGCAATACGTTTTAACAAGGATGCAAAAAGAGAAATGTGAGAAAATGTTAATGCCTGTCTTAGAAAAGTGTATAAAGTGTGTGGTGAGGGGTTTAAACATTTATAATAATTGTAAAAAAGCTGACTACTTCACGGATTTCGCCTATTGCAGGTTATTTTTAGAACGTAACCCCTGCGATAAACGAGGGACCACTGTGTATACAAAGAGAAAAACAATGACGTTACAACTGAAAAGGTGTGGCCCTGTTTACTTTACCACATCTGCCCTGGGATATCAGGACAGTTTTTTAAAAGAAAATGATCTCTTCATCGACAGAAGATCAAACATACGACAAAATAAATACATTTAAAACAAAACAAACAACAACAAAAAACAAACAAACAATAATTGGTTTATAATGAGTCTTTTGAATAGTTTTTTTAAGTAAATTAGTGAAATACTGCTTTTAAGAATTCCACAGGTTCACCCTTTCACAGAAACACAGATCTTCACATGAACTGTCCTCTCCCCTCAGATCATCCCTGTCCTCAGACATAAACAAAATATTATTTGGCAATAACTTTTTTTTTTTTACTTTATGCATATATAATGTTGTATTAAGACTCACTAAAGCCCTATTCACACGGGCTCAGTATTACCTACGGACCTCCAGTAATTTATAATAATCGCTGATGTCGTCTGTGATTTTTATCCTGTGTGAATCATCCGTGTCTGTACAAATGTTTGTACAAATGTCTGTACAAATGTCTGTACAAATGTCTGTACAAATGTTTGTACAAATGTCTGTACAAATGTTTGTACAAATGTCTGTACAAATGTCTGTACAAATGTTTGTACAAATGTCTGTACAAATTCCCCCGAAAATTACCAGGGATCCTCTGATAAAACCAGTCCTGTGTGAATCCCTGTGTCTGTGATTCAGGCTGATTTTGTCGTCAGATTGTTTCCTAAAGTTCCTCACAGTGATCCAAAATGTCTTTAACTCCATTTTACCTCTGGATCTTGTAGTAAACAAACAAACGTGACACCTCCCGTCGTCATGGCAACGTTAGACTAAGTTTTTGGAGCAACATGGGGCTGTTTTGGAAAGTTAGGAGCTTTCAGTGCTAAAGTTAGATCCAGAATCACAGTGAATGGATGAATAAAGAGCGCCACCTGCTGTTTAAGAAGAGATAGAGGTAAAGAGAAAGAGGTAAAGTTTGTTTTTGGTCAGGACAGGAAATCAATAAAAGATTGTAGTTTAAGATTAAGTAGAGCTAGAAACATAAACAAAATCGGAGATTTTTATTTTAAATCTGTGTGATTTTTCAATACGTCATATCTGGAATAAAGTTCGTAAAATCAATTAAATTTCAGACATCGTTTATCCCGTGTGAACACCGACTAAAAACACTGATGTCAGGGGTAATTCACGAATTACAAAGGTCCAGGGGTAAATGCTTATCCTGTGCAAATAGGACTTAAGTAATAGAATTTGAATGCTTTAAATCTGATAAATACTGTTTTTTGTAGATTAATTGTAAGCAGAATGATTCACACAGACTCCCAAACTCTTTATTTAAGGTAAAAAGGTTCCGCTTTAACATCGTCAAGCAGAGTGCGCCCTCTATGGACCAAAAAAATAAAATCACCTGGAGACAGAACACTTTTTTTGCAACAATGAACAATGGAAGAAAAAAAAAAAAAAAAAACGTCGGCCCTGACATCAGCTCAGGGTTCAGCTCCGTGTCCTTTCTCTGACTGTTGTCCCCGTCGTCATGGCGATGCGAGGGCCAGATTTCGGCCAATCAAAGCCGTGACTCACCTGAGGTAATTACTGCCGCTGTTGGTTTAAACTTCTGTAATGGAGGCTCTGAGCTAAACCTGAACTCCTGACCTCCTCAGAGTCCAGCTGCGCTCACTGTTCCTTTAAAAACATCTGCGCACAGTTTACCTGCAGCTGCTTTTTAATGTTGACGAGAAAAATCACGTCAGCGCCTTTGTTTGTAGCTAATGGGTCAAAAACATTTTATTATTGAGTGCGTTTAATAAAAGAAAAGCAAAATTGTGACGACAGAGCAGCTCCAAAACTCAGAGATTCACTCTGTTTTATGGTTTTATATTAGAGCGGCACAATATATCGCAGAATTATCGTTATCGCAATATCAGCAAACGCAATATCTGTATCGCAAGAATCTAAATATATCGCAGCATCTGACAGAGATTTACACTGAAGAATCATTTTCCACCAGAGCCTTAAAAGAACATGTGTTGTGACTAAATAAAAATGTTTAAAAAGTCCAGTTTTAGTGGTAATTTAATTAATTTAGTCACAGCTTAGCCTTGTTTTATTCCTGGTTTAGTCTGGGTTAAGTTCTGACTTGTAAATACAGGAACTTACATTTTTGTGAAATGTAGTGAATTTAACTTACTATGTTCCAAAAGTAGGCTGTTTTCAAATATCGCAATAATATCGTTATCGCAATTTTCAACATCGAATATCGCAGGTTTTCTCCACATCGTGCAGCGCTAATCTACGACATGATCCAAACGCGTTACCACAGAAGTGCGTCGGACTGCAACAACCAATCAGATTAATCGATTATAATCATTTAAATCAGGGGTGTCCAAACTATGGCCCGGGGGCCAAATGCAGCCTGCAGACTATTTTTTATTGGCCCTCAGACTTCACTCACAATTGGCCCAAATTGCCACAGATAGCACTTTTTACTGCAAGGTTTGAAACGCAGGTAAAAAAGTTCGGTAACACTTTCTATGAACTCGCTGTTCATAAGACGCTATAAACACATTCATAAAGCATTATAAAGCATTCATAAGGCTTTATAATTATTGACATAAATATGTATAGATACTCATAACTACACTTACATGGCATTATAATCTTTCGTTACAGGTGTTTACAACTGAAGGTGACACAGTGTGTTATAAAGAGTCTTTGTCCTCATGAGACCAGCAGTGTTGAGCTCAGTATTATAAGGTTTCATAACAGAATCCATGAATAGACCCAAAGCAGCTCATGTGCACTTGTGTCAGAATTCCATGTCTTATTCATATATTTTTTTGTCAATGGTTGGATATAGGTTACTCACACTACACAGTTTGTCACAAAAGAAACTTTGTCAATCTGGTCACGAGGGCACATACACAGACTACTGAGAGGGCACGGCAGTCGTTCAAGGCTGATGTGTGGCGCCACCGTTCCAACCAAAACACCAAGCAGTTAAAACAGTATTTGAAGGTAAGTGAATGGGAACACTGGCTCACAAAAAAGCACATGGGTGGGATACTTGGCAGAATACTCCATGACATTAGGAAATGTTATCAATAACACTACATATTATATGAACTGATGCACAAAAAAATATAGAAAATAAAAAAAAATAAATCAAAAACAAACAAAAACAAACAAACAAACAAAAAAATAACTCTTCCACAAAAACAACACAAATTATTATTTTGATTTATTGTTTGTTTGGTTGTTGTTGTTGACTTGACCATTTTTGTTCTTTATTAAAAATGCCACGTTTGTTTTCTAAATAAAAAAATAACCAGTTTTGCCTTATTTTGTCTTTCATTCACTTTTTAATGTATGAAGGGAAACCCCACTTTACTTACCGTTTGTAATGGTGCCTGATGAATTTTTATGAGTAATTATAAGTTAATTTCACTTTACCGAGCCTATGCAATGGGTGCTTGTATCTCTTAATTAGTGCTTATGAGCAGTAAAATAACCATTGACAAAAAATATATGAATAAGACATGGAATTCTGACACAAGTGCACATGAGCTGCTTTGGGTCTATTCATGGATTCTGTTATGAAACCTTATAATACTGAGCTCCACACTGCTGGTCTCATGAGGACAAAGACGCTTTATAACACACTGTGTCACCTTCAGTTGTAAACGGCTATAACAAAGATTAATAATGCCATATAAGTGTAGTTATGAGTATCTATACATATTTATATCAACTTATGTCAAAAATTATAAAGTCTTATCAATGCATTATAATGCTTTATGAATGTGTTTATAGCGTCTTATGAACAGGGAGTTCATAGAAAGTGTTACCAAAAGTTCATTTGTATGAGCTGTACCTGGCTTTAAGAAAGAAAAAATGGAAATTTGTGGCTGGTGGCGCAAAAAAAAAAAAGCAACGTCTTCTTTTGTGGTGAAGCAGAATCTGGCGCCTCCTGCACAGATGTTCTTCAGTATGTGGCCCTCAAGGACAAAAGTTTGGATCCCTGATTTAAATAATTGTAAACTAATGTACCTGACCTCCGTTATGATTGTCTAAGTTGGTTGCTGTGGAGTGAGATTCAGGTTGTGCTCGTTCTTCAGAGCAGCTCCTCCTCTGAGCTCTGGGCCTGAGGAGAACGCAGTGGAAAGTGCTTTCTTTTTACTGTGAGCTTTGTTTTTGTAACAGTTTCCTGAGGAAGGTCAGAGGTCAGAGGTCAGGATGACTTCACTCACAGCTGACTCACCACAGAACAAGAAGGTTTCCAATGTTCACATCTGGACAGGTGTTCTCTGCCAGGACTGGACCAGGTTTATTTATTTATTCATGTATTTAAATGAGACAGTGCATATTCATGAACATAAATGTAAATATGTCAGACTTACATCTTTACATCTGTAGTCCCTGACAAGAGCGACAGAAACAAGAAACTACAAGTTCATACAACAACCTGAGAACAGATTGCCAATGACAATTCATAAAACAGACCTGGGTGAAACAGCACAGTAAAACACAAATATGACATACAACACTGACATTTATGTAGCAGCATAACATTAATGATCACAAATCTGGTTCCTCTTGAGCCATTGTTTCAGATTAGTTTTAAATGCATTGAATGTGGCAGAGTCTCTGCTCACAGCTGCGATGTTGGTCCAGATTTCTGTGCCTTTGACTGATACCAGCGCTGACTGACTGTAGTTCATCTGTAAAGTATTACAGTCACCTCTGGTACAGCTCTTGTTACCCCAGCACTAGTCCTGGTTTTGGCCAAAATGAACTCACCCCAGGGTGGAGCGAGTCCATTTAAGACCTTCTACACCAGGGGTGTCAGAGATCCGGCCCGCGAGACAATTCCTAATTTCAATTAATAGGTTTTGATCGCTATTTAGCATTTTTACCGTGAGAACTACGAGTCCCATAATGCACTGCAGCAGCTCCGTAGCGCGCCGCTTCTCCCCCGCTGCTGCTATGACTTGTCTCATCTCCGACAGAGCCGCTCCGTGCACGTGCTTCAGAGAGACTTTACCCCGAAATAACTGAACAGAGGAAAAGTGAAGAGTGAGAGCAGGGCTTTTAAATCCATTTGGAGGAAGAGAGACTCAAGAGCCGCGCTAAATGTGGAGCTAATGTAGAGCTAATGTGGAGCTAATGTAGAGCTAATGTGGAGCTAATGTAGAGCTAATGTGGAGCTAATGTGGAGCTAATGTAGAGCTAATGTGGAGCTAATGTGGAGCTAATGTAGAGCTAATGTGGAGCTAATGTAGAGCTAATGTAGAGCTAATGTGGAGCTAATGTAGAGCTAATGTGGAGCTAATGTGGAGCTAATGTAGAGCTAAAGTAGAGCTAATGTGGAGCTAATGTAGAGCTAATGTGGAGCTAATGTGGAGCTAATGTAGAGCTAATGTAGAGCTAATGTGGAGCTAATGTGGAGCTAATGTAGAGCTAATGTGGAGCTAATGTGGAGCTAATGTAGAGCTAATGTAGAGCTAATGTGGAGCTAATGTAGAGCTAATGTAGAGCTAATGTAGAGCTAATGTGGAGCTAATGTAGAGCTAATGTGGAGCTAATGTGGCCACAGGCTCAGTAATGAACACGCTCTGAAGCAAAAGTCACAACAAGTACAAAAAGCTGGACAAAGCAGAAGCTACAGAAGGTAAAGGTCTGGTCTCACAGCAAAGTCACAAAGTGAAGCTGCTGTGAGCTCACAGAGGACACAGCACTGATCAGCTCTGGACAGGGACAGTTCTGTGTCCCCTTGTCTTCACACAACTATAACAGACTCAAACTAAATGTTGGGACACTGTGTAGAAAAATTATAGAATGCAGTAGAAGCAAATTAAACATTATAGTCACAAGATAAAAATATATTACCACTTCATAAAAAATAAATGCTCATTTTTGATAGCAACAGGTCTCAAATGTGTGAAAAAGACAACAAATGTGAAATGCTTACTAAAAAAAGCTGGACTGAGCATTTTACAACAAAATAGGTTAATTGTCCACAATTCAGCAACAAGACTAGGAATAAAACTGTGTTTTAATACTGTTATTAGTATTGGATTTATTGGATGCTTGTGGTCTTCTGGCCTTGAGCAGGGCTACACTAAAAATGTTTTTGACACAAACTGCTGTCATCAAATTTTAAAAAAGTGAGACAGTATTATATCAGCACCTGATAGGTTTGTTATGTTAAAATATAAATACCATTTTTAATGAAATGAATGAATGAAATCTGCAAAGCATATTACACAGTGCCCTTTGTCCAGAAATAAGCTATAAAAAATGATACAATTTAAATGTACACTTTTATACTATCATTTCTTTAGTTATGTCATGTTCGTCCCGTGACCTACTATGATTGTTGAATTTCGGCCCAAACCATGAACTGAGTTTGACACCACTGGTCTGTACTGAACTGTTTACATTTTCTAAAATTTGCAAAACTTAAAATATTATATTTCTGAATATGAGACAATGATGAAAAGATAAAGATTTTCTATCAAATATTTTTAAAGCTTTTTTAAAAAGTGACTGTGAGGTGACGCTGAGGTCGTGGTTTGATGAAAACTGTGAGGGACGGAGAGAAAACAGGAGAAAAAACGTCAGCTCGTGATTGGACGAGAGCTGCTACAAAACGTTCAGGAGCTGATGTTTCCCACAGAGAGCAGCGGAGACCGGGCCACGCTCAAGGTACGCTCACAAATATTACACATCTGGAATATTATCTTACTCAGATCACAGATATTACACATCTGGAATATTATCTTACTCAGATCACAGATATTACACATCTGGAATATTATCTTACTCAGATCACAAATATTACACATCTGGAATATTATCTTACTCAGATCACAAATATTACACATCTGGAATATTATCTTACTCAGATCACAAATATTACACATCTGGAATATTATCTTACTCAGCTCACAAAGAACCTTTAACTCTGCAGAACTGTAACCATAATAAAAACATACTGCTGCTGTGGAGTTAATCTGTAAAAACAAAAACTATTTAAAATATACTGCATGCTAAGTGTGTTTTTATGTTGAAATGATTTAATAGAAATCTTTTAGTTTAAAGTTTTGGTGTCTGAATATCGTGAACCTATCTGAGATAATGGAATAAATGGAGTAAGATGTAAACTGTAAACTGGTGGAGGATTTGTTTTATTAAAAGCATTTGAAAAAATATCTGGTAAACAAATGACAAAAACATGAAAAATAGAGTTGGGCTTTTTTTTAGTTTAGTTTTTCCCAATAGGACAGACAGAGTAGGAAACTGTGAAGATAAACTATTGGAGGCCAGACTCAAACCCACGATGCCAGGGCAGGCTATAGTTGCCCTGTGTATGCGCTGCAGCTTTGCGTTGTTTTTAAAGCATTGTTTTTAAAGCGTTGTTTTTAAAGCGTTGTTTTTAAAGCGTTGTTTTTAAGCGTTGTTTTTAAAGCGTTGTTTTTAAAGCATTGTTTTTAAAGCGTTGTTTTTAAGCGTTGTTTTTAAAGCGTTGTTTTAAGCGTTGTTTTTAAAGCGTTGTTTTTAAGCGTTGTTTTTAAGCGTTGTTTTTAAGCGTTGTTTTTAAAGCGTTGTTTTTAAAGCATTGTTTTTAAAGCGTTGTTTTTAAGCGTTGTTTTTAAAGCGTTGTTTTTAAAGCGTTGTTTTTAAAGCGTTGTTTTTAAAGCGTTGTTTTCCACTGGTGTTTCAGATGCAGGTCACTGTGGGTGTGATGTTTTTGGGTTTGACCTCCTTCACTTTGCTGCAGCTCCTCCAGGGCCTCAGCATCGGGCCCCGGGGCCAACAACAGGTACAGAAACACAACAACCACGATTCTCTGATACTGCAGAGCAGGGGGGTCCAAACTTTTTTCCTTGAGGGCCACATACTGAAGAACATCTGTGCAGGAGGCGCCAGATTCTGCATCACCAGCCACGAATTTCCATTTTTTCTTTCTTAAAGCCAGGCACAGCTCATACAAATGAAGTTTTTTACCTGCGTTTCAAACCTTGCAGTAAAAAGTGCTATCTGTGGCAATTTGGGCCAATTGTGAGTGAAGTCCGAGGGCCAATAAAAAATAGTCTGCGGGCTGCATTTGGCCCCCGGGCCATAGTTTGGACACCTCTGCTCTAGAGTCTGGACCAGGGATCTGCAGCCTTCTGGACCCAAAGAGAGAGTTGTTCCCCAAAAATACTACATTTTTAACTCTAAAGAGCACAAAAGTCACAGTCTGTGCCTGAAAAACAGAATATCAATGGAAACTAACAAATCACTCAGAGAACTGCAGTTACATCCTGTAACTGTGTGGCTCTTCTAAAGGCCTAGATACACCAAGGCGACTCCCAGACTGCCACAGATAAGACGGAGCGACAGCTCGTCTCCTCTCGTCTCCTCCCGTTTCCTGACGTCGCATGACCTTTTTCCCTCTTCATACACAGAAGCGACAGCCGACCTAAAGACTGTGTCTTGAGCATGCGCGTGCTGTAATTACCCCCCCACAGCAGCAGATGGCGCTAACCAGTGAACAAAGATAAAGGGAAGTGACACAATGTTTGCGGAGTACATCTGCATGTAGCGCCTTGGTCTGCACTGTTCTCAGTTTGTCTGAACATTACAGAAGTGTGATCATGGCCGGGTTGGACATTGTTTTGTGTGGATTAGGTGCCGCTGCTCTGTTTCTTGAAGAAGAACAGAGGCCAACGAGGAGAAGAAAGCGCAAGAAGTGGGTTAAGTCTTGGATTCAACAGCGCAATTCGCTTGGAGCTTTTCGCCTCTCTTCACTCCGTCACTGCCGCTAAAATTCCCGTGAGCTGATTGGCGCGGCAGCTGTAGTGCTAGGCCTATCAGAGCGCTTCGTGCCAAAGACCAAAGACGATTCAACAACAACAACAACAACAACAACAACAACAACAACAAGGCCAATCGGCAGGAAACTGGTCAGACGTCCTCCGTCCTGGAGCGATGGGGGCAGACGGCAAATACAGATCAAAAGGATGGAAATGAGCGACGTGGAAGAACCGTTAAGACGGCTTCAGACGGGCGATCGTCACCTTGGTGGATGGAGGCCTTAATCCGTCTGTGACAACTGAGGCTAAAACAGTTTATTATGTGAGGGGGCGTGAGCACAGCGTAAAACCAAGGGATAAAATGTTAAGAATAAAATTTATTACAATACTAAAAGCAAGTTAAAAGGAATAAAAATGCCCACACTTAGCGCTAAAAGTCCATAAAAGCTAAGTGGGCTAAAATGGCAATAAAAGACACCAATATGGTAAAAATCCAGCAGGGGAGGCAGCTTCTGGTCCTGGTCAGTCCTCGCCTCGGGTCACGCACCGGGTCACCTACAGTCACGACTAAAGTACTAAAACAAGTACTAGGTTATGGTGGTAGAGAGTTGCTACATCACTCACACGGCTGCTCCATGATATGTTCTTAAACATGCCTTTCAGGAGTTTAAACAAATGTCGCTAATTACTCAAAAAACTTGCTAAAAGCTTAATTGTTAGCGTTAAATCAGTAACCAACAGTAATTAATCTCAATTCTCGATTTATCTCTTGAACTAAACTCTTTTAAAATAAAAACCTTGAAGCAAACTACAGTCAGCTGTCTGTCAGGGAAGGCTGGAAATTTGTCTTAAAAACCTTAAAAAGGCCAAAAATATCTAAAATAAAAATGTGAGTTGTATGCAGAGGAGCCCAAAATGATCTGAACATCACAGTGGTTAATTCTTTGGTTCATGGAGGATAAAGATGACTCTGTAGATATTTCATTAAACTGATGAGAGTTTAATGAACAGCAAACGTAGACAACAGCAGAGTAAACACTGAACACAGAGAAATGAAGTAGCAGCGACCGCGGAGCTGAAACACGATCACCTGACGACCCTGAGACACTGTCCAAACACGGCCCCGCTGCATGCTGGGACACCCTGAGACACTGTCCAAACACCGCCCCGCTGCATGCTGGGACACCCTGAGACACTGTCCAAACACCGCCCCGCTGCATGCTGGGAAAATCACACACTACACAGACGTCAGGATTAGTTTCTGCTCGGAAATGTAACCAGCAACAAACCCAGACTGGGTCTAAACCAGGTCTAAACCAGGTCTAAACCAGGTCTAAACCAGGATCTCACTGGACATTTGTCCTCATGAGACAAATTACTCTGAAGACTTGGACCCTGGGAAGACATTCAATCTCAGAACCAGACCCATGTCGTGGGGACGTGTGGGACCTGTGGGACCTGTGGGACGTGTGGGACGTGTGTCAGGGGTTAAAGGCCGAGTGCTCCATTCACAATCTCTGTCCAAAGCTCCATATTAACATTATAATATTAACATTATAATATTAACATTACAATATTAACATTATAATATTAACATTATAAGGAACTCTTCATTAAGTTTCCCACATCTGTGACGCAAATGTTAGCAGTTAGCTTACCTTAGCTTTAGCTTTGTGCTGAAGTTAACTTACCTTAGCTTTAGCCTTGTGCTAATGTGCTGCAGTTAGCTTACCTTAGCTTTAGCCTTGTGCTGAAGTTAGCTTACCTTAGCTTTAGCCTTGTGCTAATGCACTGCAGTTAGCTAACCTTAGCTTTAGTTTTGTGCTAATGCACTGCAGTTGGCTAACCTTAGCTTTAGCCTTGTGCTAATGCGCTGCAGTTAGCTAACCTTAGCTTTAGCCTTGTGCTAATGCACTGCAGTTAGCTAACCTTAGCTTTAGTTTTGTGCTAATGTGCTGCAGTTAGCTTACCTTAGCTTTAGCCTTGTGCTAATGCGCTGCAGTTAACTTACCTTAGCTTTAGCCTTGTGCTAATGTGCTGCAGTTAGCTTACCTTAGCTTTAGCCTTATGCTAATGTGCTGCAGTTAGCTTACCTTAGCTTTAGCCTTGTGCTGCAGTTAGCTTACCTTAGCTTTAGCCTCGTTCAGATGAAAATATAATCCTCCTCTGAGGCAAACAGCAGCAATAATCCAGTTCCTTTTACTCGTGACTGTCATCAGTTTAATGCAGTGTATGATTATTATCACTGAGAAACACTGGAGGTTTATTTACAGAAGCCCATTATCTGCAGAGTTTAGTGACTAGCGCCGCCTGCTGTTGTAAAGAGTTATGACGTAGCCACTCAGGTCTGTAGCCGCTCTTTGTGCCGACCCAGCAATGATCTGTAAACAAACCCAGAGACGGGACAGAAGTCAGTCTGGGTGATTTTCCCAAACCGTCTCTGGTGTTGTTGTGAGAAACCTGATCACCTGACCGCTCACATGACTCACAGGAAGTCAGGGGCCCTCGCTGTGAGCGGGGACAAATCCAAACACCGGACACTGAGAATAACAGAGTTCTCACCACACTCAGGACGTTTAAGAACCAGCAGCACAGATCTGTCCCAGGGTCAGACACCTGAGGCTCACCAAAACTCACCAGTCTTTTATTTTATTTATTATTTTATTATCATTTAGGTCAGTGGTTCTCAAGCTGTGGGACGAGTCCCACTGGTGGTACACTAAGTCTGGAAGTGTTGAAGATGGAACTCATAAAAAAGATCATTACAGACAGCTTTCATTCAAGTTTAGTCCTGGGTTAAATTCAGTTTTAGTCCTGGTTTAGACCTGGTTTAGACCTGGTTTAGACCTGGTTTAGTCCTGGTTTAGTCCAGGTTTAGACCTGGTTTAGACCTGGTTTAGACCTGGTTTAGACCTGGTTTAGTCCTGGTTTAGTCCTGGTTTAGTCCTGGTTTAGTCCAGGTTTAGACCTGGGAGGTTCACAGGGCAGGTTCTCTTTGTGCCAGTCCCAAGTCCAGATAAAGGGAGCGAGTCAGGAAGGGCATCTGGTGTAAAACCTAAACAAAATCAGTATGAGAACCCTGCTCACCAGGAGGCAGAGCCTTACACAGTCTGTCTCACTCTCTCTCAGTGGGACACGTCTTCTAGTTCAGGGATAAATGCTCTATTCATTAAACCACAAAGAACTTCTCAAACCAAATCTGAACTGGAAAAGACAAAAATAACCTGCCCTCACCTCTGTGTCCCAGTCCGCAGATGCTCCGGTCCTGAGCGTCCAGAAGGAGGTTCAGTCCGGTCCGTGGTCCAGACCGGACTCCGGGAAGGAGGGGGCGGGGCTTACGGAGAAGCTGCCGCTCCGATTGGACGATCCGCGCGGGACGGAGAACGACGTCATGGAGCCGAAGAGGAAGAGGGGCTTCAGCGGGAACGGCGCGCCCCTGGACCGACTGTCGGCGAGCGGCAGCAGCCTGGAGACCAAACAGAGCAGCAGCAAAGCCAGGTCTGGACCAGGACCGGACCAAGACCAAGACCATGACCTGAACTAAACCAGGACTAGATTATCTCAAAAGCAAGTGTTTCCTTTTTTTTTTGTTTCCAGTAAGGTTCCAGAGGTCCCACGGCGGCGGCTCAGTCCTCCTCCACTCGACCGGATCGGGACAGGACGTCTCCCGGGAAACAGAGGATAAGGCCACGCCCCCTTCTCCATAAGCCCCGCCTCTCTGCACAGGTACAGAACTCACAGTGGGAGGGAAATATCAGACAGCAGTGAACGTTTGTTAGAGGCAGGAAAAATGAGTTGCACACACAGGACGGGTGGTCATAATGTTTTGCCTGATCAGTGTGTGTCCCGTCTGTTGGAAATCCATTTTAACCCTGATGCCCCAATTTTTAAAAAGTTACCTTGCTGCTGTTCAGAGACAAAAATATCCTTGTTGCAAAACATAAAAAATGTATACATTGATTTTTTTTTCAAATTTTTTTCATAAATCCTTGAACCAGCTTTGTCCTGAACATAAAAAACAAGAATTTACTCATTTTTATTCTTTTACTGCCAATGTATGCAATGCATTTTTAAAATAAAAAACAGACATGAAATATTTTCAATATTCTCGATGCAAAGTGGATTTCTTCTACACTGTAAAAAAATAAAAAAAAATGTTGTGAAAATTCAAAAACTCAAGGCAACAGCATCTCTCATGACTCTTGAGTTTTGGGGCTAACTCAAAATCTCAAATTTTCAACAAAATCTCAAATTTTCAACGAATTAAATTTCAATAATTTAATGATCATATTTCTAAAAACTTTCAATTTTAAGTTTCACTCACTATGATTTTTTTAACTCATCTCTGAGTTAATATATATATATATATATTGTTGAAAACTTGAGATTTTGAGAGATCCTGTTACATTGATTTTTTAAATTTTTACAGCTTTTTTTTTTTTTTTAACAGTGTATGTGGATTATTCCAGCCTTGGGTCTGTCAGAAATCACCAACAACATTTATTTTTAGGGATTATTTTTTCTGTGCTCTGTAGAATCTAAAAAAACAACTCCCATTAAAACTGATTATAACTTTTTGTTGCTACATAAAAATCCCAGATTCATCTCAGTAAAAGTTGATCTGTGACAGAGCCAGGGCTGGAATAACCCTTCCTAGAAAAATCATAAAAATGGTTCTGAAAATTATTAAATATTTGTTTTTTATGATCAGAACAGAAGTTCATTAAAAGATTTATGCAAAAAAAAAAAAAAGTAGAAAAACTATAAATGTATTTCTGTGATGTTAGAGCTGAGGGCAGTAGTAACAGATTTAGACAGAGAGGAAACATGAAGGAATAATAGATTTATGTTGTTTTTTGTTTTTTTTATTTATCTATTAAGTAAATTCTTAAAGAAACAGAGGTTTCTGTGTTCAGTGATAAAATCCAGACAGAAACAAACTAACTCTGGGACACTTCTGTCCTCAGGGGATGCCGTGGACCAAACGCACACTGAGCATCAGCCAATCACCCGCCTCCTCGCCTGCAGAGCCACGCCCCCCACACGCATCACTTCCTGTCCCGTGACCGGAGGCGACCGCCGCCTCGACGCTTCACCGACGCCGTCCAAACGCTTTTAATGCTTCAGGTTTGAAATAAAAACGTCTGTGACCATCAGAGATCGTGTGTGGCTGTTTCTGAGTCCCATCAGTTTCCAACCAGACGTCCAGAGGCAAACGTTAGAGTTCACTACAGAACACGACTTAAACAGCTTCTATGTTCACAGGAGCAGTGTTCAGGACAATGTTCCTGTCCTCGGTGAGGAGGCACCGGAGACTTATAATGACACTGAAGAAGTTACAGTCCACAGCCTCTGAGTATTTTCAGGAACTTTAATTTGGGAACATTTGACAGGTGTTGTGTTGTGTTGTGATGTGATGTGATGTGTGTGTGTGGTTTCTGCAAGAACAGCAAACAGGAAAATAATTAGTAATGACAATATACACTCAAGGAAAAAAGAAACGCACCACTGCTTTTTTACCACATTTTTGTTTGGTTACTTATTTTTGATGGAAATATTCCATGTGCACATCAACCATAAACCCGTCCCTGATATTCAGACCCAATTAATCAATGCTTATGACAGTTTCAATAACAATAACATGACCAAACAATAATAATGCAGCAGTTGTGACATGTGGTCGACCAGATGTGGGACGGTCATTGGAGGATCCAGTGGTGTGGAAACGCTCAGCGAGGCGTACAACAGTAGAGTGATGGACTCCAAACTCCTGGCTACAGCCGTGTGCTCCTTCAGCTTGAAGCAGGCCAATGGCTGCCAATCTCTCTCTGGTTGCAGGAGTCGTGGCATTGCGAACAAATGTGCTTTTTTTTCCATTTTGGTGTCTTTTTATAGGGAATGGTTGTGCACAATTGAGGACAGGTCCAGTTCATCTCTGAGTTTTACTCATGACCCAGACAGAGGTGATTAATACAAAAATACAGTTGTTATTGCTCATCAAAATCAATCAACCAGAACCAGGAAAACAGTCATTTCATTTTGACTCAGAATAGAACTAAACTCATTGTAGTCTGTCATTTTCACTGGCTGTAATATTTTTTGACAAATTGAGAAAATGAAAGTGGTGCGTTTCTTTTTTCCTTGAGTGTAGAAACACTAATACACAGCAATACCAAGGCAAACGTATACAGAAAGAAAATAAGTCATTGTATTTGTATAATGTCGCCCTCTTTTGGTGGTAGAAAGGTACTGCAACGGTGAATGCAAGGACTCGACCTCATCTAATTACATCATACGCAATATGCTCAAGGGCGGGAAATACACCGCCATCTATAGGTAAAAACACGTAAGTGCAAATAGCTTCGGCAGTAAAACTAACGAGGGAAAAATACAACACCACCTCAAACCGTGACTAATCAATAACAAGACAAATACAGAATGCAAAGGCTGTAAAACAGCATTAAAACAGTGCAAACATAACTTACGTTGATATGAACGACCAAGTCTACAACAACGCTCCTGTCGCTCCCCAGGCTCGACTAAAACCAGTGTGGCCCAGCCCAGGGGAAGTTGGCATGCACCAACTCAGCGGCCACTAGAGGTGATATGGAATGGTCCAAGTCTAATAATGGCAGGGGGTTTTATACAAGCAGGTTTTCATTTACTAAACATCAGCCTCCATCTCACTGTGAGTCACACTCAGCTGTAAATAAATAAACTTCAGACTTCAGACTCAATTCATCTGAGACGTTTCCAGTCTGACGGAGGGCGGTCAGAGCTAATCACAGTGCACTCGAACTCACTCAGCGACAATAAAAACTTCAGAAATCCATAGAATTTTCTGTCATGTAATGAAAGTGCATGATGCTAGGGTTAAGTTTTGAATTTGATGACACTTTATAAATAAAAATAAAGACGTTGCAAATAAATTTAGAGACAGAAGTCTTTACACGAATCATTTTAAAGCAGAACTTTTTTACCTTAAACTGTTCCAGAGTCTGTGTGAGGGTTAAATGAGTTGTTGTGGGGTAAATGAAGCGTGCAGTAGTGCCCCCTGGTGTCTCTGGGATGAAAGTGACACTTGTAAGTGTGAGCGGCGTCAACCCGGAGTCACACAAGTCTCGGGTCCCGTTAGCAAAACAACTAAGCTAGCCGTGGCTTTATTTCTCAATTTTCATTGTTCCAGAGGAAAAATGGAAGAAAAAAGTTTGTACAGATGCACAGAGGGGAAAATGAAAGTAAAGACGAGCGAGGGGTTTATGAGTATTTTAGGATAGTGCTTTACTCCGAACTGTAGGGGGAGCTCTATAGAGAAAAATAAGGCAAAAAGAGCGAAAGAAACGAGCAGAGTTACTGAGTTCCACTGTAAGCGTCCTGTAGCGATCGATCAGGTCGTGAACTGAGTCGGGACAAAGTCAGCTCCCATCTGCGAGACGTTTATTATTAAAATGATCTTTTCAAAAACAGGGCTGAGGCTCCATCTTCCCTGAAAAATAAAAGTTAAACATTACAGTTACATACTTACTGTATTTTCCGCACTATAAGGCGCATCGGATTATAGGGCGCACCTTCAATGAATGGCCTATTTTAAAACTGTTTTCATATATAGGGCGCACCGCATTATAAGGCGCATCCACTAGATGGCGCTGCACTAAAGGGAATGTCAATAAAACAGTCAGATAAGTCAGTCAGTCAAACTTTATTAATAGAATACAAACCAGCGTTCTTACAACTCCCTCGTTGAAAACAATGTATTTCCAACTCCATTTGTCAGCAGTTCAAAGCTACATGAACAGCGTTCGAGCGCTCAGTTTTCTGTCCCCTCAATGTCGCAACTCTTCTACTGAGATGGAGCAAAGGCCACGCCTCCTTGTTCTTTTGCGGCAGGATCCATAAACACGCCTATGGCACACATGAACAGCTGGGACTGGAATTCCCCTTTACCGTTTTTACCGCTGTCACTTCGGCGACGCCCCCTGAATACGGTAGCCATAATTAACCAACACTGATCCATATATAAGGCGCATCGGATTATAAGGTGCACTGTCGGTTTTTGAGAAAATTAAAGGCTTTTAGGTGCCTTATAGTGCGGAAAATATGGTACTTATTTTTTATTAGGCTGTATATTTATGATAAAGTTTTTTGAGTTCTGAGGTGAGCTGTTCCTGTTTTTACTTTTCACTGCTGAAAAGGGCTGTGTTTACATTAAAAAAGTAAATATCTCTCCTTTTTATTTTTATATTTAATTATAGTTGTGTTTATGTGCTGTGTGTAGTAGAGTGGTTCACTGGGTCGTTTCAAAGCATCCCAAATTTTTAATTCTTCATCGCAGTCCATGTATTTATCTGTATGTATAATGTTATGTATGAGTACACAACACAACTCATTTGTCAAAACTGCGCTAAATTTGGCTGAAATATAAAAGATATATTTGGTAAAATGAAGAGCCATTAGGGGCCAAAAGAGCCCAAAATTCCCATCACTACTGTCCTGTGCTTTTCTGTTGTTAAAATGGGGACAGATTAGTGTTTTTTTACAGATCTGTGTTGGGACAAGGAGCCTAAAACTGGGACTGTCCCGGTTAAAGAAGGGACATCAGGTCGCTCTGGACGTTTATCTGCTGCCATCGGTGCTGACGCTGACAGCAATTCATCTTTCTTCTTTACTTTCGACAATTGTAAATAAATTCTTCATGAAAGCGTTCGTAGCCTGTGTCTGGTTTAGTTTAATCTTTATCTGTACAAATACAAATAAATCAGTTTCACAAGAAAAGAGCACAGTGAGCACAACAATACAACATTACAGAATACAAAAGTTAACATTCATTCATAGTTAAAATATGTTACCGAGCTTAAAAAGACATTTAGCCTTAATTCATAATTGATAAAAGTTCTTACAAATACAAGTTTACAAGACTCTTAAACCCCCCCTAGTGGATGAATGTGAGAGTGAAAGGTTGTGTGCTGTTTTGTGTAAAAGCTGAATTTGTCCTAAATGTTTTAAGTCAAATAATGGCAGCTTCCTGTGAAATTTAAAACCTTTTTAAGACTTTTTAATGCCACTTAGAGTGAACTCGCTGGCAAAAGAACAATAATCTGTGTGACTTTTACACAAATTAAATATTCACACAACTCTGACGCTCAGGGGTTTTATTTCTGAAGTGAGGTGCAGAACTGCAATGCGTACTTTCACCACCAGATGTCAGTAAGTGATGGCCAACTTTTATTTCCTTACCTATCTCACAGTTTGGAGAAGCAGGAGGATTTTAGATTCCAACCTCAATTATTTTAACCAAATACTTTACCGTTTAAGGAACAATAACAGTTGTAGCTTTTTTATATTATACTATATTTATTACACATTTGTTTTTTGTTTTTTTGTCACTGTCTTCAGAGTCGAATGTGGCAAACAGAGTGAGCACCTGTCCCACTTCTGGTTGTCCTGCACAGTCCCCTGTCCCACTGATTATGAAAATGTCCCAGGTTTTTAGATTTTAGCCTTTAAAAAGTGAGACTGAAGAAAAAGAACAAGGTAAGCTCAGTCTTCCTCTGGTAAAATGTAGAATAAATAGTAAATACGTTACTTTGCAAAATGTGCGCTTTAACAGCTGTATGTTTTATATCAGTGGTTCCCAAAGTGGGTCTGGGGCCCCCTGGTGGCCTGCAAAGGTACTGCAGGGGTCCCCTATGTTTCTGCTTTAACTACATAAACAGACATTGAGTTTGTAAAGAAATTACAATGAAGTTCAGTTATAAAGTTGTTTAAAATACTACTGTGAAGCTTTTTTTAGCCAACACTGTTTTTGGTAACAGTTTAGAAAAATTATGAAGCAGTAATTAACTGTAATTTTTAGGAGTTTTTCCTTAAGAGGAGTGTCCTGGCTCTATGTAGTTTAGTGTAGTTATTGTTTGTGTTGATGTGTTATGTTGATTATCTGTTTGTGAAGCCTTTGAGGAGACTTTTGTTGTGATACTGGGACATGGAAATAAAACTGAACTGAATTGATTTGAAATTAACAATAATGACGATAAATTAAGTCATTTTTAGAATAGTTTAGTCTAGATCTTGAATTATCGCTGATGTTTTTAATTCAATGATCTACATGAGCTGATTCCTAAAGTATTAAACATTAATAACAACACGGTGGCTTAGTGGTTAGCACTCCTGCCTCACAGCCAGAAGGTCCCAGGTTCAATTCCCCCTTGCCTTTCTGTGTGGAGTCTGGGTGGGTTTCCTCTGGGTGCTCCTCATCAACCTCAGAACACGCACAATCAGCTAAAAAATCTCCAGCCAGGAACTCCTGACCTGAATCCTGGCCCAGATCTGGAGATGGGCCCCAGAAGCACTGAGAGAACAAATTTCCCCACAGCGATCAATAAAATTTACCTTAACAATGTTTATAACTAAATGTTGAAGTAATGTTTTGGTTTCTAACTAAGCTAATACTTAAATAATGCTCAATAGTGTGATTTATTCTAAAGTGATACTGTTTTTTTTTTAAAGTTTTTAATAGAAATCTATGGGGAGTCTTTTGAACACAGCGAAATTTAATTGTTGGGGGTCCACACGGGAGTTTCTGATTCCACAATGCTCTTGACTTTGGGAATGGCTGTTTTATATAAATGAGGTTCAAACTCATTAAGTTGGTAAATTAGATAACGTCAACGAGCAAAGCTTTCATTTCTTGAGTCCGTCCCTCCTTGTCCCACTTTAATATTTTCTGAGGTGGTCGCTGGCAAATGTCCCTCAGGAGACAAAGTTGATTCTGCTCTTCAGCTGCTCACGGGGCCAAAGAAAACACCACTAACAATATTTATTTCCTTTAGTTCCTTTACTCAAAAAAAAGAGGCCATTTTCTGTTTATGCGTTTATTAAGAAAAGCATCTTCTGAACAGAGACAAGTAACAAAAGCTGCAGAAATAGTTGTTCGAAATATTTACGACATTGAACTTCCCATTATTTACTTCACTGTGGACCGGTTTGGACTTTTCCATCCAAAAATCCCCAATGTTTGAGACAAATTTAGCTTCTGCATAAATACAAACAGCCACATTAATTCTACGACAGACCTGAGAGGATTCAGAGACTACATTTGTAAATAAACTGGAAACCTGACTCAGAAAATCCCTCAAGTCTTCCTCAGTGCGTTCCTATAACTTACCGAGCCACGAAATTCATCTAGAAGCAAATCTAATCATTTTTTATTTTAATTTGTGAAGTTGTAGACAGTGGCATCGTTTATGAATTTAAAGTGGTTTTTGAAGGATCTGAAACACTGATCAAGAAAAACCCAACAGTCACATCGTCGCAACTCAAGATGCGAAAATCTGTAGTGACCCTGTGAGGCCAGCAGGCGGCGCTGTTCAGCCTGCTGACAATGGGTGGGTCCCGATTCTCTAGGATCTGCCTCCTCAAAGCCTCAACAGGCGAGGAATCGAGGCAGATTCTACAGAACTGAGCTCTAACTTTCATAACAACACTTAAATCAAATGGGTTTCTGAGCAAGAGCATTTACCCCTGAACTAGAAAATCTCAGAGGTTGAGTGCAGGTCTGGGCTCTGTATCTTTAACCAATGCGAGACAGGAGCAGTGCCTTGGCAGAGGTTCTCTCCGAGTGCTTCTAGCTTTGATTTTTAATTTTTTTTTTTTTCAGTAATTGTGTGTATTTTTGTTTATCAATACATTTCTTTGTTCAAAACCTCGTAGTAATCCTGGTTTGGATTTTGAAGTTTTGGGATATTGTAGAGTCAGACAGGGCCGTTTCTAGCTCTGTGTGGACTACGGACATGAACAGGGCCCCAGAAGCCACCAGGGGGCCCCAAAACTGAATGTTCCACCTCATCCTTGTTATTTTTCTTGTATTATCGTAGTTTTAGTGGCTCAACTTCAGATTTTATTCGAGCTTATTATGACGGTAGCTGGTTTTGTAACAGATGTCCATGGATGCTTTAAGGCAGTGTTTCCCAAGCAGGGGAACGGGGACCCCCAGTGGTACGGGAGCACATTGCAGCGGGACTGTGGCGTTACAGGATCATTTATAGTAACTTTATATATTTGGCATTTCAAGAAAATAAACCAAAAACAGGACTAACCCAGGACTATAGCAAGGGGCGCTAAAGAAGAACAAAACAGGGACTAAACCAGGTCTAAACCAGATCTAAACCACCTCAAACCAGAACTAAACAAAGACTAAAACAGGACTAAGCTGGGTCAAAACCAGGACAAAAAGTCTAAAACCAGAACTCAACTATGAAAAAAAACAGGTCGAAACCAGGACTAAACCACCTCAAACCAGAACTAAACAAAGACTAAACCAGTACTAAACCAGGACAAAACCAGGTCTAAAACCAGAACTCAACTATGAAAAAAAAACAGGTCAAAACCAGGACTAAACCAGGACTAAGTCGGGTCCTGGGGTCCTCTAAAGGATTAGGAACCTCTCCTGTTGTTGTTTGGCAAAGTAGGGGCCCCCACACTGCACAGCACCTGCCCAGGGTCCCACAGAGCTAGAAATGGCCCTGAGTGTAGAGTTTTTTCTAAACTAATCACAGAGGAGACAAACATAACCTGGAGCTTAAACTCTGACAGAACACTGCTGTTCTACATAAACCACCGTTTATTCCTCAGGATCACAGTCGTCCACTTTTTTTTTACCCCCCCCCCCCCCCCCCCCAAAAAAAAAAAAAAAACATTAAAAAGAAAACAAAAATGTGAATAAATCCTAGATTTTAAAATCAGAGGGGCATCCGGTTTCCCTCCACGCTGATTTTGACGGCGTGTCCGGTCTTCGATAAACGCCGGATGTCTGCAAATCTACGCATCTGTTTGTCCACGCGGGACAGGCCCTTCTTCACCGGCCCCTGAGGACAGAGAGAGGAGACTGATGTAACAAAACAGTGGGTAAGCAGTAAATATCAACTTCTGATGTTTATTAATAAATGCTCTGTTAGGAAATCTCATACACAGAAGGAAGCAGGGACGATGAGTTCAACACTGTACTCCTCAAACAATCAGCAAAACAATGCCTCAGTTTATACAGAAATGCATCTGACAAATTTGTACTCTACATAGATATTTTCTGTTATTCCCAGCTCTGTAATGCCTGGTTCACACGGAAACATCGTAAAACTGTCGGAAGATTTTCAAAACCTGAGAGACCCCACACATAGTGATAAAAAAATCAAAGATCAGAAATCAAAGACAACACACCACACACCAACAGATTTCACTCAGGAACGTTCCCAGGTCACAGGGAAATCTCACAAAACCTCACGAGATTAAACGTGACTTCGGCGTAAACAAACATGGCGGACGACGAAGAAGCAGCTGCTATAGTTTGTGGACTATTTCTAACAGAGAAGAAACAATACAAAAAAAAGAAAAGGAGTGGAGACAGCGAACATGGCCATGACAGTTGTTTGGATTTTGAATTCCCCTCCGTGCTTCCGTCATCTCACTTTCTGATTGGCTACACCTCATGACAAACGAGCACGCGCCCTGTTGAATGTGACGTGTAGCCAATCAGAAAGCGAGGTGACGGAAGCACGTAGGGGAATCCAAAATCCAAACAACTGTCATGGCCATGTTCGCTGTCTCCACTCCTTTAACCAACGCCTTTTCTTTTTGTATTGTTCCTTCTCTGTTAGAAATAGTCCACAAACTATAGCAGCTGCTTCTTCGTCGTCCGCCATGTTTGTGTTCGCCGAAGTCACGTTTAATCTCGTGAGGCGTTGGTTAAAGGAGTGCGATATCAGGCCAAGACAATCCAACATGAGGAATATCCCAGATTTGAGATCAGAGCGGTCCCGATGTCGTTCCGAGCAGAGCAGAGCTCTCTGAACTCACCACACACAGCAGGAACATCTGCTCAGATTATCTTTAGTGCCATTACGATCATCGGGGCGACCTTAAGATTGTCAAAAGCGGAGAATCGGGTCAAAAATCTGCAGAATTATCTTGCCGTGTGAACCAGGCATTAGATAACAACAAAGGCACCTGGATCTACACTGATCAGGGATAATTCTGTGTTATGACCACCTACATCATCTGTCGACAGTTCTCCTCTGTTCCTTTCTTAATTGAAGCTTTTTTTGGATTGATCCTGACCACTGCAGAAAGGAGAAAACCACACAGGAGCTGCCTGCAGTTCTGGAAACGCTGTGACCCAGTCGTCTGTAGCCGTCACAGTCTGGCCCTTGTCAAACCCATTTTTCGTGCTTCTAACGCATCAACTTTCACCTGCTGTTCACCTGCTGCCTGATAAATAACAGATTCTCTCTTCATCGTGGCTCCTGAGTTATTCACTTGGCATGAATCATGTTATGCCTGATCAGTGCAGCACATTCATCCCAATTTCTTAATCCCATGTGGTTTTTAATCCGAGTTCTGTCCAGGAACATGATCTGTTTGTGGAGACTGTTGCATTAAAATGAATTATGAATGTGCTGAACCACTTTTTAACAAAATATTTCCCTTTTAATTCACAAGTTTTGGTCTCGACCTGGTCTCAGTCTTTTAAAGTCTCGGCCTTGTCTTGGTCTAGGTTCACTCTGGAATCGCAGTGGTCTTGGTCTTGGACAGTAAACCTCTCTCTGTATGAATTAAGCTCTAAGACTAGATTTAGGCTCTATCCACACAGAGATTAAAGTGTTATCGTTTCAAAAAGAACACAATGTCCACACAAAGCCACTGAAAAAGCTGTAATACATCTGCCAGGCCTGTTAGTGGTGCTGTAACGCTGCCACAGAAACACACCAAAAAACACAAGAACATAAAAATATTGTCAAAATGCAAGCTTAAAGGACATACATTTAATGCCCATTGTTACTGCTTTATTCTCTCAGACTCTTCAGGGTCAGACCAAACTCATGCCAGAACCCTGCCACACTGCATGCAGCGGGACTTACGGCCCTCCAGGGGGCGCTACAGGGGCATGCGGTTCCCCTCGATGCTGATCTTCACCGCTCCCTGAGGTCTCCTCTGCTTCCTCTCCTCCGCAAAGCGACGCTTGTGCTTCTCCAGCAAACTCAGACCTTTCTTTGCATGCTACAGGAACCAATCAGAGACCGGCTTTCACCAAGGGTCCGATCAGAGCTCAGTATTTCTACAGGGGACCGATCAGAGCTCAGTATTTCTACAGGGGACCAATCAGAGCTCAGTATTTCTACAGGGGACCAATCAGAGCTCAGCATTTCTACAGGGGACCAATCAGAGCTCAGTATTTCTACAGGGGACCAATCAGAGCTCAGTATTTCTACAGGGGACCAATCAGAGCTCAGTATTTCTATAGGGGACCAATCAGAGCTTAGTATTTCTACAGGGGACCAATCAGAGCTCAGTATTTCTACAGGGGACCAATCAGAGCTCAGTATTTCTACAGGGGACCAATCAGAGCTCAGTATTTCTACAGGGGACCAATCAGAGCTCAGTATTTCTACAGGGGACCAATCAGAGCTCAGCATTTCTACAGGGGACCAATGAAAATGCAGTATTCCATTTTTTTAGAAATAGAAAAGTCATTTGGTTAAAACTAAAACTTGGGGGTTAGGGGTAGAGCTGGAAATCTAAGTTTCTTCTCCCAGAACGTAACTCAGTTACTGCAGTATGTTGTTACTGTGTTTTATATAGGGCTGCACAATATATCACAAAATTATCGTTATCGCAATATCAGCAAACACAATATCTGTATCACAAGAATCTAAATATATCACAATAACGCTGTGGTCTTCCATCTGACAGAGATTTACACTGAAGAATCATTTTCCAGCAGAGCCTTAAAAGAACATGTGTTGTGACTAAATAAAAATGTTTAAAAAGTCCAGTTTTAGTGGTAATTTAATTAATTTAGTCACAGCTTAGCCTTGTTTTATTCCTGGTTTAGTCTGTGTTAAGTTCTGACTTGTAAATACAGGAACTTACATTTTTGTGAAATGTTAGTGAATTTAACTTACTATGTTACAAAAGTAGGCTCTAGTTTCAAATATCGCAGTAATATTGTTACCGCAATTTTCAACATAGTTATTGAATATCACATGTTTTCTCCACATCGTGCAGTCCTAGTTTTAGAATAAACAGATGTTGTAGAACCTTTCACATGATCGCAGTATGAGCCACATTTTGTTGTCAGTAACTGTGACAGCATTGTAACGATGGAAAAATAATTAGTGAAACAACGCTGTTAGAAACGCCATTGTATTTTAACAGCAGAAGTACGTGGAGCGTGTATTTTCAGCTGCGGTGCCAGAAAAGAACAGCAGCGTTGAGGTAATGGGAGCTTTTTAACTCAATTTTCAATCAAGCAAGGCTCACACTAACTAGATGTTCACACTGCTGTTGTGCCCTTGAGCCTTGCCTCCAGTGTCTGTGGCGCTGCTGTATGAGTGCGTCAGAAAAACTGGCTATGCCTCATGTAAAGAGCTTTGAGAGTCTACAAAAGAGCTGTCAGTGCGGTGAAGTCTCCGCACCACAGACGTAGTTAGAGTTTAAGTCGAGCACTGACCCTGCTGGAGTCTCCCTCCACGTTCCACTTTGGTCGCACCACGTAGTCTTTGTTGGACGGCATCGGGACTCGAGCTCGGGCACAGAAACCAGGATCACCAGGACGCAGAGCTCTGAGCGAGGGAAGGAACGTTAGTGAAGTGCAAATACCGCCACTCTCAGTATGCACTTTAAATATCTGTCTGCATTAAACCGGTTATAAAAGTGTAATCCACGGAAGAAAAGTTTAGAGTGTTCAGGAAGTTTTAGTTCATTACTTTGTATTAAAGGTGCTTGGGAAGAAAAAACTTGCAACAAAAGAGAAGAATAAACCAAGGCAGTCTTCATTCTCCTGAAGTATAAAAAGCCTTCATTTCATGTGGCTTTAAGTTTATAAAATCTTTAAAATCATAGCGTGCAGGGTTTTACTTAGCCCCACGCAGAACAACCAGCAAACTGCTTCTTAAAGGAACAGTCCACCGTTTTTCCAGACTAAACTATGTTCTGCCCTGATCTTAGCTGAGTTGGTGCGTACCTCTCTGGTCTTTGTGCCCTGTGTGCCCTTTGCCTGGGGAGCGACGCTAATTTGTTAGCATTTAGCTTATTCCTATGGAACCAAACGCGACTCAAGTTAGAAGCAACCAAGCTCTTCCACGTTTTCCCAATTTAAATACAGTTACATGACCCAAGTACAGTTACACAAAAATGAAAAGTGAGTACTATAATGTAAGGCGTAATAACACTTTAGGAGCCCTTCGGCGCTGGCGCAGTGATATCTTCACTCTCCCCCACCCCACTTCCGTCAACAGAACCAACCTGACCTGCACAAACTTTTTAGGAGTGAAGATATCACTGCGCCAACGCCGAAGTGCTCCTAAAGTGTTATTACGCCTTACATTATAGTACTCACTTTTCATTTCTGTGTAACTGTACTTGGGTCATGTGACTACTCATGTAACTGTATTTAAATCGGGAAAACGAGGAAGAGCTTGGTTGCTTCTAACTTGAGCTGCATTTGGTTCCATAGGGATAAGCTTGGCAAAGCTAAATGCTAACAAATTAGTGCCTCCCCAGGCAAAGGACACACACAAAGACCAGTGAGGTACGCATCAACTCAGCTAAGATCAGGGAAGAACAGAGTTTAGTCTGGAAAAACGTCGGACTGTTCCTTTAAGAGTGGTTTTTCTTCACTCTTCTGTAGGTTATAAATGTGAGTTAGTTTATAAGCCGTCACTCACTTCTCTTCTCCCGTCAGCTGTTTCTCCAGGTCTCGTCGAGGCGTCTGACCTCCAGAACTGAAAAACAACACACAAAGGCAGATAAAACCGTTAATATTCTGTTGATCACAAAGCAAAGGCATGCGTCAGGACTCATCCACATCTCAGACTCTGGGTCCTGCAGGCGTTCACTCCGAGCAGAGTCGTGCTGTTATTAAAAACCTACAGAGGTTAGTCACAGAAACAACTCCTCAGGTCCAGCTCTAACACTTCACAGGCATTTTACCTTTTCTGTTACTGCTAAGGTCAACCATTTATTAAACAGATGCACTTATTCAGAAATTATACTGCGCCAAAAGCAAAGCGCAACAGGAAATGTCATTTTTTAAGCTGTTTTTCTCTGATGTGTGGAGTTCTTAACCAGTAGGAGCTAAACTTGTGCATAAACGCTCACACAAATGCACTGATTCTACTCTATTCACACTCGGAGGTCACAGAGAGGTCACAGGGAGGTCACAGAGAGGTCACAGAGAGGTCACAGAGAGGTCACAGAGAGGTCACAGAGAGGTCACAGAGAGGTCACACATGCAGCGGCTGAAGGAGGAAACCTGATTTGTGGGGAGAAGACGTCTGGCTCCTGAGCTCTCTCCACCTTCTGAGGCTGACTGTGGGACAGGGGCACCACAGGGAAACAAACGAACCCGGAAGGAAGGGAAATAAAGACAAACTGGGACCAAAATCACAGAAAAGAATCTCGATATCTAGAGATAACGTATTCCATTCAGAGCATTTCTAGTTAGAGATGATGTCCCCTTGTGTACTGATAAATCTGCCTCCGAGCATGCGGCTTTGTGCTTAATAATATGGCATAGTTTTTCTTTTGTTTTTTACATCAGATTCCCTTCCTGACGCCACCCTCTCCTATTTATGCAGGCTTGGGACCAGCACAAAGAGTAGTAGTATTTATAAGTTTGAGTTGTTTTACTGTAAAGTTATGTGCACGTGTGAGATAAACTCCCTGAGCCCTAACCTTGGTGAGGAGCAGGTCTGGATTGGCCTGAACACTTTAGAAACTTGTGCTCTTTTATGGCAAAATAAGAAAAAAACTAATTTTCCAACTTCCCCTTTCATGTTTTATCAGATTTAAAGATTTTACTTGAAAATACAAATTTATCTCAACTTAAAATGAATGAATAAATTGTGATCTGCATAATTTAATCACATATTTAATATGTAGCTGGTAAAGATTACGTCTAACTATCTCCTGTTATCTGGGTTTTCCCATTTTAAATTAGGCACTAAGTTGGATTTCAAGACATTTTTGTGTGTTTTTATTTTTTAATCAGGGTGTCTGCAAGAATTTAAGACTTTTTTTTAGACCTTTTAAAGACCATCGTTCAAAAAAATTATGAAAAAGACTAACTTTGAGACAGTGAATGCTGCGAAGCCTTTTGGTCTTGGTAAGAAAAGATCTGAGCTCTCGTCTCTGCGACAGTAAAACTCCTTCAAGTGGGAATTTTAGAAAACTACACAGGTGGCTGCATCAGTGTAGGTAACATATTTAAGACCTGTTTAAACAAATTTAAGCCCAAATAAATTCAGATTTTTAAATTTAAGACTTTTTAAGTATCTCCACATTGGTGGGGCTTTAATGCACCTCGCTGCACTTTGATGATAAAATGCACCGAGCAGTAAACACTACAGTTCCCTCTTTTACTCGTTTAATTTTACTGTCCCATTGATCTGAGGTGAAGGAGGCAGTATTTCTGCGTTAGTTTGCTCGCTCCTTTGTGGACTGTTCCCCTCGTGAGTTAAAGGGATGTTCGTGGAGGTGGGAGTTTCCTCACCGCAGTTTTTTGAGCTCGGCTGAATCCTCGCTTCACTTCAGTGTCCTGCTGACGCCCAGCGTTAGCTCGGCTCATTCGGTCCGACTGGAGTTAGCTCGGTCTGACTGGAGTTAGCTCGGTCTGACTGGAGTTAGCTCGGTCTGACTGGAGTTAGCTCGGTCTGACTGGAGTTAGCTCGGCCTGACTGGAGTTAGCTCGGTCTGACTGGAGTTAGCTCGGTCTGACTGGAGTTAGCTCGGCCTGACTGGAGTTAGCTCGGCCTGACTGGAGTTAGCTCGGTCTGACTGGAGTTAGCTCGGCCTGACTGGAGTTAGCTCGGTCTGACTGGAGTTAGCTCGGCCCGACTGGAGTCCGCCTGGAGTTAGCTCGGTCTGACTGGAGTTAGCTCGACCCGACCGGAGTTAGCTCACTTGGATGAGCTCAGAGCAGTTTTAATGGAACGGCTTAAGCCTCGCCTCCTTGGTTTACAGAAACTGTAGCTACAAAGCCGCGCCTTTGTGGCTGACTTTTATGGAACAGCCGTCAGGTTTACATGGTTTAGTCCTGTTGTTTTTAACTGAAGATGTTTTCTGTCGCGCTGTTTCAGGCCACCAGGGGTCGACAGAGGAGAGCGTCTCAGACTGAAGCCTGCTCAGAGGGAACCACGTCCGGAGGCGCCATCTGTAAAAGGCTTCTGTTGTAACTTGGTGTGAGTGTGAGCAGTGAGTTTTACCTGAGTCTCCGTCTCTGAGGCATCTGTTGGTCTAAGTCTCTCTGCTGCCTCTCCTCTCGCGTCATTCCTTTGTAATTCGACGTCAGACCGAAGATCGGCCGCGACCACTCGTCTGCGCACACAAACGTTTATCAGTAAAGAGCATACAGCAGTTCTGCGGTGATAAGTGAGAGGAGCAGTCGTACTGATGAGCTTCAGGGCCAGGTCCTTGTTGGTTCTCGACTCTTTCGGGTGTTTGTAGAGGAACATCACGGCTCGACCGATGCCGCTGTGTTTGAGCGTCTCCTGACTCACGCTGGGGAGCTGCAGAGCGACACAAACATTATTAGTTCAACCATCCAACTTTCTACTCATACTTTCTAACTCACTGAAAATAAAACCTTGCTCCGTTTGATCAGAAAATGCACTTGAGGGCAGCAGAGGGCAGCAGCGTTGTGCTGTTTTATAGCTTTTTACTTCCCTAAACTTTTTGTCTGATGCCATTTTACTCCAAAAGAGTTCTGATGCCTCAGGAAGTAAGCGCCAAAACGTCAATAAATAAAAATAACAGTTTTTCCCAGGGTCAGATATAGTTTTTTTCTTTTGAGTCAGCTTTGCTTTTATTGGATTAAACACTGCTTGAAGTCATTGCTGCTGATGTTAGTCATGTCAGGATTAACCAATTATATTATTATTCACGAATATAAACGTCACGGTAGGACAACTAAGAATTTCAGAAGCCACAGGTTTAGCAGCATTTAATAAAAAAAAAAAAAGGGTAAAGAATCATTAAAATTGAATAATCACAATGTTTCATCTCACATTAATCGTGACACAGTGACATCTTTAGTTGGCGTTGAGGTGTTGTGGGGAAAAGCCTGGCTACAGAAACCGTGAGCTAAATAAACCTGCAGTGAGAGAGCGTTACCTCCTGCAGGATCCGCAGCAGCTCCTCCCTGATCCTCAGAGCAGGGAGAGACTTATCAGGCAGAGGACTGATCCACTCTTTAATGGCCGACATCACTCCACTGTCGATGAACGTCTCCTTCAGGTCCTGCCTACAACACAGGGTCAAAGGTCACTAAAACCTCCACACACACACGTGTACAGGTGAAGAGCCTCTCTAAATGTCCACATTTTCTTCTCCATATGGGTGAATCTTAATTTTTTTTACTCAATTTTATGTTTATAATTAAAAATTAATAATCATGGCTTTGATTCATCCTTATATTTAGATTTTATTGTAAAAGGTAACTGGGAGATTTAATGTCGAGCCTTTCATTGCAAGTTTTAGTTTTAATAAAATAATAACAGTAATAATTTAAACAAATAAAAGAAGCAGGATGATCCTTGCAGTGGTTGGACTGCAGCTCCAACGATGAGAGCAGGGAACTCTGTTACAGAGCTGTACTGTCTCTCCACACACAGCCTGGACCTATTGTTCTCTCATTTTCTCAGACTATTCACAGTAACAACATTACATTTTAAACTCCGCACTGATCACAAAGCTTTTTCACGTGACAAGACACGGCACTGACGCACTGCAGCTGCGCGCTGCTTCGACTTTACTGCACACCATGGCGTGTGCGCCCTGTTTGTAAATCCCTGACGCAGTTTCCGCGGTGTCAGGATGGCTGAAATATCTATGACCAGTTTTACCCGTTTGTCCTATGGAATAATTGCGGCGTTAAACGAGTGTATGTCACAGCACAGCAAATCCTAACATTAGCTTAGCTCCTCTATTAGTTTTTGTTGCAGTTATTGCATGTTTTTTAATGCTTTTTTTGTATTTAACTGCATAGTACCTTTTAAGTGGTTGTTCCTCTAACCTCCACTCTTGTTCTCTGTGACTCAGGTGTAACAGGTGAGCAGTGACTGTAAACGTAAGCACGCTCCTCAGCCGCTCCGTTATCGGTTGCTGCGGCGTCTGATACCAGACTACTGTCCATATCAAACAAAAAAGCTCTACTGCTCATCATCGAGATCAACCCTAAACTTAATCGCGATTTTTGGCACAGCCCTAGTGAGGAGCTGTCTCTAAATGTCCTCAGACTGCACGCGCACAGGTGAAGTGTCTCTTACTTCTTGAGATGCATGACGACCTGAGGCAGCAGAGTGAGTTTTTTCAGAGCAGGTTTCTTCTGACTGTTCAGAGTCCGATCCTCCTGCAGAAGAGAAACAAAACATCATTTATTTATCACAGTATTATCAGCATCATCTCCGTGTGGCAGTTCACTGACCTCCGCGGCCTCGTTCATCTTGTTGATCATGGCGCTGACCACGTCGTCGGCGTCGCTGATGAACGTTCCTCCGTCTCGGTGCCGTCGCTTCTTGCTGTTCATGGCTTTCCTTTTGGCGAGCATGAGGTCAAAGTCGGACATGAAGCTCGTACTGAAAACGACATTTACACTGAGTTTTAGAAACCACACTTTACCGTATGTGTCACACCTGAAAGTTCAAGGTCTGCACTGAGAACTCACAAACTGTTCTATTATTTTCATTTGTTAACTTTTGGTTTCATGCCACGATCTTAAAATCCACACTATCGGACTCTCCCTGACGCAGGCATTACCATCCTAATGACAGCGGGGGTGTCCCATAACTGCAGGGAAATTTTACTGTTAACGAATATGACGAACAGACTGGTGCAGCTACTTTAGAGAATATTAATATAACAATAAAACAAACAATAAAAACATCTAATGCACTGTTTAAAACGTTTAAATCCCTAAGGACACTCATCAGGAAATGGAAATCTGCACAGGATCCAGTGAGTGCTGCTGGAGATAATCGTGCTTTCATGTTGTCCTCGAAAACTCTTGAAAACTTTTTTCAGAGTTAAAAGATGCACGTGAACGCTCCACGAGTCGGAAAAAGAACTCGGGGACTTGGTTAAAACCTGCTCCCGACTTCTCCTCTCAACGTTGTCTGCTTCATGGACACAGCAGAAAAGTTGCTGATTTATTAATTTACATTTTATACTCTTTTATAGCTCTTTGTTACAAGTTTACTATAAACTGCCACTCGCATAGAAGGAACAGAATTAGAAATGCTAATCATTGCCATTAATTTATTTTAACCCCAACGACCAAGCAGTTTGGCAAAGCTATATTTGTGAAATGTATTAGCGCTGTGATAAACTCTAATTAATAACATTACTGACCAATAACTCATTGATCTCCCTGTGGTGACGTCAGTGTCCAAGTCGGGAAAATGACTTCTCATCTCAGAAGGACGAGGAGCACATGAATGCAGCACAACGCCGCAGAATCCGAGAGTCTGCTGTATTTTTGAACCATAATGAGTTCTCATGAGTTCATCTTTGCTTACTTAGAACCGTGTCACTTCCTTCATTTGAACAGAAAAGGCTGAACAATCATTAAACACACTTTCACTCCTACAAACCAGACTTTAGTCCGGACCGAGACCACCGCTTGTTGCCAAACCAAAGAGCAGCTGTTTGGTTTGAAGCACGCTCTGCAGGAGCTTTCACAGCTGAGGATGTGGTCCGAACTAAACAGGAAAGTCTTAAAGTCCGGACCAAACAGCGCAGATAAATGGTAAATAAATGGTCACATTTATATAGCGCTTTTCTACCTTCATGGGCACTCAAAGCGCTTTACATCAAGGAACGTTCACCCATTCACACTCACATTCATACACCAGTGTGCGCAGACACTGGAGGCAAGGTGGGTTAAGTGTCTTGCCCAAGGACACAACGACAGTATGCAACAGTGGGAGTGGGGTTTGAAAGCTCTCTTCAAAACACTAACAGCTACGGAAGCATATTGCGTTCACCTGAAAAAAAAAAGTTTCTGTTTTCATGAGTAAAGTTAATTCTGTTTTTATGAGAGAAAAAAACCCTGTTTTTACAGTTAAAATAATTTTCTGTTTTCTACGAGAAAAGTTCTGTTTTTACGAGTAAAATAATTTTATGTTTTTATGTGGATAATGGTCCTTATCTTGTTCCACTTTTGGGGGAAGAGGAATTCAAAGTCAAGACCTGAGATGTCTGCGCAGAGTCGACAAACTAATGATTATACGTCAATATTACTTAACAAAAGCAGAATCTCCAGTGTCTCAAGCCTAGAGTAAAATAAAACCGTATTAAACAAAGTAGTTGGGACATTTACGCCCTTTCTTTAGCGAGCAACTCTTCAATACGAGCTAAACGTTTACTGGTTGTGATAGACATGAATTTACTTTTGTCATAAAAACCCAAGTTATTTATACTCAAAAAAACAGAACTTTTCTCATAAAAACAGAACTTTTCTCATAAAAACAGAACTAACTTAGCTGATTAAAACAGAAACTTTATTTTTTTTTCAGTGAACGCAATACGCTTCCGTAAACAGCTGAACTGAAAAGAAATTGTATGCTCGTTGCCCAGATATCATCACTGTCTAAACGTTAGAGACGAGACACGTCCTTTCCATTTGTGAGCAAAACGTCCAGACTACGAGCTGTTGGTGACGCTGATCAATCTGTTTAACTCCGGTTTAGCAAGCAGCGCTGTGTTTGTTCTTTCTAATGTTTATACTTTGTGCCAGCTCAGATCTTTGGAGATCTGAGCTGGCACAGAGTAACACCAGAGTAACACCAGTAACATTGCTAAAAAGGCTCGCCGGCGTCTCTTCTTTTTACGAAAACTAAAGGAATTCACTCAAAACAAAACTATCCTTTTAAACTTTTATCGGTGTGGTATTGAAAGTCTTCTCACCAGCTCTGTCACAGTGTGGTTTGGTAATCTCACTGTGAAAGAAAAGAAAACTTTAAACAGAGAGGTTCGCGCCGCTCGCAGGACCACAGGCTGTGACCTCCCAGTCTTAGAGATTATTTACAAATCTAGACTTTTACCCAGAGCTCTGCAGATCATCAGTGATCCTCTGGCCACCTGCTGCTGAGATGTTTAACCTCCGTCCGTCAGGGAAACGATATCGTTCTATTAAATGCACTACATCTCGTCATGCTAAAAGTTTTTTTCCACAAGCTGTGATGACCTTGAACAATGCACTTTGAAATACCTCACATATAAGACATGCACCTTATTGCTTTGGTTACTTCTTTTACTGCTATTTATATACACAGTGTTTTTATTGTTAGTATTTATTAGGTTTTATTTAGGATGTATCCATGTGTTGTTTTATTGAAGGCTTGAGCTTGGTGTGTTTTGTTGTATGTTTTGTTTGTTTAAATGTTGACTGTGCACTTTGAGCTCTTGCAACTGTTTTCCTGAACTGATCAGAAAACGTGTTACCAAGGAATGTGGACTGTCCCACTCTTGGACACTTCATTCACTTTGGCAACAGCGCTTAGAGCAGACTGCGGAACAGGAAAGCATGTATTTTGAGTAATATCTGAGGAGTATAAACTGACTCTTGGCCGCCGCGGTCCACTCCCTCGTCTGAGTCCGAGTCCTCCTCCACTCGCTGCATCTTCTCCTTCGACTGCTTCTTCTCCTGCTCCAGGTCCTCCTGGTTAAAGCCCTGCAGCGGAGACAGACAGCACAGATGTTCTTAGTCAGATCAGACCTCTTTACTCCTCTCTCGAACGTTCAGCTGCGACGTGAACTCACCGTGAACTCCTCCTCTTCCTCGTCTCCAGATTCACCAAAAATATCTGCGATCATTTTCCTGAAGAACACAGAGGACAAAGGTTAGAGAACATAGTAGGACACTAAACCTGCTGCTGAAAACTGGAGAAGGAAGATCACTTTTTGAAGAAATGGCAAAGTGGGCTAGTAGTAGTGCAGGGAGCTCCAGGTTTTGTTTTGTGAAATGTAAGACCTTTTTAAGAATTTTTTATGTCACTTAGAGTGAAATTTAATGCCAGCATCGTCAACAACAGAACAATAATCTGTATGGAATTATCCTTACTCCTCTCTGAAATTCAAGAGTTTTATTTTAAAAGTCTAACACAGATGAAAGAACTCAGGAGCTGCACTAAAAAAAACATGAAAAATGAATCATTTTTCAATTTTTTCAATAAGTATGTTTTGTTATTGTGGTGACTCAACTTTTTGTAATACTAACAATGTTTTCACAAATCTTAAGACCTAGAAAAACAAACTTTAATAGCTACTCATAATATTTTATACTTTTAAGAGAACTACTTTAAGAGAGTAGTGGCAGTAGTAATAACAGCAGCAGCAAGTACTTTCTACTTAGGCCATTTTTACTCTATTCTTAGGGCTGGGATAAAATATCAACTTTGTGATATATCAAAATATTTAGTGACGTGATACCGATGTCGTGATACGTTTGTGACATGAGGCATAATAACTGAGCTGCAGCTGCTCAGCTTTCACAGCCAGATGTGGCCAACAGTGGTCAGGAGTTCTGCCAGGACAGCAGAGGGCAGCACAGCACTTCTGAGCACACATCTGACAAATACTGTCACAAAGGGAAAGTCTCTCTCAACACTTAAATGAATATCAGACAGATGATGGATGACAGGCAGGGTTTCTTCTTTCTTTAAATCTTAAAATCAGAGATGTGTCGTTAAGTATTAATATTTTCTATAGCAGTAATTCTTGTTTTCTGTTCTGCTGCTCCAGTGGTATTTATTTACTTACTTTACTTTTACATGTATTTATTACAATAAGTTTAGCCCTGGTTTAGCCCTGGTTTAGCCCTGGTTTAGCCCTGGTTTAGCCCTGGTTTAGCCCTGGTTTAGCCCTGGTTCAGCCCTGGTTCAGCCCTGGTTCAGCCCTGGTTTAGCCCTTGTTTAGCCTTGGTTTAGCTCTGGTTTAGCCTTGGTTTAGCCCTGGTTTAGCCCTGGTTTAGCCCTGGTTTAGCCCTGGTTTAGCCTTGGTTTAGCCCTGGTTTAGCCCTGGTTTAGCCCTGGTTTAGCCCTGGTTTAGCCCTGGTTTAGCCTTGGTTTAGCTCTGGTTTAGCCTTGGTTTAGCCCTGGTTTAGCCCTGGTTTAGCCCTGGTTTAGCCTTGGTTTAGCCTTGGTTTAGCTCTGGTTTAGCTCTGGTTTAGCCCTGGTTTAGCCCTGGTTTAGCCCTGGTTTAGCTCTGGTTTAGCCTTGGTTTAGCATTGGTTTAGCCCTGGTTTAGCATTGGTTTAGCCCTGGTTTAGCCCTGGTTTAGCCTTGGTTTAGCCCTGGTTTAGCTCTGGTTTAGCCTTGGTTTAGCATTGGTTTAGCCCTGGTTTAGCCTTGGTTTAGCCCTGGTTTAGCCCTGGTTTAGCCTTGGTTTAGCCCTGGTTTAGCCCTGGTTTAGCTCTGGTTTAGCCTTGGTTTAGCTCTGGTTTAGCCTTGGTTTAGCTCTGGTTTAGCCTTGGTTTAGCCCTGGTTTAGCCCTGGTTTAGCTCTGGTTTAGCATTGGTTTAGCCCTGGTTTAGCCCTGGTTTAGTCCTTTCTTAGTAGAATTGGAAGATGATTCTTGTAAAGCCATATGTTTGATTGATACTAACTCTTCCTCTGTGGAGTTTGTTTTTTTTTTGTTTTTGGATGAATAAATCCACTCACTCCTCTTCGTCGTCCCCGGAGTCGCTGTCGCTCCCGAACAGAGCCTTCTCGTCCTTCTTCCCCTCGGTCTTCTGCGGCTCCTCCTCGTCCTCGCTCGCCGACCCCAGCTCCCGGAGTTTAGCCGCCAGAGCCTTATCCGGACCGACCGAGGCGTCCGAGTCCGAGTTCTCGTCGTCCGAGACCGCCCTGCTCCTCTTCACTGGAAACAGAATTATCTTTGTTTACGAGGGTTCTAGTTTGATTCCTAGAGGCTGCAGGTTACAGTGGAAGCTCGTCTCACCTGGTTTGTCTGCTTTTTCTTCATCCTCGTCTTCACTGTCTGACAAAATGGCCTTCTTCCTTTTAACTGCACAGAAAGACACCACATCATCATGTTATTATACCATCAGAGCTTGGACCTAAAGACCACCTCTGAAGATATCTGGCTTCACAAGGACCACCTTTAATGGACTAAAATTAGGGCTGCAAAATCTCTTTGGCTTAATCGATCAGAATTGGTGAGTGAAACAATTGTTAACCATTTTAATAATCCATTAATCTCTAACTGGAGTATTGACAGACTCAGAAAAAGGCCATGTGCTGAGAGAGGAGGTTTATAACCAAGACAAAGCAGTAAAGCCACAGAAAGGGTGAGAACAAACTACATTTTGTGTGATTGGTTAAAATCTGATGATTATTTAAAATAGTTTCTCAGGTGAACTGAACACTTTGCTTTATTTTCATGAAGTGCTGACAATTTTCCGTGTCGCTGTTGGGTCACTTTATCCCACTCTCTCAGCTCTGCCTGATCAGTAAAGCTCCAGGTTTTGTCTTTTATACACCATTTCAAGACTTTTTAATGCCGCTTAGAGTGAAATTTAATGCCAGCATCGTCAACAACAGAGCAATAATTTGTATGAATTTTACACTGAGGAATTATCTGTACTACTCTGAAACTCTCTGCAATTCCTGATTAAAACATTATGAAAAGAGAAATCATGCATTTCAGTGATAACTTTTCTTCAATAAATATATTTTGTTATTGTGATGACACCACTTTTTGTAATATTAACAATGTTTTGACAAATTTTAAGCTCTAGATTAACAAAACTAAACACCTGATCATAATATTTAATACTTTTAAGGCCTTATGGATACTCTGCTGATGGTCTGTGAGCTCATAGAGCAGAGTGAGGTGTGAGAAAGGAGTTAACCCTGGGACACTACAAACCCAACGCCTGACCACTGTCAGAGGCAACTGTTCGTCTCCTCACATCTCCCCTCATCGCCACTGAGAGGCGCTGCAGACCCACGACCGAGCAGTGCGCATGTGCAAAACTTAATAACTATTTACAACAGCAGGCGGCGCTAGTCACTAATCTCTGCGGTTATTTAAACTCTAGTAAATAAAACTCAGCAACACACACGAGTTTAACTCAAGTATTTATCAGTCAATAATAATCATATGCAGCAGATTAAACTCTGATCACAGTCATGAATAAAAGAGACTGGATTATTGCAGCTGTTTGCCTCAGAGGAGGATTATATTTTTATCTGCACGAGGCTAAAGCTAAGGTAAGCTAACTGCTAACATTAGCACGAGGCTAAGGCTAAGGTAAGCTAACAGCTAACATTAGCACGAGGCTACAAGCTAAGCTAAGCTAACTGCAGCACATTAGTGTCACAGATGTGGGAAACATGATGAAGTAGTTGTAGAACAGAAAGTTCCTTATATTTTGATGTTAAACTCGAGCTGTTTGACAAATTGTGAATGGGACACAGCCAATCAGAGCTGAGCACGACGCCTGACGGCAGATTCAACACAGTTCACTCAGAACTGTGTCCAACTGTGTCCCACTACGTGCTGATGGTGCAGAACTCACCAAACAGACTCACGTCACCGACCGCGCCCAACGGCCGATGATCGCCCGCTGTGTCCCGGCCTGAAACCAGACACTGGCCTGGAACAGTTCAGACTCAGAGAGAGACTGAGAGGAGAACAAACTGCAGTGCGCTTTAATTTTTATTGTCATTACAGTTCCTCAGCTCCCTCAGATTAGAAACCATGCAGAGTAAGAGACCTGTTGTAATAACTCCGTACCTGGCCGGTCGTCCTCCTCGTCACTGTCCTTCTGTCCTCCGTCTTGTTCGGCGTCGCTCCCGGCCTTCGTCCTCGCCCCCTCTCCCTCCTCGTCCTCGCTGTCCGACTGCATCACGGCCTTCCACTTCCCAGGTTTGGCCGGTTTCTCCCCCTCCTCCTCTTCGTCCTTTTCTCCCTCTTCATCTGAGTCCATTTGTGTCTTTTTACGTTTCTTCGCCGTCTCTCCGTCTGAGTCGCTGTCGTGTTTCTCCGATTCCGAGTCGGACCCCATTTTGTTGGCCTTTTCCGTCTCCTGAGCGTCTTCCGCGTCCGACAAACTCCTCCTCCTCTTTGGTGAACTGGACGGCTCCTCCTCGTTGTCTGAATTGATTTGTTTTTTAGGAGACTCGTCCTCTGAGGCGCTGGACCTGCGTTTCACCGGAGACTCCTCGTCACTGTCGCTTTTATCGTCCCGTTCTTTCGCCTCGATGTCGCTGCTGGCGTCTCGTTCTTTCATTTCGGCGTCGCTGTTTCCTTCGTGATCTTTAGCAGGGGCCCTCGCCGTCCGAGTCGCTCATGGCTCCGCTGGTGTCCATCGCTTGTGGAGCCTCATCGTTGCTGCCTTCGTCCTGTTTAAAGACAAGGCAAACGTCACCACTATTAAAAACATTTAAAACAACCTCATGTGACTAAAGTGAGTGGAATATTGAGTGAGAAAAATAGGAAAGGGACAGCCTGACCAGCGAGAGGAAAGCAGGTTGGAAACACTGCTTCCTGATCAAAAACTAGGGCTGCAACTAACGATTATTTTGATAATCGAGTCATCTGTCGGATAGAGAAGCGAAAGTAAAATAGTTAATAACTTGATGTGTTTTATAGTTTTTGTTAAAAATTTGTGATAATGCTGCCAAAAATAACTTAATTTTTACTAAATTAAATCAGACAAAGCAACAAGCTTCTTGAAGATGTTTATATAGAGCATATATACATCAAATATCATCTGTAATACATATGATTTTTTTTTATCAAAAACACAAAATGTACATTGTTTTTAACTGTTTACTGCTTTATCTATGTAATAAAACCTTCTCTCACAGCACATGGCATGGGTCAGAGTCTGTTAAACATCCCAGTTGCCGATTATTCGATTAATAAACTAGTTGACGATTATTTAAATAATCGATTATAATCTATTAATCTGATTAGTTGTTGCAGCCCTATCAAAAACTCTTTCTGAAATGTGGCTGGAGCCTATCGCAGCAACTACGGGCCTGAGGCGGGACACACCCTGCCTGGACAGTGGCCCAGTTATAATCGCGGGGCTGAGACAGACAACCAATTCACTCTCACATTCATTCACTGTGGGGCGTTTAGGTTCTCCTGTTCAACTGTACAAGCCTGTGTTTGGACAAAGGTGGGAGGAAGAGCTTAGATTTTCTGCCCGAGCCCATGGTTCAGGTCAGGACCAAGAACTTCCCGTGGTATCCTCAGGACGGGTCAAGGCCGCAGCGTTGTCTTCCCACACACGGAGAGCGAGTGTTTGTGTAGTCAGGGTTCGTATAAGTTTTTAAAAGATCAAATTCAAGCACTTTTCAAGTACTATAAAGTTATACTTTCAGGTTTTTTCCACCACCTGGAGCAGAGTGGGCGAAACTATATATTTACAGCTGAACAAACCTAGGTATATTTACAACTGAGAGCATTACACGTCCTCAACCAGAACCTCTGGGTCTCTACCACAGTCTGTGAAAAGATCAATACCCAATCCTGACACCTGAACGTGCTGGCCGCTCAGAGAGGTGCCAGTACCCAAAAGCCTAGGTTACAATTTCAAGCATTTTCAAGCACTTCATCCACTTTTCAAACCTTGAAAACACAACAATGAATTTCAAGCACCGATACGAACCCTGTGTGGGTGAAGCGCGCTGTTTAAGAACGAGCCCTCAGAGTGGATAAGTTTACTTGAGTTGAGAGGGGCGGGTGAGTTGACTACAGGCTCAAAATGTAGCGCCACGTTAAAGCGAAGTACAGCAGTAAAGGCCCAGACTCTTCAGTGAAGAGACGGAGAGGTCCAGTAAACAAAGAGCGAAGGGAGAGAAGAGAGTTAACCCCAGAGGACGAACGGCTTCTGTCAAAGGCAGGGAAGGCCCGATCTAAGCTTCAGTGAGTAGCACAGTAACCACAGTGACACAGAGAGGACATGCACACTCCACTCAGACAGGTCAGCAGTCCACCCCACAATCTCCTCCTTACTGAGAGGCAAGAGCTAACCACTCTGCCATCATACATCACCTAGTCTTTATTCTCAAGCTCTCATTAGTCGGTCTACACTTGTCAACACTAAACTGATGTCAGAGAAAGTGGCTCATTCAGTGCAAGGTACGTCTAGTTACACAGAGAAACAGCGCAGAATTAAAAATGTAGAATGACAGATTCCAGGTTTAGGTCCCAGACTTTGTACAGACCTCTGAGTGATGCCTGTCGCTCCTCACTTCCTCCTCGGCGTCTGAAGCTGTGTGTTCGTCCTGGACCGGAGTGCCACCGCCATCGTCTGCAAAACCAAAACCACAGAGAGTCAACAACAAGGCCAGTTCACCTGCGGCAGAGACTAGAGTCAGCTCTGTTTCCTGTCTGCAGTGGAAGAACACAGTGAATTTATCTCGTCTACAGCAGTGTCAAGTGTGTTGGTGACTTATTTCCTCACAGCAGGCAAGTGTCAGCAAACACAGTACAATCCAAGTTTGGAGAAGCAGACAGGAGCAATGACACTGGCTATTAATGGGATCAGAGAAAACACACTTTTAGGATGACTTCAGCCTCTCTGACTTCTAAAACTCCTCTCAGGGAAACTGTGTGTTTCATAGAAGAAACCAGGACTAAACCAGAGCTAAACCAAGACTAAACCAGGACTAAACCAGGACTAAACCTGGACTAAACCAGGACTAAACTCCTCTCAGGGAAACTGTGTGTTTCATAGAAGAAACCAAGACTAAACCAGGACTAAACCAGGACTAAACCAGGACTAAACCAGGACTAAACCAGGACTAAACCAGGTCTAAACCAGGTCTAAACCAGGTCTAAACCAGGACTAAACCAGGACTAAACCAGGTCTAAACCAGGTCTAAACCAGGACTAAACCAGGACTAAACCAGGACTAAACCAGGAACCTGGACTAAACCTGGACTAAACCTGGACTAAACCAGGACTAAACCAGGACTAAACCAGGACTAAACCAGGACTAAACCAGGTCTAAACCAGGTCTAAACCAGGTCTAAACCAGGAATAAACTCCTCTCAGTGCAAGTGTGTGATCCATAGAAGAAACCAGAACTAAACCGGGCTTAACTCAGGACTAAACCAGGGCTGAGCGAGGTCTAAACAAGAACTAAACCAGGACGAGACTCATTTCAGTGAAAGAATGTGTCCCATAGAAGAAACCAGGACTAAACCAGGACCAGACTCCTCTCAGTGCAAGTGCGTGTCCCATAGAGGGGATTTATGGTTATTTATTTTGACATACAACTGATTTTTATTCTGTTCCTCATTTATACAACACCATAACTTATTAAAAATCCCCAGTAAAACCAGCCCCTAAAGCCGTGTGCTCAGTGTTGTGATCAGCAGCAGTTTTAGAGGGAAAACTGAGCTCTGTGTGTGACATCCACAGAAACAAACCCCGGGTTAAACTGGCGAGATACAAACTTAAATCAACATAACTTAATAAATCTGCGGCAAAACTGCAGTGTTTTCCTGATTAAAACTCAGTAAATACACGGAGTTATGAAGGGAGTGTGTTTAGCCGCTGCGTAGCTTCCTTTTCCACATTCCATCATTAAACCTCGTGGTTTCAGGTTTAACTCCAGGAACGTGCAGCTTCTGAACTTTAATAAGTCTCCAGAGAACACTCCAACTCATCCCACACTGAATAACTTTAAAACTGTGACATTTAAACCCTGTTCTCGGCTTTAGCTCGCTCACAGAAACAATACTGAAGCAGTTTTACCGGAGCGGCTCCCGGACATAAAGTCGTCCTCTTCCCCGTCCATCGCAGCTTCAGGTGGGGCCCCGGCTCCGGGAGGCCTCGGGGTCTCTCTGCGGAGGAGTAAAACAAAACCTGGATAAACCTCCGGACGAACTACAGCTGTTGTTTTTCAGCTAAAATCCAAAACAAGCACTAGCTCCTGCGGCAGCCCCGGGCTCCGGATCCAAAATGGCGTCGCGTGGTTCATATGCGCATGCGCAGAGGTGCCGTCGCCTAAAATACGCGTAATACCAAAACTTCATAACTTCAATTTATAAAGTCGCGTTTATCTAATACGGAAGCGCATAGTAGTCACCAAAACTACTACTATGCGCTTCCGTATACTATGAATAAAAAAATAAAAAAATAAAAAATCCAAACACAGCGCCATTCTCTCATCTCCTGGCTTATATTAGATTAAACTTTATTAAAAAGGTGCAATATAAATTATTGACCAGAAAATGTGATATCCGAAAAAAACAAGCTTTTTACTTTTGAAAACTTTGTACATTTTAGTATTTTGAAATTTGATTTATTATTATTATTTTTGAGTTTTTAAATAATTATGTGCATAATTATTTTAATAGAGGTCTAAAACAATGGGCAGAGATTTTCACATGAATGAGAATTTGAATAATTTAAAATGTGTCTAATTTCTAGATGGTCTTGTTTTAAAGTTCAGATATTCACATAATTACGAGAAACTATCTCGTAATTACGAGATAGTTTTCTCGTAATTACGAGATAAAGATCAACGTACCCTTTAGGACATTGAATGGCGCCCGTCACAGTAACCAGTATGAGACAAAGGTTTTTTAGCAATAGGATGTAAATACATGGAATGCCCTGCCAGCCTCTGTTGTAACTGCTCTAAGTCTGAACAGCTTCAAATCACGACTTGATAAACACTGGAAACACCACCCATGCTACTTTAACTGGGAAGATAACTCCTTTAGTTCCCCCGAACCCAGTATGTCGCAAATCACAAACATTATGAAGTATGAAGTTCAGCTCAAGATCTGGTCATAGAGGCCACAGGACCTGTGACCAGAAAGCACCTGAGTAACCTAAGTAAGTAAGTCATCACAGCTTAAGTGGCCAGAGAGTTTGGCCCCACCCTCCAGGGGCCTCAGTAGGCTAATTGCGGTAATTATTCCTGTCAATTAATCAATTATTTTGATATTTTTTTATTTGGGCTTTATAACAATGAAGCTTGGACATTAAATGGCTATCCATTTATCATCCACTATCCACTTAGCATGCGGGAAACTACCAGCTAGCTTACTATAGAAGCTCATAGTAGTCACCAAAAAAAAAAACTATCTCGTAATTACGAGATAGTTTTTTTTTTTTTTTTTTGGTGATTACTATGCGCGTCCGTACGCTTCCGTAATTTTTGCTTTAAAAAAAAAAAAAAAAAAAACTTTGTTTATTGTATTATTTATTTTGATTTATTTATTTTTATTTTATTTATTTAAAGTGTGAATATCTGAACTTTAAAACAAGACCATCTAGAAATTAGACACATTTTAAATTATTCAAATTCTCATTCCTGTGAACATCTCTGCCCATTGTTTTAGACCTCTATTAAAATAATTATGCACTTAATTATTTAAAAACTCAAAAATAATAATAATAAATACAATTTCAAAATACTAAAATATACACATTTTTCAAAAGTAAAAAGCTTGATTTTTTTCAGATATCACAATTTCTGGTCAATAATTTATATTGCACCTTTTTAATAAAGTTTAATCTAATATAAGCCAGGAGATGAGAGAATGGCGCTGTGTTTGGATTTTTTATTATTTTATTTTTTTTATTTATAGTATAATTTACATTTGTACAGTATTTGGGGGCACATGCTGTACATACTTATTATTTATATATAACTCAAAACAAAAAAGTACAAACCATAAGGATACAATTATACACCTACGGTAAACATACAAGAAAAAAACGAACAAACAAATCAAGAACATAGAAGAAGTTGCAGAGGGAATTAAATGAAGAACAGAGGCCTCAGTTGAGTTTGTAGAATTTACAGATACTAAATGTTTTTTCTGCTTTTTTGTGAGTGGAAGCAGCAATCGTGGAAATATAATTTTCCATTTGCTGTGTTAGTATTTGTCAATAAAGTTAAAGAACAGTGTGTCGTCATCACGCAGCGACGCAGCGCGTGAAGTCGGATCCACGCTGTTCTCTGCGGCTCGGGTCCCGGGTGTTGACAGTCCGTTAGTTTGTTTGTTTGTTTGTTTGTTTGTTTACGATGGCGGAGATGGACGCGTGGCTCGGCGCGGACACGGGGCTGCTCAAAGGCGTGTGCGTGAGCCGGAAGCAGGCCGTCAACTTCAGCAGCGCGAGCCGCCTCAGCCGCGAGCAGGAGGTGCGCGCGCTGTGCTGGGCCGGTCCCGCGGCGGAGAGAGAGCTGCTCGTGGGCTCCGCGGACGGCCTCGTGAGGACGTTCAGCGCCGAGAGGGGCGCGTTCACCCGCACGCGCCGCTGCGGGGAGCCGCGCGAGGGCTGCTTCAGCGGGCTCCTCGCGCTCGGCGGCTCCGCGCTGGCCACGTGCACGGACGGCGGGGCGGTGCGCGTGTGGAGGGAGGACAGCGAGGAGCCCGTGACGGAGGTGCGCGCGGGGGCGCACGTGAACAGGTGGGTCTGAGTCTGAGTCTGAGTCTGGGTCTGGGTCTGGGTCTGGGTCTGGGACCGGGACCGGGACCGGGACCTGGGTCTGAGTCTGGGACCCGGACCGGGACCTGGGTCTGGGTCTGGGACCGGGACCCGAGTCTGGGTCTGGGACCGGGACCCGGGACCCGGGTCTGGGTCTGGGTCTGGGACCGGGACCCGGGTCTGGGACCGGGACCTGGGTCTGGGACCGGGACCTGAGTCTGGGTCTGGGACCGGGACCCTGGTCTGGGACCGGGACCTGGGTCTGGGTCTGGGACCAGGACCGGGACCTGGGTCTGAATGTGACTCCTCAGGGCTTTAAAAACTTAAAATAGGTTTTAAATCTGACCTCGTCATAATCGAGGTTTAAAAATATAAAATATTATGGAGGTGTTACATTTAGTTTCGTTTAGGTCTAGGCCTGCAGATGTGGCCCAAACATGCGATACTCGATAATGATATTACTGCGATATTTGATAACGATATTACTGCGATATTTGATAACGATATTACTGCGATATTTGAAAATAGAGCCTACTTTTTGAGTCAAAACAGCGACAAAATCAGAATAACGTCAATTTTGCGATATATTGTGCAGCTCTATTTAGGTCTAAAATTTGTCAAAACTTTGTTAATATTACAAAAAGAGTCACCACAATAACAAACTATATTTTTAGAAGAAATGCTATCATTTAAATTAGATTCAACACAAGGTCATGTGTATCGATGTAGTATCATAGGAAAAAAATCAATTACAGTCCCTGATTATTCTAATTATAAAACTAGTAAACTATAACTGCTGTGTTTCCCGTATGTTCATGACGTTCTCCTCCTGAAACAGGATGCGTCAGAGCCCCGCGACCCCTCACAGAGTGGCCACCGGAGGAAAAGAGAACCCTCTGAAGATCTGGGACCTGGAGAACCCGGACAAACCCGTGTTCAGCGCCAAAAACCTGCGGGACCACTGGCTGGACCTACGGAAGCCCCACTGGGTCAAAGACATGGCCTTCATCCCTCAGTCCGACAAAGTGGTCACCTGCACCGGGTACCACCAGGTGAGTCCTGGTCCTGGTCCTGGTCCTGGTCCTGGTCCTGGTCCTGGTCCTGGTCCTGGTCCTGGTCCTGGACACGCGTCATTCACCAGGAGAGGCTCAGTTCCTTTCTTACCCCTCACCCAGATCCTCGTCTAAAACCTTACAAACACAGTGCACGATGTGGAGAAAACATGCGATATTCGATAACTGTGTTGAAAATTGCGATAACGATATTGCGATATTTGAAACTAGAGCCTACTTTTGGAACATAGTAAGTTAAATTCACTACATTTCACAAAAATGTAAGTTCCTGTATTTACAAGTCAGAATTTAACACAGACTAAACCAGGAATAAAACAAGGCTAAGCTGTGATTAAATTAATTAAATTCCCACTAAAACTGGACTTTTTAAACATTTTTATTTAGTCACAACACATGTTCTTTTAAGGCTCTGGTGGAAAATGATTCTTCAGTGTAAATCTCTGTCAGATGGAAGACCACAGCAGTTATATGTGATATATTTAGATTCTTGTGATACCGATATTGCATTTGCTGATATTGCAATAACGATAATTTTGCGATATATTGTGCAGCCCTAAAATTAAAACGCACAGACAATAGACGAGCTAGTTTTATGTAGCCTACATTACAAACTTCTTATTATTGTTATAAATTCAGAACATACATCTTTTCTATCGCTGTTACCAATAAACACAATGTTTCATGGTAAACTCCTCCTGCCCCTTGGTTTGTGTGCATCTGGGAAAGCTCCGTTTGGGGCCCTCAGCCCTCGTCCCCTCTTTTCGATCCAAAAGAGAACCTGAGACCCCGCTTCCTCTCTCGTGAGTGCACAATGAAGGGGAGGAGCTAAGGAGAAAGGTAGAGGGGGAGAAATGTTGCTGGGCCTCACCTTCTCCAGTTCTCCTCTAGAATGTAATGTTTTATTGGACTTCAGCGTTACCTGTCCCTCTGTTCCTCAGGTGCACGTATACGACCCCAGCTCCCCGCAGCGCCGCCCCGTCCTGGAGGTGGAGTTCGGGGAGTACCCTCTGACCGCTCTGTCCCTCCCCGCGGAGGGAAACGCGGTGGCGGTGGCCAACACCCAAGGCCAGATGGCGCTGTTGGACCTGAGGAAGGGGCTGGTGCGGGGCGTCCTGAAGGGGGCCACGGGGAGCATCAGGGCGCTGCAGTGTCACCCCTCGCTGCCCCTCGTCGCCTCCTGTGGCCTGGACCGCTTCCTCCGGATCCACAACCTCCAGGACCGGAAACTGCAGCACAAGGTAAGACCGAACACCGGACCTCTGTCCGGGACTCTGTTACTCCTGCAAACATCTGTAATCAACTAAACCAGGACCGGAGCAGGGCTAAACCAGGACCGGAGCAGGGCTAAACCAGGACCGGAGCGGGGCTAAACCAGGCCTGGAGCAGGGCTAAACCAGGACCGGAGCGGGGCTAAACCAGGACCGGAGCGGGGCTAAACCAGGACCGGAGCGGGGCTAAACCAGGACCGGAGCGGGGCTAAACCAGGACCGGAGCGGGGCTAAACCAGGACCGGAGCGGGGCTAAACCAGGACCGGAGCGGGGCTAAACCAGGACCGGAGCAGGGCTAAACCAGGACCGGAGCAGGGCTAAACCAGGACCGGAGCAGGGCTAAACCAGGACCGGAGCAGGGCTAAACCAGGACCGGAGCAGGGCTAAACCAGGACCGGAGCAGGGCTAAACCAGGACTAAAACCAGGACCGGAGCAGGGCTAAACCAGGACTAAAACCAGGACCGGAGCAGGGCTAAACCAGGACTAAAACCAGGACCGGAGCAGGGCTAAACCAGGACTAAAACCAGGACCGGAGCAGGGCTAAACCAGGACTAAAACCAGGACCGGAGCAGGGCTAAACCAGGACTAAAACCAGGACCGGAGCAGGGCTAAACCAGGACTAAAACCAGGACCGGAGCAGGGCTAAACCAGGACTAAAACCAGGACCGGAGCAGGGCTAAACCAGGACTAAAACCAGGACCGGAGCAGGGCTAAACCAGGACTAAAACCAGGACTGGAGCAGGGCTAAACCAGGACTAAAACCAGGACTGGAGCAGGGCTAAACCAGGACTAAAACCAGGACTGGAGCAGGGCTAAACCAGGACTAAAACCAGTTCTAAGCCAGGACTAAAACCAGTTCTAAGCCAGGACTAAAACCAGTTCTAAGCCAGGACTAAAACCAGTTCTAAGCCAGGACTAAAACCAGTTCTAAGCCAGGACTAAAACCAGTTCTAAGCCAAGGCTATATCCACACTGAGACAAAAAAGGTTATCATTTCTGTAGACACAGCACCGTCTCTGAAAATGCTGTAATACATCACTAGGCCTGTTAGTGGCGCTGTAACGCTTCCACAGAAACAAAACAGACATGAACATAAGAACATGGAGGTGAATATGAACGAGTGAATATGAACGAGTGAATATGAACGAGTGAATATGAACGAGTGAATATGAACGAGTGAATATGAACGAGTGAATATGAACGAGTGAATATGAACGAGTGAATATGAACGAGTGAATATGAACGAGTGAGCTGCAGAGGAGACCTGAGTCTGTGTGAGAGGAGCAGAATATTCTGCTGTAAAAGACATAAAAAGCTCTGTGTCGTCTGCAGCTCAAACACAACGCTGTAAGACTCCATTGTTTTTGTTGTTGTTGGAGTTTAGTTCATGGTTAAAGGAGAGGCGGAGCTACAGTGTTTCAGAACAGATGTGTATCAGCTGTAAACACAGAAACATGTGAGCAGCGTTTACAAATCTTTCCACTCTGGCACCCAGTTTCAAACATGATTGTGTTCGGCCCCAAACCACCAGATCTGTGTGGATGAAACCTTTGTGGAGACGCCTGAGCTTTTGTCCAAGTGGACTAGGCCTAAATCAGACCTCAGTCAGAGTCCTGAGTCCCGAGTCCCGAGAACTGAGTCCTGAGAACTGAGAACCACTGCTCTGTAAATGTTTTATTCCACTCAGACTTCCATAAGCCACTGTTGGTACTAAAGTCTCGCTGTCCAGTGGTTCAGCCCTGGAAAACGTACCAACATACAGAAAATAAACTGCATCTGAACCCCTGTTTTAGATAAACACTGGTGATTGGTCAGAGAGATCTGATTTTAGTGATGAGAGGCTGCACGGGGCCCACAGTGCTAATACAGGAAAGTGGATAGATCTGTGAACGAGACACACATCCAACAAGGCACAAGATTTTTACACTGTTTTAAATAAATTGTAGAAGTTTTTTTATTCAAACTATTTATTTTTATTTTAAATATTGGAAAATTACAAAATGCCAAACATTTTTGGTGCATTTTGACAGCGATAATTTCATTTTTATGACTTATATGCAGTAAAGGAACAAACTATTTTTTTTCCATTAAGCGCGTCTTTTATTAAAACTTCTTACACAGTTTTAAAGATTTAATAAAGTATATCCCTGCGCATAGATTCATGAAACAAAAACTGTATTATTTACTGTATTATGTAATGTTTTTAATGTGTTGTTGGCTGCTGTATGACTCAGTGGTAGAGCTGTGGCCATGCACAGGGCAAATACAGCCTGCCTCAGCCTTATGGCTTCAAGTCTGGACTCTGTTCTATCAATGAAGCCTACAATAACAACAAAACCCTGTTTAAAACTGTGTTTTCCTTTAGGTTTACCTGAAGTCTCGGCTGAACTGCCTCCTGTTCTCCAGCAGAGACCCAAACACAGAGGCAGCGCCTGTGAAAGTGAAGGAGGAGGAGGAGGAGGACGAGGTCTGGGACACCATGGAGCACGTGCACGAGGCTGAGGAGAGCGTGCACGAGGAGGAGGAGAGTGTGCACGAGGCTGAGGAGAGCGTGCACGAGGAGGAGGAGAGCGTGCACGAGGAGGAGGACAGGAGCGTGCACGAGGCTGAGGAGAGCGTGCACGAGGAGGAGGAGAGCGTGCACGAGGAGGAGGAGAGCGTGCACGAGGCTGAGGAGAGCGTGCACGAGGAGGAGGACAGGAGCGTGCACGAGGCAGCAGAGAAGACGAAGAGGAAATCAGAGACCAAAGAGCAGACGCACAAAAAGACAAAGAAACGTAAAAAAGGACAGGACTGAGGTGAGTCAGAGGCGGGGTCACGTGGTCGGAGGCGGGGTCACGTGATCGGAGGCGGGGTCACGTGGTCGGAGGCGGGGTCACGTGATCGGAGGCGGGGTCACGTGATCGGAGGCGGGGTCACGTGGTCGGAGGCGAGGTCATGTGATCAGAGGCGGGGTCACGTGATCGGAGGCGGGGTCACATGATCAGACGGCTCAGACGTTGGGGATGTGTTGTGGCTCTTTGTGTCCCGCTGAGAGAAAAACACATCTTAAAGTCTTACAAAGTTTTACAGTGCATTTGTAAAATTTACCGACGACACACGAAAGAAGCAAAGATAAAGAAACGCAACAAGAGCTTCCTAGAGTAGGAGCGAGCAGTGTATGGGTTCTTATTATTGTTTCAAATATTGAAGCAGAAATATATAGGCTACACAAGGCATATGCTTCATTTTGTGTTAAATGTGCCCCCTAGAGGAGGCAACTAAAAAAGTAACAACAATGAAGTAGCCGCCATAAAAATAAATAGGAGAGAAAACAAGTAACTGAACCTCTGAAACTGAAGTGGCCCTGTGGCCTTACAACAGAAACAGGAACACAACCCTCCCTAAACCCTCACTGCTTAATTGTTAAAGTTAAAATCAAACTGAAGACAACAGAGAAATTGTAGCTTTCTTGCTTTGATTTCCTCTTGAGGTTAAAGTGCAGTCAGACCAGGAACCGTTCTGCACGCCTCAGATTTTTAACCTCCTTAGAAATCCCCAAAACAATCAGTGTTGGGTTCAGTTCTGTTGTAACTTTCAAAACATTGGACAGGAATTTGAAACTGTTAACCCCAAAACCCTGAAGCTTAGGACAAAGTGTGTAACTATGTAGTAAATGACCCCGCTGTACGTATGGTTATGTATTATTGAATATTGTTTGTTTGTATCTGCAGTTTTTGGGACTGAGCCGCCAAAGCAGGAGGGGCCACAGAGGAACAGGGGCCCGGAGCGGACTCTAACACAGAAAGACTGGACTGTGTTGTCAGTGCGGCCTTCAGTCATGTTCCAGGCTGAGTCTAAAGAACATCTGTGGAAAAAAACTACCATTCTGTGGCTTTTACACAGAACATGAACTGCACAGAGATGGAGATGTCCCATAATGGAAAAAAAAAAACTGTGTACACGCAGCTGTGAAAGGAACCAGGGATGGTTCTGAGGTGGAAGAAGTACTGAAGAAAAAGTACTGTTACTTCTAAATAAAGTTCCTCAGGCAGAAATAATCATCCTCCAGGTTTTTATGTGACAAAAGTAAAATATTCAGTGTGTTAAGTTTAAGTATGAAGTATATTTGGACATTTTTTGCTGCCTGTGTTGAACCCGGGAGCCCCTGAGTACAAGGCGAGCGTCACCCACAATGCCTCAAAACGCTGGGTTCCATGAAGCTCCGCCCACTCCAGGAAGCACTGACCAATCAACAGCAAGCCCTCTACATCCAGTCTGAGCTCAGTTATTTATCCAAAAAAACAGTATACAGCTCTTTTATTCATATTTTTAACCCAGAACAGCAGTGATTTAGAGCCTTTAAAAACATTATGGGACTAAAAGAGAACGTTTTGAATAAGAACTGTACTGGAGCCATAAAGAAACAGGAGAAGAGACCAGCAGAGGGCAGCATTTTGAACATAATCAAAGAAAGAAAGCTGTTTACTTAAACTTTGTGTCTGATCCATTTTCCTCCCAAAGTAAAAAAGTCTGTGAGGACTCAGTGGAAACAGAGCTGTGCAGTGTTTTTGGATAAATAACTGAGAGGCTTTGTCTGAGTTGGAACCGAAGCGTTCTGAGGCCTCAGAAACTCAGCGCCAGAGAAAACAGGATTATTCAAACAGAACACAGCTCCAAGTCACAACATGGGAGAAAAGAGAAGTGGACATTTTTTCTTTGGTTAGTGGGTGATCTGGTAAACCTCTGGTACAATATGTTTAAATAATGTTTAAGTAATGTACAAAACTTTGTTTATTTTGTATTGTGTTAAATGCAAACACTTTAAGCTTCAGGAAACGCCAGCCTGACCAGATAAACTCACCAGAAGCTGTTCAGACGTAGTTTTGGTGTTGTATTTTGTGGCTTTGCCAATCAGATCCAGGATTTCAGTGCAAGTCTTGGACGTTTCCTAAACACTGTGTCTTTTAACGGTGGCCTTTGAATTTCTATCACTGCTGTTTCTCACAGAGAAAATATAACAAATAAGAACATAAAAATATTTACAGATGCCCTGTATTGAACTTAAACTTGTAAATAAAAGTTAACAAAAACGGTTTGTAAACTTTCGACCTAATTCATTGTGAGCCTTAACTCCTTCACCGCCAGTGCTGGGTGTGTTCCTTCAGTTCATGTTTTCATTGGTGCAGGATACGAGAGTTGTTACACAGGACTAGCTGCATGAAAATCAACAACAAGCTTCTGGCAACAGGACAAAAATGCATTTTTCTAATTTTTCTTCTACCATCCTTCAACTGTCGATAAAAAAGAACAAATTAGCTTAGAATAAATTGCTTTTTTGTAAAGAAAGAAGAGACTTTTCTTTCTTTTGGTATTTAAACTTTAAATAAAACTATACCGCAGCATTTTCTGTGGGACAAAAAATGCTGGCCCTGGCTGGGAACTTTGAGAAAATGCTTGCAGGGAAAGGGTTAACTTCTTAAAAAAAAAAAAAAAAACTTAGTTGTTTTTTATTTTATGCTTTTATTTTTCATTTATTGGGGTTATTATTTTAAATCTTATGTTGAATTTGAGTTTAAAACAAGCCCTGGTCTGTGAGGAACCAAACGCCCTCTGCCCTGTGTTTTGTGACTCCTCGCTCTTCAGAACCAGCTTGAACTTCTGCAGCTGTCTGAGGAGCAGCAGTTGGTCCTGGTTTGTTACACTTTAGAATGAAAGTAAACACAGTTTATTAGCAAAAGTTTATCTAAGATATATTACATGAATTAAAGGATCAAAGTCTACTGGAAAGGTGCACACAGGACCTACCTTAAGTTGTTTTTATACAGATGCCCTCCCACTGTAGAGGGGCGTTGTTTACAGTGTGTAAAGCCTTTAGACCGTACTGGATTATAGACAAATACTATATTTAATCTGTGGTGTTATATGCTGTTGTGTGATGTGTCCCACAGTTCTTTAAAAGAGAGAAAAAAACTGAAAAATAATCAATTTTTCAATTTACTCCATGTTTGTGATTTAAAGTCTTGACAAAAGCAAAAGTGAAACTGTTCAGAGACTGAGTTGTGTTTGTGCAGGAATTACACAAACAGCAGTGGGAGGAGTTTCCATCAGAAAGACTTCAGTTTGTCCAGACTTCAGTCAGACTCGGACGAAGCAGAGCAGCTGCAGGTAGGTCTCATGTTTTTATAACCTACTTTACACAAAATCATTAAAAGCAGTACATTTAAACATTTTAGTGATGGGAAAATGAAACTCCAGTGAATCAGCGAGGCTTTCCAATCCATTGCTTCACCAAATGACTCACTACTCCAGGCCTAGCACAAGTGGTTTGAAATACTGCCATCTGCTGTATGCTTTAATGCATTACAGACTATGCCATATACTGAAGCCTGTTTTTACCTCGACCTGAGCTGAAACTGCCCGATGTGAATAACTTGTGTAGGCTAGGTCAGTAATACAATATTTATGTTTACATATAAATGGATTATAGGCACATAACTTTGTTCTTAACTGAAATCCCAATAAAAGAATCAAACAAATGCTGGTTTTGCTAATATTTATATAAAAAAAAGGTTTTCCAATGTTTTTGAGTTGAGCTTGAGTTTTGAGTTTGTTTGTTCATTTTCATTTATTTATTTGCTCATTACCATATACACGATATGGAGCACAAACATAAACAGTTTCATTCTTGACAGAATAAAAATCTAGAAAACATCTTTGTATAGATTAATATAAAGCAAGAACCCCTTTCAAGTAGGCACCAAGTCTGTACATGATTTTCCAGCTTTTGAAAAAACTCTTTCACATGGCACTGATGATGCTGGAGAACATAAGAAAATCCTTGTTAATTTATCCAGGTGTGGATACAAAGGTTTGTCTTGTTTTAGTTTAGCAGTGGATCCTCAGTTCTGGGAATGTTCTGCTCTGCAAGATAGGGATCAACTTTGTTTCATCTGCCACCACACCTGAGCTGCTGCTGCTGCTCTGATCCAGGAAACGCCAAAGTCACCTCATAACAGAGGAGCGGGGGAAGGGACAGTTTGTAAGGAGGCAAGGGACGTTAACATCAATGTAGGAAATTCATATTCAGAAAACACTGCATTTTGAAACCTTACATTAAACAAAAACTAAAGAGGCTACAAAACAGGAAACTGGTGTTTGTTCCTTCACCAGACATGAGGCCAAAACTCACACAGCCTTTGTTTTATTTTTCTATAGATAACATGGCCAGTGGTACAGATCACTCTGAGGACGATGGATCCAGTGACTCTATGAATGTACACAAGGTGAGTCTGTCTTTATGACTAAGTTTGCTTCACTGCTGTTTAGTGTCACTAATTTTATTATACAAAAAATACAATATCAATAAAACATAAAAAAGGTTATCATTATACAGTTTGTATGACTTTGGAGGCTAATTTCATCCATTTACAACAGAAATGTATGATCAGAGTGAATTTTATTCCTCTGCAGGACTGGGCACCAAGCCTCTGTCGTCAGGATAAATGTAGTCAGGCTCTGGGAAGATTCAATGATCCAAATCTGAATCAAACAAAATCAAAAGAAATCAAAATCAAAAGACAAAATAAGTTTGAGTTGGGAAACAAAATTTCACTCACAGAAAAACAATTATAGGAAAAACCTTTTATGTAAAAGGAGAAACAAATGAACAAGGCTGAATAAAAACAACTGTATTAGGCAAACATTAAGGGACCAGATTTAGCAAAGGTTTGCTGCTTCTCTAAAAGAAAAAGTCGAACTAAAAGTGTTTCAGACCCAGGAGCAGCTGAGGTTAGCGTCTCTCACAGGAGGCGGCGCAGATTTTGCTCCTGTGACTCAGTGAATCTGTAAAACAAAGTGTTCTCACCAGAACACGCAACATTCAAGACATGGAAAATGCAAATGAAATCACTTTGTGGTCACTGTTTGATTCATCACAGCTACAGCAGTCTCTGTGTCCTGTGTGTGTCTGCATTGTTTATGTCCTTTTTTCTTGCCATCAGGCTGCCAATGGGACTACAGATGAAAATTAGCCTGTTTGGCTAACTCTGGCACATTTACCTGTTGGACTGATGAACACATGTTCATTAATGTGAACTGTCCCATATTAAATAAAATAAACATGAAAACTGAGCACATTGGAGGAGCAGGGGCAAAGGTTTAGCATGAACTGATTACATAACTAATTATAACAGCCACACTTTAAAAGAAAAATGAAGAAAAAAAAAAAAACAATATATTGTACAACAATTTTTCTGTAATGTATTTTTCTTCTTGTCCTCCTACAGACAGAGGAGCTCCTGACACAGCTTGCCTGTCTTCAACCTGAACTGAAGAAATGTATTTGCACTTCCATTCTACTTCTCTCATGTTCTGTAATTACTTATTTTAAAGAAATACATGATTTCTGATCTAGACAAAAAAATATTTCTAGATCTAACCAGACCCTGTCTTTCCAACGCTCTCCGTTACATGAAGGAGAGAGATGCTGATGAATAAATATAAAAGATCAGATTTAACTTTTGTAGACTTTAGGGGACAGAAAATAAAACAAATGTCAGCTTCTCTGAACTGATCTGCTGGAAGCAAAAGTGAGACAATCACAGACTTTCACTGTAATCACTGTCTCTGTAGGTCGTGAACAGTTATTAGAGGACTACAAGAAACATCCTGAAGACCTGCCTCATCTGAATGAATATCTAAACACACTGATTATGGTTTTGAAGACTAAACCTGACAAAGGTACCACTTCAGATTTTGCACCCAAATCTATGTTCTTTAAATCACTTTAAAATGTATTTATTTACTGAAATTAAAATGTTGACCATCAGAGCAAGAGAGGGCAGTGGAGGAGAAGAGAGTGCAGAGAGAAGAAGGAGCCTCGCAGGATTCTTGGTTATGGAGAAGTGAGTTATTCTATAACTTTTTGTTTCCTTTCTGTTCCTTTCTGTTGCAAAGTAGGACACCTTCCAGCGTCTGATGCAGATCTTTCTCAGTTTGCATCATGGAGGTAAAATAAGATCAGACTCTGTTCACTGGTGCAACGTCTCAAAACATTCTTCCTTCTGAGTTAAGTCCGTCCTCTGTGGCACTGCTGTTTCACTGACAGTGTGTTTGGATCTGACCTGTGTTGCCAGATACTCAACACCAAAGTACAGTACAGAATACAGACAGCCATAAACTATTGTGTTGTAGCAGACATTACTGCACAATTATAACAAACTGACAACAGAAATCAGAAACAAACTTGTGACGTTTGTGACATTTAAAACTAAAAAAATTACAAAATTAGAGTCCCACACTGTCTGACAGCTTCATTAATAATAATGTATAATGTCTGAAGAGACTTGATAGTGGTTTGATGCCAACCCCCAACACAGATAAACCTGAGCACAGATCACACTCCACTGATCTGTTTGTTATAAACTCATTTCACCTCATAGATCTTTAAGATTCATAAACTAAATCTTAAATCTAAACATTTTAGAGACAGGAGAAGATGACTTGCTAAGAGTCACACATGAACCGTTAGAGTCTTAGGCAGCAGTCGAATAAAACCATCCATTGTTTGTGAATGAGCCCCGGCTGTTGCTCTGTTGAGGTCACATGTCCCACATCATGTGACCATTTCACCATCAGCTCACCAAAATATTTACAACAGAATAAAATCAAAACATTACATCTACTCACATGTATAACAGAACTGTTCTGAGCACTAAAGTTAGAACAGTTCTGCAAACAATGCCCTGACAAAGACACTTTGGTGGTGAAAGCCTGGGTTGGTTCCTCAGGTTGTGGATCTGATGAGCTCCACTTCACCTGCGTCCCAGCTTCTGCTCCACTCACCGCTGCAGTCAGCTGTGGGGCGAGGAGAACGCACTGAGTGGACAAACACACCACAGTACACTGACAGACACTTTTCCTGTGCATCCTGATCCCTGTCCATTCAGCGTCTTTACTGCTGTCCCTCTGCTTCCTCCACAGCCGTCCTGAGTGTGGTGTCCTCCTTGTTTTCATCTACTGCGAGATCTCCTCCTCAGCTGCGTTCAGGTGCACTTTTAGATTTTGATTTCCCAGAGCAATGGCCTATAACAAGAGTCAGGAGTTTGACTGTAGGTCCTATGTTCTCCCACTGAGTACAGAGCGTAGTAATCACAGTAAAATCCAGGCAAATATAAAACTGCACACAAAGTAAAAGGATTTAAAACAGCAATAATAAATATGATAGAAACACAAATTAAAACAAATATGGCCATGTAAACAGAGAGACGTTATTGAACTACACTTTCTGACATAAGCACATCTGTAATTATCAAAATTCATTTCATATGTGTCTTAAATCAGACATGTTAGAAGGATATGGAGCCAAATATGGTTGGCATCAGTGATTCTGTAAAAAGGCTTTTCTGTTCTTAGTCTTTATATTCATTTATTTCTAACATTTAATTTTCAGGTTGAAGATATAGAGTTTGAGAAAAGATTAAAACAACTGTTCTAAGTTATATTTTATTGTTATCTTTCAGATGTGTCGGGTTTGGTCAGCAGTGGGAAGCCTTCAGTGAAAGTCCTCACTATTGTTTCAGCAGAAACATTTGGAGCTCATGAACAAATCCTTCAGAAGTTGAAGGATAAAGTGAATCTGATCCCTGCAGACTCAGCAGACTGTGACCTGCTCCTGATCTTCTGTGTGGTTAATACTCGTGTTGGATCAGACGTGGAGGCAGTAATGCTGATGATTCCAGGTAACACTTTATAGACACTGTAAATATGAATCCTGGCTCATTACTGCCATCTTGTGGTGAAAATAAACCTACCTGTTTAAACTTTATTTCCAGAGGCAGCGAGGGAGAAGCCTGTGGCTCTGGTGCTGATGTTTCACACAAGAAAAGAGAACCATCAAACAGAAGAAACCCAGTGGAGCCGCAGATATGAGAATGTGAAGTTTCAGACTGAAGTTCTCTTCCACCGAAGCAGAAATGGATTACTGAAGTGTGACAGAAATAACCAGGCCATACAGAAACTAGTGCACCAACTACAAGGTAAAGACAGAATAATGAGCTAATGAAAATGCTCCTTATTATATAACTGTTGAATCTTCATACCAGAGGTGTGGACTTGAAAGTCATGACTTGGACTCGAGTCGGACTCGAGTCACTAATGTGATGACTTTAGACTCGACTTGATGAAATGGACTAAGACTTGAGACTTGACTTGGACTTGAACATCAGTGACTTGGGACTTGACTCGGACTTGAGCCCTGTGACTTGAGAAGACTTGATGCTTCTCAAAGAAATAAAAGTATGATTTTTTTAAGTGTGCGAGAAAATATTAGCCTAATTAAACTCCTCCTGCAGTAATGGGCGCTTTCTTCCCCGTGCATGTTACCTGTGCGTGTTTTCTGATGCACATTTCAAAGTATACTGAGCTGTAGCAGCACATGACATTTTCACATAACAGCAGAGGAGATTTTAAGCTTTGTGTCAGTCTTTGTTTCGTGTTGATAACTCAGAAATCACAGAGATACGGAGCGTTAAAGTTTTACAACCATTAATGATCTCAAATACACGCGCGTCTGACGCTCTATCATCGAGAACTCACGGACTTTTCACACAGTTCCTCCGATGTTTTACTCCAAACACAATCATAAAAGAGTTATTTATTCACCAGAACTTAGTTTTAATGTCAGAGGGACGCGGACGGAGCTGCTGCCTCTGTGACCCTCCCTCTCCTCACAGCTGAGAGCAGCTCACCCCAGACACAGACATGAGGCGTTCAGGTGCAGACGTGAGGCGTTCAGGTGCAGACCTGAGGCGTTCAGGTGCAGACATGAGGCGTTCAGGTGCAGACATGAGGCGTTCAGGTGCAGACATGAGGCGTTCAGGTGCAGACATGAGGCGTTCAGGTGCAGACATGAGGCGTTCAGGTGCAGACATGAGGCGTTCAGGTGCAGACATGAGGCGTTCAGGTGCAGACATGAGGCGTTCAGGTGCAGACATGAGGCGTTCAGGTGCAGACATGAGGCGTTCAGGTGTAGACCTGAGGCGTTCAGGTGCAGACATGAGGCGTTCAGGTGCAGACATGAGGCGTTCAGGTGCAGACATGAGGCGTTCAGGTGCAGACATGAGGCGTTCAGGTGTAGACATGAGGCGTTCAGGTGCAGACATGAGGCGTTCAGGTGCAGACATGAGGCGTTCAGGTGCAGACATGAGGCGTTCAGGTGCAGACATGAGGCGTTCAGGTGCAGACATGAGGCGTTCAGGTGCAGACATGAGGCGTTCAGGTGCAGACATGAGGCGTTCAGGTGCAGACATGAGGCGTTCAGGTGCAGACATGAGGCGTTCAGGTGCAGACATGAGGCGTTCAGGTGTAGACATGAGGCGTTCAGGTGCAGACATGAGGCGTTCAGGTGCAGACATGAGGCGTTCAGGTGCAGACATGAGGCGTTCAGGTGCAGACATGAGGCGTTCAGGTGCAGACATGAGGCGTTCAGGTGCAGACATGAGGCGTTCAGGTGCAGACATGAGGCGTTCAGGTGCAGACATGAGGCGTTCAGGTGCAGACATGAGGCGTTCAGGTGCAGATTACACTTAATAAAAACTAAAACAAAATCAACAAATAAAAAAAATCTAAAAGTAATAAATAATGATTTGCAGTCGAGGTCTAAAGGTGAATCTGTGGAGTCTGAGAGAGACTTAGCCTCCGTGGATCACGTGACGCACACTCAGCTTTCTGTGATTACACAGAGGAGATCTTTACCTGTGCAGGTGAGCTCAGACAGTAAACAGTGAAACATGAACACAGCTGGAGTTTTCTGCAGTGTTGTCTCTGTGTTGGAGCTGGAGCTCATGGCTCTGATCATACATCATGAACCTGCAGTACCCCTTTTGCCCACAGGTGTCGCTGTTCAGTAAACTGTGTAGTGAGCAGTATTCACTTTGTAAATCTTCAAATGTGAGAGAATGACTTTTATTTGAAGCCTGTGAACATCTGGCAAGGCCAGAAGAGTACAGTTTACTGGCACAGAGAATATACACTGCTCAAAAAAATAAATTAAAGTGGAAAAACCCACTACAGGCTGATCCAACTTTGATGTAATTTCCTTAAAACAAGTCAAAATGAAGCTCAGTAGTGTGTGTGGCCTTCTCGTGCCTGTATGACCTCTCTTGCTAATTGCCTATAATTTCCAGCTGTTGTCTTCCATTTGCACAACAGCAGTGAAACTGATGTCAGTGTTGCTTCCTAAGTGGACACAGTTTGATTTCACAGAAGTGTGATTGACTCTGAGTTACATTGTGTTGTGTGTACAATGCACTGGTGAGGTCTTTAGCTTTATTGTACATCACTGATACTAAAGAACTTGGCTTTACTTTTAAAGTATTCAGAAACCTGTTTTCTGTGTAGGCCTCTTCTAGTCTTAGGGCGTTACAATAAATTGTAAATAACTAAATAATAAATTCAAATAAAAATAATAAATGTAAATAGTACAGCAAACAATTTACCATCTGTTTATCATATATTTGTTTTTCTAAGGTGGGACATGAGAGTAAATTCAACAATATAAAACATGACAAACATTTGGAGTCCTAAGGGTTAAAAAGACTTGAAAGGACTCGAAACAGAAAGTGTAGGACTTGTGACTCGACTTGGACTTGTGAGGCATTGACTTGGACTTTGACTCGGACTTGAGGCCAAAGACTTGAGACTTACTTGTGACTTGCAAAACAGTGACTTGGTCCCACCTCTGCTTCATACTGTATCAGTGTCCAAGTTGGCAATGATGACTGCCTCTGTTGTTTCCTGGCAAAAGAATAAATTTTTCCAAAATGTTTCTAAAATGTTTTTCAATTCAAGTTTATTTATACAGTACGATGTATTAGGCCTATTTGAAGACAAAGGAAAAAAATGTGAATGAGCCCCGGCTGTTGCTCTGTTGAGGTCACATGTCCCACATCATGTGACCATTTCACCATCACCTCACCAAAATATTTACAACAGAATAAAATCAAAACATTACATCTACTCACATGTATAACAGAACTGTTCTGAGCACTAAAGTTAGAACAGTTCTGCAAACAATGCCCTGACAAAGACACTTTGGTGGTGAAAGCCTGGGTTGGTTCCTCAGGTTGTGGATCTGATGAGCTCCACTTCACCTGCGTCCCAGCTTCTGCTCCACTCACTCGCTGCAGTCAGCTGTGGGGCGAGGAGAACGCACTCAAGAGAGGAGACCCACACAAAAACACACAGTCCACTTAATAATAATCAGTCTGGACGTCCCTTTCACTGATGTCAAGCATGGGTCCGTCCCTCTCGGTGATTCTGCTGAATCCCATTGAACCCATTCATCTTAGTCTCCGCTCACCGCTGTAGAGCTGTGGGGCGAGGAGAACGCACTCTTAGCTTTTGGTGCACGTCACTTTTCCTGTGCATCCTGATCCCTGTCCATTCAACGTCTTTACTGCTGTCCCTCTGCTTCCTCCACAGCCGTCAAGAGTCTGATGCCCTCCTGGTTTTCATCTCCTGCGAGATCTCCTCCTCAGCTGCGTTCAGGTGCACTTTTAGATTTTGATTTCTCAGAGCAATGGCCTATAACAAGAGTCAGGAGTTTGACTGTAGGTCCTATGTTCTCCCACTGAGTACAGAGCGTAGTAATCACAGTAAAATCCAGGCAAATATAAAACTGCACACAAAGTAAAAGGATTTAAAACAGCAATAATAATAAATATGATAGAAACACAAATTAAAACAAATATGGCCATGTAAACAGAGAGACGTTATTGAACTACACTTTCTGACATAAGCACATCTGGAATTATCAAAATTCATTTCATATGTGTCTTAAATCAGACATGTTAGAAGGATATGGAGCCAAATATGGTTGGCATCAGTGATTCTGTAAAAAGGTTTTTCTGTTCTTAGTCTTTATATTAATTTATTTCTAACATTTAATTTTCATGTTGAAGATATAGAGTTTGAGAACAGATTAAAACAACTGTTCTAAGTTATATTTTATTGTTATCTTTCAGATGTGTCGGGTTTGGTCAGCAGTGGGAAGCCTTCAGTGAAAGTCCACGTTATTGTTTCATCAGAAACATTTGGAGCTCATGAACAAATCCTTCAGAAGTTGAAGGATAAAGTGAATCTGATCCGTGCAGACTCAGCAGACTGTGACCTGGTCCTGATCTTCTGTGTGGTAGTTTCTCGTGTTGGATCAGACGTGGAGGCAGTAATGCTGAGGATTCCAGGTAACACTTTATAGACTCTGTAAATATGAATCCTGGTCATTACTGCCATCTTGTGGTGAAAATAAACCTACCTGTTTAAACTTTATTTCCAGAGGCAGCGAGGGAGAAGCCTGTGGCTCTGGTGCTGATGTTTCACACAAGAGAAGAGAACCATCAAACAGAAGAAACCCAGTGGAGCAGCAGATATGAGAATGTGAAGTTTCAGACTGAAGTTCTCTTCCACCGAAGCAGAAATGGATTACTGAAGTGTGACAGAAATACTCGGGCCATACAGAAAATAGTGGACTTGGTCTACAGGGTAAAGACAAAATAATGAGCGAGTGAATGGAAATGTTCTTTATATTATTTTAATTTGGCAGGATAACTGCATCTGTGTTTGACTTGAATAAAATTAAATTTGTAAGAAGTTTTTCAGTTTATTTTCATTAATTTTCATTTTATTGTTAAAGTTAGGAAAGTTTGTATAGGCCTTTGTCAAGTTACACAGAGAAACAGCTAAAAAAAAAAACATATAAAATTGAGAAATGTGAATAAATATTGTCAGTATGTTTTATGAAGTGTAGCTGTCAGTCTAAAACTAAAACTTAAAGCTACAAAGTTTAATGTGAACTGTAAACTTCAGTCATGTCCTATGTTTGTATCTGAGGTGGTAACTTGGCCCAGTTTATTTTAAATAATAAACGATTACACTGTTGTTGTGTTTGTTGTTAAAATACTTGAATGAGTGGTAAGAAATACTGTGCATAAGTTTAGTAACAGTATCAGTGTAGTAGTAGTAACAGTAACAGTATCAGTGTAGTAGTGGTAACAGTATCAGTGTAGTAGTGGTAACAGTAACAGTATCAGTGTAGTAGTGGTAACAGTATCAGTGTAGTAGTGGTAACAGTAAAAGTAACAGTGTAGTAGTGGTAACAGTAGCAGTAACAGTGTAGTAGTGGTAACAGTAACAGTGTAGTAGTGGTAACAGTAGCAGTAACAGTGTAGTAGTAGTAACAGTAACAGTATCAGTGTAGTAGTGGTAACAGTATCAGTAACAGTGTAGTAGTGGTAACAGTAAAAGTAACAGTGTAGTAGTGGTAACAGTATCAGTAACAGTGTAGTAGTAGTAACAGTAAGAGTAACAGTGTAGTAGTGGTAACAGTAACAGTGTAGTAGTGGTAACAGTAACAGTAAAAGTGTAGTAGTGGTAACAGTAGCAGTAACAGTGTAGTAGTAGTAACAGTAAGAGTAACAGTGTAGTAGTGGTAACAGTAACAGTATCAGTGTAGTAGTGGTAACAGTATCAGTGTAGTAGTGGTAACAGTATCAGTGTAGTAGTGGTAACAGTAACAGTAACAGTGTAGTAGTGGTAACAGTAGCAGTAACAGTGTAGTAGTGGTAACAGTAAAAGTAACAGTGTAGTAGTGGTAACAGTAACAGTAACAGTGTAGTAGTGGTAACAGTAACAGTAACAGTGTAGTAGTGGTAACAGTAGCAGTAACAGTGTAGTAGTGGTAACAGTAAAAGTAACAGTGTAGTAGTGGTAACAGTATCAGTAACAGTGTAGTAGTGGTAACAGTAACAGTGTAGTAGTGGTAACAGTAACAGTGTAGTAGTGGTAACAGTAACAGTGTAGTAGTGGTAACAGTAACAGTGTAGTAGTGGTAACAGTATCAGTAACAGTGTAGTAGTGGTAACAGTAACAGTGTAGTAGTGGTAACAGTAACAGTGTAGTAGTGGTAACAGTAACAGTGTAGTAGTGGTAACAGTAAGAGTAACAGTGTAGTAGTGGTAACAGTATCAGTGTAGTAGTGGTAACAGTAGCAGTAACAGTGTAGTAGTAGTAACAGTAAGAGTAACAGTGTAGTAGTGGTAACAGTAACAGTAACAGTGTAGTAGTGGTAACAGTAACAGTAACAGTAACAGTGTAGTAGTGGTAACAGTAACAGTGTAGTAGTGGTAACAGTAGCAGTAACAGTGTAGTAGTGGTAACAGTAACAGTAACAGTAACAGTGTAGTAGTGGTAACAGTAACAGTGTAGTAGTGGTAACAGTAGCAGTAACAGTGTAGTAGTGGTAACAGTAACAGTATCAGTGTAGTAGTGGTAACAGTAGCAGTAACAGTGTAGTAGTAGTAACAGTAAGAGTAACAGTGTAGTAGTGGTAACAGTAACAGTGTAGTAGTGGTAACAGTAGCAGTAACAGTGTAGTAGTGGTAACAGTAACAGTAACAGTAACAGTGTAGTAGTGGTAACAGTAACAGTGTAGTAGTGGTAACAGTAGCAGTAACAGTGTAGTAGTGGTAACAGTAACAGTATCAGTGTAGTAGTGGTAACAGTAGCAGTAACAGTGTAGTAGTAGTAACAGTAAGAGTAACAGTGTAGTAGTGGTAACAGTAACAGTGTAGTAGTGGTAACAGTATCAGTAACAGTGTAGTAGTGGTAACAGTAACAGTGTAGTAGTGGTAACAGTAACAGTGTAGTAGTGGTAACAGTAACAGTAAAAGTGTAGTAGTGGTAACAGTGGCAGTAACAGTGTAGTAGTAGTAACAGTAAGAGTAACAGTGTAGTAGTGGTAACAGTATCAGTGTAGTAGTGGTAACAGTAGCAGTAACAGTGTAGTAGTGGTAACAGTAACAGTAACAGTAACAGTGTAGTAGTGGTAACAGTAACAGTGTAGTAGTGGTAACAGTAGCAGTAACAGTGTAGTAGTGGTAACAGTAACAGTATCAGTGTAGTAGTGGTAACAGTAGCAGTAACAGTGTAGTAGTAGTAACAGTAAGAGTAACAGTGTAGTAGTGGTAACAGTAACAGTGTAGTAGTGGTAACAGTATCAGTAACAGTGTAGTAGTGGTAACAGTAACAGTAACAGTGTAGTAGTGGTAACAGTAACAGTAACAGTGTAGTAGTGGTAACAGTAGCAGTAACAGTGTAGTAGTAGTAACAGTAACAGTATCAGTGTAGTAGTGGTAACAGTATCAGTAACAGTGTAGTAGTGGTAACAGTAGCAGTAACAGTGTAGTAGTAGTAACAGTAACAGTATCAGTGTAGTAGTGGTAACAGTATCAGTAACAGTGTAGTAGTGGTAACAGTAACAGTGTAGTAGTGGTAACAGTAACAGTGTAGTAGTGGTAACAGTAACAGTGTAGTAGTGGTAACAGTATCAGTAACAGTGTAGTAGTGGTAACAGTAACAGTGTAGTAGTGGTAACAGTAACAGTGTAGTAGTGGTAACAGTAACAGTAAAAGTGTAGTAGTGGTAACAGTGGCAGTAACAGTGTAGTAGTAGTAACAGTAAGAGTAACAGTGTAGTAGTGGTAACAGTATCAGTGTAGTAGTGGTAACAGTAGCAGTAACAGTGTAGTAGTGGTAACAGTAACAGTAACAGTAACAGTGTAGTAGTGGTAACAGTAACAGTGTAGTAGTGGTAACAGTAGCAGTAACAGTGTAGTAGTGGTAACAATAACAGTATCAGTGTAGTAGTGGTAACAGTAGCAGTAACAGTGTAGTAGTAGTAACAGTAAGAGTAACAGTGTAGTAGTGGTAACAGTAACAGTGTAGTAGTGGTAACAGTATCAGTAACAGTGTAGTAGTGGTAACAGTAACAGTAACAGTGTAGTAGTGGTAACAGTAGCAGTAACAGTGTAGTAGTAGTAACAGTAACAGTATCAGTGTAGTAGTGGTAACAGTATCAGTAACAGTGTAGTAGTGGTAACAGTAGCAGTAACAGTGTAGTAGTAGTAACAGTAACAGTATCAGTGTAGTAGTGGTAACAGTATCAGTAACAGTGTAGTAGTGGTAACAGTAACAGTGTAGTAGTGGTAACAGTAGCAGTAACAGTGTAGTAGTAGTAACAGTAACAGTATCAGTGTAGTAGTGGTAACAGTAGCAGTAACAGTGTAGTAGTAGTAACAGTAACAGTATCAGTGTAGTAGTGGTAACAGTATCAGTAACAGTGTAGTAGTAGTAACAGTGTAGTAGTGGTAACAGTAACAATAACAGTGTAGTAGTGGTAACAGTAGCAGTAACAGTGTAGTAGTGGTAACAGTAGCAGTAACAGTGTAGTAGTAGTAACAGTAACAGTATCAGTGTAGTAGTAGTAACAGTAACAGTATCAGTGTAGTAGTGGTAACAGTAACAGTAACAGTGTAGTAGTGGTAACAGTAGCAGTAACAGTGTAGTAGTAGTAACAGTAACAGTATCAGTGTAGTAGTGGTAACAGTATCAGTAACAGTGTAGTAGTGGTAACAGTAGCAGTAACAGTGTAGTAGTAGTAACAGTAACAGTATCAGTGTAGTAGTGGTAACAGTATCAGTAACAGTGTAGTAGTGGTAACAGTAGCAGTAACAGTGTAGTAGTAGTAACAGTAACAGTATCAGTGTAGTAGTGGTAACAGTATCAGTAACAGTGTAGTAGTAGTAACAGTAACAGTGTAGTAGTGGTAACAGTAACAGTATCAGTGTAGTAGTGGTAACAGTATCAGTAACAGTGTAGTAGTGGTAACAGTAACAGTGTAGTAGTGGTAACAGTAAAAGTAACAGTGTAGTAGTGGTAACAGTAGCAGTAACAGTGTAGTAGTAGTAACAGTAAGAGTAACAGTGTAGTAGTGGTAACAGTAACAGTGTAGTAGTGGTAACAGTATCAGTAACAGTGTAGTAGTTGTAACAGTAACAGTAACAGTGTAGTAGTGGTAACAGTAATAGTGTAGTAGTGGTAACAGTAGCAGTAACAGTGTAGTAGTGGTAACAGTAACAGTAACAGTGTAGTAGTGGTAACAGTAGCAGTAACAGTGTAGTAGTGGTAACAGTAGCAGTAACAGTGTAGTAGTGGTAACAGTAGCAGTAACAGTGTAGTAGTAGTAACAGTAACAGTATCAGTGTAGTAGTGGTAACTGTAACAGTAACAGTGTAGTAGTGGTAACAGTAACAGTAACAGTGTAGTAGTGGTAACAGTAGCAGTAACAGTGTAGTAGTGGTAACAGTAGCAGTAACAGTGTAGTAGTAGTAACAGTAACAGTATCAGTGTAGTAGTGGTAACAGTATCAGTAACAGTGTAGTAGTAGTAACAGTAACAGTATCAGTGTAGTAGTGGTAACAGTATCAGTAACAGTGTAGTAGTGGTAACAGTAGCAGTAACAGTGTAGTAGTAGTAACAGTAACAGTATCAGTGTAGTAGTGGTAACAGTATCAGTAACAGTGTAGTAGTGATAACAGTAGCAGTAACAGTGTAGTAGTGGTAACAGTAGCAGTAACAGTGTAGTAGTAGTAACAGTAACAGTATCAGTGTAGTAGTGGTAACAGTATCAGTAACAGTGTAGTAGTGGTAACAGTAGCAGTAACAGTGTAGTAGTAGTAACAGTAGCAGTAACAGTGTAGTAGTAGTAACAGTAACAGTATCAGTGTAGTAGTGGTAACAGTAGCAGTAACAGTGTAGTAGTGGTAACAGTAACAGTAACAGTGTAGTAGTGGTAACAGTAGCAGTAACAGTGTAGTAGTGGTAACAGTAACAGTATCAGTGTAGTAGTGGTAACAGTAACAGTATCAGTGTAGTAGTAGTAACAGTAAAAGTAACAGTGTAGTAGTGGTAACAGTAACAGTGTAGTAGTGGTAACAGTAACAGTAACACTATAGTAGTGGTAACAGTAGCAGTAACAGTGTAGTAGTGGTAACAGTAACAGTATCAGTGTAGTAGTAGTAACAGTAACAGTGTAGTAGTAGTAACAGTAACAGTATCAGTGTAGTAGCAGTAACAGTAACAGTATCAGTGTAGTAGTGGTAACAGTAACAGTATCAGTGTAGTAGTAGTAACAGTAACAGTGTAGTAGTAGTAACAGTAACAGTGTAGTAGTAGTAACAGTAACAGTATCAGTGTAGTAGCAGAAACAGTAACAGTATCAGTGTAGTAGTGGTAACAGTATCAGTAACAGTGTAGTAGTGGTAACAGTAGCAGTAACAGTGTAGTAGTAGTAACAGTAACAGTAACAGTGTAGTAGTAGTAACAGTAAGAGTAACAGTGTAGTAGTAGTAACAGTAACAGTGTAGTAGTGGTAACAGTAACAGTAACAGTGTAGTAGTGGTAACAGTAACAGTGTAGTAGTGGTAACAGTAACAGTAACAGTGTAGTAGTGGTAACAGTAACAGTAACAGTGTAGTAGTGGTAACAGTAGCAGTAACAGCGTAGTAGTGGTAACAGTAGCAGTAACAGTGTAGTAGTAGTAACAGTAACAGTATCAGTGTAGTAGTGGTAACAGTATCAGTAACAGTGTAGTAGTGATAACAGTAGCAGTAACAGTGTAGTAGTAGTAACAGTAACAATATCAGTGTAGTAGTGGTAACAGTATCAGTAACAGTGTAGTAGTGGTAACAGTAACAGTAACAGTGTAGTAGTGGTAACAGTAGCAGTAACAGTGTAGTAGTGGTAACAGTAACAGTATCAGTGTAGTAGTGGTAACAGTATCAGTGTAGTAGTAGTAACAGTAACAGTAACAGTGTAGTAGTGGTAACAGTAACAGTGTAGTAGTGGTAACAGTAACAGTAACAGTGTAGTAGTGGTAACAGTAGCAGTAACAGTGTAGTAGTAGTAACAGTAACAGTATCAGTGTAGTAGTAGTAACAGTATCAGTGTAGTAGTGGTAACAGTATCAGTAACAGTGTAGTAGTGGTAACACTAGCAGTAACAGTGTAGTAGTAGTAACAGTAACAGTAACAGTGTAGTAGTAGTAACAGTAACAGTGTAGTAGTGGTAACAGTAACAGTAACAGTGTAGTAGTGGTAACAGTAACAGTAACAGTGTAGTAGTGGTAACAGTAACAGTGTAGTAGTGGTAACAGTAACAGTAACAGTGTAGTAGTGGTAACAGTAACAGTAACAGTGTAGTAGTAGTAACAGTAACAGTGTAGTAGTGGTAACAGTAACAGTGTAGTAGTGGTAACAGTAACAGTAACAGTGTAGTAGTGGTAACAGTAACAGTAACAGTGTAGTAGTAGTAACAGTAACAGTGTAGTAGTGGTAACAGTAACAGTATCAGTGTAGTAGTGGTAACAGTATCAGTAACAGTGTAGTAGTGGTAACAGTAGCAGTAACAGTGTAGTAGTAGTAACAGTAACAGTGTAGTAGTGGTAACAGTAACAGTAAATGTGTAGTAGTGGTAACAGTAGCAGTAACAGTGTAGTAGTAGTAACAGTAACAGTAACAGTGTAGTAGTGGTAACAGTAACAGTAACAGTGTAGTAGTGGTAACAGTAACAGTATCAGTGTAGTAGTGGTAACAGTAACAGTATCAGTGTAGTAGTGGTAACAGTAACAGTAGCAGTATCAGTGTAGTAGTGGTAACAGTAACAGTAACAGTAAAAGTGTAGTAGTGGTAACAGTCACAGTATCAGTGTAGTAGTGGTAACAGTAACAGTATCAGTGTAGTAGTAGTAACAGTAACAGTAACAGTAACAGTGTAGTAGTGGTAACAGTAACAGTAACAGTGTAGTAGTGGTAACAGTAGCAGTAACAGTGCAGTAGTAGTAACAGTAACAGTATCAGTGTAGTAGTGGTAACAGTAACAGTAACAGTGTAGTAGTGGTAACAGTAACAGTATCAGTGTAGTAGTGGTAACAGTAACATTAACAGTGTAGTAGTGGTAACAGTAACAGTATCAGTGTAGTAGTGGTAACAGTAACAGTATCAGTGTAGTAGTGGTAACAGTAACAGTAACAGTATCAGTGTAGTAGTGGTAACAGTAACAGTAACAGTAAAAGTGTAGTAGTGGTAACAGTAACAGTAACAGTGTAGTAGTGGTAACAGTAACAGTGTAGTAGTGGTAACAGTAACAGTAACAGTGTAGTAGTGGTAACAGTAACAGTATCAGTGTAGTAGTGGTAACAGTAACAGTGTAGTAGTAGTAACAGTAACAGTAACAGTGTAGTAGTGGTAACAGTAACAGTAACAGTGTAGTAGTGGTAACAGTAGCAGTAACAGTGCAGTAGTAGTAACAGTAACAGTATCAGTGTAGTAGTGGTGACAGTAACAGTAACAGTGTAGTAGTGGTAACAGTAACAGTATCAGTGTAGTAGTGGTAACAGTAACAGTAACATTGTAGTAGTGGTAACAGTAACAGTATCAGTGTAGTAGTGGTAACAGTAACAGTGTAGTAGTAGTAAAAGTAGCAGTAACAGTGCAGTAGTAGTAACAGTAACAGTATCAGTGTAGTAGTGGTAACAGTAACAGTAACAGTGTAGTAGTGGTAACAGTAACAGTATCAGTGTAGTAGTGGTAACAGTAACATTGTAGTAGTGGTAACAGTAACAGTATCAGTGTAGTAGTGGTAACAGTAACAGTGTAGTAGTAGTAAAAGTAACAGTAACAGTGTAGCAGTGGTAACAGTAACAGTAACAGTGTAGTAGTGGTAACAGTAACAGTGTAGTAGTGGTAACAGTAACAGTGTAGTAGTGGTAACAGTAACAGTGCAGTAGTGGTAATAGTAACAGTATCAGTGTAGTAGTGGTAACAGTAACAGTGTAGTAGTGGTAACAATAACAGTA